>JAVJGI010000050.1:16701467-16719682 GCA_035590275.1 Ibycter americanus
GAATCCCACTTGGCAGCTTAAAGAAAGTAACTCACAAGTCAGTCAACACAGATGGCTTGTTCTGAACCATATTTGTAATGTGGTGAGCAATTGTACATGGAGCAGAAATAGAAATATTACCCTGCCTTCCCTTCGCAGTGTCTTGGGTTTGCCTGCTCAAGCAGCACATGAGCACCAAGGCTAGGGACTCCAGGCTGTCCTGACCCCAGCCCAGGGCTGCCTGCACTAGCTATGCTCTACCCTTCGTCCTGTGGGGTTATCAGGGGCTGAAATAGCTTCTGTGGCTCTGCCAAGGATCTGCTTCTCTGAATTCTCTACACCATCAGTATTTTTTTTTTGGAGCACTTGCAAACTGTATTACAGTTCCTCCTCTCACCTCTGTATTATCAGCTCTGCTAATGGCTGTCCAACTGGCTGCACATCAAGTGCTCTGTTGAAGTCTGAACAGATGGACATCAGTACTCTTCTTAGCTAGGTACTGACCTAGCAGAGATTATGCATGATAGGACTCCCTACAAGCAGTTCACGCTCACTTAAGGTTATTCTAGTCAGGCAGCATCCCACAGCATTTACTAAGTAAGATACAAAACAAACTCAACCATAAAGCAAAACCAAAAAAAATTTCCCACCTTCCTGCTCTATCCCTTCACCCTCTTTTTCTTGTAAGACTCTCCCCAGCTTTCCTTCTGCTTTCTTTCAGGCTAGATCACTGTATTGTTCTAGCTCAGCATCTGTTTCCTGGTAATCAGCTGACTTCTGAGTTTCTTCCTTCCTTCCTACCCCATTCCCTTCTCAGAAAGGGGAAAAACATAACCCCTCCCCTGCAAGTCTGTCCTACCTGCCTTTTTAAGGGATTGTCTCTCCCACCCAAGTCACTGATTGACTTTGATTCCTGGATGATTGGGATCAGCTGAGGAAGGGAGGGATCAGTGATCCATCACAGATAAAGCTGAGCCCAGTTACCCAGGGAGAATTTACCAGCCTGAGTTACAGTAATTTCTGCTCCAGACCAAAAGCTTTCTGAGTTAAGGAGCCAGTGCTACATCATGCTGCTCTTGGAGCATGGAAATGGGATAGGCTGGAAATTAATAAGGTGCAGTTTCATTTTATTTTTGCTCTCTAACATCGAGACGCAGCCAAGCTCTGTTTCTTACAGTGATTAACCTTCAGGATGAAGGAGCTAGTGCATTGATTTTTCTTTTTGCGCAGTAAGTTGATCTTAAGCCTTTTCTGAGGACTTTCCTTTTAGTTGAAAGGTTGCCAGTGTTGTAATAGGTTGCTAACAACTGGGCCTGCAATTTAAGTTCTGGGTTGTGCTTGGTTGCTTATATAAGACAATATTGTTTCCTAACTTTCATGGATACCTAAACACAAAGGTGAATGCAAATACTTGTCATAGTGACTTTGGAGTTGCCCTGAAACGTGACGTTGGTCATTCCAAAACTTCCTGCAGGGTGTTCAAGGCTCTGAAAAAAGTCTCTAGTACGTATTCCTATGTCCAGGGAAGTAGTATCTGCTTAGTATAGCAAATGCATGCTCACCTTCTTTGTTTCACAGAGGGATTTTGGTGTTGCAAGTGGATTAGTGCTCTCTCCTCTTTGTATCCGTTTTCTTAAATAATCAGTCTGAGATCTCCTGTTAGTTTAAGCTCTGAAATAATCTCCTGGCATGCCTAATCCAAGCAGCTGTGTGGCTTCTGGGGCCCTGGGAATTGCAGGAGTGGGATCTTGTCTGGGTCTGTGTAACAAGGGCACTAACAGGTGGGAGGAAGGAGAGAGAAAGGACAGGAGAAAGTCTGCTGGTCTCAACCCGAGGCTGGTGGAAATAGTCTATGAATGGCCTCTCGGGTTCCTCTGATTGCCTGATACCTGTGGCAAGGGAAAATGTTGGTGACAACTCTATCAAATAATGTTTTCTCTTAAATCAATAAAACTACTTTTCTCTAAAAGGGATTTCTTGGTTGCTGCTATACAAAGAGCATTGAGAGAGAAAAGAGCCATCAGGCTTAGATGTCAACAGTGTCAGTTTAATGTTAGAGAGAAGGACTTGCCTACATGTCAGTCCTGAGCCATTTCTCCCTGCCGTCATGTTTCTGGCCAGACCAGAAGTGAGAAGGGCCATTGCTTCTGCCCCTCTTTGCTTTGAAAATTCTCTTCAACATTGGCTGACCAGAGAGTTTTGCTGCTCTCTGGCACTGCAGTCGTGGCTGGCAGTTGGCTTCCTTGGGCCTGTGGTAAAACTTGGAGGTCTGCCCTGATTTCCTGCCTATATGCATGTCCTGGCTCCAGCACAGGGAGCGGGGGATTTCTACTGGGAGTGATCACCACCCTCTCCCTCACTGCAAAGGAGCAGAGGGCTCTGCAATCCAGCGGCCTGTCCCTTTGCTCCACCCCAATATCTTCACGGCAGGAATGGTTCAGCTCTTGTGCTGGAGTAACAAATTTTTCTTTGACCCATATTACTGAGTAGTTTTAATTTTCAAATATCTCTATCAGTCTGAGAAGGATGATTAGGTGTGCTGAGGATTACAGCCTGGGTGTTTGAGCTGCAAGAGAGACCTGAGAGTTGTTCACAGTCCACTGGAGAGCATATCAAGTATGCTGAGAACGAAAGGCAAGCACTCTAAAAAGGGTTCAAAAGCACTGATACCTCCAGCCTGAGGATGACCAGACCCCATACAACATTGTGAAATTGTGTCAATAATTTGAAGAAATAAGATACCATTATGGCTTCACTATCAAAAGCAATGTAATGGCTCTTCTTTGCTGTCACTGGGTTAAAGGCTTTCTCTGAAATACAGTGTTTTCAGTGGGAGATGTATATAATGAGCCTGGCATGGTGCAGTCTGTCACAGCTCATTCAATATCTGCAATAGAGCAGAGCTGCCTCAACAGTCCCTAATGCAGTATTTTTCCAGCTGAAAATGCTGTTACAGCACATTGAAACTGCAATTGGGGAATGGGAGGATTTTAAGGCAACTTCTCTTGGAAAGGCACAAGAGTTTTCATAGATCAAAAGGGAAATTCTCATCGTGTTTTTTGTTTTGAGTTTATTTTGGAAAGTATAATAGAAAGTGAATGGTAATTCAATAAAAGTCAAAAGCTGGAGAAGGTATTTTGTTTTTTGTAAAGCATTCAGTGTTTCAATAGCTTCCACTGCATTTTTCAGTCTCTCCTGCAGCAGCCTGGCAAGAACAGAGAGTCCTCTTCCCCTTCAGGCAGCCTTGTAGGGCTTGTGGATCGCTTAGCATCTCTTTGGACTTGACTTTGCAGAGTGGGCACAGAGGCAAAGACTGTCACTTAATTAGGTTGATATTGCTAAGTCACCTGCTCCTTGCTGAAGCAGCCAAGTGGTGGGGCTTGGATTCTAAGCAGGCTATTGATTTAGGAGACCTATTTTAGAGGAAAACTAGCTCTTCTGGCATGCTGGAGAGGTTCTAAACACCTCACATCACCCCCACACTAGGAAGTGTGATGTGTCCTGAAGCATGGAACATCAGGAACAGTCAACATGGATTCACCAAGGGGAAATCATGCCTGATCAGCCTGACAGCCTTCCATGATGGAATGGCTGGCTGGGTAGATGAGGGTAGAATGGTGGATATTGTCTACTTTGACCTCAGTAAGGCTTTTGACACTGTCTCCCACAATGTCCTCACATGTAAACTCAGCAAGTGTGGACTAGGTGAGTGGAGAGTGAGGTGGATTGAGAACTGGCTGAATGGCAGAGATCAGAGAATTGTGATCAGCAGTGCAGAGTCTAGCTGGAGGCCTGTAGCTAGCAGGGTACCCCAGCGGTCAGCACTGGGTCCAGTCCTGTTCAACTTATTCATCGGTGACCTGGATGGAGGGACAGAGTGTACATTCAGCAAGTTTGCTGATGATACTCAACCAGGAGGAGTGGCTGTTACATCAGAAGGCTGTGCTGCCATTCAGTGAGACCTGGCCAGGCTGGGGATTTGGGCAGAGAGGAACCTAATGAAGTTCAACCAAGGCAAGTGTAAGGTCTTGCACCTAGGAAGGTACAACCCCATGCATCAGTACAGGCTAGGGGGGGTTACCTGCTGGAAGGCAGCTCTGCAGAGGAGGACCTGGGAGTGCTGGTTGAGAGTTGTCCCAGTGACCTGGGACAGCAAGTTGCCTATGTGCCAGCAGTATGTGGCTAGGAAGGCCAATGGGATCCTGGGGTGCATTAGGAGCAGCATGGCCAGCAGGTCCTCCCCCTCTACTCTGCCCTGGTGAGGCTGCATCTGGAGTGCTGTGTCCAGTTCTGGGTTCCCCAGTTCAAGGGAGACCGGGAGTTACTGGAGAGGGTCCAGCAGGAGGCTACAAAGATGATTAAGGGACTGGAGCATCTCCCTGATGAGGAAAGGCTGAGAGGGCTGGGTCTGTTTGGCCTGGAGAAGACTGGGAGGGGATCTTATCAATGTCTACAAATACCTTAAGGGTGAGTGTCAAGAGGATGGCGCCAGGCTCTTTTCAGTAGTGCCCAGCAACAGGACAAGGATCAATGAGCACAAACTGCAGCAGAATAATTTCCTTCTGAATATGAGTAAGAATTTCTTTGCCTTGAGGATGACAGAGCACTGGAACAAGCTGCCCAGAGAGGCTGTGGAGTCTCCTTCTCTGCAAACATTCAAAACCCGCCTGGATGTGACTCTGTGCAACCTGATCTAGGTGAACCTGCTTTAGCAGGGCGTTGGACAGGATGATCTCTAGAGGTCTCTTCCAACACTGACCATTCTGCAGCTGGTCCAGCAGAGCTGTGTCGTGAGCTTCTCCAAGGAGAGTTGAAGATGCTCCTAAGCCCCAAGGCAGCAAGAGATGCCCTGTGAGGTACTGAAATTCCATGCTTGTTGTGCCAGTTGACTATCTCAGGTGTGCTAATAAGAGCATTAATGCGTTGTCAGTTTGACTGGACCAAACATATCACTTAGCCTTCCTGCGAGAGCCATTACTACTAGTTATTTTTAGTCTATTATTAATAATAGAGTAACAGCTCAGTGCATTTTTTCCAAGATCATAAGCCTAGATGACTTCCCTATTCTAATTCAAGTGGGAAAGTAAGATGGCATTCTGTGGCCTTCAGTGTCTCTTCTATTTGTACATGTGTCTCAGGAGATGAATTATTTATGATAATGTAATTATAAAAGTGAGCAAACAAGCGAATTATACTTTTTTTTTCCTTTCAAAGAAGCTGCAGTCTGTCACCAGGACACTAGATGGTAGTCTCAGTCCAGAAACATTTCAGTAGATGTTTGACACTGCAGTAACAGTAAATCATGTCTGTTTCAGCAGGGTTTGCTGCTTGTAACACAAGATTTGAGGTGAGTAAGTTGTGATGTGGAAACGTTATCCAAAGCTGAACTCTTTGCAGTTAGGTTCAGAAGCTGGTAACTAATACCTAGCTGATTTCCAGAAAAGGAGATCTCAAGTCTGATAATTTTGCAGTTAACCCTTACTGATCCCACCTGAAAGTCAGTGAAATCTCTATCTCTGATGGTGTGAGCACAAATTCTGATCAAAAGATAAACCCAGTCCCTAGGTATCTCAATGATTGGAGACAATGGGATGTAGAAAACACATTGGTGTTTGGGGTTTTTTGGGTTTTTTTGCCCTCTTCTCCTTAGTTTGGAGCAGATGTACAAGCAAGTGTCAGCTGAGACCATGGAAGTGTTCCAGCTCATAGGTTATTATGTGAAGCTGTCCTATTTCACTTTTGAAATGAACAGACTGTGGCCCATGAAGCCATGGTAATTTTATCATGTGTGTTTATGTTGGTATCTTCTACTTTGTGTAAATCATGAAGTACTTGCTGACTTGCATTTTTTGTTAGGGCTCCAGTAAGCCTGTTCTTTGAAGGAACTAGGCTAGAAACTAGTTTGTATCTTCCACAGCCAGGCCCCAACACTTCCCTTTCACTTGCTCCTCTTCCTCTGAAAAGCCAGAATTTTTAAGGCTTATTTTACAGTTACTGCAGATATATTTATAAAAAATAAAATCCACATATGCCATTAAACTTTCAAGAACAGAAGAAGTCAATAGCATCACTGAAGCAGAAGAGACTTAGCTGGCTTCATTCCCCACTGACCAATGTTCAGGCTATTTGAGATGTGCTGGCTGAGGATGGAGCTTCTTCCAGCTTTCCCTGAGTCAAAGGAAGAATTCCCTTTGACACCAGTGATGTTAGGAACATGGCTGTAAGTCTTCCTTGCTTGCTTTGTTCAGTTATGTTTCAGTGTGAGGTTAAAAAATGTGTGTGGGATGTGGAAATAACCGGTTTTAATTATTAGATATCATAGATTGACTGAGAAATGAATCCAATTCTCACTCTGCTAAGGGACTGGGAATAGAATGCAAGGAGAAATCAGGCATGTGTTACTTCTAACATGACCATTTAAGTTTCAGCAAATTGCAAACTAGTATTGATTTCTATACATAAGCTATGAACAAAAAAGAATTGCAAAACTTCTCAGCAGCCTGAAAAGCCAGTATCGACCAAACTAGAATGGCATTTAGGAGAGCGATGCTTAGCTGATGAAAATAAATAGCAGTAAAATAGTTTCTCACTTGTAATTTTTATCTAATATTGTATCAGGTCTGTAATCCTTTGCAAGTGTCACTTAATGCATCACTGGTGACTGCAGAAATGTGCAGAATTAATAAAGAAGGTGCCTGGATGTGGAATAGCTACCCACCTCCAATCTTCCTGAAAGGCTTCAGTTTGATGTATGATATTCCTCTGATTAAAGTATAAAATATATTGGTTCACAAAGTGAGTCTTCTTCTTGAGCTCCAGCAAAAGAAACTCTTTGCTTGAGGCCCCAGTTTCATACCATTGATTTGTCTTTATCCCAACATACATCTTCAGCTGTGAAACTATGTGGTCAAGCTATAGCACTTCTAACTGGAGTAGTTATGGGGCTGCAAACATGTGGATTAGAATAAAATCTGGTTAAAGGCTTTGCTACCCTTAAATATCTGAAGCAGAGGAAGGGAGCAATGGATAGTAGATGGGTGTGAATTGGCAGGCTGCACATGAAGGGGAGTGGAGCTGGGATGCTGTGAAATAAATGGGTATGTTCAAAAGCTAAAATATGACATTCCCCAGAAGATGTGGGATTGGTTCCTCTGGAGATCCCTTCCTGTTCTGTTTTCCAGCCCCTAAAATGTTACTGTCCCAGCATACAACAATCATCAATAGTTTTTAAGGGAAATGGAAGGAGAAAGTCCTTCTTGCTGACACAGGCCAATGACCATTTTGCATTTAACAATCTTCCTTTTCTATGTTTTGGTTTCTCCTTTGTTTTAGAGCATGGGATGGGGTGGGTGGATGGGGGAGCCCCGAGTGATGGACATCAGCAAAGCACAGCATGTGGGATCAGTCTGTTCAAACATGCAGGTACACACACAACTTCCCACTGTCATCCCAGTGCCAGAAGAAAAGAGCCAGTGGAGTTGGCATTAGGTCTCTGAACATCTAACACCTCTAATGTTCTGGTTAAAACTGGGACTCCTGGTCCCTCCTTCCTTTGACAGGTCCCAGGTCTCCCTCAGATTCAGCAGAAAGTGAAACCCAGCAGGATGCTCCTTGCCTCCCTGGAGCACATCTCAAAATGCTGGCCTCTTTTTCAAGTACATTTTGAGCAATCCTTAGTTCCTTCAGTAACCTACTCTACTGAGATGAGAAATCCCTACTAGGTAAGTGCCACTGTAACTTTTAGGCTCAACAGGTATAAAACAGTTTGTTGTACTGGTTCTGTAAGGTGTAAACTCTTGCTAAGTATAGGAGGTTGTTGCTTGCAGTAGGATACGGGTGTTTCAAGTTCAACACGCGCTTTGCCAGCCTGGAGCTTGACTCTTTATCTACTTGTGGCCAACTGCAAGCAAGAGCAGCTCTATCCCTTAGGTTAGAAATATTACTGTTTGACTGGTATAACAGTTTGAAAAGAAATTAAACTGAGAAGCAGGTGTTGCATATAACCAGACAAAGAAAAAGTTCAGGAAGCCTTTGTATCTTTACATCAAGATGAATTTTGATAAACTTGGGTTATCAAAAAAAAAAAAGAGCAGCATTTCTCTTCCTCTTTTGACTTGCAAATTAAGCTAAACTTGCATAATCAGATCTGATTGGAGTTTATTTTCAGCTGAAGAGTTTACCACAGACTTAAAAGACTAAAGCCAAGGCCATAATTGCATATTGTGGACTGCCCCTGCTGCAAAAGTTTTCCTGATTTCAGTGCAAAAACCTACTTAGTGAAAGAGTTTTGTACTAAATGAACAGTTCGAAATGCAGAAATTGATGTTTCTCATTCAAATGCAGAAAGGATTTTGATTCAGATCCCTCCTCCTCCCTTTGAAATGCTATTTACCTACATCAGAGTCTAATAAGGTTAATGTGTCAGATGTTCCCCCAGTGTAAATTGTATCAGTGGGAAGAATACTGCCTGAATAGAGTCCTCCAGCTCTATTCATTTGCTTTCAATGTGTCAAATTAATTTTGCCACATGGGTAATAAAAGCTGTGCTTCTGTGTATTTCTGTAAACATTGTACGACTTAGAAAGTGTTTATGATTTCTTTCAACAATGAAACTTAAACTGTGTGCAGGCCAATATCAGCAAGTAATTTCAGAAGCGACTGAGGCATGTAATTGAGTTTGTCAGTGTAATTGTATTTTGGAATAGATAGTGGTATGTTTTTTTTAGTCGTTAGCGAGTCTCATATTTAGTGTGCTGATTAATTCTATTAGAGGAGTTAATTAGACTGAGAAGGTGGGGGTGAGAATGGATACAAATCACTTTAAAGCACTACATTTAACTCTGAGTTGATTATTCTGTGCACAAAGAAATGCTGCCTCTCCCTGTTTTGGATGCACGTGTGTGATTAGAGCTCATCAGTGCAGCCCTGCGCCTGCTGACAAGGACAGATGATGAGTATGGATGCAATTCTCTCTCCTTTCAAGTGTGAACTTCCAAATTGAGGCACTGCAGGGTACAGAGTTGACCTGATTTAAAAATATTAAGCTCCTGTGCATAGTCTGTAATAATAAAATTAATAATTACAATATCTGTATTTCTGGCACAGCCTCCCCATATTGTTTCCTGTAAAGAACAAAAGGCAGTAAGGAATAAACAGGCACCACTTAAGGGCACTCTCTGGCTTTGCAGACTTCAGAAGAGCTTGGGCTCGAGTCTTGGCATGGGAGATTCAGATTTTCCCCTGCAGAAAGAAAAGAGACTTGGGTGCTGGAGGTCTGGCAGCTGCAATTTCTGCCCTGGAGGTGCTTGAGTTGGAAGCTGAATGCAGGGCTCTCTTGGCATCTCCAAGTAGGAGCCGGCACATCTCGCCTGCAGGCAGCTGCATAGGCCCTCCCTGTACCAGGAGGGTGGATGCTCTGCAGAGGAGCTGGCTTGTCTAGAAGAGTGCGCTGAACTTGCAGCTGCATTAAGAAAGACTCATAGATCTGGACCAGTGGTAGACATTAACCATTTTTGGAGAGCATCACTAAGCCTGGGATGGAAAATGGAGGAGGATGGACAGACATTAATTCTCCCTACCTGTTGCCCACATGCTGTGCACAGAAAAGTACAGCCTTAGGAGCAGCCGTGGAGGACCTGATGTGGCTCTTAGTCTTCTGCATCTGACCTAGCGTGGACCAAGCCAGATCAAAGTGTGGGCAGGCTGAGCTCAAGCCCTTCTACACCTCTCTATCCCAACAGTGTGCCCCAAAGAGACAGGAGAGAGTGAGGAAAGGACAGAATGGAGAATTGGAATAGTCTCCTCTAAAACTAAAATATGTGAAATACATATATACAGAATAGATTTTTAAGAAGCATTGTGTAATTTTTGAATCACCTGGAGTATTTCCAACTAGACAAACACAAGACAGTGTCAGAAGAGCACTAAAACATGCCTTGAGGCATTATCTGAGCTAGACAAAAGTCAGGTCCCTTTATAAACCAAATGTACATATTGGGAGCTAGTATAATTTTCTGGAAAACAGTTCCAGTCTGAATAGATGCAAAGGAAGGATACTGTCAAATGAAGCAGTGGTCGGGACTACACAAAACCCAGGTCAACAGCGTGTACATTTTCAAGAAATTGTGATGCCGTGTCAGGGAATTTCTCCCAGGCTGCCTGCGTAGGCCATCATAGCGCTGTTAGTAAAAATGCCTCTTATCTTCCAACTCATTCCACATACAGATAAAGCAGCTGCGGTCAGTACAGGGCATATTTTAGTAAGATTCAGAGTGGTAACATCTGGCAAATTCACATGTCATATGCTTCTCCTTCCCCATGTACAAACAGCCTGTGTTCCCATGCTTTTGTTTCCCTTAGATAATGGCTTTTCTGCAACAGAATACTAATGATAGGTTATCAGCTGGGAATGGCAATGTGCCCCATGATGGTACGATATGAAGAAATGATCAGAAACTTTCACTGTTGGGAAACTTCACATCGGAAGCCAGCTTCGATAATCCTACTGAGGGGAGAAGAGCTGGCAAGTCTCTCTTGCTGCAAAACAGAAGGAAAAGGAAGAGGGCCCTGGAAAGCTACAGGAAGGTGAACAAGAATTTCTTGTCATCAGCCTCCTTCCGCTGTTCCTGGGAAGGACCTCTCGGCTGCCTCTCACCAAAGGGTTGTGCTCCACAATGTCAAAGAAAACATGGAAGAGGTCTCATAGTCAGGACTGAGACGAGACTGAAGTATCTCAGTAAAGACTGAGGTGCATAGAGGGAGAAGGCAGTGGGAGCCTCATGCAGAAGAGCAGTAGCGTGGCTGCCCAGGAGTTTCATGCACTATTGGGATAAATCAACATCTTTTTCTGATGGCAGATCATCTCCTGACTATCAGGCTTAGGCTTGGGCTTGGCTGCTGGATTCAGTGGCTATTACAGCAATCGTCCAGGGCTTTGGGTATTTACAGATGCACATAGATGCCTCTAGGGATAGTCTAAAATGCCCAAGAAGGTTAAGTCTCTGCAGTCAACAGGATTGATGAACCTCAAAACATTTAGGCACTACTGAGACTCCCAGGATCCTGTTTTATCTCACTTTTGTATCACTGTAATCCTAGCATCATTTGACTGTTAGCACTTTAGCCCAACATGTAGGCCCACAATAGTTTCAGTCACTTCTTGTGCTTGATTATAATCAAAAAATCAAGCATTGTGTACCGATGGGGTTTGCGCTTATCCAGGTTGAGGTATAATCTGTGCTGGACTGATGCTGCTCTATTATAAGAGTTCAGCTGAGCTTCCAACAGCAGTACAGTCCCTCCCACCAAGTCCCTGAAGACATTTAGGCCAAGCTTTCCAACCTCTTTCAGTGCATGGATGTCTGCAGCTTTTGCAGGTCTTGTGTTTTCAAACCTGCTATCCACAACCCTGTTTGTCTTAGTTTCTTCTGACAGACCACTCAAATGCTGGTGGTGCTGGCTGAAAACCTCATGCAGCTGCAGTCCTTCAAAATACCCAGTCCCTGAGTAACGCAGCTGCTTTTGTCTGTCAGCAACAGCAATGTTTTAACAGCTAAAGTGATGAGCCACAGCACAGCAGTGAGGAGGAGAGCTGGATATGCAGGGCACTGGTAGCTTAGCTGGGCAATGCTGGCCCATGGGTCCTCAAGACAGTGGAAGAGCTACATGTGTCCTCTCAGAGACCTCAGCTTGCTGGAGGCACGGTGAGTCTTCTGGAAAGAGGTAGTGGAGCTACCAAGCTTTCAAAGCCATTCATCCATACAAATAATGCTGTGTAGTCTGGGCTTGGTGAGCAGGCATCTGTGGTACATGGACAACCTGCCAAATGGAGCTGGGTGCGGACAAAGACCCATTCCCTGCTCTTCTGGAGCTGCTGTTTCACTTTCCCCTAGGGGCATCACTGTGGGTTTGACTTGCAATCAATGACTCAATTACTAGAAAATGGAAAAGGAAGACTGAGGTTAGGCAGCCTTCCTCCCTCACTGCTGATCTCCTCCTCAGGGACAGGGCAGCATACACAACCTATCTGTTTTGGATTTAGGGATCGAACTCTCCATGGAGCAGTCTCCTCCATCCACTCCACTGCTGTCCCTGGCTCTGCAGAGTTTGAAAATGAAGCAGCAGGACCTCATGTAGTCTTACAGGACATAGGCAGCAGTGTGCAGTGGTGGCAAAATGGGATGTGCAGGAGTTTTGGGGCAGGCAACATATGCCCTAGCACTTAGTCCTTATAAGAGTCTGTACTCCCTTTATCCCTCTGCTCCCTGTCCCTATGCTGTACTTTTGTTTCTTTGTCCTTCTCTGAGTAGTCAAAAGAGTTTGAGAAAGATTTTTTTTTTCTTTGAATTAAATGATAGTAAAAATGAATTATATCAAGTACACAGCACACTTCTTTTTTAAAGCAAACTGTATTATTTTCACAGTTTAGATTTAAAAAATAGCTGTAGTTTACATGCTGAAGTTCAGCTGTTCAAATAAACCCTTAAGTTCCTTTCTTCAGTGGCATCTCCCAATAGGTGAATCGTTTCAGCCACGGTGGCTGCTCTACATGTCATTGCAAGCACTTCCCATCAGCCGTGCTCCCTGGGAGCCAGAGAAAGAATTTACCTGATAAAAACTCTGAGCTGAGCAAACAGCTGGCAATGAACTGATTTTCTAAAATATTGCTCCTCGTCTGTACAGAAACAATCGCAATTTATTTCTGCCAGAAGGCTGATGGAGCTGAGCAGTGGAGGTAAGGGTCGTCCTTGAGCTGGAGCCACACACCTCTCCCAGGAGCGAGGCCCACCTTCGTTGCTGGGCACTACCAGTTCACAGCATTGGGATGAAGGATCCATCCATCCCTGTGGAACAGGGAGGGGTCAATGTCCAGCTCTCCAAAAACATGAAATTCAAGGAAATCCAATTTTAATTCTTTTCTTACAAAGGTCCAGCAAAATAGCTCAAGGGGTCACGCTGGGCATCCACCAGGATGGCCTTGGTCTCCTGCTGGTCCATACTGGTTGGAAGGGGAGGGACGGTGGGTCCAGCACTAATGTTGCACCCACTCCTCCTCCTAGGAGAGGACAACCCACCCCATGTTTCATTAGCGCTGGCTGCAGCCTTTGGAAGAGATCAGGTCTGTTAATCCTCTCTTTTAAACAGAGGAAAGCACTACATCACCAGAATGACTCAAGCAATTTGGTGACTGAAGGAACCCAGTGTCCCAGTTCCAGCCACTCAGCAGGAATGTCAGGGATGCTCCTCTGGGACCATTTGGAAATGCACAACTGTCTGGACAGCTTAGGACCATCCTGTTGCAAACTTCTTAACTCTGCTTCCTGAGTCAACTAAGTCATTGCATCAGCCTACAAAATGAGCTGAGAGCAGATGTGAGTGATTCCAGTGTCAGGGGTTTGGACTACAACCACAAATGCAAGCGTAATTAAGATTTTCCTCCATTTCTCTTACATGCTAAATGGAAATATTAGATTAACTCAGCTGTGCTATAAGACTAACTGCAGAGAGTCTCTGGAAGATGTGTTCACATGGAAAAGGTCACTATGTTGCCACTGGATCGTTACTTCACTTACTTTAGCCAGTAGTTAAAATGCATGTTTTCTGTCTCTCCCAGACCTTTCATCTTCAATTGTCCAGGCAGCCAATAAGGCAGAATAAATGAGAAGCATCAGAAAGATGTACAGTTTAAGACTTTCTATCATTATGCAAAATCTATATCTTCATTAATCACTTTTTTCCTTAATGAATTCGGGGACTAGTGTTTCTGCTGCTAAGTACTCAAAGGAGTTATCAAATTTCTGGCTGTCTGGTTCCTCCATCTGTTTCCATAAAAATTTACTGCAATTAGTATTTCAGCAAAATTTCTAAAACCTGCCAGATTTCTTAAGAACAGGAAACACTACCGTAAGCATGAGGGGGAGCTTATGGTGCCTGAGTGGCAAGAAATGATCTAAAATTCACATTAAACCAGCCTTCCCTGTAGCTTGCAGGAGGGTTAAGGCAGCAAAAGGGAGACAAAATGAGGAGAGGCTGGAAAAACTGCTGCCTGTCCAGGTCCAGCTGTCCACTGCTGTCTAGATATTAGGATAATATTTAATCTTCATTTTTCTGAAGGAGGCAGCTCCAGAAGCACATGCAACAGCCAGGGAAGTGGGTTGAGGTCTGCAGCACAGCTACTGAGCATGCAGAGGGGCTATGGGGCACCAGGCAATGGGGTGGCTGCTAGAGGTAAGTACCAGTCCTGAGGGTAAGTCCTGAGCACAGGACTCTGCTTCCTTGCGCAAGCGCTCCAGGTCACTTGGTGTCAGGGGACCTCTCAGATTTACTACGCTGAAGCTATGGCCAAGAACATTGCTGCCCTATCCCTGGCAAAAATAAACTGCAGAATATAAACCTGTGCTTCTGCAAGAGTATGGCAGAAGCCCTCACCTTAGCATGTGCATATCAGGTGTTTGAGGCTGGTGACAATCCTGTCTCCTGGAGAAGGACCAGTGTCATACCTTTCCAATGCATGGAGCCACCCGCTCCCCTATGCACAGATGTGATCTCAGGGAAGGCCCTTGGCTCCACACTAATTTCACAGTTCTGCAGCTGTTTGTAATAAAATGGGACAAACAAGATGTTGATGGCCAAAGCACTATGTTTTGTTCCTTGTTTTTCAATTAACAGGCCTCTTCTGCCACAATGTGCTCCTGTGGTGCATCACAGCCTCTTGGGTCCTGTATGTGGCCTTATCATTGAAACTCCCCCTTCAGATGGCCTCCTGGCCCCATTACGTACCTGCACAGTATCAAATTAAAGGGCTAAAGGGCTCCCTGAGTCTTTATTTTCACTATATTTATGCCAGGATAAATTTTTGCAGCTGATAAATTTCCATCTGCTTTTAAGAACAGTGGGACAGGCCCAGTTTCTCAGGAAGGAAGAGATGCAGGGTGTTGTCCGAGCTGAAGAAAAAATGATCCAAGAAGGGCCGACTGACTGGAAGGGGTTGGCTCTGATATGCCTGAATTGCCCAGGAGAAAGATAATAAACAGAATGAGAAGAGCAATTGCTTTAA
Organism: Ibycter americanus; assembly: GCA_035590275.1. NCBI lineage: Eukaryota > Metazoa > Chordata > Aves > Falconiformes > Falconidae > Ibycter > Ibycter americanus. Next base: position 16,716,502 of record JAVJGI010000050.1, read on the forward strand.
TAAATAAATGGGAACATGTGTGCGACTGATACCGCCAGGGGCAGATATATGCCAAGAAGTCTGTTTTTAACATCTGCTCTTCAGCAGCCTTAATATGTTATGACCAGATCAATATATCTTCTGCTGCTGGTGTCAGACATCCTACAGCAGCTTGAGACTGAGGGAGAAAATACACACAAACAAGCATCTAGCTATGCATACATACACACAGATACACATATACAGGCATTTTTGTACGTGTGCATTGTTGTACCAGTGAAAGGATTAATAATGTGAAATTGATTCAAAATGGTGCTTAAGTAGCCCTGACAAAGAGGCCCCATCAGTGGCTGATGTTTGTTCCCTACGACCTCTCTTTTTTGCAAAGTATAAGCTAGAGGATTGCTATGTTGTTGGCAGCTCATATCCCACTCAGTACATCCATAGACGCGATATGTTCTTTATCACACTATAATTAAAAGGCTTTTCATCTCTTGCCAAGGCTTTTATGTGCTGCAAAGGTTGAGGAAAGCAGGTGAGGTGCTGTAGGCATAATGGTCATTTGTAAAAGCACTCCTACCAGCCTGCAGCCATGAGCAGGGAAGGGCAAACAAAAGAGGCGCAAGGAATGGAAAAGGAGATGGAAGGAGGGGCTGAGGAAAAACCTGGTGGCCACCTAGCTGCTCCAGTACTGGCAGAGTCAGCTCTGGCACGAGCAGGGACACAACTGTCTATTCTCTTCTCTGCTACAGGGTATTGCACATGCAGTGTCTGGGAAAAGCATTGTGTGGCTGTTCCTCAGCCTCCCCAGCTTGCCCACCAGTTTCTGAGCTTCAGCTACAGCTTAAAGCAGGCTTGGGAGAAGCCACACGACCATGAATGAGCTGAAAACAAGGTTGAGTGAAGTTATGGGACTACAAACATCCATCATTCAGGTGCAGTCCAACACTTCCTTTGCCTGTGCTAGGTTTTTCTGCTCAGCCCAGCTTCCTCACTTGCAGTATAGATTCTGGGAAGCACCCACAGTGTTTTTGCACAAGGAAGAAAGGACGTGAGAAAGCAGATCTCCTCTCTTAACTTACTCTGCAAGCTCAGGGGGAGTCCATTGAAGGACTTAGCACAAAGATTAATGTTTGGCCTGCGGCATTGAGCAGAACTTGGTCATTTAAGACAGGACAGTGGCTTGGAAGAATGGGAGGTTGTGACCTCTCTGATGCAGCAGCAGTTGTCCTGACAGAAGGTGATAAATAAAAGAGTCACTGCCTCAGAGTGTATCTGAAAGCTTTGCACTGAACAATGTGAAAAATGCTCGCTATGACCCCAAGAACCTTTACATCAAGAAACCTCCCGGGCACACACGGGGAATAAGGTCTCATTTTAAGTGCTGCCATCAGTGGGTCGTATGGGGATAGCAGTAACTCTAAAAGCATGCTTCATTTACTGCAGATGTCTGACTTTTCCCTCAATATCGCTCCAGAGTACCTAATTTAATGACAGATGTGAACTTGGAAACTGAGGAACTTTCAGCTATTGTGTTTATTTAGCCACTTACCAGAACACCAGCTGGAAACGGTAGATTTCAGATCATTTTCGTTTCTGTCTGAATAGCAGGGTTCTTTCAGAAAGTCAGGTACTCTGCTGGGTGTTACTATAATAACTGCTCACGGTCCAGTCTTTGCTATATTACAGCTGAAATATGTAATGGTGGCTTCTGCTTCTTCCAGGAATCAGAATCAAAGTTTTCAGGAATTAATTCCTAGGACAGCAAACTGGCCTGCCTTAGGCTTCACACACATTGCGGGCTTTGGAGGAAAGGAGGGTCAGACAGCCATACCGCAAACAGGTGTGCTAGTAATGTCAAAGGAGTTCACTTGTTTGTTCATGTCCTGATAGGAAACCAAGAAGTGATCCTTGATAAACGCAACAAAGCCTAAACTAAAACAAAGTACTGATAACCCACCAGATTATCGTAAAAACTGTAAGTTAGGACCAGAAACCAAGGAGCCGCCTTAAAAATCAGAGGAGGTTGAGAGATATAATACATTCAGGTTCTTTCTATTTTTGCCTGCAGAGCTTTGAGCTTTTCACTCAAATGAAAATGAAGACTAAATGAAATGAACACTACTCTAACATCGCTTGTCTCTGGGGACTGAGGCAGTTCAGAAAAAAACCACAGCATTGCAGGAGAGCTGTAATAAATTTGCTGAAGCTGGCAACTTTTTGATGTCAATCACGATGCTGCTGCAGGCAGATGTTACAGGACAGGACAGCATGGTGCTTCCCACCTGCAAACACCCTGTGCAGTTTGATGAAGAGGAGCTGAGCTAACTGAAGGTGGTTACTGATGCTGAGAATGTGAGGCGTCGCCACATCCTTGGCTGCAGGATCCAAAAGTCATCCCAGGTGATGTGCTTGTAGCCAAGGGAATCTTGAAGCCTGCTGATTTTCTGGTTCTGTGTGCACAATAGTGCTTTCCAACATTTACCCCTTCTCCCTTTCCTGTAATTTCAAGTGTGGTTTCCTGCTGGGTGAGGATTATGAGAGGACTCTGTGCCAAAATCCTCTCTGCAACTTTGGAAACCACTGCTGATTTGAATGCCCTTTGTGGACAGGCCTCGGCAAGACACAAACGCAAAACACAAAAGTGTTTCTGGTGGGAGTGACACATGGCATTTTCCCTTCTAGGGAGAGCCAGCACACCCCCTTGGAGCTGTGCCTTGCTCCAATCTGCTGTTTGCAGGAATGGCCCATGGAAAGTCTGCGCAAGATGGTGTCAGCAGGACATATGGACACCAGGGTGTCTGCGCTGCAGACATCAATTGAGGAAAACCCCCAACTACCTTCAGAAATCTTCTCCCCTAAAAATGTCGTATTTTTTCCAGTGGATCTGCTTTCAGAATAGATCCGCAGGCAGCTGGAAGCACGGTGGCCACCCACGCCTCTGGGCCGCCTGGGCCCTGCGGCCCCTCAGGAGCAGGGGCTGAAGGAAGCGCCACTTCCCGCCTTTTCTGGAGCGAAATCAGACCTACAGATCACCACTATGTAATAACTAATATTATGTATTACGCTTAGTGACAGCTGATGGCTGCTTTCGCCCTCAGACAGTCAACCCCTCCGTGCGAGGCTGCGGGCCCCGCTCCCTCAGCAGGACGGGGGACGCTGCCGGGCACCGGCGTCGCTGCCCGCCCTGCGCATGCGCGGC
>JAVJGI010000050.1:16719963-16757184 GCA_035590275.1 Ibycter americanus
CGCCATGGTCGTCTCCTCACGGCTTCCCCAGCCGCCGCCGGGCGGGGGTCTGCGGGCCGTGCCCTGCCGGCAGCCCGGCGGCGCTTTGCGCTGCATTTCCCACCCTAAAAGCTACTTTTCGACGTGTGCTCTCAAGCAGTGTCACATACAAGGGGGTAAAAACCCGTGGCCTCCGTAGCTAAGGACCTCCTTGGGAATATCCAGCGCTCGCTCCCGGCTCTGGGTGGAAAATCATGGCTGTAGTGCCGTGGGCTGGCGTGAGGAGAGCTGCGGGCCGGCGGGGGCTCAGCTCCCCAGGGCTGCCGGCTGCCAGGGCACACTTGGGTGCAGCTGCGTTTGGGCCTGGTTTTGTTTAATCGTTTTGCTGGAGTTAGCTTTAACGCCTATGTCCAACTGCCGGTAAAAGTTCTTCAACTGTTCGACGTCTGATAAAGCTGCTGTAACTGAAAGGTGGGGGAGAAGGTGCCTTTTAGTTGGCTTATCTAAAAATCACCGTGATTTTCTGCAGGTGGCCTGAGCACACAGGTATTGTCGCCCTCTGGCAGGTGCTCTGTGAGCTGCTTCATGAATTTAAATGACATTTAAGATACCGAACTTTGAAAACTAAAGAAGCAATTGGTAACTTTGATTCATGTTTTAACAGATGGCTAGATTAAATCTGATCGATGTTATTGTGAGCAGATAAGGATTTTGATGAAAGGAGTGGAAAAAAAATCAATGCATGCAAAATAGCCAACTAGATTAAAAGAGTAATTAACTTATTGATTAAAACTTTAGTAGTAGATAGTGAACACCTCTCTGAATCCTCTGTTGGCCCTGAAAAAAAACAACGGTAACACACATGTGATTTGTTTTCAGGCAGAGTTAAAAATCTGTGCAGCTGTTTCTTGTGCATTTCTTGTGTGTTTCTGGTGCGCTGCTTTCTATGAAATAGACTTAAAAGTTTTCTGTTCTGAATAACAGTGCATCAAAGTAATGCCTCGTAATGGATTAATGCTAAATGCTGATTATTTTTCTTTTTGTGAAATGAGTTTTTCTATTTAGTTCAGTCTCCTCCTAGTGTCATCTAGAAAAACAAAGTCATCTAGAAACACAGACAATGGAAAAGACTGAGCTTGAGTCAAAACTATTTTTTTTTAGAGTTTAGTTTTAAGACTTGCTTTGGTTAAAAACCTTCTCCTTTTCCTTATGACTTTGGAAACATCTTTATTTAATATGATTTTTTTTTTCCTGTAGACTTTTGTCAGCAAAAGAAAATAAAGCCATTTTACTTTAGGCTGTTCAACAAAGGAAAGGGGAGGGTAACACTTTAAAGGAAGAAGTTTGCTAGAAAAACGTGCATGTGCTTTCTAGAAATGCTTAAAGGGGAGGGAAGCAGAGTTTCTTCTGTCTTTACCTGATCTTATCACACAACTTCCTAGAGGTGTTGGTCATTCTGTGTTGTGTGACTCTTGATAAGTGACATTCACTGTCTTGTTTTCATGTGTAGTGGCTAAGCGTTGCATTGCTTTGCTTACACTGTTCAAAACACTGAGATTGTTTTGACACTACCTTAAAAATGGTTTCAAAGTTGCAATATCTATTGCTTTCTCTCTTTTGTTGAAGCTTCTTTATAGCTATAGAAGCTATTGAGGTCTGTGTAAGACTATCAGTTTATAATTTGACCTCAGAAAGGATATGGTCAGTAGTACTTTGGTTTAGGCATGCCTCAGTTACTCGCATAAGCACCACAGCTTCACTCCTATGAATACTGATGGACTTTACTCTGTGGTTTTGTCTTGAAGGCTGGTGGAGTTGCTGGTGTCTGTGTTGACTTGATCCTTTTTCCCTTGGACACTGTAAAAACAAGACTGCAGAGTCCTCAAGGATTTAGGAAGGCTGGTGGCTTTCGTGGGATCTATGCTGGTGTCCCTTCCACTGCTATAGGATCCTTTCCAAATGGTAAATTTTCTTTGGATTGTGCTTTGCCTTTAAGTGGGAACTTATGTAGTATAGGACATTTATGCCCGTGGCTTCCTCTGCTGTGGGTGGCTGGATTCTGTGAGTCCATGTCCATCTGTGAAAAGCAGTTTGTAGAATCGTATGTTATTGAACAAACTTTTGAGCGAGCCTAGAATGAAGGCTGCTGCATGTTTACTCTGAAAAGTAACCCTTACTCCTTGGAAGTGTTCCTGAATATAAGCCTGTCCTTACTTATAGGGTCACCCTGTAGCATTTCCAGGTGCCAAAGAGGGCTTGAGTCTTGCTTGCCCTGGGCATTTTTGTTGCGACCCACTCTTCCACGGCTTTGGAAATGGATCAAAATTCAGAGTGCTTGAGCACTGGAGGTCTTTGAGCTAATTGCCCTGGGGATGCTCTGCCCATCTCTTTCTCCCTGGAAGCATCTACAACAATTAAAAGGAGAAAACATCAGGAATACTTTGGAAACTAAAGCCTTTAAAAAGTAAATGTTTGTAGTCCAGCAGAGAAGAGGCACCTAAAATTCCTAAGGCCTTTGTCCATTTTGTCTTCATAGGGAGGGATAAAAAAGCAGCAAGCTATGCTGTCAGTAGTGAATGTTAGGAGAATTTTGCTGACAAATCCACTGACACCTTCAGATCTTTGATGTCCTTCATAAGGTGATATAAAAAAATTCAGTTCTTTATCTTGTCTGCTCTGTTATCTCCTTTTGAGGTGATAAGCATCTTTTGATTAGCAGAAGGCAATTCACACAGCCCTTCTTTACAATTAAAATCTGTTCCCCCGCCAGACATGTCAGTTTTTTCAGGATTTACATCTTCAAAATCTGAACTGTCGTTTTACTTTTCCAACGTATGACTGAGAACTGAAATTATCTTTAGGAGGAATAACCCTTAAGGTGCAAGTGCCTTTGTAGTTGACTGTTGCAGTGAATAAACACAGCTCCTGTTGCTATGCTCAGTTTAGCTTTGTACGTTTCTTGTTCATGGACAAGACTTTTATGAGTCCTTCAGAAGCTTGGAAGAATTTTTTATGGAGTTAAAGTGCAAAATATTGAATGGATGATAACTAGGAAGTTATTAATAACTGCTACTGAAACAGCTTTGCACATTGCAGGTTAGCAGACTTGTATCAAGTACCTTGATTTTGGGGTTATTTTTTTCTTTTTTTCTTTTCAGTTAATCAACTGATTTGTGTCTGTCCCTCCTCCATCCCCTCCCCCCAATAAAGACCATTCAACCAAACAACCTCTCTACCCTACCTATCTATAAATATGGAAGATAACATTTTTTCAAAACTGAACATTAATGACTAATTAACACATCTTTCCTTATCTCGTTACTAAATACAGCCTTAAGTCTTGACACCTTTGATATTAATGGGAGGTTAGCCAGTAAGAGCCAGGAGTGTGAACTTCTGAAGGAATTATCCCACAGATTGTGTTGATACTGTTGTGCTCTTTTGGGGCAAAAATACCCTGTTCTCAGCTACAGTTGCAGAATAATAGGTGACAAAATCCACGTCTCAATGTTTTTGTGCTAGTTCTGTGAAGGAGGAGCAGTTAAACGACCGCATGTATTCTTGAATTTCAGCTGCTGCATTTTTTATCACCTATGAGAATGTGAAGTCTGTGCTGCACCATGGCTCTACATCTTACTTGACGCCGGCAACACACATGGTGGCTGCCTCCCTTGGAGAAGTGGTGAGAAAGAAGTTCATATATTGTGTGTCTGTGGGAGGAGAGGAAACCATTCAATTATGAAAGCTAAGGTTTGGTGTCATATCTTACTTTTTTGAGTGTTGACCATCTTTGTACTTGTGACAGTTCTTAGAAAGATACTACTTATTTTTTAATGAAGTGTTGGCACTTGTAAGGACTGTTTCAAAGTGAATAAATGAGTTGGTAACAGTTCTTAGTAGGTCTACTGGCTGACCTTGCTAAATCAGTAGATAGTGGAAGCATGGATTGTTCCAAAACATGAATACACCTTCACATTGTAGTCATCATGCCTCAGTGTTAACATTCAAGAAAGGCTTTTGCTTTTACTTTTACTTTCAACTTCATGTGGGGTAGTCACGGAAAGTATTTTTATTTGAGAAATAGCTGTAAGACACTGATGTTAGATGTAAAGTAGGTAGGTGCCATCATCTGAAACCCATGCGCCTTGATGTGTAAGAACCAGTATTAACTAATTAATAAATCTTCCCTCCATGCATTCACATTCAGTCAACACCTTTTACCAAAATATTTTATTGTATTTTTAAACAGACTCTCTAAGTGGATGTACAAAGTGACGTGACAGGTTAGGGCAACTGGCAGCTGTGTAACTTCACGTACCAAATGATGGGTAATGCTTTCCCGATGAAGCCTGTCTCAGTGGAAAGTGTCATGGGTAATGTAATGAAACTGCTCCCCTTTGGATGGACATCTGTATATTTTGGTGACAGCTTTTCACATGATCTCTCTGATAGCTGTAGCCTTTATTTAATTTTTTGATTGGGATATTGCAGGATAAAGATACATGTGAATAATGAAAATAATTTCTATATACAAGCTCTTTGAAAACTCTTGCCCCCCACTTTTTGGAAAAGTTGCTGTATTTCTTATCCATTACATCCATTAATTTGTTTATAGCCGGTTCTGGAGCTGCGAGTAATGGCTTGCTTTGCCTAGGTTTATGCAATACCCAGAATAATTGGGACCAGATTCTATTGAACACTTTACATGATCATTAAGGGAAGTCACAAGAGAAGCCTCTCTTGTTTTGATGCCTAGGTCGCCCTTGCCTTTTTAACACCATGGACTTTGCAGAAATTGATTGTGTGTATGGGTAGGTGTGTGTTTGTTTTATATTGTAAGTTAAAAAGGAAATAACATTAACCTCTTGAATCTAAGCAACAAAATACCTCTTGCCCTCATGACTTTCCGATCTGGCATATCTAGGCTCTTTTGCAGGTTAAATTCACCACTCTTTAGAAATCTCTTTTATTTATTTTCTGGAGGGAAGAAAAAGTTTTCAGTATTAAGGAAATGTCAAGGCTGTATTTGAAAGTGACTTTATATTCCAGTTTAAGATCATAACATTCACTTCATGGCCAACACGCAATGCCAGGATGACTGGACAACCTGTAGATCCACAGAGTTGAAGTTTTAGCTCTGGGAAGCGCTAGTACATGGTGCTCCATAACAGGAGCCTCCTGTGCTAATAGACTGTAGCAAGTGTTGAGAGAGAAGACTTCTTGATGTGATCAAATGATGACCATTCCTATCTGATCCAGACACAAACTTATCTATAGGTAAATATTGAAGACACTTTATCTCCATGCTTTATCCTAAAAGCTTGAATATTGTGTTTTAAAAACTGTTACTGAGGTTATTTGCAAATCACAAGAGCAAGGTTGCTTTGGGTTAGCTGAATCAAATACATTCCAGGTTCAGCAAAATCCTTCTTTTCCCAGATACTCTTGTTTTTAACTGCAGAGTTGACACAGTGCCTTGGCAGTGTTCAGGGCTAGGTGTTCAGCTGTAAACAGCCCATTGCTGTTCCTGCCAGCACTGTCCACCTCCTTTCTCCTGTGTTTGTCACACTGGGTGTTTTCTGGCTCTGCAGTCATGAAATGGGGTGAGAATTGCTGTGTCTCCACAAGCTTGGGGGAGGGAAGTGGGCTGTATGCGACTAGCTTTTCTGGCTCTTTTGCAACTTAAACTTAGCCCATGATGTGGGGCAGAAAAGTGTATTTGTCTGTGGTTCCGTATTCTGCTTTTATTAACTGAGTTTTTTTGTCTCTTGTGACACTGGCTTCTTTCTCTCCTTTACACGTAGCTGTGTATTTATACTCTCTGTGGTGGCTTAGCTTACTTGTAGGTTGGTGCCAAGCTACCAGGAGTGCAGGGAGATCTATGCCATTTTAGCTTAGCACCAGGTGCCTCACTATTATAGCAGCATAGCCTAGCTCCTTCCCATGGGAAGCAAGCCAGCTCTGTCTGCTCTCTGTGGGTTCAGCTTTGATTCCAAAGTATTTTTTATTCTTCTGTGAAAATGATACTGATTAGATTGAGTGGGACTTAGCCAGGGAACTTAACATACCAAGCACATAAAGATAGGTGAATATAGCGCCTACTAACCACTCTGGTAGCGGTTATATGCGGGAGGAGATAGAAAATGATAGGTTTAGAGCTGGGTGGGATATGTTTGTGTTGCTGCCTCAGGTGGATTCTTTTTGATCTTGATCAGAGCCTGTGCTGTCAGGTTATGACTTCTAACTTAAGGCAATGCATAGAACTTCCATGGAAATTCTCTAAAGGCTGTTAGAAATCAGTGAGAGGTTCTTCACCACTGTGGCAGTGCATAGCCCTTGAATTCCTTGTTTGCCTAATGTCTTATGGAACAGCAGATCCGAGACGTGTTTTAAGCTCCTCAAGTACTGTTTCAGAATCAAGCAGAATGGTGATTGGGTTCATGAAGAGGTGCTCTGTGATAAAATCCTCTGAAAAAAAAAGCTCTCTTCTTTCGTGAGCGTGTTATCTATAGTATATGTCCTCTGCCTGTGAGGGTTCTGTGAGAAAACTCTAACTGGGTAATTTAATCATCAGCAGACAAAGAACCGTTGCCTACAGATGACTCCTTTCATGATTACAGAACCTGTTGTCCTTTTTTTCCAAGGTGGTCTGTAGTCTTGTGACACTTACAACTCAAGGCGCTTACTGCTTTTGTTTTCATGCTGACAGAGTTGCAGCATAGTTAAATGAGTTGCTCAGGGCTGTCTCATGTGCTTGGCTCTTGCTACTCTAAGGCCAGAGAAATATATAATGATAGCCATTGAAATGGCAATCTGACTTTATGGTGTGGAAGCTGTGACGTTGTAACAGCCATTTTTCAGCTAATATAAGATTGTGCTTTTTGCTGGCTTTTCTCCTCTTGGTGTGATGGGAAAACTAAGCTGTAAAATAATTGAGGTAGGGATTTAGAGATTTGCTACAACAAACCTGTAATAAAAATAGGACAAAGCAAGATCTTTTCACATTTGTTTTATATAAAGTCTTAACCAATCAATAGAAATATATAAACTATTCCAAATTGCATCAGGGTGAAAGTTATAATTATAGTTTTATTGATTTGTCATTAAGTTTTAATCAGGGTATAACCACTGGGACTATTATTTTGTCAGTTTTTTTGTTTTCCTAATACGTATTTTTTCTCCTTTGTACACTTTAATAATTACTATGATATAAATTGCTTTTAAATGTGAAATAATAAACCAAAGACTCTATCATGTTAGGATTCCCAATTCATCTCTTTGCTTTTCCAAACTGTCTTTTTACAAACTGGAGAGATTAAGATTTGGAGCAAGAAACTGATGTTGGATTTTTTTTAAGTTTGCTGCTCCTTCACTGGTGAGCATAAATGAGTCAGCTACCTTCTTGTACATCAATAAAATGTGCGTATGTGCTAAGCTTGAAGGTATGTTAATGCTGACTAATCTGTGTTTTGAATGTGACCCAGTAAAAATAATAAAATAGGTAAAAAGGAAAAAATGCAAAGATTGCATCAAGATATGTTTAAATATATGAAAGAAATTGATCAAATGGGAGCTCTTAGTTTTTATAACAGCCACTCTTCTGTATTATTTACAGCCTGTATAAATTCATGGGAAACACAGTGTCCTGGAACTGGTTTGGTCCAAATCCTCAGTTCCAGGCTAGGAGGCACAAAACCAAGCAGTGAAAAGGCAGTGGCTGTAGAGTGTGTGGTTTGGTTTGGTGGTTTTTTTCTTTTTCTTTCAGGCAGGAGGAGTATAGAAGGCTAACCTCATCTCCTGAATTGAGATAAAGAGAAGTACATACAAAATCTGACCCTGTTAAACATAATTTTTTCCTGTAACTGAATCTTGCTGTATAGGGACTCAGAATATCCCATAATACATGCAAAATTACTTACAAAGACACAGCCAGAACTCTAGAGGCCAGATATATGTTGTATCATCTCATCTCTTCAAGGAAAAAGAAGGCTGAAGAATACATGAATTACCAATGGGGGGAAAATCCTTATTATACCACTTGTGTAACTGAAATTTGGAGATAGGAAACACACTGCATCCAGGGCTTTGGAATTTTTCATCTTGACTCTGCATTGTCCTGTATGTTTAGTCTGCCTGTATCTTTACAGTAAGCTGCCAAATGTGCTTGGAAAACATGATATCATAGGGAGTGGAAAGGAAAACCAGATGTTCTGAAATTTTACTTTTAATATTCTAAGGCAGTATAAGTAACTCTAAGAAGGAGCATTATATTTAACCTCCTAGTGCCCATTTTAAATAGTAACCAGGTGTGTCTTGCAGAATAGTGACCAGGTGCGTCTTGCAGATCCAGAGTTAATTGTACAGCTCCAGACTGATTTGTACAGAATTTTTAATGTCAGTTTAATATGACAGTATATGCTATTAATTACAAGAAACTTTGATAAAGAGAAGTCCCCCTCTGGGCTTCCCCCACCAGCCTTCTGCAAACATGGTTTTATGGGACGAGTTTAAGATTGTCCCAGTTTGACCGATGAGGTTTCCTTCATGAATGCCAATATGGTTGGATCCAGCACAGTTAATTTTATTTCCTGCTGGCTTTTCCATGGAGGTGAGAGTAAAGTAGTTTGGATCATCTTCTAGAGAAGCTAGTTGACAATGTCTTTTTCCATCTAATGTTTAGACATTGTTATGGTTACGATCTGAGCTTTGCAAGATACTTGGTGAAAGTTTTGGGCTTCTAAATATCAGGTTCCCTCTTATCTTTCTGACCTTTTGTTTTATTTTTCATTGCTATTTTTGGTGATGTTGTCTTTTTTTTTCATTTTCTCCCCCGCCCCCGTAGAAAAGCAAGCTACCTTGACTTTCAGCTCACTTGTGAGAGAAAGTGTGCGGGAGGACTGAGGACCAGGATGGGAGGTAGATGTCCTGTTCTTTTGGCAGCTAACAGTAATGACTGTGCTCTGGAAGTAGATTACTAGCTGAAGTTACTGACTGCTTTTGTCCTGGTGTAAGTTTCCAGAACACTTCAGGATTACAGTGCTGGAGATGTGTTGACACTGTGCAGTGCATCCCCAAGGCTGCCAGATCCCAGGTTACTTGCAATGAAGTGGTGTGTCTACAGAGTATGCTGTAGCACCAGAGTAACGCAGATCCTGAAAGCTGCCTAGTCATATTAATGACACTATGCCTGCATTTGTTTGTCCTGTTAAATTTTTAAGCTGATGTAGCCATGATACTTTAGGTTCCTCATCTGGCTCGTTTTCATTCTGCTTCGCTGTCTCTGCACTGTGGTCCCTTGAGTTGTGTAAATGCTGGACAAGCTCGTGGGTCTAGAAGGGCGTTTCTGGTCTGGCTGCAAGAATGCTAAAACTCAGGCTACCTACTAGGCTTTGGTGGAGCACGAACCTCATAGGAAAAGATGGAAACTTCAGCTGTATTCTGAGACAGAGAGAATGGTTAGGTAGGGACTATTCCCTTCAAAGATGACAGGCTTGACTGTACTCGGCAAGAAGGATTTTGATATAGCCTCACACTTAACTTTTTTCCAAAATTTGAGAAAGAAGGGATCTTGAATCAGTTCGGATTGAAACATCCAAAATTTTATCACTTCAATGGGGAGAGGGGATCATGTGGCTCTACAGGGCAAGGTGAGGACAGGTATTTCAAGGTGAAATTCCAAGCTCACTTGTGTATTCCAGTGGGTTGCCACATAAGATACTTTTGTGATAAGAGCAAAGTGTGTGGTTCATTTGTGATTAGCATCTGACCCTCAGTATTAATAACTTAGGAATTTTTTATCTGCTGTTGGGATGTGTCAAACAGGAAAGCTTCTTAATGCAGGAATTATCTTTCTGGGGAATTCAGCTAGCTTTCTATGCTAGACCTAACTTGTTTCTTAGAAGAAGCTAGGCCAAATGCAAGCAAGTTTATGGTTTACAAATCACCATTCTGTAGAATGACATTTTGAGTGTGCTTTTAATTCAAATAAGGAAGGAAGGTGCATGTTTTATATTATGTTAGCTTTGGGGTTTTTTTTGGGGGGGAAAAAAAGGCCTTTTAGTCATAATGGACAACATCATGTTGTCTACCTCTGTCCGTGAATTGGCCCCTTCTTCCCAATGCCCTGGCAGTATCTTTTAAAACAGTTAATTAGTTTCGATTTAATAGAAGAACAGGAATCACAAGAAGTGTATTGGTATGAATTCTGTGAGAGTAACTGGCTAGGTCAGTTGCAAGAAGAAAGTTGCTATTATTGTCCATTCTAAGGAAAAGGCAGAGCATGAGTCAGACAAATCCATAGAATAATACCATGAAAGATTTTCCAGCAGGATAATTGATCAGGGCTAGACAGCATTGTAAGCCCTAGAAGATCAGCTTGCAGGAGCCCAGTCTAACAGAGATGAAACAGCCACTCACATCAGACATGGAGTTAAGATTTTAGCTATTTGAAACTCCAAAACTTGTATGTTGGAAGATGTGGCTTTTCAGTTCAACAGGCAAGTTGGACACTAGGGAGAGTTACTTCTAAATCAACAATTGTCTGCTGCAACAAAGAAGTGGCTTAGTACTTATTGTGTCTAGATTTCAGGCTGTTGGCTTTGAATTTTTAACTATCAATTTTTTAAGAGCTGAACTGATAAATACACAAAACTGTTTAAAAATGAAAAGCTGCATTTTCTGCTTTGCATCCTGTCTCCTCTCAATCAATGTAATATGGACTGGCAGACCCTAGTCTTCGAAGTAGTATCCAAAGTGTGACAGCAGTCAAAGTTTGATGGGACCTCTTCCACAGTACTTAAGCTTTTTTTGCTATTATCATTGATCAGTGCCTGTCATTTTAGGTGTGACTGTGTCTTGTGCTGTGCGTATAGACAATGAGAAGGGGAACGTGCTGACCCTGGGAAGATGAGCAGTGGTGGGGAGTACAGCAATGCAGGTGGTCTTTTGAATTAATCATGGTGGATTTTGAAATATTCATAAATTAACCAAGGTGAGGTCAGGTCTGCAATACAGATGCTGTAGGATTTTCACCAAATCCTTATGCAGAAGCATAGCTGAGCCGTGGTTGGGAGATGGCTGTGAAAGTGAGACTGCTGCCATTAAGAGCTAGTGGAGAAGTGTAGTTAGACCAGATGAAAACTCAAATTAGAGCTGCAGCCGAAAAATGGTTGTAAATAAAGATGAATGGAGGCATGAATCCACAAATGCTGCCAACAAATTCATCATACAATTAAAGGCTGAAACAGCAAATTAAGAACTGTCAAACACCTAACCAGCCACCCACGCTGATCTTTTCTTGTATGCTCCATGTTAACTGCATGTATTGCCTCGTCTTCATCAGCTGCCCTTCCTAGATTCCTACTTGGTTCAGGGCTTAGATGATATACTACTTTGCAGTAAAGAGTAGGAGCTTGATGGTTGTCATCTCTTTTCTTTCAGTCCTAGGGCTGATATTCAGCTGATTTAGAAATACTTGTAGCTTAAAGTGTCTATAGAGGAAAGTTAATTTGGGTTAAAGGGTATAAGTGAGAAGTAAATAATTTAGAAGTATTTCCTGATCGATTTCCTGGTTTGCAACATACTCTGCCAGAGTCAGCTTTGGAAATGTCTGAGGCAGTTTAAGGTAAGTTTATTCCAAAGTAAAGTTCTGTACAAGGTTTGTCAGGAATAGCTATTTCTGAATAGCTCCATATGTGGACAAGCCCATAATTCTTTGAGTGAAAAGGCTGTAGGAAAGAGTAAGGGATCAATTAAAGGAAAATGCTTGATAAAATACAATGTAGTTGAGATTTCCGTGTTGCGGGCCAATGTAACCCCAAGAGACCGAGCAAATTGTAAAATACTAGTCATCTTTCAACAGGAGACTTAATGTGTTTTCAGAAAATATTGCCTGTGTTCTCTTGCCTGGAATCTCATTAACATTTGTCCTCCTGTAACACAGCCTGACCCCACTTGGCTCCTTGAAAACAGTTTTATGTCGGATGGGATGCACCATGCTACTTCTGCTGAAAGAACAGTTTGGCTGGTGGATGTGATTAGTTTCTTAAGCCTTTTAAAATAAGTTTAACAGACTCTCAGTGGTGAGAGAGTTGCTGGGATAGATTGGATCATGCAGACAATTCTGTAGGTTGAATTAAAGGTCTACTTTTCTTCAGCTTTAAGGCTTTCTGTGTTTAAATGTGGTAGTAATTTATGATTCAAGCATCAACCAGGTTGAGGAAGGTTTTTTGTATGGTTGGTTTTTTTTAAAGCTGTTCAGCTGTCTGATTTTTGCCATTCAAGTTTAAGCCAACTGTTTGTGACTATACTGAGGAACTTCAGCATTTATGGGACGCTTAGTTTGTGCTGGACTGCAAAAAGAGATGTGCATAACAGCAGGCCACTTTCAGTAAGTTTTAGGTTTAGTTTTAAAAAGGTAACAAAACTCTACATTGATTACACTTTGAAAGACTAGTTTAGTTATGCAAATCACTCACACTTTCAAAGTATCTGCTGTGAGAAGTATTTCCATAAAGAAGTGTTCAGTGTTAGTCTTGTCAGCTTCACAGACTTTCCCTGTTCTTTGCCCGTTAACTGATATAATTGGAGTAACAGTTTCTCCTTGCTGTGAAGAGAACTTGGCACAAATTTCCACTGCTTGAGGAAAAAAGTTTTTCAAGGTGTATCTGACATGGCTGATGGAGGGGTAGGCAGGAAACCCACAGCAAGGGTTGTAGGGCATGTAGCTGAGCACTTGGAGATACACGTGTATCTGGCCATTGCGAAGGAAGAAGTGTGTGGTGGTGCAGATGATGCTCTGGAGTCGGAAGAAGGGAGCTCTGGAAAGCAATACCAAGGAACGGACTGAAGTTTGACAATGACAGGATGAAGTAACACTCTGCAAAACAGCTCTGCAGATTCCAGGTGAAGTCATCTAAGGTGGAAACTTGGAGGAAGTTGAAAACGTTTGTGCAGAAGTGCCAGTTTTCCAAATGCTTGTGACATTTGGTCCCCGTGAATGGTCTCATCTCTGAAATAATATGTTTTTAAGCTCTGGGAAGTGCTGAGATCTGAGGGATCTTGCTGGGTGAGATTGCTCTTGGAAGAAATGTTTCCTGCCAGCATACAGGGGAGCTGCAGTTAAATTAATGAAGGCCCTATTGTGTCAGTCAGAGGAAAAGATGGGACAAAGAGCTTGGCATTGTCTAAAGTTTCCCATCCAGAGCCCATTAGTCAAAACTTGTTCTCTCCATGGGGTTTAAATTAGGAGTGGAGTCACCTGTTCATGACCCCAGGAGCTTTGCACAGGACTGAATTTAACTATGTTGGAAGGGCACATCTGTGCTGTGCATGAATGTGGGAGGGGAAAATAAGATTAACATATTCTGAGGTTTTATTTTGAAGATGAATACTTTCTTTGGGGCTGGCACTTAAAGCAGAAACTTGACAGTGAACAGTACATATATTGGGCAGTTTCTGTCATCCCTGGAGACAAATTCCTCATTAAAATAGGTGTTAATGCTTCAATTTTCCACTTTAATTTTGCTTTAGCAGGTAGCACAGCCTGCTGACAAGCACGTGTGGAAAGACTTGTTCACAACTTGTGTTGTTCACAACAGCAAATTAATGGCCATAGAAACTTAAATTTTTGTTCTGTCTTGGTCAAAAGGGCAGCAATTATTTAGATGAAGGTTTATTGGTGTTTGAACTGTTATGGCTCCATGGTTGCAGCAGTTCAGGCTTCTTTGTTCAAAGAAAATCCGAAACCAAATGACAAATGTGTATTTCATGTTTCTGAGCTTTTCTGTTAATTTTCCTGGTGATGGAAAGGGTGAGGCAGTTCATCTTCCATCTACAGATACATCTTTTGCTCTAGAACTTGCCTGCTATCAAACATTTCCAATCCAAGAGTTGTGCCCAGAGTTTAGAAACGATTATTTGGAGGATGAAATACTTCGCTAATCTCATAATACTGCACTGAAAAGTTCATTTTTTCACTTTCGTTGGAGAGGGGAATCTTGCTGAGATCTGAAGAACCAAACAAACTTAGATTTGGAGAGGCATGGAAAGCTACAGTGCTGAATTCAAAATTTGTTAAGAACCTCTGACTTCAAGAGGGAAATTTCCTCTTCTTTTTCAGGATTCAAAGGAAATCAGTGCAATTTTAGATTTGCCTATCTCTTAATTTTAGATTTGGCTATTATAATAATAATTCAGTTATCTGAGGAATGGAAGAAGACATTTTTAATGTTTCAGATTAAATATAGTAACTTCCTAATTCGAAGGTAGCATCTGACAGAAATTGAGATGCTCAGATTATGTAATATTTATTAACCTATTTTGGGAAGCAGAATTTTTTAATATTAAAAGACAACAAAAAAACAACAACAGAACAAACCTGAACTATAAGGTAGCTTTTGTTTGCAGGAGTATGACCAGGGCTAATGCAGATTGCACTTAAAAACAAAAACCCACCGAAAAAGCAACCAAAAAACAAGCACCACAAACCACCAAAAATATCTTTGTTGCTTGTTCTTTTTGAATGGGGTTATAGAGTTGCTCCATTTTTGTTGCCTGCTCCAACATCAAGTAGAAAGAGCAATCCTTCTGACCTTCAAGAATGGGATGAGAGATTAGGATTTTGGTACCAGATTGTCTACAGTCTAAATATATGTCCTTTGCTAAGTCATAGCCTCTTTATTGTAATTTTTGTGCAGCAGCTTCTTCTCCCAAATGGGTTAGTGATTAGCTTGCACAGGTATTGTGAGGTTTAGTTTAAAGTCTCTGCTCTCTGGATACAAAGTTGTATAGTGTCATAAATTAGATTCTTATTTGATTAAGAATAAACTTATGCAAATGACATTTAAGAGTAACTCTCCCCAGGTATGCTCCTTTAGTTCTGTGTTAAGTATTAAATTATATTTATATGGTGAACATCAATTAAAGCTTCCCAGCCTACTCAGACAGATAAAGTCATTAAAACTAACCTCCTGCTTGGGAAATTTAAAATGAAAATCCTTTAGAAAGGGTTTAAAGCTGCAACACAGAATTTTCTGGAGCTTGCTACGTGCTTCTGTACCCAATTTTCAAAATAGGCTTAGCTATGCAAGTCAGAGGTTTGCTCCATGTCATGGAGTGCAGGTTCCTAAATCACCAGCCACTAAGGTATTCCAGAACAGTTTCTGTCCTCAGACGACTCTTCTCCTGCCTTGTAGCAGAATGGCTGGCTAATTACTAAGTGAAAAAAAATTGGTCTTGATCCTCACCCAAGCCCAGGCTAGTGCGGAGCATAGATCAGCTTGTTAGCCAGGAGCGCATCAGGTACCAGCATCTTAACAGAATGGGCTTTTAGTCTTTGCCCTGCAGTAGCCTGTCTTAAGAGCGTAGATAGTATCTGTCTCTTATTAAAGAGAAGAAGTACTCAGGCTGTATGACTGTGGGAGCTTTTAAGAGTGTGAGTCAGATCATCAGCTGTGCAAGGTGCATGCCAGGCTGCATAAGGAAATGCTTTCTCAAGTGTTCTCCTTAGAGGTACAAAGCTTCTAATAGTGTTGTACCAGCTGTGTCCCTGGTTCTGAGAACAACCTGCCATGCATCAACCCAATTTAAATACCCAGCATAAGCCCCTAATAGCAGCAGTACACCTGCTCTGTCCTCTTCCAAACGTTTCTGGATACATCTCATGCACACATCATGCCTGCAAGGTTAGTGGTCTAACTGTAGTATAGATGCCTAAAAACAAATGCACATGGTATCTTTGATTCTCTAATAAATCCTACAAAACCACTCATGTAGAAAATGGTTAACCTGGAGCACAAAGGATGGAAGCAAAAGGCTGTTAATCTAAATGGAATGTGTTAATATTTGGGTAATAACGTAGCTCTGAAGACCAGGAGGAGTTGTGATCTTTTTCTAAAGATGTTGTTATTGTCTTATGTTTGGCTTTGCCTGAAGAACAGAACGTATCGGGTAGAGGAGCATAGACCTGCTAGTGAGCTAGAAATGGTGTCATGGTGGTTTGCAGGTAAGTGCTTACTACAGAATTTGCAGTGGCAATGCATTGAGTTTTTTCTAGTCCGAGCAGCTGCTTCAGATTCTTTGTCACATTAACCATAAGATCATTAAAAAAATAAAAATCTCCTTTTGATAGGGAGTTTTCTTCAGCCATTTTCACAGGAGGCTGTGTTTGCTGCTGGTTTCCCTGAATGAGCTGTGTATATCTTGCAGCTTTTAAAGTTCCCTGGCTATTGAATCATCAAGGCCTGGATGACCTGCTTGCACCGAACCTCCTTGTAAGCGGGGCTATACCCTCTTTATTTGTTCTTATTGTGTGTCCTGTGTTATTGTCTACAGAAAAATGCTCGGTAGCCTTGTGCTGATGAATTAGGTGAGTACTGCCTCATTCTGAACAGCTGCTCCAGCTTTAAGTAGGATTGGTGCCTATGCAGAAGTTAATGCTTTAAGATAAGGTGTTTCCAGTAAACTTCAGTGAACCCATGCAGAAGGCTTTGTGCAGGTTCCTGGTGCTATTTGCAGCAGATCTTATTTTCCGTTAGCTACAGCCACATAGGAACTGCTTTCAGATATACTGAAACAAGCTGTTTAAATCATAAATACATAAATTAAATACATAAAGAGGCTTTGTGTTGACTTCAAGGCACTTTTGAGACTTTAATTGCACTGGTCATTCTTCACGATCAGTCGAGAAGACATCGGTCAGAACTACCAAGAAAGTCTGGTTCCAACATGAATCTGACCAGGAGATGGCAGCATTGATGCATGGAAGGAGTATCCAAAACTTTTCCCTGAACTAACAGGAAAAAAATAACCTTCATTTAATTGGAAGATATACCGTCTTAGGAATACATAGATAATGTTGACAGAATAGTCCTATTTTTAGTTTGTCCCTAACTGGCTAATGCAAGTCAGTAAATGAAAAATGTACTTAGGTTTGTGTCTAGATACTGGAGTCACCCTTTGACCTGGGATTTAAGACCAGGATTTTGAAATTCAGTACTCTTTTGTACAGAAGTGGTTGTAGTATTAAAAGGATAGAAAGGTAATAGATGCTAATATTGTCATTTCTGCATACCTGCTCTGTAAACTAATAATAGCTTTGCTTGTAGCTGTAAAATTGGGTTTTGTTTAAAGCTTAAATCTAAAAATCCTTGAGCCTTTTATTTTCGGTGTTATTGTCTTCCTGCCCTTATGTATGCATATGCATTGACATGGGGGAGAGTCTGAAAACTGGACAATTGTATTACCTGACCTGGTAAATAAGGAAGGAGCTTACAGGGTAGCACCCATTTTTCTCCTGAACTTGTTCTGTAAGGTCTTGATTCTGTCTTTCTGCTCCCATCAAAAGGTGGTAATAACTCCTGGCTCCAGAGCTTGCCTGGAAAAATTAGCATGGCCCCTATCAACAGGGTGCTGTTGTCTGATGCCTTAACGTTGGCCAAGGTAGCTGAGGGCCCACTGCTGTACCCTTTCCACGTCTGCCTATGCGGATGTTTGTCAGAGACCTAATTTGACACAGGGTCATCCCCCAAACCAGCAGGATGCACCAGGAATGGCCTGAGTTTGGCAGGTTGTATTGTGCTCTTCTGTGGCAAGCCACAGTCTACATCTATGCAAACAGCCAAGAGATTAAAAAGCAATTTCTTCCTGGGATCTGGGTAATTAGGAAGGTGAATGGATTCCTGCCGTGCGAGGTCACGTTATTGTCTGACTTCCACATCTATTTATCTAGTAGCCGATGCAGGTAAAAGCATATATGTGAACAGTTGCGGTGGAGCAGTTGCACAATTACACCTTTCATCCTTGCTCATGCAATTTGCTTATAGTTTTCAGATGTCTGAAAATTTAAGTATGAATTCTCTTGGTGCATTATTATCATACTGGTGCTGCTTGAACCTGTTTAGCCAAGAAAGCAAATTGTGGAGATATGCATTGTGTTTTTTCAACTTTGGCAGCATTACCTGGAAGGTGCTGCAGTGATTGAGATCTAAGTGTAATAGATTTGAGATTTTTCTGCACCCATCTGTCCCAGGTTGTTGTTCTTTTTCAACCTTGTGGGCTAATAAGACACATGTGAACTTAATCTTGCATACTTTCCTTTAGAGACCTGTGTTTGACATCAAAAGACTGCTCAGATCGTTATTGATAGTAAGGTACACATGTAGGAACAAATAAGGTAACACATTGTAAGTTCAGGTGCACAGCGCAAATGTCACTGTTAAGTCTGATGTTGGCAGTTGTAGCTTGTGGCTTTTTTAGTACCAGAAGTGCCCTATGGAACCAATCTGACAGCGCAGCCCAGGTGACACAAGCCTTTATTTCCTTTCATAACAGCACAATGTAATCACTGTTTTTGTTCTTGTGCAGCCACAGATTCCCTTGTAAGCGCAAATTCAAATGGGAGAAACATCAAAGTTAATTTGAAATGAAATGCACCCCAAGTAGTCCGGGCGAAATGGAGACATTACTTTGTAGCCACCCTTCTCCTGCCAAAACTGCAGCACCCCAGATGTCAGGAAGCCATGCTGCGCTCTTTGTCTGGTCTTGATTGACTGGATTGTTTTCATCCGAGCCTTTTTAAAGCTTTCCTCCTGCCTCCATATTTTTAAGGAGTAAAAAGCTAATATAAGGACATGGAGTGTTATGAAGCATGAAGTTCTATAAATATTTATGCTGAACTATCAAAAAGCTTGACAGTTCTTATTTTCTTGACAGATTGGGGTCACTTGTTATTTTTGACCCTGTGAATTGAAGAGCACATGGAGTTAGATCTGTTTGTAATGACTTTTGGATATTGTTGTCTGGTAAACTTGTAGGAATGTAACAGGATAGCAGACTTTTTCTTGGCCTCTTTGAGAAAATGGAACTTAAACCTTGTACTGTGTTACCCACAAATGACTACTTGGGTTACTGTCTCTGTGCCATCTGGCAGTGAATTCCTGAACTAACTTTGGCGCATGGGTTTGAGTTAGCAGCTTGCTTTGCCACTTCAGATGGACAGCTGTCACCTGTGTTGCTCTTGACTTGAAGTACTCAGTGATCACCCATACATCTAGGAACCACAGTGTGGTTCCTCAGCCCGGCACAGCATGGGATTGAGGAAGGCTAAAAATCTGGCTAAGGCCTGGGGTGTGTCTGCTGTTTTGCCACCAGTCCCAGGACTGCTTTAAGTATCCCTGGGGCCAACTGAAGTCAAACTCTTCTTGAAAGTTTAAGTGCTGATAAACAGGCATTTTGTAGAGAGATGAGAAGCTTGTAATTTTCTGACACTTCAGGATCCTCATTCCTCAAAATCATGTGCCCATAAGCTTAACTCCTACCTGAAGCTGAAGTGGCGGGTGAATGCTTTAAGCCAGGTCTGGCTTATTCAGAAAAGCTGGAGCTTTGCAGTGGCAGCCACGTTATTACATGCAGCTGCAGGAGCCTTTCTTGCCTAATAAATTCATTGTGTAGGAAAGAATCAATCTGATGCTTCACCTTGAATGAAATCCAGTCTGTTTCGATGTAAACCTTGAATATATCCTTTGCATCTAAAGCTAACAGGAGTGTTTCTTGCTGTCAGTCACTAGAGGGCACAAAGGAACTACCTAGGGAAGAAGTTTGTTCTTCAAGTCCTGAATCTTTAGTGTAGATCTGTGAAAGCCGGGGGAGGGGGGGGGGAGGAATTTCTATGGCTGCCAAAAGACAGGATGGCTTCAAAATTTTGGCTTCATCAGTGATATTCCACACCCAAATGTACTTCTGGTTTGGAAGTTAAAAATTTCAAGGGTATTTCCATTTTTCTGTTTGTACAATTTTATGTTGAGAAAGCACATAGCTCTCAATGCAAATACATAAGCTGCTCATAAACAGCTTTTAAGTTGAACTCATTTAATTACAAAAATTATTTCCTCATTTCTCAGGTTTCTGTACTTGGAACAATCTCTAAATGTGTCCACTATATGAAGAGCAAGGCAGCAAAAGGAACTGCTCTCTCAATGTACGGTTCTCTTGCAGGTTGCGTGCCTCATACGGGTGCCATCTGAGGTCATCAAGCAAAGGGCCCAGGTTTCTCCTTCCTCAAGTACCCTCCGGATTCTCTCCCATACCTTGTATCATGAGGTGAGTTCAGAGCGCAGTGTCAAATAAGTTGCTTCATTCTTCCTTCTCAGTGCCATACAAGTCCACAAGTGTTCCTACAACTTTATTCCAGATCTTTCTGTGTTTCTGTAGTGCTCTCCCAGCACTTTCCCATCTATTCTTCTGTTGTTAAAAGCAATTGGCATGTTATGTTTAAGGAAACCAAACCTCTGCCTCCCCCATGTGAATGCATTTACGTACACACTTTAAACAACTCTTTTTGTTCCTCTTTTTTATATGGGGTACCTACATTTGGAAAAAAGAAAGTAGGACATGGAATTTAGCTTTCCAGTTTCCAAAGCTCTGCTTATATGTATGCAGGCAGTCTTTGTCTGGGACAACAGAACATCAGGTCTCTGTATCTGGAGTTTGCTGAATGGTTTCCTGTTTTTGAAGCAGGCTTTGGAGGGGATGTCCTAAAGACGCCATTTCAGAGAGGCAATGTAGGAGTTCTGGAAACGAGTGCTCATCCAGTATTGGTAACTTCTGAAAAATAAAGGCTTCTGTCATCTTTTTAGTAGTTATACTGTTCCTTCCTGTAAAAACCTGTTCACTGCTGTTTTTACCGAGTCTCACAAGGGGCGTTTTTCAAGTTGTATTCCATAAGAGAAAGTGGCTCCTGAAAACACTGTGGGGAAAAATATTATACACATTTCCGTGTGTAAAAGCCAGAAAAAGGAAGACATAAATATGACCTTTAAATGATCCACTTGATTTTTATTTGCTTGTAAATGAAAACTATTGTGATAACCCTGCACAAGAGGGTCGCTGGAACTTCTTTCTGTGACTTGGTCATTTTGCTCTAAAAGCTGGTGCTTTCAAAACAGTATGTTTTTCCCCTTCTTTGTAACTGGCCATAGAACCGTAAGACTTGCCAAACACTTGAATACACTGTCCTGTAAGATAATAAACATAATTTTATATACACTTATAAAATAAATTGGTTTGAATGTTGTCAGCTGATTAAAAATATGAAATATTTGTCTTGATAAAAGCTCTGAATCAAGGCTAAGAAGGTGGATGTAGGAAGCTGTCATTCTGTGGTTCATTTTGTGCAGGCTGTTTAAACAGAAGAGTGGTAGTTTCAAAATACTTATGGGATAGTGGATACTTCTAGACCAAAGTATTGGGCAAGTAGAGGTTGAAGTAATGTGTTTCTGTGCCTTCTTGCCCTTCTAATTTTAACTGTAAGGTATATTTTCTTCTCTATAAATGATTATTCTGAACAGTGGTTAAATGATCTTTGAACTAAACATAAAACCCTCTGGCATTGTAAACCATGGAATACAGTATACAATGTTATAATCAATATAGTCAATTTGCAAGAAGTTCACGTCTGACATTCAGTAAGGCTGTAATGCTTACCTTGTAATCACTGATAAATTGTGGTCTTTGGCAAACTAATTCACTATAGCTGATGCTTTCTTTTGTTGGTTTACAGGGTATTGAAGGACTTTATCGGGGTTATAAAAGCACAGTATTAAGAGAGGTAAAACACTTGTCTTTCTCTTTTTTTTTAATTGATTCCTTTGCCTTACTTTGTTTTCTAACAAGTGATAGTAGTACAAATGAGATCAATTGCTCTAACCATAAACTCTTAAGTCCTAGTGTATTTCATTCTAGATAAGTTACTAGTCTGTAATTAAATAGAATACTGATAATGTGCACTAAGAAAACCTGTGATACATGCAAAAATTCAACTACTATGCTGTCTCTCTGTTCTGTTGCTGCTAATCATAAAAGGATGGAAATGTATATGTTAACATGATGAAAACCATAAAATAAAGTACTGGAAACTTCCCCAAGTCTTATGATTGCATCATGTGAAGTATGTATGCCAAAAATGGTGAACTGGTGGCATCAGGCCAAGTTTGGCATAGACAGATTTAGGCTTTCTTTAAATATATTCGTCAGCAGATACCAAGGGATTATCAGTCATCTGTATATAGGGAGGATTGTGCTTGTTTGTTGTTTTGGTTTTTTTTTTCACATGTGTGACAGAAATGCATTTAGTCATCCGGTCTATAGATGTGATGTGGCATTACTTAACTCTAAATCAGAAGTACTTCACTGCTGGGAAAAAAATGGAGCTAAAAATATTTTGGCCTGCTTGGCAGAAAGTAATTCCTAAAGTAAAATCTTTTCATAAATGTACTGTGAATTACAGTATTAGTGTCATGGAATTGTTTCATGTGCTGTGTGAACTGAAGGCAGATTATAAAAGAAGTAGAAAGCCATACTGATGAACTCCCAGTCTAAAACTGTTTCAGAATCAGATCCCAAGAGGTTATATTTTGACAAAGCAGAAGCTGCACCATGAGTACCTCAAATCAAGAGATGAGGCTTGATTCCTATGAAAACATGACAGCTATTGTCCAGGAAATGTTCTCTACTTACTGTGTTCAATGTGGTATGTGTGAGTTTGTCTTCTTATATAACTTAACTGAGTAAACCAGGTTTGGATCTTTGGTTCATTTGTCTTTTGAACACAGGATCAGATCTATTGGCTGTGTAGCTTTTGATAATAAAGCCAGTTGCAGAGGCTTTTTAAGCCTTTATTCAACAGCTCTGCTTTTAAAAGCCTTTCTTTATTTTAAAAACTGTTTTAAGGGCAGTTATGTTAGCCAGCTCTTGTAGAATTATGGAATAAAGATGGATAATAAATAAGAAATACCAAAATAAGAAATACCAAATGTAGTGTTCCTAAACGTGTTGACAAATGATAATGCATTGCAGTCTATTTTAGCAGTTTTGAGTGCCTAAAATATTAGTTACTTGTGCAAAGACAACACCTGCTTTTCTGAAATGTAACCCCCACCATAGATAGCTTCGTCCTGTACTTATTTTCTGGCTCACTAAACACGTTATTCACTCAGATTTCATTTGGAGACAGGCAAAAAAGGCCAACGAATCATTTTGATTTCTCTGAGGGGTTCTGAATAAATGAATAAATTTAGATCCCATTGAATACAGATTTTGCATACTAACAGGTAGATAAAACACATGGTTACTACTGGGTGCTATTCTCCTTAAAATTTGTTTTGACATATGTCAGGATGGTAATTAATTTGCAGACCATATTCATGGCATAGCGTGTGACCCTGCAGAGATAACTTTGTTTACTCAAAATGGCAGCACTTTGTTGGAAATTTAATGGGGGTCCTCTCCATTATGTATATTCATAAAAGATCCTTCAGGACTGATTTCAGTTGAAGTATTGCTTTTTGGGAGAATCTGTCCAATAGAATGAGAAATAAATGATTACCAAATGAAATGTGCTTTCTCTTCAAAATGAAACAAATCATAGGTGATGTTTAAAAAAAAAAAAAAATCTTTGAATTTAACACTGTTAAGACCATTGCATTTTTCTGACACAAATATTGTAATGCAATGTCCACTTGAGTAAGAACAGCATATTGAACCTTCAGCTGGAAGTGTTGTAAGCCTGACATTTAATCTTGGTATTTTCCCTTTTCTTTAAGTATACTTTTTCCTTTAGGAAAAGTCTTTGTTTTCAGATAAAAATCTATATTAATTCGTTATTGGACACATTCAGGTAGCTGCATAGCATGTATAGACAGATATTTAATTCCAGCTGACTTTTGTATTTACAGAGTTTGTTTACATGCTTTGGTTCTTTATTTACACAACCCCCTTTGTTTAGTTACAGCAGAGTGGGATTTGTGGATAGAGGGGCTTCAGTGCATGATTTTTAATTTGAACAAAGAATAATTGGAAGAGGCTGGGGATATTGATGCTTTTCAGATAATGATGTTCTCATGTTGGCAAAATTGTTGAGCCAGAATTTAAGAAAGGTTAATTTTAGTTGTTGCATCAGGCTAAAATTTTGTGTAATACATAAAGCGGATTTCAGTGCCTGGACAGAGGTCTGCTTGTGAATTGCTTGGACTTCAGTGAAAATGAGTCTGTTTATAAAGGGAGTACAATGTTGAAACCTTATCTTTTTACTATAGCATAGTAGATCTTTTCAAGACAGCCTTATTCTGCTCCACGTAATTTGCATTAGCTGCCGTGCTGCTTCTGTTCTGGTGCAAGGTAGTTGTTTCATCCTTAATTTTTGATTTTCACTCTTTTACTTACTCCCTTTATCTTCTCATCAGAATACTTCCTGTACAGATGAATATTGGAAGAGAAAGAAGTTGGCTAAATATGTAATGCTTTTGGAAATAACTTTGAGTGAACCTCAATGCTTGGAAATTTTGGTTATGACTCTTTCACCTACCTCCGTTTTGGTGCCTCTTCTCTCACATATATCTCCATTACATTTTGGTCTTTACATCTGTCTTTGATGTAGTTACACTGAACTAATCCTAAAATTGAAAGGGAAGTGAGGTACAGTGCCTCATTCTGTTGGCAGTAGTAGCCTGAAAGAGACATCCGTGCTCCAAGAGGAAAGCTTTTGTGCAAAAGCACAAAGTGGGAGTATGGCTATTAGGTTGCTGAATGAGACTTTGAATAAATGGCAGAAATTGGAGGCTGTGAAATGGTGTGGAATTCCCATGATGTCATTTCCAAAGCAAATCTAAGTGAGAGTTGTCCTTTCCTATGGTTGTAGTGTACCAGTGTGCATTGGTGTGGAAACTGGATCATTGTACTAAGAACAGTCAATGAGCAGGTAAATTTATTCATGTTTTCCACAACACAGACAAGTTCATTTGTAAAATCTCCAGCCATCTCATAACAAGGCAGGAGCAGACTATAAATCCACTGTAAATCCTCTAGAATTTCTTAATGGGAATGTAGTTCTGCTGCTGAGATCTTATATAAGCAAATGGAGCCAGATTTTTAATTCCTGCATAATTCATTTTATTAACTATGACCAAGTAGAACATCTGTTAAAATTCCATAATGTTCAGTTCATGGGAAAAAGAGAGAAACCCCTGAGTTCCTGTTGGAGCTTTTCCATTTCCATTAATGTTACAGGAGTCTAGCAAATGTTTTAAAGGACGTTATGAATGAGAGGACAACACAAAAGAAAAGGAAGTGCCTTGTTCGGTTTCCCCGTGTACAATAGCTTCTTGTACAAGGAGTTACTTCACCCTCTGTGTGTCTGCGTGCAGGTTGCAGCTTCACACAATCAGTGCCATGGTTAACTGTAGTGTCTCTTCTGTTGTGAGTTGTTGCCATAGATTGGAAGAACTGAGTGAGTCCTGCGTGAGTGTTCTGTGTGTTTTTAGTTTAATTTGTCACTTAAATGTACCGCAGAGGGAGGCCCTAGCCCAGAAGTAGATTCAAAAGAAGCTAAAATTAATATGAAACTCTTCCTTAAAGACAAAGGGGATGGAGGATGACTGGCTCCTTACACAGATGTCTTGAAAGGGGGTTTAGAATCGCTTTCAAATGTCAGTCCTTGCTGTGCAGGTAGCCCTGAGTAAGCTTGTCTTCTGTGGTGCCTCGCAGGCTTTCCTGAGACAATTCAGATTCTCTGCTTGTGGTGGCCTCCATTCTTCAGGACTCATCTCAGAGCTCTAAATTTGAAAGAGAACTACTGATAAATCTGAACCCACTCTTACAGCATCCTATTGAGCTTACTTCCAGTGAGATAGCCTAGTCATCACTTTTGGGAGTCCTCGTTTTTTAAGTTAGTACAGTTGTGGGTTGGTTTGGGTTTTTTGTGTTTGCTTTTTATTTCTTCACTGTACGCAAGTCAGAGCCCTAAGTGGATAAAGGCACTTTAATGTGATTAATGGGAGGAAGAGAACACTCAATGCTATATTAATTTTGGGAGGAGAAGAACAGCTAATTTAAAGTATGCTGTTGCATTAATGAGTGGCAGCAGTGTGACAAACAGGGCACAAATGCAGGCTCTTCCCAATCTCGGAAAGCCAAGAAGTAATAATGTCTCCAGAGGAGGAGGTACTGTTTATTGTGCGTATGCTGCAGAGCTAGTGTCCTGTTATAATGTGTGTATCAAAAGGGATGTGGAGGATACACAGTACAGCCTATGTAGATGAAGAAGGAGCTAGCAGAAAAAAGACCAACAAAACCCCCCATTCTTAAATGACTTACTACCCGGGAGAGAGGGAATCTAAAGCAACTAGCAGTAAAATGGGCCTTAAAGGCACACCTGCTGCACTTTCCTAAATTTAAAGGGTCTGTGAACAAAGGATGCTGAGAAGGGTTTGTATAAAAATGTGAAACCCAGCTGAGGTATGTTGACCCTGTTGACTGAGGGAGGGAAGGGATCTCTGAGGGCTGAGCTTGATAGGGAACAGTCTGCAAACAGGGAGCCTAGTTTGTTTATCCACTAGACGTAGTTTTGCATGCTTTTCTTTTGTTAGGACATCTTTATATAAATATCCTGTTCTCCTAGCTGTTAGAGTTTTTTTTTAAGTTTATCTCTGTTGCTGAAGGACAGAAAGAATGTTATTAATACATTCTTTTACTTGCACAATTAAAACTTTGATCTTCCGTCATTCCCTGTGTATTACAGAGCAGATGTCGATAGAAGTAGGCAAACAGGACACTATCTTAATGCAATATTTGGAAAAACAAACATCCTCCTTAATGAAATGTGTAGTATCTGTCTTTTGTTACCTTCTGGAAAACTGAGCTGGTTTTATTTTATTTTGTGATTCTAGATTATGTTTAACCAGAAATTTGCCAGGCAGGATCTGTAACACCCAGTTTTTTACTTTTACTGAGCAACCAGCATTTCTTTGGCTTTGGTGTTTCCATACAGAACACCAACAGTCTCATGAAAGGGATAGGAACTGTAATATGGATTAACTAGTTAGTCCCTGCCATGTGGAAAATTATGCAGAAGTTAGGTGCCATGATTAACGGGAGAAAAAAGTCCCTCGTTTCCCCTCCCCTTAACACAACTCTGTCTTGGAAAGCTGATCACTGGAGTTGTATCAGCTCTTGTATCACTTCTACACTTGTATCCTTCTAGATACCTATACTCAAGGGATTTCCATTTTGAAAGGTATATAAGAGTTAAAGATGACTCTTGTGCAGTAAGAGCAGGAGACAAGTCCATGCTCTGGGATAAGGGCTCGGACACATCCTAGCTTGTAACCTGAAACACTGATAAATGGACAAAAAAAGGAATAACTGTTCCTTGCTGTTGTAGGTTATGCTCATTACCTTTTCCCTGCAAATGCTGGAATAGTACTTGGAAGTGAAAACAGAGATCTCAAAAAGCACTTATAAATTACTTCTACAGACCACAAAATAACCCTGTTTTTTCTAATTTACCAGTTGTGGGAAGTAGGTTTTGTGACATGTCTGAATGGCAAATAAACTGTCCAGGATGGATAGAGACCTATAGAGATCTAAAGCAAATTCCTTGTTGAAGTTTCAGGGGTGGTGGTGTCTCTCCACCCCCCCACCCCCCTCCGTCAAGCATGTGCAATGATCTCAGATTTTCCAGTTGAGCACTCTCTCTCTCTCAGGCTAGGTGCAGTATCCATATATACTGGTTAGAGGCAGAAGAAGCCACCGTTGCTGCCGTTGATTTGCAGTTTACCAGTGGAGCATACAATTATTGCATCTGTCTGACATCAGTGGATATCTTCAGATTAAAAGAATTTCATATACACAGAGTGTTTCTGTATTTTGAAAACTACAGTATTGCATTTAGGGTCTTTGTACAGAAAAAATGCTTTGAAAACTATGTGGGCTAAAAACAGCTTATATGACTTGATAATGCAGATTCTTTCCAGATGAATGTGTATGCAAGCAGAGTCTTGCAGGAAGCATATTCTACCACATGCTTGAAATAGAGATACTATTTCCATACGTTCTCTAAGCAGCTTACTGAAGGATTTTTGCAAGTGATGTTTTGTGCAACATTCACAGTGTAGGAATGTGTTTGGTGGGTCAGTAGCAACACTGGGCAAGAACAAGTTGAGAAGAAGAAAATGCTTAACTTTGTTCTGGTTTTCTTCATGCTGTGATGTTTCTTGGTTGGTTGGGGTTTTTTTTTTTGTGCTTTTTTTTCTTTTAATTTTTAATAACCTAAGAACTATATTCTTTACATTGGCTGCTTTTGTTTTTTACGTTTCACAGTAGTTTGAAGAGCACACTCCACGTGCTATCTCCAGTGGAGAATGTGAATTTCCCCCCCCTCTGTTTCCCCACCTAAATAAAATTACGTGTGACAAAGGATCAGAAAGTGGTTGCGAATCCCTCATGAAGGAGAACACACAGAAAGCATCCCTTTCCCTGATGAGAATGTGGGACTGTAACAAGAGGGAGGACAAGCACCAAGAAACAGAGTCGTCGTAAAAGGAGAAACGGCTTAAAATAGTAAAAGCACTAAGTAGCAAATAAAAGTGATTACAGGTGGTATTTAAAAAAAAAA
The DNA here is from genome assembly GCA_035590275.1 of Ibycter americanus. Lineage (NCBI taxonomy): Eukaryota > Metazoa > Chordata > Aves > Falconiformes > Falconidae > Ibycter > Ibycter americanus. The sequence continues at coordinate 16,748,387 of JAVJGI010000050.1, forward strand.
AAGGCAAGCTATCTGATAGTGCCATTGGATGAGTAACATATTTAAAGTTTTCCAGGGTAAACTAAGGATATTAGAGTTAATGGCATAACTTTGAATCTTCAGTCATTGTAGCCTGATAGCATGACACTGAAGTCAGGGGAAACCACTACATGTCTAATGGGATTAGACAGTTGTGCCTACTTCTGTAAAATTTGGCTGGCCTTAACAGTTGTGTCTGTTTAAAAGCCAAAAAGAAAGAATCAAACAAAAATTTGTGGAATTTTTGGCTGAGTGGTGGCTTTTAGTTTTAATTCCACAGCTACATTCCACTATGGGCAACTGTATTTTGTCTGTCTCAATTCTTTCTGTAGTTCTCAGTGGGAGACAAGATTTCCTGTTTTACTAGGTTTTAGAGTAATCCTGCCAGTGGCTGAAGGGTTGCTGGACTGTATCTGGTGAAGACCGCATTTCTTTAATGGGTGAAACAATTTCTGTATGTCTGTGCTGAAGTGGGTAATTCTCTAACACTAAAAAGATGTGCGTGTGTATGTGCGCTGCATCTGTTTATATAAAATCTGTGCAAAACGACATATGGATGCATATAATTGTAAAATATGGTATTGTTTTTCATAAATACCTTGTCAAGGGTCTTGGACTCTGAAGCAACTAGTCCTATAAATGTGTGTGATCAGTCTGGAACAACAAGCAATTTAGCAATTTTCTAAAAGTACGGGAATTTCTTTCAGGGATGAAATTCTTGCCTGAAGTAGACCAAAACATGATTTTTACAGTGGAAGGCTTCCACCAGCAGAATCACACTCCTGTCAGTATTAATAGCAATTAACTGGTTTTCATACTTGGGCTGCTGTTACCTAGATTCTCTACACCTGCTTAAACCTAGAAGCACAGTGAAAAGAATCAGCAATCCAAGATCAAAAGCTTTTTCCCCCAATTCCAGATAACTGTAAATGTTATCTCAACCAGCAGTTCTGCTTTAACACAAAGACCCGAGTGTCTGCCCTGGTCAAGAGAAGATGCACTTCAGGACCTAAGGGCATAGTGGGAGTTCTGGGGAGGGCTGGCATGGGACCAGGAGCCTGGGCTGTCTGCTTTCTGCTGGCCCTTGAGCTTGGCAATGCCTGAGAGCCTTTAGTACTTGTGAGTCTCCAGCCACTAATGGAGTGGTGGCTGTCATCTTGCTGTCTCTTTTGTCAGAAAGATGATGTTTTCAGAAAGACAATGTTTTCATATTCTGTAGCTTGTTGAAATAGTTTGGCAAGGGAGGTCTGAGGGCATTGACACATGAGCTCTACTGATTTGTTTGGGAGAATCCCCACCCTTCTGTTGTGGGGTTAGCACCTCTGTAGCTTGAAGCAGCAGGAAGCAGTGGGCTTTGAGCTGGAGTTCAAAGGAGGGCCTGACATATACTAGCTTGTTCTGGTTCTGGTACAGGGTAAGGAACCTCTGGCAGTGGGGTGAGGCAGGCAGGTGGGGAAAATCTCTTAAATCATCCCAGCACTGATGTAAGAATGTGTCATCTATACTCTCAATATAAAAATTCAGGTCTGCGTGTATCCATAATAACGTGCCTGCCAGTGGTGCTGGTTTTGGTGGGAGCCTTAGTGCTTGAATTACTTTCTCTACAGATTATTGGAGATGGTAGTGATCACGCAGGAGAGAGGAAACCGATTTTAGTCTAGGTGCTGCTGCTGAAACCATGCCTTCGTTTGACCATAAATAACTCCACTCGATCCTGACAGGTCACAAGATTTTTAAATGTTTACTTTTATATATTTATTTATTTACTCTAGATATATAATACTTTCTCTGTTACTTGTTTGCATTACATGTAATGTTTATGTATAAATAGTAGGCATCTACTGAGAAATATGAAACTGAAAAGTTGAATCTGTAGCCCAAAGTTTATGGTGAAGGTGTGAAAAAGAAACCAGATCTGCAGCAGAGAGCTTATGTAATTTATCATAGTTATGATAATGTTTGGAAGCATGGCCAGTGAGGCACTTGTGAGTCCGCTACAAGAACCGTTCTTCCAAGTGCTTAATATAGATCATACTTCAATTTTTTTGAAAGACTATCTTATTATTGTCTTGCAGGAAATAGGAATTAATTCCACTGTTTTGAGTGTAGGAAGTGACCCCCAAAAAAGAAAATACTGAAAGTCATACCTAGTTTTAGAATATTTTAAGGGCTAGTTTTAGGGGACAGAATGATGAAGCATCTCTTTTTAGCTTGTTTAAAGGTGAATATTGGGAGTGCACTAGCAGTCAATCCTTATAGTAAATCTTTTGGCCAATTAAGGGAAAATAAGTTAATTCGGGGCCTGGGAACTCTTGCTTCTATTAAAAAAAAACAACCACCAAAAACCCGACCCCCCCTGCCCCGGAGCACAGTGACTTTTCTTCTGTTTCCTCCTTGGCTATGGGTGTATTGACTTCAGTGCTACAAACTGTCATACACCAGAGGGCACACACTGCCTGTACTTGCTGCAGTACCAGCCCAAGGAAATGCCTATCGCAAGGGACCTAATCTTAGCATGACCTGTGGATCTTGGAATTGACTTTGCTTTAATCCTGCCTCTCAACCCAGTTGCAAAGGAAACATAAAATTTGAAATGTTATTAATTTTATTTGACTCTGGGGACTAGTCCCATTGGATTTCCTGGGACTAACTTGTGTGAGTAAATGGAGTGAGATTTAGTTTGGGAATGATTTTTATGGATTCCTATTTTTTAACTTTGACTAGGTTTTCATTTGATATGAATTGATTGTATAAGGTCTATAGGTCTGTAGCATTCCTGTGTATTTTTGCCCAGTGGAATAATGTCTATGTGATCATAAAGAAGAGAAAGGAGGTTGTATGATTGTGACACATCACACTGTCCATGCTGAGACTTCGTAGGTTATGTAGTAAGCTATTTTTAATTTTATTTTAGCATCAGTTTTTGCCAAGATTCTGCATTTCTTTACCTTCTCTGTTTTTAAGACAAATACAAAAAGCTCTATGATATTTGGGCTAATGTCCACGTGATGTGCACCTTAATTTGAGAATCCCTTGTCACTTTGTATGTAGTTGGAAATGTATGTGGGGGATGGAAGGGGAGAGACGGGTGGTAACGTGATTTTCATTATTTTTATAGAAATGTAGGCAAAGCAGGCCTGGTGTGTATACTGCAGATGGAAATGGTGTTATTAAACCAGGCTCTTATCTCGCTTTTATTTTTCTGTTAATTTTATAGAAGCCAATAAAGTATAAGCTCTGCAAATTTTCTTTTTATGCTGGTTGAATATGTGAAAACTGTGTTCTTGCTTTGCAAAGCCAGCAGGTCTAGCTACAGTGAAGTAGAGCTTGGCCTGAATGTTTTGGCATCACGCTGCAGATGCAGCAATGTTCGGGTCACTCTGCCAGATCTGGCTATCTGAGGCTTGAATCTTTCCCAGTTAAAGGCTGCTAGTGATGCAGAACACATGACATAGGTGAATTTCTGTCATGAGTAAACTAGGCATCTCAAGAGCAACACACACCCACACCCACCTCTCCTCCACAGACCCCAGACACTCCACTCCACCCCCCCCCCACACCCCCCCACCCCCCCGCCAAAGAGAGAGTGAAACTTAAGCCAGGATACTACCCCTGCCTTCCCATGGGAGAACAGCTAGTACATTGTATTCTGTGTTTGCATTTGACATTGTACAGTCTTTTAATGTAAAAGAGAAGAGCAAATAAAGAAGAATCCATGCGTATCAGAATAAATAATATGCTCGTACCTCAGCAGGAGGTTATCTGCTCCGTTCTTGTTTTTGCTGATACAAAATCCTGAAGTGCAAGAAAACATTTTAGGAGTTCCATGAAATACATGGCCATAAGGCACTTAACTGTGAATCTTGTTTCTTTAATGCCAATTAAAGCAAAATTTGCCCCAGTGTTAATTTTGCCACTGGCTACGTACCTCACAAGTTTCGGATGGATGTTTTTTTCCACTTTTTTCTCCAGCCCTCCCAGCATTTTGCCTCGGGCCTGTACAGCTGTGCTGCTAGTATACTTTCTATTTCTGGAAATGACCCATGTGGTTAGGTCAGTTTGTTTTAGCCTTGCTCCTTGTTGCTGAAGTAGAATAGCACATTTCCCCTAACTGCATGAAAGCTAGGGTAGACAATCTTGATAAATATGATTAATGGGCCTCTCTGCTTTGCTCTGCAGCTGAAGACTTCCTGAGATTCTGTGTCAGCTGGGCTACAGCTCCCCAAACCAAGCTTTACATAGAAAGTATGCCACAGGTTCAATTATGTTGTTGAAGATATTTTTATTCACAGCTTTTGCTATAGGAAAGTCTTTGCAATTGAAATATGGTAATAAGAGTCTGAAGAGGTAGTATTGGCAGGAAAAGCAATTTATAAATATGGGTGAGTGTGGATTTTTTCCCTCTGTTACCTAGAAGTTGGTTGGTTATGTTTCTTGTGACTGAAGTTAAATCTGGGGTTTAGTGAGGTGTTTTAATTCCTTGCTCTGATCAGCAGGATAGTAACTATGATAGGATATAGTAGCAAGTGATAGTAGCTTTGAGTCAATTATAACTTGTTGGTACGTGGACTGTATTTGTAGGTTACTGCTATTTGTATCTGACTTAATGTGACTTAAATTCATAGAACTTGACAGACAATACCTTTTGTGTTGTTACTTTTGTCAGAAGGAAAAACAAATGAGTATCACGTTATCTTGCTGAAAAATGTTATCTAGAGACTCCAGCAGTTATATGACTACTTTTTCAGAAATGGAAAGAAAGAATGTAGGGGGGAAAATCCTCACATTGATGTGAGTGATAATAAAATGTGTGATTGGCATCAAGGAACACTCAGCTTGTACCTCTCTATTAATTAGCAGGCACTCAAATTTGTGAGGGTACTCTGTGAATTGTCCTTAAAATTCAGAGGCCAGACTTCTGCCCTGCATGTGGGAATTGCTGGCTGCAGCACAGGCTGAATCCATCTAGTTTTCCTGGTGACTGTTATGCAATTGTAATTGCAGGGGCACATCAGCGTTCTCAATAATTGAGTACAAGTCTTAATAGCAAATAATCCTCTTGAAACTGTTCCCCCCACCACTGCCATCAAAGGAGAGCTTTGTTAAGGCATTAACTAACAAATTAGCTGCTAAATACAGGTAATAACCTATTTCCCATAGATTGCTTTTTAATTATAGCCTAAGCTGTGTGATTCCTGAAATCACTTCTTTGGCAAACCAATGTTTGTGGTCTTTTCCAACCACTGTAACTAATTGGTAGAAAAGTAATTTTTAAAGTCTTTACTGATATCAGAACACACTTTGCTTATATATTCCTGCCTGCAGAAATACCTTATCAGTGTTTCTTTTCACTGTTATTAGTATTTTAAATTAAATGTGCTAGGCTATGCTGTGAATTTGTTTTAGTTTTACTTCCATGTGCAATATATGTCATCATTAGATTTTTAGATAGCATAGATATTTTTTCCACTTAACTGCTTCCTATGAGGGAGGAGGAATTAACCACTTTATTTTTATATATATTGGTTAATGCAAACTATTTATTTTGCTAATCTGTGTCACAGCAGCCATTTAGAAAACTAAATTATGTCTGAGTTTTGGCAGGAGGGAGTCTTTTTTTTTTCTCTCTCTTTTTTTCTATATTCATTGCTTTTCCTGCCCAGATTTCAGTAAAGGCTGCATGTCTTCCAATATATCATTCTGCTTCCCTTCAAACCTGACTTTTTTATAAGGGAGCACAGCCATCAGAATTGGCAAGCATTAAGCTTGATAATTAGTTCAATATAGTGACCAATTCTGTGAATTACGAGTTCAAAGCAACATATGGACATGGATGAAATCAGATTTTGGCATTTCTCACTTAGATTGTTTCAGGACACTGCTGGAGCTTCTTTGATCTGTAAATAACCACTGCAGTTCAGTGCCTTACTTAAAATACATCAAACGCATTCATGACTTTTGCTTTTACATGTAGACCTCACTTCTAGTTACAGTTTTGAATCAGATTAATGAAGCTATTCATGTTTTGAGATTTCATAAAGAAAGCTACCAAAGATAGCTCTTATTATTCTTCATGTTTTAAGAGAAGCAGCAAACATTTCTCTGTCTTAATGTGCAGCCCAGACCACATCAACAGATGCTTTGTGAAGTCAAAAGCGACCATCTCCTGTACTGCAGATCCTCTACAACCTGATGGCAATGGGTGTCTTCCTTTACTCTTTAAGCAGTATAAAACAGTAATAAAAAGGTTTATTTTCACTGCACCATGTTGTAGCTTACTTCAGTAACTCTTTTCCCTGCTGTAGCTTGCACGTAGCAGCCTTCTTCCTAGTTCTGAACTTTGCGGTGATTTGAACTACAATGTGCCACCTAGCAGACAGTAGCTGGAGATAACTGGACAGGCTCTATGTATTACTCCTTAAGATATAGAGTCACAGACCTAGTTCAGTAAGCATCGTTGCCTTTCAATAGTTTAAATGCACTACCTCTGAGCTTACCAATTAGTTATAAAAGGGCTGTATGCTTTTTTGGTAGCAAAGAAATGTGGGGAATTATGGCTTCTCAGTGTTTTACTGCCAGCTTTTCAGCTGGGTAACTCCATTGTGTCTAATTAGACTCCCAGTGTTTTGCTTAGAAGCGTGCAGTATTCCGTGGTAGTGCTATGGGGTTGTTTTCTGCTGAATAGTTAAGTGTAATTACCTGAGTTCTACACAAATCCTTAAGAGTTGTTTTCATAGTGCTTTGGGGTCTACTGAGATAAAGTTCTTGTCCTGTGCAACACCCAATATACAATTTTTTACCCAGTGAAAATTCACTGCAACTCTCCACCCCTTCCCTAAAAAAACCCCCATAACTCTGAAACTTAGCTGAAAGACAAGCTTTTTTTCTAAGCAACCCTGTCCCTTTTTGTTTATGGTCTCTTGATAAGATGCCAGATGCCTCACACTTGGAGCATATATTTCGGTCGGTGGCAGATGAGCAGGCATGTTAGACTTTGCCTGACAGGATCAGACCCATGTTCTGTCCAGTCCAGTATCTTGTCTCTCCTTGGGGCCAGATGTGAAATCCTCAGGGAAGTCAGGAGGTAGGAAAGGTGCCCTGCTGTGTTTCGGGCTCACAGCTGGCAGCTGTTAAAAGGCAAGCATTCAACCTCCCTTCAGTAAGTCCTTGTTCCTACCAGCACCCCCCAACAAAAATGACTGTAGAAGTAGGTACTACAAATCCTAAACTTTTACATTAACCCTTTTCAATGGATGCAGCTGGCTTAGATTTTCTACACCAATGATTGATATTTTTTGGGGGGGCAGCTTATATTTATTATCTGGGAAAACAAATTATTCTTCCTACTTATTCCCCATTTATCTTTCCCTTCAAGATTCTCCTCCAAAACACCCTTATTTGTTTCTGCATGCTCCCTTAGGAAACATTATCTTACACAGATAAACCTTGTGGTCCAAATCATGCTCTCATCAGTGTTTTCCTGCTGACTTCCCTCTCAGCAGAATTGTGAGCCAACAAGTTGGGGCACAACCCACAACCAGGGTGGATCTCCTGAACCTTTGTGGCAGAGGCTTCTCCAGGGTGACTGATGTGGTCCCTCACCTTTGTTGCAAAATCTTTTCAACAGTGCAGTTTTTTGTCTGAAAACTAAAAACCAGAAGGACAGCTAACAAAGCTGTGGGCAGAAGAGATGTTTTGGAAGGAGAAGTTCTCACCATGAAAATTCTTGGCAGCTTTGGAACAACTTCATCCCACACCTGCCATGCTTGGCAGAGGATTTCACTTCTGTGTCAGGGCTGGTAAAAAAAGCTGTATGCATCGGTATGTAGGTAAAGTGTGATATGAAAGGAAGAGTTGACATCAAAATTCAGCTGGAGCTGTCACGAAAAAGGAAACAACAAGCAGAGGACAAGGAAGACCTGAGAAGTGGCAACAGTGAGAACACTGAGGTGCAGTGAAAGGCGTTGGTGCTCTTAGTGTTGTGTAAGGTCTTGTGTTTAATTCCGGACTTGGTCAAAACCTGCCAATGGGAGGAAGAATTTTCAACTGATTTTCTGCTTTCTTATCTCCATTGATTTCCTTTTGGGAGCAATGCATTTGCTCATGGACACTTGAGGGTTCTTGTCATGTGCTCTGGCTGGCTGTAAGGCCTTGTGTTTTGCAAAGGGGACACCCTGCGGAAAGGAAATGGGTAGTGCATGTAGTTTTCAACTTGAGAAATGTTTGTGGATACTTTCAGTGTGGTGTTTTTTTCTTGCCAGTTTTAAAGGCCTTTGGTTTCTAAACAGGCTTTTAAAAACAAAGAGAGAATGCCACTGCAGGGACCATCTATCTTTTGTGGGTTTAATTCTTTCAGAAGTTTTGATAGGCTCTGCATTTTCTTAGAGAAACAATTCAGTGAAATTTTACTCTTTAGCTTTACCTTGAGTATTTGGTATCGTTGAGCTACTGAATTTTTATTTTGATCAGCTGGTTGTTCAAGCTGAAGATTGTGGCTTGACCAGTTGGGAAGAGATGGGCTCGCTCGGCTTGGAATTGGCTAAGAAGGTATGATGAAGAGCAAAAGGACGGTGAGGGCTGCTCTGAGAAGGTAAAAGGGATGCCTGTATGAAGGCTTTAGGGTTGAATCTCAGCAGGATTTGTTTTGCAAATTAATATCTGAAACTTCAGGGATTTGGTAGAACTAGATTCTGAAGAACATTATTCCTCTTTTGGTTGTCTCTAGTATTTGTATCAAAACTGTATCCCACAAGATTATACTTTATGCATTTTTTAGTTAT
>JAVJGI010000050.1:16759112-16774019 GCA_035590275.1 Ibycter americanus
TTTTTAATTAAAAAAGGGAGCAGAGCTGGGTAATATTGGTAGAAAGAAGCCAACTGAAGAATCCAATATGAATTTTGTGCTAAGTAGGTAGCTGGCAGATCCTGCCTGTATTAAGGGGCAGACACTGAAACATGGGACCACTTGTTGAGGCTGATGTTTGAGCTCAGTCCCCTTCGAAATGATGATCTTGAAATGGGATGGCCTAGAACAACTTTAAAAGTATTTCTTTTCCCAAGGCCCATGAATTGCCAACACAGGGAGTACTTTTACTGTAACAAAATACTGTGTATTTAAAGAGAATTCCTTCTTTCTGAGCAGTAATGTGACCTTGATTAAATTATTTCTATTTTTAATCAACTTTAAGGTCCCTGGAACTTCTAAAGTTCTCAGCAGCTGTTCCTCAGATGTCTGCTGGCCTGTTGGCCTCACAGATTTCCCCATCTCCTCAGGAGGACTGAGGACTCTGAACACATTCTAAACAGCCAGAGATAACATTTTGTGGCCAAGAAAGACTTCAGTGGTGCCCTGAGCTTGGGAAAGGGCTCTGTAAATGGTCTCCAGAGCTCCCCCACAGAGGCTGTATCTTGGAGAACCCTGTTAAAGAGCACTTCAGCTTTAATAGTTGTACACTGATACCCAAACACTGGATCTTCTTTCTGCTGCGGATCTTTTTGTGCATTATGTTTCCTTTGAGAGCAGAATACAGGCAGAATCTCTTGGGCGCTTGCTTTACTCTTTAATCCAGCACCACAAACCAGAAATCCTTGGGGTTTAAGCAGCTTCACCATTTATTTACACAGGTCTGCAGTGGCTTTTTGTTTTCTTTGTTGTTTCATCTGTGGTTTCCCCCCCACTGTGTTTTGGATGGTTCTGTTTTCTGTAGGAAATTCTAAAAGGCTGTTTAGCTGCATGCATACAGCCTTCCCTGGATGTTCACCTAGCCATCTCTGCACATGGTGCAGTACATGAGCAGCGTCCTGTTCTCAAGGCCATAGTACCTTTTCTTCACTGAAGTAGTTCTATAAACAGAAGAAACACATTTTCCTATGGACCTGTGATCCACAGCACCTCTGCTTTCCCTACTGTGCTGACTTAAGTGCTGCTTTCATGGCCTCTAAATTTCCTCCTACAGCCCTGAGCTGTTGGTTGAGCAGGTGATAATAGGCGCTGGGGCGCTTCCCCAGGTATCTGTGTGCTGGTTGCCTGCCTGTGTATATCCACTGACTGCCTGGCTAGCAACCACACAGAAAATTCTTGAGCTCCTTCTGCAGCATTTCCTGCAACTTTGCCAGGTCGAGTCTCTCAGCTCAACCAAGATGCGTACAGACGTGTTTGAGGTGTTTGTTTTATGTTCACAGAAGTTCTAGGAGCTTTGGCCCTCCCTCCGCCTTATTTGCCTAAAATCAGATGATGAGTTCAAAAGCTAAGGAGGGGGGAAAAAGAGGGCAATTTGATGCACTGCTTCAACAGCAAACCAGTCTAAAAATGCAGCTCTATACAGAGACAAGATGTCAATAAATATCCTATTGAATGGCTTGTTCCCTGCTGTACCAGTAAATGATGGGAATAATTATTTTTTTTGAGCCAGATTATAAACATATAGTGAAAGTGGAAACCTTAGTACTGATTAAGTATCATTATCCAAGTGATTAACTAAAATTTTACCATTCAGATATTGTGTAGTTGGAGCTGGTGGAAGGCAAAGCCCGGCAATGCCAGTGAAATTTGGATCAGGACCGTGTTATGGTATTAATAATTGGGAAAGGCACTGAGTTTTACTGTACTAACCAAATACTGTAATTTATCTTGTCTCAGGTACCTGTTGAAAATATGTGGGCTACAGTCCAAATACCTGTGGAGATTAACAAGCTGAAGGTTTAGTTCAGGGCACTCCTGAAACCACTCAGGTGTTAAAAACGAGCAATATTTCTTGGTACAGAATGTTCTCAAACTTGATCAGCATAGATGTCCTTTCAGTAGTTATGGATAATCTGTGAGTAACCAAACGATGGCGCAGGTCTGAGGTACCACTTACCTTTTCCTGGTAGATATGAGACTGTTTAATTGAAGATTTAGTTAAGGAATTTTCTCTCTATGAGCAGAATTCCACAGTTTATTATAGTGAAATTCCTGAAATAGCAAGGAAGAAAAAAAAGCCTATAAAAGAGGATCAGGGAGTTTAAAGCCAAGATATTAGAATTGTATGGTGTTGTATGTGCATTGGGTTGTAATGGCCCATACCCATCATGAATCAGACTTGCAAATACTGCATGTTTGCAGAGGTGGAGTTTTGCCATTGTTGGTTTATTTTCAATTAATTGTATCTATACCAGATAACTCTTACAGGTACTTGAATGGGCTTAGAAATTTTTTTCTCTTGAGGTGGTGGGTACTTTGCTGCTTTTAAGCTTTAGCACTGGTAGATTTATGTAAATCTATCAATGTTTTTTCTACCATTGGTGATCTTATTGCCGACTACAAGCACTACTATTTAATTCCGTCAAAGGTGTTTCCGTAATTAAATTTATAGTGCAGCCTAACCATAGTTCAGAGAGCATAAAGCTCCCGATGTGTTTTGGTTCTGTTTGAAAATGGATACCCAGGCTACAGTTTGGATCAGAGACAGTAAAATTGGATAGCATTTTGCGACCCTAAAGCTTTTCTGTTCAACCACATCTTAACATTCCATGGTACTGGAATGGAAAAGATTTTTGTACAAGTGTGTTTTGAAGTATTTCAGTTCAGCAAAGAAAAGTCACGATAAAATGGAACTGTTGGTGTTTCTGTGTATTAAGAGCTCTTCTGCTCTCCAAGCTCCTGTTAACTTAAGTGTGAACTGCTTATGAGATGTTTGCAGGGTCAGGCTGCTTCCAGGCATCTAGATGGAAGATATCTTGGCTGCTTTACTTGATGAAGCATGTTGAATTAACAGGAAGTTACTAGTACCTTGTCTCTCTCCTCCTTCTATTTTTCCATGAGAATAATCAGGAAATAAAAGTTTGTTGCCGAACAGAGAAATGATCAAATCGTCCTTTGACGGTAAAGAAATTACAAGATTAGAAAATCCAATTGACCAAAAGTATTTTGCAGGTTTTGTAAACTAAAGTATTATGAATATGGGCGCAGTGCAGATGCCACAGCTTGAATAAACTTTGTGATCAAAGATACAGGTGTACCTTTGGATGAAAGAATGCAGAATTGAGCATTGCTCCTTTTTTAGCGTGAGCTTTACCCCAATATATCCTTTAATGCCTGTGCTTACACTAACAGAAAACCTTTTGATTGCTGGTGCCTATAAAGAGCAGATGGTATCTTCTGAATGTATTTTAATATGAGAAGGTATTGAGTATAGATTGAGACTGTGCATATTTTAAGTCAACTATGTCTGTAAACTCCATTTAAGTGTTACCTGTTCTTTGAAGAACTTAAGATATTTAATATGTCTACAGACATCCCATAAATTCTTATTGACCCCACCTGCCTCCCTGTGCTAAGTTCCTGCTGTTACAAGTAGAGCTTTGATGAATATTTAGATTGCACTATCAAGTTCTTTCCTTCAAAGATATGGATTTTCCTCATGGAAAAAGCTTTGTTCCTGTTCAGAAACACAGAGGAGAAAAGGATTGTCTTATGTCCGCAGGTCACCGGAGTTGCAAGTGGGATGGGAATAAATAGGTCTTCCTAGAGCAGTACAGAGCAGCAAATGTAGTTTCCTATTACCCCACAAGCTTGGTCAAAAAAGAAGTTTAGTATATACTTAGGACTTTTGGTACTAAAGCCACCTCTTTCCCTAGTTCTGAAATGATTGCAATAATCATAATCTTGATGGATACTGTTTTGTGTTTGTTACATGCTCACTAGTCTTGTGACCTTCCCTCCCCCCTCTCCTCCACCTTTCCAACTATCGATCAGAAGTCTCAGTCAAGGGAACCTGGCTGGGTTTTCTTTGTTTTCCCTCTTCAGGAATCGGCTATTTAGTATGAGATAGAGTTTTACATATGCAGCTGTCTGAAATTACAGCTCCCTTTTCTGAAAGGGGTTGTTTACTGCCTCATTAATACCAGTTAGAAGTTCTACTTTATAGTATTACATTAATAGGAGCAAGGTGGAAACATTAGTGGAAGGTTGAGGTCTGAGATTTTCATTAGTGCTTTTGAGTGTTGTTACTGTCCTTGTAAAGCTATAGGTAAGCCAGTGTTCTTGTGAGAAATGTGTGCCTCTTATCTGGCCAGATGGTTTACAGAGCTTTAGATTTATCATCTTCCTTGTCTGTCTTCACAGGTGACCTTTTTGGCAAGCTTTCTAGTAGACAGCTATTTGATCAGAGTTGTCTTTGAGAGGTCTCTCCTAGAACTTCCTAGAAGACCTCATCATTTAATGGTTTAATTTTATCTTGAAGCATTTGGGTTCCATGGAAAATCTCTTGTACGTGTGTACATACACTCCTGTAAAAGGAAAGTTGAGATCTTGCAGCTACTAAAAATTTGTGTTATAATGTCAGGATCTGACCTTTTACAGTCCTGATAGAGGGCTCAAAAGAAGCCTGGATCATGTACCTCCTGCTTTAGGCTTTAAAGCAAAATTGGAGATCTGCAGACATAAGATGAATGTCCCTTGTGTTGCTGGACAATAAGCTCCATAGGTGAGATGTATTCTTATAGAAAATGCTTATCTATAAGTTTTTCCCTTCAGGGAATTTATGCTTCTGAATGCAACAGTAATCATTAATGGAAAGAGGTTGTGTTCTCAGGTGGACTTCATGGGTGTTATCACTGCACGTCTGAGCTGGCACATTGTGTTTGGGCCCTTCAGCCACTGCTGAGATACGAACAATCCATACAAAATCGGTCAAAAGCAAAGCCTTACTGTTTTACTGACTGTCCTCTCAGCAAAAGGTCATCTTTGAGCTCATGACCTTCTAGTCCAATGGACAAGATGAAGGGCTACCATTTTTTCCAGATGTCAGATCCAGAAAGATTGAGTGCTTTGCCTGAGGTTATGCTCCTAACTTCCTATGCAGTTGGGGAATTCTCCTCATTGCCAGACCAGCTTCAGAAATGGAAAGACTATCCTACTGACTCACTTAAGGGTTTTTGTTGTGAACTAAGTTGAGCGCACATGTGGCACTTTGCAAGGCACTGAGGGTTGAAACTGTCACACTGACTGACTTTGCTAACGATCTGCTCAGAAATTCAGTGTACATATATGGTGAGTTCTCTCCTGTTCACTTTTGAGCCCCAGAATAACGTAGTCCTGTAGCTCAAGCTTCTGCACCGCAGCGTGCCTCGGAGTACACAGGCTTGCACAGACTCTTAGGGTTATACTTGTTTCCCACAATTTTCTGCGTGTTTGTCTCTAAATGAACCATGAAATGATTCAGTGCCCGCATGTGGTTTTAATAACAAGCGTATGTGGGCAAATGAGAAAATACAGAATGTTTGACTGGAAGTTTCTAGCATACGATATGGGTTAAAATTGAAGTAGGTTTGGAGTACAGTGTTTGTCAGAGTTGGTTAATTACTTTGGATTATATGACACTTTAGATGAGACTTCGCTCTATAACCTTGTAACAACTGTTGAGTGGTGGAAGGCTCCGTACTTAATGAAGGGCAGATTTGGAGCAGTAAGCTCCAGTTCGATCTTCACTGGGATCTGATTGTTTTTCTGTGAAGTTTGTGTGTTGTTGTTAGTTTTGGGGTGTTTTGTTTTGCTGCTGTTGGTTGTTGGGGTTGGGGTTTTTTTGAGAGAAAGTGCAGCACATAGCTTTCTGATCTTGTTTTAGCTGAGAGTTATGTCAAGGGCTTATACTTCTGTAATAGAAAGTCACACTAGGCATCCACATCTTGAAAACTACAACTGCTACGGATACATTTTGACTTCAGGTGGTCTTTTCAGAGTCCAGAGCAATCCTTCCCTTCACCATGTATCCTCAGCTTTGCAAAATGCTTCTGAAAAGACTTTGTGTCTTTCATTATTATTTTGTTAGAGAGCAGTAAGTTCTCAGATTTTCAAAATCTGGTTTTATTTTCTTTTCTCCTACCTTAGCCATATTCAGCTCTGATGTTGCTTCTTCCATGCATGCTGAAGGGAGATTGTGACATCTGACTAGCCTGAAATCAGAAGAAATTTATTGCTGTTAGATAAGAGAATCTCTCTTAGACTATTTGGACTCTCTATTTTCTTTTGCTCCCAAACTTGAAAGGTTAATGTTGGTTTAGACTTAACCAGCATTTTCTAACTATCTCGCTTAAGCTTGCTGATGAAATACACAGTGAGGATTGCCTTTGGCAGTCTTTGAGACTGATGTCCTTGTGTATGAAAGGGAGGAAGAGCACTGGAAAAGCCACAGGGAGGAAGAATGATAAATAAAGACAAGTACTTGAAAATTTTCTGTGAGGGAGAGAAAAGAAAAATCTGTTCCTATGCCTGTGATGGGAAGGTGAAGTAATGATTTAAATTGCTCTGGGGAACTATCCAACAAAGCAACACCTGAGCTGATCATCTGTGCAGTCCATCCATCAGGAGAGGCCATTAAAATAGGTTAGACAAACATGCTGGAACAGGCCCTGCCCTTGGTCAACGGCCTTTGGATCTCATTTTCTCCATAATACTGTAATTCCTGGGAAAGGCAAGTGTAATTGTAAGAGAAAGTAAACAAGAATTGCAAGGGAGCAGAGCTGTCCTTGTGACAGCAGTGCTTTGGATATTGTGTAGAATAAGAGACTGAAGCAAAACAGGTGAATAAAGCCTATAAAATTTGTTAAACTGTGTTTCTCCACTTGTGTTACTGGAAGAGTTTTTTTTCTATGGAGATGTTTTCAGTATCTAAATGATATGTCAAGGTGACTGTGATGTGTAGAAGTACATGAACTTGGTGCATAGGTATGTATATAAGCTGTGCTGGGCTACATTGGTTTCTTCTCACTGTGATCTTTGGGCACCAAACTTGATTGCAAAGAGGAGTTACGTGGCACATGTATGGATCTCTTTGCTGTACTGTGAAGAGTGTAGGTCTGCTGGAAGCTCTGGTCAGTGTAGAGATCTGAAATGACTGCAAGGAAATTGCAGTAAAATTTTTTATAAATCCTGCCACCTCTGTAACTGACTTACATAAAACTTACAAAAAGTATTTTTGGCCCAGAAATTTGAAACCAGTTGTATGTCATCCAGGCATATAAGCTGGAGAAGGCCAAGTGGTCTGTGTTTTGGGAGTGCAGAAGATTTCAGGAGGACACTGAGACTGAGGGAAGAGTATTTCCCCATGGCTGCTGTTGCTTTCTACCTCACTGTGGAAGCAGACCCAACCCCGGGCAGTTTATGAAACTTGTCACAAAGCAAGGGCTATAGTGTCCAGGCAAATATTTGCATGTTCTAGAGGGAAAATGCACTTCTCTGAAGCACAAACATCCCAAGGTGCTGTAGATGATAACACCTGTATGCAGTTATTTTATCTCTGAGCTCATCAGGCTTTAGGAGTGGAGCCATATCTTAAAGGAGCTGTCACAGCAATCCTTGTTTGCCTCCAAGGTGTCTCCTGCAGTGCTCCTGCAGGTAATTAATCACCTAATAAAATACATTCTTTGGCAGTAGGTGGAATTTGGAAATTAATTTGCACCCATTAAATGAGGCTTCTAAAACTGTAATTATCATGAAAGGAAGAAATGAGCTGTATCAGGTGTATAAATGATTTATTTATCAAGAATGAACTGTCACCAAAGTGGCACTTAAGCATGCAGTGTCTGTGCTGCATTTCTTTTAAGTGAATTAAGCAATGACACTCCCTTCCTTCCTGTATTTGCGGGTCCTGGGGCAAATCTTCAGTTGTTTGTGAAGTGTTTGGTACATAAGTGTCCTGCAACAAAATTATAGCTGTTTTTTCCACGTCCTCTTTCTCTAATGTGTGATCACGTCTTGCTGCTCCATCATTCCGTGCTCAGTGACTTATCCCCAGCAGAGCCTCTGGCCTCCCCAGAGGACACCACAGACCTTGTGCAGCCCAGCTGGCCATTTGGATTTCTCATTATTTCTCCAAATGGTGGATTTTGTGAACTGGGTGTTGGTAGCATCAGGAAATAGAAAGGGGAGGAAGTTTTAACTAGTTGGCTGGACTGTGTATGCTGTAAGTTACCTGGAATAAGAAGAAATCCAGGATACCTGAATATCTCTTTCTGTCTTTCTCTTTTTTTTTTTTAAGTTGTTGTTTAATGATACAAGTTTAAAGATATATTTTTGAAGGTTCTGAGAGGGCAATTTTTAGATCTGGAGAAATGTGAGAATAGCAGCATTTTAGAAGTGAATCATTTACAAAAATATTTACCTTCAGAATCGAGCAAATGCCCTGCTAAAAATGTGTTACCAAAGTGTCTGACCTGTGCGCCAGAGCATCTGAAGACTTAATTCAGCTGTGTATGGGTAAAGGGGACATGGGCTTCACTGCAGCCTTCACTGCAAAACTACCACTAACAACTGTTCTAGTTGCTACATCTGAAATGCATTTGTTGCTGACAGTGTAATTTGCTGGCTTCAAAGTGTGCATGGTGTGCCGATACAGTATATGTAGTTTGTATGACATGGAAGGAAATTGTCTCATTATTACATATTAATCTTACATTATTGGTACATTATTAATTTCTGAGAAAGCCCAAGAGGTTTTCCATTCATGTCAGGCTGACTTCACTAATGCGCAGCTTCTGGGACGGGCCGTGCCTCGTTATTTCCCCGATACTTGTTTGCCTGAGGTTAAGTTGACTTGAAAAAGGGATGAGGGTGCTCAGCACCACTGGCTTGATTCAAAAGTCTTTTGCAAACAGTGAGAAGATTTCTTGAGCTAAAGCCTCTTGAGAAAAACTGGAGTAAGAGTGAGATCATTTACAGTGCCCTTTTTATTTACGTTTTAGTAATGTCATCTCATATGCCAGAAGTGTGATGCTTTTGCTGGAAAGCATCACAAACACAAACAAAATAAGCTGCCACTCAAAAAACCCCACATGATGCTATTAGGTTGGAAATGCCATATTTTAGTTATGGGAACTGACAGATTGCAAATAACTTGTGTGAGCGAAAAATACTTGTGATTCTTACTTTTCGCTTAGGAGTGTAGGTTGGAATAATGCTATGCAAAACCCGTTCAATATAAACTAATACCTTTCTTCTTCCTTCTTCTCCAAAGTTTACCACAAAGTATTTTTACTGGATCGCAGTATTTTTTGGAGGTGTACTGGAAATATTTTTCATGAAAACAGAGTGGCAAAAATTAAACACTCTGGAATGCAGCTGAAGGGGCAGTCTAACTACCCTGAGCATGTCCTGGTTTGCTTGAAATATGGTTGCCCTTTACAGGCACTCAATTCATCTTGAGGCCAATTTTAACAGTGCACAGTGCAGAAATGACTGTTATGACATGCCCTGAACCAGTTCCAGTTCAGCTTGTGTAAATTCTACATGTGGGGTGCTTTTGGAGCTGACAGGTGGAATTTTATTGTGATTGTATTTAACTATCCTGCTGCAGTAAAGGCTTTTGTCATTTATCTTACTGAGTTGCTACGTGTTGCAAAGCAAAGGCATGAGTTCTCTACTTTTTGGGTTTTTTCAGCTAGCACATCCTCTAAAGACTGTTGCTCAGGGTAGGATTTTCACGGTGTTCAGCTACACTTTCCAAAGGGGTGCTTACCAGCTGCTCTGTGGGCACAGGGCATCATGTCAGGGTCTTTTCTAGGATGACAGCTGCTGGGTGCACCGTGGTGGTGGTGGGAATAGCTCATCCTTGGTTTAAGCTTGAGAGTGAAATCAGCCAATATTGTCTGTTCCTTAGGCTGTGCTCAGAGATCCTCTTGTCTGCACAGCCAGCTTGAACAGGTTACAGCCCCCGTTGCTAGTTGCTGTCTTTAACCTGGCTTATTTGGCATGTAGTGAGGACAGAGCAGTTATGTGAGGAGCCAGACCAGTGCACGGGAGAGACAGGGACAGTAATGTGTGGCGGGAGTTGTGATAAGCACATGGGAGCAGAATGAAAGTCATAACCGACCCTCTATCCTCATGGCTGCAGCTGGAAGGGGAAGTACAAGCAGACAGTAGAAGTAGAGCTCATTCTGTATCAGATTCTCTTTCTTAGGCTAGTGGAAATTCCTCCCCCCCAGTGTGACGGGCTGTTTTCACCATGTCTATCAGCAGTTCAGCATGAATTTGGGAACCTCCTTTCCACCCCAGATTAGTCCTAGGCCTAAGACACCAATAATATTCACTGCAGGACTTCCAAATGAAGTCAGGTCATTTACTAGCATTATGTCAGCTGAGCTTCTAAAATTGTATGTGCAAATGCAGAATTAGCACACTGTTCTTCAGGTTTCTTAACTCTCTTTCATGATCCCAAAGGCCACTAGAAGCATTTGGTGGTACTATTTAAAGAAAGGTATTAATGGTATTACATCTTTTGATTGAAAGCCACAGTTAATTTTTGCTCTTGTAGGAGTTCTGCAAATTTTGGGTTTTTTTCTGAAGTGGTCTATTAGTACTTGTACCGAGATAAAAATTGTGTTTTAAGTGAAGAAAGCATTCTGGCACAAATCAGAAAATCCCAGGGAAGATAAATAAAAAATGTAATTAAAATGCCTTGAGGCTGAAACATTATGGGAATTGCAATGTATAGCTTGCTAATCTCATTAGAAAAAATCCTGGTTTAAGTCACCTGAATATATCATATGTTGCTGACACCAGTCTGTTCCACTTCAGCCCAGAAGGTTGCGAACATTACACTGGAAAAGGCATTTGCTTTGAGATCGGCTCATTCTTTGTATTAGGCAATAGCACTGCTTTCTTTCCTTTGCTCTTCGGTCCTTCCCTTACTTGCTAATTTTTCTCTACTGCACTACCTGTTGCCCAGTTCTTTGAGTCCAGCTATGTATGTGCAGTGCTATCTCAGGGACACTATGCCTTTGATCAGGATCAGTATTTTTTTTTTTCTTCAGATGCTGCCTTGCAATTTTGTTGAACTAATTTGGACAGATACATCTCAGTCTCAGGGTGAAAGGAGCATCACACGTGCGTTATGAGGTCTGTGAGCGGCACCCAGAATAAGGCATCTAAATGCTGCAGGAGCAGAAACAGTTCTGGAGACCTATCCAAGGGCAGGTTTCTCAAGCAGATACTAAAATACTGTCTATTGAAGAGGTAAAATTTCTGGAAATTCCTCATGGTTAGGGAATGCCTGGCTATTTCCCCAACCGACATTCTTCTGTTTGATTTTCTGTCCCCTCAAGTAATGCCTGTTAGCATGAAAATTATTTAATTGCTGATTTTCTGATTCCCAGCTGGAAAACAATTGGGAAGACTATGGTTCAAATCATATATATGTAAATCCCATCTACTGCTGTGTATCACAGACAAAAGCCCATACCAGGCAACATAACTTCAGCCACTGCACTGTGGGTTTTATGAATCTACCTATGACAGCAGGGAATTGGCAAATCTGCCACTTGGCTGTGATGGGCATTTGACATGGCTGCAAAACCAATGAGGAAAATAAATCATCTTGGTGGAACGTTCTGGATGCAAAATGGCCTTTAAATGAATTAAAGCTGCGAGAGCAGCATTTCCCATCCCTTTTCCTCTAGAGGCCATGCTGCAGTGGGCGTGCAATTTGGCTTTCTCCTTTTGGTGTCAATGTTTTCCACAGAAGTAAGTTTCTTAAAGGGACCATCAGTGCAACAGATGCTGTGCTCAGACCTGCTGTGTGAGAGAGGAGCATGCTGGAAATGGTGGGAACTGATCCCTTCGTGGGGCCCTGGGAGTTACACTGACTGCTTGGTGGAGCTGCAGTTGTATTGTTACCTTGGCTTATCTTATCCTCTGTTGAGTGTTTGAGGTCACTTTGAGTGCTTTATTGTATGTCTAAATTAACCCACAGAAAAGTTTAGACTATTTTATTTGGCTTTTCTCTTCATTCACCATGTTGGTTGCAGCCCCAAATTAGCAGAAAACTTTGTTTGGGCGTCAGTTCAACAAAAACACTTTGGCCCTGCTCCAACTCTGGAAGAGCTTTTAGATTAATGCGAAGTTGGAAGCGTAAAGAAGAGTATGGAGTCTAAGAACTTGTTTGGGTCTGGTCTTTAATGTTTTTAAAGCATAATCTTGTTCTTATTCAGCAATAGTGAAAGCTAAGCATGTGCTTAAGTGCTTTGCCAAGCATGGAGGGGATGATTTATACTGGTAAAGTGGACACTTAATAGTGTCTACTTTGCTGATCGCAGCTATAACCAGGACTTCAGAGAAGAAGAGTTAGCTGCTGTTGCACTCTGTAGTTCAGTTCCCATTGGGCTCTGAAAATAGACCAGACCTATAGCTGGGGTATGTGAACAGCTGTGCAGGATGAGCAAATGAAGAAAATAAGGGTTTGTGTGTGTCTGGGATGTTCCAGTTGTTTAGTTCTTGCCCACCAAGGCACCCTTGTTCCTCTGGATCCTGTTCCTGTGCTTTTGTAGTTTGGTACAATTTCCTTTTGTCCAGGCTGGGTAACCGAGTGTGAGAAATTGTTTTGGTGTAGCTTCATGGTTTAACATTGTGGTTATGATAGATCCTCAAGGCAGACAGAAATGAGGTGGCCGTGTAAAGAAATGCAAATGAATTCAAAGGCTTATGGTGAAACCGTCTTCTCCATACATGAATTAAAACAAGTCATTGAGAGTCATGGCTTTTATTTCCACAGGTCTTATATCGGTGGTGCCATTGTGCAAGCAGAGCTAGGCTCCTTTGAGGAAGCCTACAAGAGGTTCTTGAAAGCAAACCCTCCCTGCTCTCTGCACGCTGGATTTGCGTATGCAGCCAGCCTCAACTAAAGTTTTTTCCCAGCTTGCTGACATGCAGGAAGTTGGGGGTTGCAGGCAGCGAGACAGCTTTCCCAGGGGCTCGATTGCTGTGGACAAGTCTGCAAGTCCACACCTGGGAGGGCAGGGGGTCCCAGGTGGCCCAGCAGTGTCCGACCCGACATCGTACAGCTGCTGCCTTTGGGTGGGGGTGGAAGTAATGCTCCATTCGGAGCAGAGCAGCAATCCAGCTGCATAGGCAGGGAGGTCTGCTGGGTCCAGGGGGCTTCCTGTTTAAATAGTTACAGAGTCTGCAGACTTGGTTAAGCTGCTGAAAAAAAAAAAAAAAAATATATATATATATCTCTCCCTCTGGGTTGGCTCCAGCAGCACAGTGGGGTCTTGGGTTAGAAAGTCCACCATCGCCCGGCAGCGTTAATGCTCGTAAGGCTCATTCTCACCCGGCGTACTCGTAGGTCTGTCAGCATTCAAAAACATTTGTGGACTTCAGCCATTGCTAACTGCCACCATCTCCTTTTGTGCCATTAGTAATACATGCTGTCTTCATTTCCATGCCCAGAGCCGCATTGTCTCTGGATGGCGAGGCACTGTAAAGTCATTCCAGTCTTAATTTGCTTTTGGAAAGAACAGGCTTTCACCCACCGGCATCCTCAGCCCTTTCCAGCGCTTGTGTGTTATTTTTCAAGCTTGCTCTCTCTACAGCATCATAAGGTGAAATATATAAAGGTGGTTTGTAATTAGGAAAACAATCTAATATTTCCTATTTATGAGATTAATTTTAACAGTTTCTTTTTTTGAGGTTTGTTTTTGTTTGATATAAACACAACAGGAGTATACATATCCCCTAAACGGACGTTGGAGAAAGTTTGGGCTGTCCTAGTGATGGAGCGCGGTGGTGTCGGCTCGTCGTAGTATCCATATCATTGTGCCCCTGTTGTGTTTTCTAGAGCAATCATTTTAAAAAAAAAAAAAAAAAAAAAAATTATTTTATCTAAATGCCTAATAAATAATATTATTTAAATAGTTTTAAAATAATTTAGGACTGAGAATAAGAAGCCTCAGTTGTGAGAGAAGAGACTTAAAATATACAGAGAGAGAGAATACCCTTAGCCTCCTAGAGCCTCTACTGAGAATTTCATGAAGATGCAGTGCCCCTTTGTCAAAGTACATTGCGATTTACTCAAGAGTGTTAATTTAAAATGAGAGACTGGTTTCCTGTGATGTTCATCTTTGTTGGCATATGTTTGAATTTCTGAATTCAGAGCTGATTTTCTTCTCATTCAAAGTTGGTCAAGGAAAAAAAAAAAATAGAAAAAAAAAAAAATGACCTTGTGCAGCAGCAACTTTTCCTGGTGTGAACTCTGGAAGTAACACGTCGTGAATTGATCTTTGTCACGGAGGAGTTGTTTAGTTTTCTTGCAGTGTCGAAACACGTTCAGACAGGCTTTCCCTGGCTAGGTAACGCTTCACGAGCAAGCGAGAGAAAAGCTGCATAAGCCAAACTGAAAACTCTTGCGCTAGAAATTCCCCTTTGCTCGTCGCAGGGGAACGTGTGTCTGCACGAGGGACGATGCAAAGGGCCTCCGGTCAGCACCGCACCAGCCGGCCCCACGATAAAACCCTACAGCGGGCGGAGCTGGGAGGTGCTGAGCTAGTTGCAGGGCACATCACCACTTCTGTGGATTTGGAAGCAAATTTGCACTTTGCCTTTCGAGGGTGTCCCACTAAAAACCATCAGATGAATTTCCCACGCGAGGTTCTTTCCTTCTGGCATAGTCTGAAAGAAAAAAAAAAAGGAAAGAAAAACAAAAAAAAAAAGACAAAAAAAGCCCTACGGTAACTATTGGATCACCTCAGCCAAACAAAAAGGTTGTTCCTTTCAGAATACTCTATGCATTTCTGTGTTGAAAAGCATTTTCTACCGTTCCTTTTCTGAAAGCGGGCACCGCGCGCCCCACTGGCGGGAAATGCTGCGAGAATGTCAAATGTACGAATTTGGACGTTAATTCCAAAGCAGATGGAGGCTGGCGGGGGGTGGGGGGGGATGTTCTTTTTTTTTTTTTTTTTTTTTTTTAATTTTTTCCTTAAT
>JAVJGI010000050.1:16774119-16801523 GCA_035590275.1 Ibycter americanus
GGGATGCGCCAGTGCGAGGCCTGAGGGGGCTCGAGAGGGGAACGGCCGTGAAGGCGGTTCAGTCAGGGGCCCTGGCGGGCGCAGGCTGAAGGTATTTGGAAGCCTGGGTGATCTGACCGATGCTGCCCCATACGTCACGCGTATTAGTCCCACGTTATATTTTAAGTTTCTCAAAGGGAGAGCCAAGCTTCTAGCCCCAGATGAAAATTTTAACAGCGGCTGGCCTCTCAGCTTTCTGTGAAAAATCTCCTCAGGTGTGATGCCTAGTTGTCTTCCACTGTCTCTAATGGCGTTAACACAGGCAGCGATTTCATTTGAGGGAACTTGCTTGCCATTAGCAGCTCCACTGTTGTCCCATACAGGGCCGGAATTTCAGCACTGACAGCGTTTGCCTCGGGTGTGCAGTGCTGGAAGCCACACGCTATTTGAATTCTCTCTGATGGCAACATACTCTTCCTAAGCTGGAAGAAAGGCGTGGATTTGCCCTGTCTAACTTGTGGGCAGCCCTAGCCCTGTGGGCACAGCCGGCATGGGCCACGTACCCCCTCAGGTACCCCCTCGGGTACCCCCTCAGGTACTGCCTCAGGTATCGCCTCAGGTACCCCCTCAGGTACCGCCCTGGGTATCGCCTCGGGTACCGCCTCAGGTACCTCCTCAGGTACCCCCTCAGGTACCCCCTCGGGTAGCGCCTCAGGTATCGCCTCGGGTACCCCCTCAGGTACCGCCCCAGGTATCGCCTCAGGTACCCCCTCGGGTACTGCCTCAGGTACCCCCTCAGGTACCTCCTCGGGTACCGCCCCAGGTATCGCCTCAGGTACCCCCTTGGGTACCGCCTCAGGGCCTGTGTGCTGGGGACACGCCCGGAGGGCTCATGGAGAGCTGAACCATCTTCTCTCAGAGCCGCCCTCTCCCCGTGGAGTGGAGCACACGGAGTGACTGGCTCCATGCAAGCACATGCAGGTAGGTGGCAAAAACGAAGGAAGATAAGTCTGGGTCAGCATTCCTAATCAAAGCCAGGCATAGAGGAAGTTTAAGCTGTGTTTGACTGAAGTAGATAAAAGCCAGAGAGGAATGTAGCTCTTGGCTCTTCATTACAATCATGTTTTATTTGCTCTTTTATTTCTGATTTCTGTAATTTCAGTCCTAACTCATGTTAGAGTTATCTTTGCAAAAATTCAGTTAATATCTCAGTTTTGTGGTTTTTTTGTTTGTTTGTTTGGTAGCGGTTTTTTGTTGTTTCTTTTAATAAATACTCACTAAAAAACAAACGTGCAAAATTCACTAGGGGGGCTGAAGGCACTCTGCTGAGTATTTCTCTACTTCTCATGCAGTACTTCTCATGGACAGATGAGGCTGCTATGCCATTGTTTATTTCATTTTGGGGGTGTGATATTTAGGGTACTGTCCCCTCCCTGCTAAATACTCCTTGAGGACTCTCACAACCTAGATCTCGGTTTTCTCCCAATAAATCATTAGGCTGTCTTCCTGGCTCAGTGTGTGTGAGGCTTTGGGGAACAACAGTACCATATCCTATCTAGCACGCACCTAGTTTTCAGCCAGTGCTCTTTGCAACACGCAAGCTGAATTTCCTTAGTTTTCCTGTGTTTGTAAGGCTACTAGGAGAGGGAATCCCTACTAAAGCATGATGATGTGAATTCAGTTTGGAGATGGAGCATATAGGAATAAAAAGCACTGGAGGCACTATAGGGAATCGTATCAGCTCCTGTTGTTGAAGAGGTTGCAATATTCTACGCTCTTGTTTTGTTAACAGCCCTGAATTCCTGCATGGCAAGCCTTAACCTCAGTGTAGTACTTCCAGCTTCAATAGGGCAGGTTTTGCAAACTTTTCTTTCTGATGCAGTTCTTGCTATAGTTATCTCCACTGGCTCCTTCTAGGCTAGATTACTGTGAAGTGAAATAGCAAAGGACTGTTTACCCTTGAAGACTGCTCAGTACCTTTAGGTGATGCTGCAGATGACCACCGATTTTACAGGCTGACACTAGCACTCTGTACCAATGCTGCCATGTTCAGCACTGACTGTAATTGTGCTGCCGTGGGCAGATCAAAACTTCGGTTTCCATTTAAAAAGCACTGAAGTGTCTGAATGTTGGCTGCCTCAAGGATTGCCTCTCCCCTCTTCTGCTAAACCAGTCTTGCCTACCTGAGGTGCTCCTGCTGTTTTTACCATAATTTTAAGCTTATGGGTATTAGGGTAAAGCACTGTCAGCTGAAATCCCTGGCTTCACAACTGACTTCCAAATTTGTAGTCTGACCTTAACCTTAGCACAAGCAAATGCTTAATTACATTGTTTTGCAAGTATATGATTTAGTGACATCACCAAATTTCTGGCTAATAAAGAACTTTTCATCAGCTAACGATAAATGACAGCAAAGCATAACCTTGAAGTAGGTTTTGGGTACAAAAACCTGGGCCTTAGTACAGCTGTCTTTTCAGTAGTGAGATAAAAACAGAAAACAGCTTTTAGGATCAAAGATATATTTCCTCCTTCTACACATAACACATGGTACAGGATGATGATGATACGTAACCAACAGTACACCTGACACTGTCTATAGGTGAGCATCACCACAATGAAAGTCACTGTCTCCAGGCAGAACTGTTTTATAACCTTAGAAATCCATAAGAAAATCAGATAGTTCAAGGCAATATATTGTCCCAAGAAAGAGCATCTAGTTACACAGACCAAAATGTTTTTTTCTCCAAGAGAACATACTGAATGAGCTACATTATTCTCTAGATAATGCACAGAAACATTCTTTATTATGAGAACTTTATGCTCTTTCATAAGCATTAATAATGCTGGGGGTGTGTGGGTGGGAGAGCAGGTGGGTAGAAATGGTAAATGGAAAAGCAAAATGGGATAGCTATGAGGCTATAATTTCTTATGAAATATCTCTCCGTATGATACCTCGTTCCTTTAGAACATTTTTGTAAAAGAGAAATACTTTGCATTTCCTGCAGTCTTCAGGTTTTAATGACTTTTTTTAAGTGCAGTATTTCTGAAAGGCAATGGGAAGAGGATGGCTTAGGAAAGTGTTTATTTATACAGATGACGTACAGTACTAACAGCAATGGAAATTTCCTCATGCTCTGGGCCAGTGCCTGAATCTTGTCTAAAAATCGTCTCTGAGGCTCAAAGCATTATTCCTCTCCCGTGCTTATTTACTGTCCAGTGACTCTCCCAAGCCTACCAAGATGGCACAAACTTGCTTGCTCTTCTAAAAACGTTTTCCTGTGCTTTAGAAATTGGGTGGTTTTCCCTTGTCATCTTCTTCAGAGGTTACAAAGTGATAGTAGCAGCAGTAGTTGCTGCACACGTGGGTGGATCAGGTGGATTCCTAGGGTAGGCTCCATGTAGGAGTACCAGGAATCCTTCCATCTTACATTTGCCTGAAAAACTCTGTCACTAAATCTGATTCCTACATTATAGCAACCAAATGTTTCAGCTTCAGAGTTCTGTCTCAGTGTGGCACTAATGACCTTGGATTTTTTTTCGTATTTCAACCTGTTTGCCTCACTATTGCTATTGTAAGATCTTCCTCACAGATCCTAGTAAGGGTGTAGGACCATCCTGCTAGTGAGAATTACCAATGAGAATTTCCATTCAGGGTCCAGAAAACTTTATTAACACAGTTCTTTCTTCCACAGTGTGTACAGAAATGCTTTTCTGAAGCAATCAGTTGGATTTTGATTGAAACTTGTCTTCATAGTTGTACAGATTTTTTTCATGGCTGAAAGTAAAATGCAATGAGCTTGAAATATTGCTACATAGATCTTGCCAGCTAGCTTCTTTCTAAATTAAAGAAATACTCCATTTTAAAGAATAATAAAAAACTTAATTAACATAAGAATGGATATTTGCAGCCCTATTAGTCAGAAGCAAATGATGTAATGAGCAAGATTAAAATCAGCACTGGCTTCTCCTGTTAGACGTTTATAGGTATTTTATTAATGTAAATGAAAGAAAGAATCTGATAATTGAATTACTAGTAAGAACTTTATTCAGCAGGGTTTGCGTGGTTTCTGTTGGCTTTTGCTGTTGTGCTCCCCTTTCTTTGTCACCTCAACCTGTATGCTGAACGCACTAGATCTATATTTATTTATGTAATAGGGAAAACTTGAGAAATGTGCTGTTGCTTTCATTGATTGGAAACAAGTAACTAGCACTGAAAAAGGCAAGTTAGAATGGGTACCAGCTGCTCAGAGGCTTCTGCAGACAGCTAAAAAGAGTTAAGACACGAGCAAAAAAGTAATTTGAAAGAGGTAACTGTATCAGGCTGGATAAATGCTTTTGTCCCTCTACACTTAAAAGTTCAAATATAATGCTTGACAATTATGCAGGGATGTGGGGAAAAAAAGAGATTCTTACAGGAAACTCTAGCTGGGCAATTTGCATTGGTCCATAAAGAAAGACAGAGAACAGCAGAGCAAGGAGAGTCTCAGCCTACACATCTGTCAGGGAAAATGCTGCAATATGAATTAATTTTCATTAAAAAGGTATGTGAAACAGCAGGAGGACAAACTGAAACTCTGCAGATGGAGAGGGCAGTGGTACGACGGCATTAGCAGGGAGACCTTGTGCTGCAAATTGTTGTTGTGGAGAAAAAGCAAATGGGTTTACCCTGTCAGCTGAGGGAGGTTTCTTTTTATTGTAGGCTGTGTATGACAGCTAGTGTGTATAGATGCTTATGGCTTTGGGGATTTTTGTTTTGGTTTGGTTTTAGTACCTGAAAACCCTTGAAAACTACTGGGGAAGATCTAATAACTGTGGGTTATCCAGGCACTTGGTCTGACATCCCTGCAGACTAGTGGCCTGCGAAAAAACCCAGAAAGAATTTTTCCCTTCTCAAAAAGGTCAATCCGTTAGCCACAAAAACAACAGATGTTGAAAGGAAGTAATTTTAAACTGTAAGATTTAAATTGGCGGCAGGGGAAGATGAGTTGCCAAAATGTGTCTTTGTTTTGTGTTTCTCAAAGCCTCAATTCCTCCTAGTGGAAGACTTCCATGTTTGGCCACTGCATAGATCTACTTGCATTACATCTAATCTGCTGTGGTGCAATCAGAAGGCTCAGGCTTAAAAAAAAAAAAAAAAATATATATATATAGAGAGAGAGGGTAAAAAAAATAATAAAGGAACCATCCTTCCTGTATCTGTATGTGCATTGTCTAACTTTGTTTGAGTTTGATCAAATGCTTGTGATTTTTCAATTCACTTTAATGAGTTTTAGATAAGGTCTTTTGTAATGTAGAATCGGATTAAAGTTTGTGGAACTGTAGCTGCAGTTCAGGAAAGCTTATGTTTTAATACATAAAAGCCAGGAGAGATCATTGTCATAAGCTAGTAGGTCCCCCATTGTCATTTTACTCAGTGACTTCCACAAGAGCATGTCTTGCGGTTGGGCTAAAGCAATGCGATTGTTTATTAAAAAATAAAAAAGGTAGATGAGGGGGAGAATATAGTCCAGTCTTATTTCAGGCACACAGGATAGTCAGGCTATTCAGTACAGGACTTAAGGACATATTTAACTGCTTTTTTATAAAGAGCTTGGAAATTAGGCAGGTGTTTTGGTGCTTTGCAGAACCAACTATTCAGCTAACACTGATGGAGATGACGTATGGCGAACTCTTTCAAGGAGTCTGTGAAGATCAATCCTTTAACTCCACCTGTACTGACTTGCCATTTAGGCTGCTGTATGATGGACCACTTACCCCAGCCTACTGAAGCTTCCTCTGTGTTTCCCCTGAGCATTGTGTCATTGGCACCCATTGGGACACTGCCTGTGTGACGGCAAGCACCTTGCAGGACAAGGCTATGTCTTCTTTTACCTGTGGTGTGCAATGCAGATACGGCTCTTCCTAAGTAATTGAAAATAGCAGTCACAGAAGGAAGCTTAGTAGTGGCCCATTTTGTGAGATACTCACATTTTGAATGTGTGTACACATGAAGTGTGTGTACATGTGTGTAAGATAAGTATAATACCTTTATGTGAATAGTATTTTCTAGATTTGACATTAATCTGCATTTTTTTTCTCTGCCACATGATGGAGATAATGGTGTAAGATATATAAATAGTGCTGCATGGGTCATGCACTTCAAAGAAAGAAGTTTTGACTTGGTGGTTTATTTGAGTTGTTCCGTTAATGTTGGTTTTGCACTAGCCTTGATGGAGTAATTTTCTCATGGTATCTGTGGGGTTGTTTTGTTTAAAGCAACATTTGATTACTTGTCTTGTTCTGTTTTTTGGTGTGGGGTTGGGTTTTTTTTCCCTAAAAAAGGCAAATATGTAGGAATACCCTTACCAAATAATCAGGGCTATCAATGCAGCAAAACATCAAAGTTCAGATTTGGTAAAACATTCAAAAGAATTTGCTTAGCTTACATTAACTTTATTTGGACTTTAAGTTGTAATTAAATGTACACAGTTTTGGCTCAGATACAGCTACTGGTAGGGCTGTTGTGTAGGCTTCTGTAAAAGCAGGGAATTTGCAGCAGTTCCTGCATAAGAAGTTAAAAAGAACAGTCTGAGTCTGTGCATCCTGGGAAGGATGTAGTAGGATCCGAATTAGTTGATCCTTGTGTTGTATGCTAGAACCCTTGCATCCGCTCTCCTCTTTTCTCCATCTCCAGTGTGGGTTCTGACTGAGAAGCTATCAAAGCTACATGTACGAAATTCCCGGCAATTTCAATGAACTTTGCGTCAGGCCCATATGCGAAGGCAGAGATGGATTTTCCTGTGGAAATTTTTTTAGTGACATTCAGAAATCTCCTGATGAGAGTTGTATTTAATTTTTATGGCAAGAGCTGCTGTGTTATATTTGTAATCAAAAGTAGTAACAAGACATTTGTAACAAAGCTGCTGTAGGTTGAGATACATCCAGGGATGGAGAACCACGTGATTCTTCCTAGTCTTAATTTTTTTGTGGCTGTTAACTCTAAGGACAAGAGTTCTATGGTGATGTCAGTGCAGTTACAGCTGCACTGTGGCCAAGTTTCTTTGATTGAATATTTGCTGGATGAAGAAATACTCTTGCTCCTCTCCATAGATCCAATTGCTTTGTGAATCAAACATGGCTTGTTTAATCCTTGTGCTTGGGTCCTTGTATCTCATGCAAAATTCCCATTTGAGGAAATGTTTAACTTTGTGCTACTGCGAATCTGTCAGTCCAGTGTTTGCCTATAATTTTTTTTTTCTTTGACTAGAGTTTAAAAATTTGTATTTAGAGGCTCTCCCTTGATAGGTGCCTTTTATAAGGCATTTTTGCAATTATACTTAGATGTAAAATGTTACATGTATGTAAAACATACATTAAAATGCCTTCAAAGTTAGCAAACTGATGTGCTGCCCAGACAGCAGCACATAACCATGCGTGTGTTTGTGCACCCACGTATTGGTGTAATAGCTTCTCCAAATGTTAGGGCTTTTCTTCAGAAGACTTTTTCCAGAAATGCTGCACTCCACGCTCTAGGGTTCTGCTCCTATGTTTTTTTCATGAGAACAAAGATTAGTCCTTCATGGTCCTAAACTCAATGCATGTGCATGACTTAAAGGCATTACCTACCAATAAATAGGAGATTAGCTGCGGCTTGTGTATTTCCTGATCAGTTCAGGTTTTTTCAGATGGCTCGTTGTTATCCCGTTTCCTTTAACGATGGGACACTTTAATGAGTTTGCCATCTGACATACATCTGCTTCCTGTTAAACAATACCTTCATTCTTCTAGAGCTGCTAAACTCATCTTTTATCCTACAAGATTTTTATCTGCGCCTTGAAAACAGCATGTACAAATCGGTGTCAGCATATTCATTTTCTTGTTGAGGATTTTTTGATATGTTGTTTTTGAGAATGAACAGCAAAATGGGCATCTCCTTTAGTGCTTGTTTGTCGGAAAATGGGAGGACATGGATATTATTTGTTTAATTAGGGGCCAGTCAGTCCAGCTTGTTTGAAGTCCAATAAGATCAACTTCTGTGGCTAACATTATACATTTTCTAACAGCGATTCTGTCCTCCCATCAAAGTAAGGGTCTGGTGCAAAAGATGGGGGATTTGAAGACTATTAATATTGTTGCTTTGAGGAAAGAGCCTTCAACAGCTTGATGATGGTGTTTGTAATACATGCGCAAAGTTAGGGCTCTGTGATCATCAGGCTTTCTTAAATCAGTCCATTCTGCACTGAGTTTGTGTGTCTACCTCAGTGCTGCTCTATTTCCCATGTTTTGGGAACATGCAGTCATGCCAGATGTCTGATTGTGCCTCTTGTCTTTGCTGGTCAACATTGCCCCTCAAAAAAATTTTTTTTTTTTTTTTTTTAGTTGTGAGACCTCTTTCTAGTGGAGGGAAGACTGGATAGATTTTTCCTTGTGTTTATCTGTCTCTACATAATGTCCTTTATATGTTGCTTTTGTAACAAGTGTGTGGTACTGTTTAAAAGAAAATCCCTTTCTAAGTCAGGTCTGCTACACAGGTCTGAATGACATCTGTGAGAATGGCTTGAAACCAAATTAAGCAACCCTGTGGGGTACATAGTGTTTTGTCTCATAAAGGAATTCACTTCCAAACATTCACGTATGGAAAGTGACAAGTGGAAATACTTCAGGTTTAGAGCTGTGGCAACAGAGTAGACAAGGTGCAAATATTTATTTGAGGGTTAGTGGATGCTTGAATCAGAATAATAAGTATAATTCAGTAATTTTGTATTTCTACCCATTTATAGCTTGCATTGTCTTCCAGCTCACACAGTCAATGTTATTTGCTTGTAAAATGAGGGAATTGCTGATTACCTCAGGTGGCTGCTGGTACATGATCTGAAACCTCTGTTTTAATAATACTCTTGGTACTGTTGAGACCAGTGTTTCTATTGCCCTAAATGCTGTTCCTTTGCCTTTGGCCGTGCTTCAGAGCCACACGTTCAACACCGAAGAGCTGTGAAAAGTTGTTTGTTGCAAATGCAACTTGATAGGTTTGCCTGTGATGGCCCAGCTTCCTGTGGCGTTCCACCTTTCTTTGGCTTTGTGCAGTGTTATAGGAAGGTGCTGTATGTGAACTTGGTCTTTCACTGTGTCCCTTAAGGAATGCAGCCAAGAGAAGATCTTCTCTGGTCATTGCTATACCAGTGTTGTCATACTTGAAGAGTTTTGTTTCTAATTGCACCAGTGTTTATTAACAAAGCCCTCCATAATTTATTTAACATGTAAACTTGTCCATTCTTTTACCACACTCACATCTTGCATCTCTCAGCTGCAGGAACATGGCTGATGGCTTTGACGGTCTTTCATTCATGTTAAGATGACAAATTACCTCCATTAGATTCCTTGTGAAGTCTGCAATTTGTCAAGGAGGATCTGGGAGGTGGTGTTAATTGAAGCTTTGCAAGAAAATCAGTCTACTTTGTCAGCTTTGGTGTATACCATCGATGATGGCTGTGCTGGGCTCCTTTACACCTTCGCCTTCAGGCTGTACATTGGAAAGTTACAGGTCTTCATAATGGTGTCTTTTGTTATCACCTCTGACATGAGCGGGGAGAGGCTTACCTCATTTCATGCTGTCTTTTCAAATCCCATCATGGGGAAAGTATATTTATAGTTGGAACATCAGTTTATCATCACCTGATGTATTGGGCAAGAGTGTGAAGAATTTTAGAAGGACAAGACACTGAACTAAATTTACTGTGATTATTAATGGAAATGTTTTGGTGTTAACTCCAGTGGGCAGACAAGGTTGTTTTAGTCTAGTGTATCTTGAATCTATTTGAAAAGAACCATCTTTTATAAAGAAGCTGATTAAAAAAAAAAAAAAAAAGGAATGTAAAAGGGACTTAGGTAAAGTGAAGATTGTTCTCCTGAAATTTGTGGTTTATGTATCCTTGGAAAACAGTATATGATTATTAGACTTTTCTTTGTAATTACAATGGAGTAGCCACAGTTTGGCACCTGCAAAACTGTGTGGTGGAGTACTCCCTATAAATACAGGTTTCAGTGGTGATAGCATCTCTGTGAGCCTGGTCAAAGTGTATGTGACAGGTTAGGTGCAAGTTTGAGAACTACCCTGTGACGACTGCAGTACCTTCTCCCTGAAATGAACAGATGTTCTTGCTGTTGGCCTCTGTGATACTCATACTCTCAAAACCCTCTTCATAACTGTTGGCCTTTTTCTTATTGCTGTTAATGTAGGGAACAGTGCAGGTATGGGTGAGAGCAGTTTCTGGGATGGAGGTACAGTTTCAGGGGCATTGAGAAAGCTCTTACAAGGTGAGCCTGTTCCTCTGTCTGTTTATGCCAGTCTCTTCTTCAGTATTTACTCTTAACATTTCTAAAAACAGATAGCTGTTCTGGAGAACAAAGCCCGCTGAACTGGAGACAGGGAAAACCTGAATAAACAAACATGTGCCACAGATTAGTAAGAACATCTGTAGGTTTTATATTGTTTTGAGAACACATACCACATAGTTTTTAATTTCTTATGCTTTTTCTAGTTTTTCCTTTTCTTTCTGTCTCTCTCTTTTCTTCTTCTTTTAAAATATATTGCTAATAAAGTTTGGAGGTGGAAAGCACAGCTGGACTCTGCATGACATGCCACTGTTTAATTTCTAGCTTGAAGGATGAGAAGAAGAGTAGTTTTATTGTATCCTAGAAGAGAATAAAGCCACATGCAAATTCCAGCCATGGACATCTGTTTCCTCTTTGTGTGAAAGAATTCTCATATTTGGAAGGGAATCCCAGTTCTGAAGGGGCTGATGAGGTTGGGTTTGTTTTTTGTTGGGTTTTTTTTTTTGTGGTTTTTTTTTTTCCCTTTTGGTTCTTCCCCCACTTCTTTGCCATTCCTTCAGCATGCTCTCCTTGCACTTTGGCTGCTGTGTTTCCTTCGGGACGATGTCAGCTTGCAATTTAGCATCACATGTTGAATGGATGAATTTTGAGTTATTTGAGAATATTTGAGTATTATTAAGCTCCTCCTTAAACTTCTTTTATATAATTAAACAGAATTTGGTGGAATGACTTTTGCTCTGTTATCAGTCTTCAATGCTAGCAGGTTGGTTTGTTGGTTTTTTTTCCGAAGTGAGACGTGTATCTCTTGCTCTGGCTGTGAAGTGCAACTATTTCTAGAAGTAACTTATTCAAAATAATCTTTTAAAATCCTTCTCTATCAGGGGAATTAAGTAGATCTGTAGAAATAAGAATCTGCAACATTCAGTATGTTAGGTTAGGCATCAGGTGCTAAGGAATACAGAGACTGGAGTAAATGATAATTTTCACTAACCTATAAAACATTTGAGAGTAATGATTTACAGCTGTTTGAGGGCTTTAAACTTTTTTTTTTTTTTTTTTTTCTTCTGTAAGAGTTGACTCTGTTGAACAAACAGCACAGTTATATAACATTAGGCCAGACATGAGAACTGGTACTCTCTGTCTATTTTATATTAACATTGAATGAGAGGTTGGTGGAGCTCGCCAGGGTTTCATATTTGCTGGCAGAAAGTTACCCACATGTGTGGACCACATTTTTATTGTTGCCTTAGCCTATTTCAGGCATAAATATGGCTGCCTGGCAGGGTGTGATTCTCTTCATTGCTGAAGAGCTTTTCTTCTAAAAAGCAAAATGAGAAATGAAATGAAATTCTGTAAATATTCAAATTAAGAAGAGTTCCCAGACTGCAAGAGTTTTGTCACGTCTGTTGTGGTAGAGGAGTAAAGGGCAATAAGCCATCTAAAGGCTTTTTCATTGTCAGATGAGTTATCCTTGCAAACCTATTTATTTTTGTATATATTAATCCCACTTTTGGGTGTGTCTTGTTTAGTCTGGTCTCTTGGGGAAACTAAGCTTATGCAAACAGAGTGTATGCATACGTAAACGCACAGCAGCCTGTGCAGCCCTTGGGCATGTTGGTCACAGCAATGTGGCCGAAAGGCAGAGACAGCAAAGTAAAATAGAAGTTCCTATAAGTTTCTTGAAAATATATGTGTGAGCAGAGAATAAAGGCCATTAAGGGGTTTGAGGGAAGGTTTGCAATAGGAACTGAACTGTCAACGGGGGCTGTGGAATAGATGTCAAGAGGAAATGTGATGGAGGTCCCTGTCGTGGGAGGATCACCAAATGTGCCTTGGAAATTATTTGGCTTCAGAGAATCTGATGACAAAAACCAAATCCGCAGGAAGCCAGACTCCCTTTCATTCCAGTACCCATGGAATGGCTTGTGTGGGTTTTGTTTTTAAGTCGGGATGTTGTCAAACAGGCTTCAATGGGTGACTGTCAGAAATGGAGGACATCTCGTTAAGATCTTCTTAGTGCAGGCAAAGGTGCTGCTCTGCTTGGTTTTGTTGGTGGTGCTTCCTAGTTTGTTTGGGTTTTGCAAGTTTTCAAACTCTATTAAAGTGAGACTTACGAATGTTTAGGCCCTTATCCTGCAGGTATTTGAGAGAGGAGGGAGCCCAGCGGCTGTGCAGATCCCATTGATACACATCTGAAGTCTTCCCAGGCATTCTGGAAGCCTGCGCATAAAACTTGTTCAAGGCAAAAAGAAAGTTCAGACCTCAGTCACTGTATTACAAAGAAAGTGGTTTCAATGTCAACAGTCATATTTAGTACATGTAAGAATTCTTCTATGTTGGTTCATACATTATTTTGACAGAAAGTAATACTCACTCATACCCCCAGCTAAATTGTGTGGATATATCCTGAATGGCATCATCAGGGCAATTCTGGCACACTTGTTGTCATGTGATAATGCTTTCATAACATGAAAAAGAAATTTTATTTTCAGTAATCGTCATCTTATAAAAATGCCGTTTCCCTCTTCCCTTGCAGTGTCTCGTGAGGTGCATGGGGAAAAGTGAAACCTGTAATCCCCATTCAGTTCTGGTCCCCACTGAGTGGGACACGGAAAGCAAACACCACTAACATCGAAAATGAAACAGCAGTCGTGAACAAATTTCCCCTGTGATTGAAATGCTTCTAGCTAGGAGATAAAAAGGGGTTTATGTCAAAAGCTTCCCTTGTTGTCTTGTTAACAGCTGCATAATTTTACCGCTCATTCACAAGCATAAAAAAGCAAAACTTGGAGACTGTATTTGAAAGCTTGTTTTGTTTGGTGTACAGCTGGATACAGAGCGCTTCCTCTTCTCTTTTTTTAACAAATTCGAAGCAAATGTAGTGGGCATTGTTTCTTTTTTTTTATTTCTTGGCCTAGATAATAGAAGTTTATGTTGCTTTTCATTTTACATTGCAAAGAAATCATGCCATTTAACGCCAATTCAACAATGATGCAGCAGCATGTGGATATATATATATCTTCTCATAAATATATTACCACACATTACTGTCAAATAGCTGGACTTTTTCGCCCAGTATTAAAAATGAAATTTAATTGCTACACTAGAGTTTCAAGGCCCTGATAAATAAGAGCCATGTCTGACCTTTATTGTGGGGCTCTGAGATGCCACCAGGGATATTGCTCATTGTTCAAGATGACAAACTTCCTCTGAGATTTCAGTTTGTCAGCTCAATGTACAGCAGTGACATTGATTTCTTCTCACTGCCATTTCCTGCCTGAATAGATAACAAATTTTCTGTGGCAGGTGTCTGTCAAGCTTAGTTTTGCCTGGCAGATTAACTTAATAGACTCATTTATTAATCATTAGTTGCAAGACAGTGAAGCAGACAATACTCTTTAACTCTTGTGATGTTGAATGGATGTATCATTTCAAGATTCCTTTGTGTAGCTTTAATTTGGGTTTAATAAGCCACTCATCTCTGTAGCAAATGTTTTTAACCTGACATTATTCACATTAAAAAGAGAAAAGATTTGTGTCTTAGTTAAGTGTGACCCATTTTGAGTGTCTACTACTTTCATGGCAAAAGGTGCGGAAGTACTTTCTGAGACTAATAAAATGATGCAAAACCTGCAAAATCAGCCATATAAGGGGGAAAACTAACCCAACATGCATCGTGCCTGGAAAGGAGGAAAAGTGTACAAGAAAATGGATACTTGGAAAAAGATTTGAAACTGGGGCTGACCAGCTGTGGAAGTGGGGGAGATACCTGCAGAAGCATTAAGGAAGGGCAGACCTGCAGATACTGCTGTAGGGCAATTCTAGCACAGGCTAGTATTTTCGTAGGGATCCCTTTCTCTGAGGTGTCTTGGGATGGATACTCAGGCTGGAGATAGCAAAGGCAGGATCAACACCAGAGGTGGATATTGGACAGGGCTTTTCAGAGTGATGAAGGAGGAGGAAGAGCCAGAAGAACTTAGTAGAGAGACTGAAGGAGGAAGAAGCTATAAGGGAAGACATAACCTTGGAAAGTGTTCTTGGAAAGCAACCCTGTTCATGGTGGTGAAAACAGACATACTGCATGTGTTAGCCCCACACAGCCTACAGAGCTGATGGAGACGTATGCTTGCTTTTTTACCCTTGTGTTAAGAGAGTTGGTTGCGAGGTATTTATCAGGGCAAAATCTGTAAAGAAGCTGCGTTGGCACTGCTGGGGACACATAGTAGCAGAAATGAGCCTAGGTAAACATACAGGCTGTTGCTGGACAGAAGAACTTTGTGTTATACGTCGTGAAAAGAGAACCACCAAGCTTATCCCTTGAGTTTTAATTGGGTTGTGGTAGCTCTTCACAACCTGCTTTTACTTCTCAAGAGAGCTTGTTAATGTGAGATCACTGGGAGATGTTGAGGAAAGTTTCTGCAGCTGATGCCCCACTGCAAAGCTGTGGTTGGAGCACAACTGTTTTCAGCTCAGCATTTGTGAGAGTTTGTATTGCTGGAGATGTTTTTTTGCCAAGCTGTGATCCTGGCCTTGAACATGTTTCTTGAACCATCCTTACAGCTTTCTTGGCTGAGCATCAAACCAAGAATGTCCCTGCACTAGATCATACTGCTTATTGCTGTTCTAGGCCACCCTGGTAACAATACATTAACCTCTCAGCGGGGAATGTGATAAACAAAGTAAAACTGCTTTAGTGAAACCAGTCATTTAATGGCAGCGTACATAGTGTCCGTAAAGATTTGTAAATGTAATAAGCTGCAGTTCACTGAGTGAACAATAACTGTTCCTAATTTAGCCAGTTGAGGAACATGCCAACCTAATTTACTTTTGTAACATTACGTTGTTGTGGTTTTTTTCTTTTCCCACCTCTCTAGATTCCTTTCTCTCTGGTGCAGTTTCCCCTCTGGGAGTCCTTAAAGGTAAGTCCTCTTTAATGATAGAAATATAAATTATGTATTTTGCAAAAGCTTTCTGTGGTAACTTACCTATCTTGGTTAACACAATTATGGGCATGTCCAAGAATCAGTAAGTATGTTCCAACCTACCTGTGCATGTGATGATTATCTGCCTGAATATCTGAAAAATAACAGGGAATAATCTAATGACTGGTATGTGGCATACAGTCTAAATTTTACTCCCCAACTTGCCAGAAATCTTACCTTCTGCTCTAGCTTTTTTTTACTGATTAAAGAAGAGTGGGAACCATCTTGTGTTGTGTGATAGTTTTTTATTTATTTTAATTTTTTTGTGTTTCACTCTTCAAAGTAACAGGAAATTGTGAATGAAATAGACAAAACTGATTGAATCTGGTTTTGTAGACAGGGAGAGGCAGTGTGTCACTGACAAGCCATTTTGATTTGCTCTATATAGTTTATTTAAAGAAGGTGTCAATGGATGATGTTTTAATACTGTAGTCTTTCAGAATAATGCGCTGTTCTCTCACCAGCTGATTGCTTTGTTTATCATGGACAGAGTCAGGGTCTAGATTTTTGAGCCCAGGGTTGGATTTGAGGACACGTAGTTTCTCTGTCCTTCTGTTTTTCCTTTAATTCACTG
The DNA here is from genome assembly GCA_035590275.1 of Ibycter americanus. Classification (NCBI taxonomy): domain Eukaryota; kingdom Metazoa; phylum Chordata; class Aves; order Falconiformes; family Falconidae; genus Ibycter; species Ibycter americanus. The sequence continues at coordinate 16,789,966 of JAVJGI010000050.1, forward strand.
CAAAAGATGAAGGAAAGGATTTTCAGGTGCTTTGAGATCCTGGGTTGAAAGCACAGAAAAATTATTGCAGATCATTAAAAGCATTTTAGCAAAATGTAATATTTATAAGAGAGGAGCTGGAGAGAGAGTAACTTTCTTCTGGTTAAAGGTGCAGGACTTCTGAGCAACTTGGCACTGAGACCCAAACAGCAGAAGTACTGGAAGGGTGGAACCTGTGATGATCTTCCTTGCCCCTTGCTGCTTCTGTTCAGGGAGGAGGACTTACATTCTTCTTGGTCTTTGTATGCTGAGTTGGGACAATAGCTTGTCCTCTCGCTGTGTGTCAGTAGCTTGGGTTGTTCTGAGGAGGAGCCCTCAGCGTGAATGTTTGTATGTAGAGGCTTCAGGGAGTCAAATACAAAAGGGAGTCCACAAGCAGGAGGAGCGTGAAATACATCAAGAGCTTTCACAGAACTGAGCTGTGCTTTGTAGAAGATTCTGTAGGTACTTCATGCACTCAGCCTGATGTGGTGTCTGGGTATTGTCCCATTGCACAGGGTAGCTTTGGCTGCCTTATTAGGAATCTCTTTCCCTGCCAGTGTCTAGGAATGGCTTTCTGTAAACTCTTCGGCAGCGATACTGGCCTGAGCTGTTAATTCATAGTGCAGCAGCTGTGTTTGGGAGTAAGAGGTGACAGTGCTTAAAGAGAAAAAGTGCAGTGTTCTTTTCAAAACCATATAAACCAGCAACATCGTGTGGCTGTTTTCAGAATGTAAAGTTGTTTTAACTAATGTCCACGTTGCTGTGACAATAAAATGTATTGTTTAGATTGCAGGCTTTAAAGAATACAGTTTGAATTTAGCTAGCTACAGGAGTGAATCACTTAGGATGAGACATCATGTTTTATCTAAAGAGGTCAGTACAGATCTGAAGAGAAACAAAACCAGGTCAGTTTGTTCTATGAACCCATTGCAATGTATTCTTCTGACTGTGGAACCAAGAGTAGAAAAATGCAAAAATCAGTCTTGCATGCTCCAGTCACTTTGGCTCAGCACAAGGAGAGAGTTCAAGGTTTGTCACATCAAAGCCAGGCTGTGAAAGCAGAATACGTTTTGTTTATCTGAATGAAGCTCTTAAATAAATTGCCCTGACAGTACAATAAAGGACAAAAGACATTATGGTCCCATCAGCAGGCTGGATGTGACCAGTAGCATCAACAGGGCTATGATTCAGGCTAGGGCTTTTCACGGGTGCATGAAGGGAGCATGAAGAGACAGTAATTAAGAAGAGGTAGGAGTGCAAAGGACAAGAGAAAAACAGCACAAAGCCTGAACATAGAAGAGTTAGAGATAATGGCTGAGGGACTACTCTGCACTGTATTAATAGGATTACTTGAGAAAGTAAATGCAAGAGCAGTTGTGTATGATGCGTGTGGATCATCTCACAAAGAACAGAACAAGTGCTGTGGCTGTGCCATTTTTAAAACCATTAGTACAAAGTTACATAATCTGATGGATAATAGAGTCAGTCTTGTAAATCCCCAAACAAACTAATTATTATAAAAATGAGGAAAAATATCTTCCCACTCTAAAGGGCAGTTAGTGAGGCACGTTGAAGAAGGGAGTTTCCTTTTCCTTCTCGTATGTGCTGGCTGCAGACAGCAGCAGGGTGTTAAACTTCAAGAAGCCTAATAAAGGCTTGTCATAGGCAGCAAATCAGGTGTTTCCATATGCCATTTTCTCTATCTGCTTTGCTCCAAGCTGTTCTGGTTATTCTTTATGCTTCCAGCGAGCTTTAGCCACATAGTTTATGTGCACAGTTTTCTTCTGTCTGTGAATGTAGACCACCTGTCCTATGTGAGAGTAAACTTGCATATCATGCATTAAACTAAGTTAGAAGAAGAAGAGAGTGCATTGCATAGATTACTAAACTAAAAGGTCACATACACTATGGGTTGCTGGCAAAGGGACTATTGCAGTAATTAGCAAGAAACAGATACTGCTTCAAACACAAGCTTTACTGCCAGGTGAACACAGGATTTAGAAACAGTTAATAGACTCCTTTCTTAGCTCACTATGACTTGAGAAACAACAGTAAAGAAACAATGGTGATTTTAATAAAACAAAATCCAACTCCTTTTTTTGGACATAGGCAGCATCCACTGCTATAATGCATACTTAGTATCTTTCCTCTTCCCAATTGTTTTAGGCACAGGTTATTGATATAAATCAAAGGGGAGAAGGCAACTGTGCTATGGTGTATCAGATTTCAGGACAGACACTGTAATTCTGTACTAGGATGAGTTAGTGTAGCGCTTCTCTGTCTTTTAGGCCAAGCCTTACAGCTAAACCCAATTTTGAATTCTCAGAGTTCAGGAAAAGAAGGGGCATTTCAAATCTCATTCACTCTCTGCTACACCATCCCTCAGAGGAGCACCATGGCTGATGACCACTGTGGCAGCTTGATCAGATTTAGGTTCTTTTAGGTGGGTCTAATGCTTCTGTTCCCATCTCACAGCCAGCTGGCCATGAAGAGAGGCAGCAGAACATAGACGTGGTGTGCTTCCCAAATGCCAGCCAAGCACACTGCCTTCTATATTAGTTCAAGTTCTGGAATAACATTGTAAGATACAGTCCCCTTGTATGCTGCCCTGGAATTTCCAAGGTGCCTCTGTAACTTGCTGTGGAAGTACTATATGTATGTTCTTCATTGTAGGAATTTCATATTACAGGGCTGTGTATTTGGCGTGAAGTTGTTGTGCGTTACAGGGAGTCTAGCAGAGCTCTCCTGCTCTCACCCTGCTGCCAGGGGTGTGTAGTCTCCACTCAGATGACTGTAGCACTGTGGAGCGCATCTCTTTTGTATTATTTTCTGTTCTGTTCAGTCATTTTATTCATCACTTCTAATTGTCATATCTGAGTACCTACCAACAGTATATAAGTGATTTATCATTTGTTTCATTTTGTGTTTTAATCTGTAATTTTTCTCTTTTATACCTAACTGAGAAAAAAAAGACAACTTTAATTTCTGCTGTGGACATCAGGTTTTATTCCAACAAAATAGAGTTTAAAAAAAAATCCACAAAATCAAGAGTCTCTGGTGAGGTTTGAATCCAGAAACATCTTGTCAGAAATGCCTGCTTTTTATGGCTGATTGGAAATAGTCAGCTCCCTTGGAGAACAGTGCTGTGTGTAAGATAAACCCTTCTCAGGTGAAACAAGACTCAGTCCTCTTGGGTTTTATATTTCTGCATGTTTGGCTGTGCTTCAGAGCCTCTCAGAGTTACTCAAATGCAGCTGTACATGGAGAATGCTCTCTTTATAGACCAAATGTATTGTATGTCTGGAGAAAAGGCTCTGGTAGCCAGTGAGGAGGGATGGAACAGGCGGGACAGGAGGACATAGGTCTCAAATGAGTAGACTTGAAAAACAACGGTTTTTTTGTTTGGTGGGGTTTTTTTAAGGAAACAAACCTACTAGCCTGAGAAGCTTTTGTCTTTTTCATTAGACACATCTGATTCTAAGATGAGACACTTGGACATTGCTAAGACTATGTAACATCAGGGTCAGACTGACTTTACCCTGCAGTCTGTGTGTGCCAGCGGGTCCTGCTCTTGTACACGCAGCCTCTCTGGGAGGGCTGGCACAGACGGTGCTACTCTGCTGGCCCAGAACCTGCAAGGAAAGATAAAAATTTTGGACTGACCATGCTCAAGGTGATGTTCTGGCACCCAGTGAGGCCAGTATTTCCCTCTGTCTTGGTGCTGGGCAAAACCTAAAGCTCTTAGACTTTCTGGAGAGCCCACATGTTTTTTTGTCACTGGGTTTAGCCATGATAATTTTCTCAGATCTGTAAGTCTCACAAATTAACAAGTGTTTTACAAAGCAAGATACATGGTTGGACTTTCAGACGCAATAGCTAGAGACAGGGAGCTGAGATACATGGACAGGTCTCTCTTGTGGGACTTTGTAATGACTATGGTGGCATGTGATAGTGCTGTCAGATGCTGAACAAGCAGAGGAATGCTTTGGTGGCTTCAGGAGAAGAAGAATGGGTTGAAAAGTACAGACAGGCATATTTGCACCCTGAAGTGATGCCCCTGGGGCATCACAGCAAAGAGAATGGGCGAGAGTCCAGCCATTCCCCTGTGAGGCTCAGCAGTATCAGAAGGTTGGCTGGGTCAGACCAGAAGTTCCCCATGTTGTTCCTAAACTGGTTTCTGCACACATGATGGAGAGCAGGTTTGGGACTGGGTTTACACTTCCTTAGGTCCCTAGTTTAATGTCCAGGTTCAGCTGTAACCCCAGGCACAAGGCACATTTGTTGAGAGGAACAGAGCTTGGGAAATCTGCTGGTGGACTGAACTATAGATCTACGTGAAGGCATTGGCAAGTGTACACATTTGCTTGGTTCTCTTGGTTCCCCTTCCAGAATGGTCAACTTCTGGGGACTGATAAAGGCAGTATAGGGTGTGAAAAGTCTGGTTCAAGGGTGGGTTCAGCCTTACTTGTAGCTGTCGGTGCAGATATACCTTTGAGACATACCTTGAAGCTTGCTGTGCAAAGATTACTTGGTGGGTTTCCATGGAGATTGAGGACTCTAATCTTGGTTGGAACTCATTGCACCTGATTTTTAAAGTTAATAAGAATAAAAAGTTTACAGAATGATTCTGCCCAGGCGGCTGGGGTTCTCGGCAGTAATACGTGTTTATAACTCCACCATTGAAACAATAAACCACATGCTATTTCCCTCCTAAAATTTACAATCAAATCTGTTGCTGTTTAACAGGGTAAGTAGAAAATAGAGGAATGTAACCAAACTGGGCCTAAAATGGCTCTTTCCCTGCTCTAGAGGTAGGTTACACCTTTCCTCTTTTCCTGGAGAAGCAGTCTAGTATTTCTTTTCTGCTGTGTTCAGCTGCGTATAAGTCAAGAGTAAATGAAACCCAGGCCCAGCTTTAAACCCATTTCCTTGCAGGCAGTGTAGTAAGTGTTCTACCATACCTTACTCCCTCTTTGAGTAACGATCAGGCTGATTTAGGGATTAAGTCCTAATCATTAAATAACGCTAACGTGTCTGCCATTTGCTTAGGTGCTGTATCAGGAAAACAGATTTCCACAGCAGCGTTTCAAGGCATGATGTAACTTGTGACCAATGCAGCGTGTGCATGCCATTAGCATAATGGCTGCATTTTTCTCACAAAAGAACAATGTACCCAACAGCTGTTCAGCAAACAGCCCTCACTTTATTAGTGTCACAATAAGTGTCATTCACACAGTCTTGAAGCACACTCGAAGGAATGTTATATGCCATCTGCACCAAAGAGAAAGAAACAAATGCCATCCTTACAGCACTGCAGACACATTTGAGAAAGTCAGATGGTCTTGGATCATCAATGCAGCTTTTAAAATGGCAGAAGTAAAACCGACTCGCGCAGTCTGTAGATACAGAGTCAGACTGAGTCTCTTGGTTGAGTCTAGACCATAAGCGGTTCTCTAGAAGTTGCTGAGCTTGCCAATGATGTCATGGCAATGATGGACGTTTGGTAGATTATAGAAGTAATCACGGTGAAGGGCTCACCGTTTGATTCAGACGCTTGCTTCATGCTGAAGAACCTTAGAAGACTCATGTAATTCTTCCATGTAATTTATTCACACAAGCCTGCATGAAGCACAGATTTCCTAGCAGGTAGTGGCAGTGTAAGGAAAGCTGTCCTAGCTTCGAAGTGATTTTTCAGAAGTGCATTTTCCTCCCTGGACACATATATGACCCTTTGTGCCACAGAAACTGAGTGTAGCTGGCATATTATGTTCTGCCTTGCCATGGGAACACTGTTTGGAAGACGTTTTCTTTAACTAGGCTTTTCGCACATTCATTTTGATTTACATCCAATGGGTCACAGACGTCAATGTAGTATTATATGGGGAGAAAAGGGAATGAAATGCTTTTAACATGAAAAATATGCTGTTGCATGTAGGCCAACTTTTGTTCTCTTTCTTTCAATTTATCTAGGATTTGGGTGGGTTTAATTCCAGGGCCAAATTCACTAACTGGCATTAGTGAGCACAACTCCATTACTGCAAATGGAGTCTCAACGTTTATGTCAACAGTGATCTTAGATCATTGAATTTTCCCCATGTTTGGGCTTGCATGTTTCCTGCAAGATAATATACACATGTACTTGCACATATGCTGCACATATGTTCATAAAAATTCACTGGGGAGGACATTTGGCTCTATGTTTGACTTTACGTATAGAAACTGCAATTGGCTTATGAATTTTTTGCTTGTCCTGTAGCTAATGTGCCATGCATCTGTAAGGACCAGCCATGCAGAATGCCACATTGCAAGTAAAATACCTAGTAGCAAAGGCAAATGTGAAGATTGCTTTTCTTTCCTCAGTCTGCAGGACTGCACATGCACACAAATCCATGTGATTAATTTGGAGAGATTTTTCTCCCATGTTATCATGAAGTTGAACACTGCCTTGAACAGAGGGGTACGTAGAAATAGTACAGATGCTTATCACTGGATTGAATTGAAATATTTACTCAGCTGCAGGCCTCAAGTTTAGTGTATGTTATGAGGTCTGCTTGCCTTTTAGTGCCTGAAGAATAGCAAGGGCAAGGCCTTGAATGAGATGTCTCATTCTCTGTGATGCTTCCTGCAGCATTTGGGCTGTTGGTCTGGTCATCAGATTTGAGAGAGATGAGTGTGTTGCACTTTCCCAGGATCACTAGAGGTTAGGTGTCCTGAATACAGACCAAGACCCAACTCTGTTGGGAGCATGGAGCTGGCAGCCGATTTCTGCCCCAAACTTTTACCACAAACATACAGCAAAGATGACAGGCACGCACAGGTAAGGAGTTATGTGAACTAATTGAAGGTTATTGGCCGTCTGGAGGCCAGGTGTCCACAACACAAGGAGCTCATGTTTGTGGGCACCATATACTTCCCCCCTGTATTTAAAGGCAGTAGTAATCTTATCTTTTTTTTGTTTGTTTTTTAGATTGAAAAGCCTTTGCTATATCTTAAGAGTGACTCTTCCAATGTGCCATCTGCCTAGCAAAATGGAGTGTCCTTGTATTCTCAGTATCAAAAGAGCTAAATAACATTTGTGGTGAGAAGTAGAGGACACTGGCCTATGAAATGGGATCATTAGGAAGAAAAGTAAGGCTCTGCCCAGATATAAAACTTGACCCTTCTCTGTGAACGTTATCCCTGTGAATAATTGGAAATCTGCATTCAGGCATCCTACTGTGTCCCATCCCTTGAGGACACACCCGCTGTATTGCTTTACATGGTGTGGCAATGCACAGCGAGATTTACATATATATCACATAAAAGTGTTTACAAAAAAAATTAGCATGTGATTGAGCTGGGAAGCTGCAGAGGGCCCCAACTGTATGAGTTTCCATGCACTTCAGCCAGAAGATTTATTTCCAATTTGTTATTCATAAGGGAAGAGCGAGAGATTGGGATGGGGTCCTTTGAAGTGGAAAACAAAGTCTTCTATTCAGCCTTCAGCTTAATAGAATACACATGACACAGGCTTGGCATGGCGGCCTGCTTTCATGTAACGTGCTCCTTGTCATTTTGCTTTCCTAGGCTGTGAATACTAGTGGGAATGGGTATTGCCCTGGAAAAGTCTTTTTATCTCTTGCAGCCTTCTGCAGGAAGAGCACAGTGTAAGCAGGTAGGAGCTGTTTGGTGATGGTGGAGAAACCAGGCTGATCCAGTTGTTGCAGTTGTGTTGCTTATAGTTCCCGGTTTATGTTTCATATTGCAAGAGCACGTGTAGGAAAAGCAGTGTAGTTGCAGGGCTTCTACAGGCATTATGTGGGTGCTTCTGCCGTGTTTGGAGGCTCTGAGCAGGGAGCCATGACCCATGGGCTCTGAGCGTGCCTCTGACACCCATCTTCTGCATGACCTGAGCTCTCGTTGTTATCCTCCCAAGTGGAAGGCTCTTCTGAATTTGTGCAGCACCTAGGATGGTGGAGCATGATCTAGGCACTGTATCACTGCAAAAAGACAGCAGTTCTGTCCAGAGTCGGTGTTTTGGTGAGATATGTGTATGAATCCTGTATTTCTTGCCAGGATCAAGGCCTGGGTTTTACAGTGATCTACAAGCCTCTAATAGCTTCTGTGCTCTGCCCTATGTTAGTGGTATTAAGACCATGCTCGGTACAGCACAAAGGCAAATGTGTTTGAAGAACTTACAAGCCCAACTTACCACAAAGCTCTGTCAATTAGTGGGTCCATGGGCTATGAGAGAAAACATGTGTGACCTTCAGCACATCAGCTTCGCCCACAGTGTGAGTGTGGTTAGAAAGAATTTGGACCAGAGTCCTGCTGGTCCTTTTGGCCCTGTGACACTTGTTCCTCTTGGCTTCCTCAGGAATGATGTCCTTGTGCCCTGCTTCTCTCTAGCTTTTCTGCATGTTCAGGTTTGGAGTTCTGGGTGATTCACAGAAATCAGAGATGGAAAGAAATGCATGAAGTCATCTCATCCTGCCCTTGCCAACCCAGGATTATTCTCCACAGTACAGACTTGAGTGCCTTCTCCAGTCTATTTTTAAATGACTCAAAGGAGAGGGCTTTCCTCTCCTCCCTGGGGAGGCTGGCAGTGCTGTTCAGTAGACCTCACGGTTGGGGAATTTTCTTCCTGTTCTCCAACCTCAATTCTCCTTTTCCCTAATTTAATTGAACTGTTCCTGACTCCACCCTTCTAAGCAATTTTCTGTATTGCATGACTGTTGCAAATACCTGTTGCCAATTTGCAGGCATAACAGATGAGAATTCATCACCGTTTGCCTTGCTTGGCAAAGGCTCTTTGTGCAGAACTGTAGTGGGAAGCCGGGCTTTATCAGAAACTCAACTTCAGAGCTACATGCCAAGAAATAAGAATGACCTTTTCCTACTTCTTTGGACATTAACATAGCATAAACATAAACATATGCCATTAACATAAAACCCCATCACAACTGAGAATAGGCTGGGCTTGGGCAAAATCATGAATATCTGTATTAATGTGCTGTTTTTTCTCTTAGTTCTCCAGCAGGTCTTCCATAGTGCTGTTTTACATGACAGAAGTAACTGTTCTGAGTTCTCTTAGTTGTAGATGTATAGATGTTTGGAGAATGTTTAATGAAAAATTACAGTAATTCGGTTTTTATTAAGTGGCTCCAGCAGTTAAATTTCTAAACCCTGGCTTTCAATTTGAGGTTTCACAAGTACGTGAAGTGCTTAAGAAAAAGGGATTTGAAGGTGGGATTTATGATTTGACAATACCTAGATGCTTTGGAAGGTAACGCCTTTTGTCTTAGGGGGCATGTGTCCTTCATCCAGCAGGACTGAGTTGCAAGAAAACTGGGTGTCCAAAGAGTGTAAGTTATTCCAGAAAAGCATCTTATGGGTTTGAAGAATTATGAATCCCTATTTATTTATTTATGAAATGAAAATAATCTTCTGCTGTGGGTGACAGCAGAATAGAAGCACATGTTGAAAACACCAGGAAAAGAATGGCTAGCGTTAAAAAGACTGTAATCCCTTTAGTGCTTTCGTACAGCAGAGCTGCAGCTATTTAGCTATGGCAGGATACCAAACAACATTGTGGCTGGCCATTGTTGCTTGAACAGTTTGATTTTTAAAACATTCAACTGAAATATAACCACCAGCCAAGTTGGATGAAGCAAGTCGCAAGGACAGTGTGTTAAATGAAGAGTCAGCAAATGAGGGAAACGATTTCTCATGCCCCGGTGGAAAGTGGCTGTATTGCAGACCAGGAGCCCAAGAACAGTATCTCAGCCTAGCACAGCTATCAGGTTGCTTTTAAGAAAATTTTATAGTATAGAAGTAATACAGCTCTAAAAAGAATGAGATAGTGCCACAGATATTAAATGAAATTACTGATTTCTCTGCAGTAGGCCTCAGGAGGGCCATGGATCCCGTTCCTTTTTGCTCAGCAGTGATCCTCATATCATAAACCTCTCCTCCAGAGAACTTCCAATGTTAAGGCTTTCAGGAGATGGGAAAGGATGGAGCAGAGAGGAGGAGGAGAGAACAAAGTAACCATAACTGGCATAATAAAAACCATCCCAGCACGCATTGGCCTTTTTGCTGATACCGATTGGACTCATCAAACTATTTGACATGATTCGTGATAGGTGGTTTTTAGAAGGCACTGTTCTTGGTGGTTTTAAGTGTGCGTGTTTAAATGATGCTGTGAGTTAATGGATTGGAGCATGGTGTGTGGGAGCAGTGGAGAGGAGAAGGGTGTGTGGTCCCTAATGACGCCAAGGGAAAAACAGACACACCTGCTTTGGGATATAATGGGAGTGATAAGAGTAATTTCTTAACGATGGGGTTTTTTTGGGAGTGCAAGGGGAAGGGTTTGTTTAAGAAATGTAGGGGGGCAAACAGGACTTCTATCTCGCTGTGCTGGGGACTGTTCATTTTAAATGGGAGTGTTTGGTACATCTGGGCTGAACGGATATTGGTTCTTGCATGCCGCCCCCCTGCTCAGTGTTTTGCTTTGCACTGTTTTATCTGCCAAAAATAAAATAAATTCACAAAATATTTGCAAAGTTGCATGGCCACAGGCTTAAATACATACATATGAAATCCCTGAAAGCAATTTGCTTCAAGCCCTCCTCAGTTCCAGACGTCTTTCTCACTCCATCTGCTTGTTCAAGTACACAAGTTCCTTGGGAAAAATCACTTATTACATCACTGAAAAATGCCACAAAAATAGCTTTTCACTTAAGTTCCCATCCTCGGAGTTAACTCACATGGGGATCAGATAGATTCAAACATTTAATAACTTTTTATTTTCCTTTCTCTTTAAACACAGGATCTCTGGTCATGGAAGCAGGGTCACGTGGTGGATTCTTGGCAGTCAGCAGTCTGTGGAGCTTTTGCAGGTGCAAAGGATTATATGTTATACTGGGAAAGACTAAAGAAGAAAGGGAAAAATGTGCAAATCTATTAAGTATAGCAGAACAACATTCCTTTGTAATTCAAGTTTGTTTAGAAGAAAACGGATCCAGTTGTTGTTTGGAAATAGGAAAGTCAGCAAAGGAAAGAGAAGGGAAAACAAAAAAAAAGACTCAAACAGGGTGTCTGTTTGAAAGACAACCAATTTGTTTTTGACAAATTTCTGTTATTTAAAAACCAGGGGCCTGTCAGTCAGGCTTTACGATTATTTCAAAGTTGATTTGTAAAATCCTCGTCCAGGAGAAACTTTGCTTGGGTGGGGGTTTGTGCAGCTGTCTGCTCTGAGCACTTCCCCAGGGGTTGAAGTGATTGCAGTGAGAGGCCATGATTCACCATTCATGTGACAGCTCTGACAGCCATGTAGATTAACTAGAGTCAGGAGAGCAGAGGCTAGCACTGCACAGCCTGGAGGCAAAAGCCTTCCGTAGCAAGAAAAAGGATGAAACATCTGGGCAATCTCCAGACACTAGAACAACAATAAAGAGTGGCAGAATACAATACTGCACTATTTATTACCAAACAAGCCAGAAGTTAATTGAATTTTTCAGTAGGCTTCTTGCTTGATTTTATCCTGCACTAGTTGT
>JAVJGI010000050.1:16801540-16855088 GCA_035590275.1 Ibycter americanus
CCCCCCCCCCCAAAGAAAAAAATCAATTAATCACTCATCAGTATAGCTGACAAGTTTGAGGGAGGAGAGACTCAACTGTCTTAATAGAAAAAACAGATTAGTAGTTAAGAGATGGATAGCCAGAGCTTTTCCCCAAGGAGGTAAATTACATTTTGAGATTCCAAACCAGTAACAGAATATGTGGAAAAAATAAATCCTGTTTAAAGAGAAATTATAGCATTTCTTGAAAGAGAGATTATCAAAAGCAAAGCTTGTTCTTTGATGACTTACAAAATCAGAGCCATTACATCGTATGTAATTTTTTTAAAATGAGTTCTGTTAGGGGAATTGAAGTATAAATAGCAACAGAATTCCAGCAGAGACTGACGCTTCATTTTGATGGGCACTGCAACTCCGTGTCTGAGAGAAGGGAGCATGGCTGTAGCGGCACACAGTTTAATAGATTGGGCATGGGAGCTGTGAGGGAGTGGTTTAGGTAGAATTGATTCCGTTTTGGGGCAGAGGGGGATATTTTAGATGATCTGTTGTGGTCTTGTCTAGCTGTATTTTCTATGTTTATGTGATGGAAAGGGAATTTTATTTTGTTTAAAATTTGGTCTGCTGTTGAATTTTACACTGACTTCATAAAATCAGTGCAAACAAAATCAGACCAACTGAAGCACATCTTTCATTTTTGTTTTGAAACAACACAAGCTATCAGACTAAAAATGCTTTAAAATGCAATCTGTACGTCTGCAGGTGTGATAGGGGATCATTAATTTAGCTCTGTTGATTTCTTTACAGTCAGATTGATACAAAAACTGTGTTCAGGCACGTTCAGAGAACTGGAAAGGTTATCTGATTTACCCAAGGCCTTGCGGAGTAATTTCCTGGAGTCCAATTTGGTGCCTCAGTTGGAAATCTAACCCAGTGCCTCCAGTTTCTTCTCTGTATGTCTTGATTCTGACCAGTTGTGCTTGGTCTTGCTACTTCTTGATGGGTGTTCAGTAGTGTCTGCTTGCTTTCCAGCAAAAATAATGCAGAAGGAGCTTCCAGAGGCATGGCTATGCGTGAACAGTTCACTGCCCTTTGGAAGATGCTGGGGAGACCTAATGCTGTGCTAGAGGAGACACCAGGTCCTGGAGCAGCACAGGCTTCCAGGTCCATGGTGGTGGCAGACGAGACATTTCAGCCTCATTGTCCTCATAGGCTCTATTCCCCCAGCACAAATCTTTGCAGAGCTGGAGTCCTGTTTTGTAGATTGTGTTGTAATTGGTGATGATAAATATTCTCTTGAGTTATCTTTCTAGCTTCACTTCCTCCAGCCTGGTTTTCCTTCTCTGTTCTTTGTTTCCCTGTAATTTCCTTTTCACCAGCAGTATTTTAAACTTCCTTTCTTCTGTGTCCTTTGAAGACCTGCTTCAAAACTCAGGAGGTTCAACTCTTTTTGGGTCACAACCTTCCCCATCCGTCTCCATTGCCTCCTTCTGCAGACATGTAACAGGCAGGCCCTGTATTGATCTAGTCTGGTACTGCATCCCTTCTATTTCACTGAAAATATTTAGTCTTCTTGCTGAATGGAGGCAGTTGAAAGATAATTTCCTGCTTTCTGAAAAATGGATTCCATGGTTAAAAATCATTAACTATCTACATATAGCTTCAAACAAGGGAAGAAAAAACAGGCCAAACTCTTTATTCCTTTCTTTCCACCCCAAAACAAAAAAAATTAATCAGAATCTCACTAGTACCTTGCGAATAAAGTAAGATGGATGCGTGCATCCAAGTGATTTAAAATCATCATGTTATAAACCTTAAAAGGAGAAAATTATCCAAAGAAGAATCTTTAAACACAGAGGTGCTGTCAAATGCCACCATGGTAGTAGTGGGATGGTGAAATCACACAGACATGCTTTTCTCCTGTGCTCTTTGCTTGAATTCAATACTTTCTAAAAATATGTTAGAGGTCCTGAGGGGCAGGGTAATAAGCTGAAACAAACTGAAAGAAAAGTCTTGTTTGGCTTCCCTTTATGGCACACACACATATATGTGTGTGTCTGTGTGCGATAGTTAGTTCCTAGCTAAATCATAATAGATTATTTGGTGAAGACAGAACAAAGAGCAACAATATATTGAATTCCATCCCCAGTGCCTGTGAAATGGCAGCGATTTCAGCCAAAGTGCTGTGAGAGGCCCGACTCTTCCTTGTTGAGCGCACATGTGTAAGATGTATGTATGCAATCCATGGGCTTTTTATAGAAACGTAATAGGCATAGCATAAATATCAGAGATTTGGAATCCTCTCTGTCTCATCTGTTAATAATTTAATCTCTGGAGGCCTTGTCCAGCTTTATCGTCGTCTCTGGTGTCTTAACTAGAGGAGATGTTTGAAGCAGTCGGGGAGTGAGAGAAGGTGGTATCTGCACAGCCGGTGGGGAGGAACCCAAGGGTAGATCTACATGATATTCTAAGCCTGAGGTTGAGTTTGAACCAAACCTTGCCTCATGTCTGAGCTGTTTGGATGCCAGCCAAGATTGGGGCACAGGCTTTGGCAGGCTGGAGGCAGAGGAGGGAAGTGTATCCCCATGCTGTGGGCAGGCCAGGCGTGATCATGGTGGCGCTCCATCCTCAAGTCTTCTCTGTGCTTAGGCTGCCTGGCTGGACCACTGCACCCTGGCCCTGCACTGTACCAGGGCAAGCTGTCCCAGAAGAGCTTCTGGGTGGGTTTTATGTGTCCTCCATGGAAGTGGGCCAGTGGCAAGGAAATCCTGCCATCCAGTATTGACTGTTGGGAGAGCAAAGTACTGCCCTGGAGCAGTGAGGCGATCTCCAGCTTGTCAAAGAACCTGAGTGTCCATTTAGTGTGATTGAAAATTGCCTCTGTTAAAGGCACCGTCTTACTCCCTACTGTAAAAAAAATCGTGCCTGAACATTAATTATTAATGCTCTGTGGTGACAGAGTCACTGAGAATGGAGGTGCAAGTCTTGTGCATAACAAAGCACTAACGAGAGCTTTTTGCACATTAACATTGGAAGGCTTCCTATCACTTTTGTTTTGATCTAATCGGCTTTGACAAGATTACACACTGTGTCTAAAAGCCTCTTTAACTCTATAGCTCTGAATAAATTTTTGAGTAGTTCTCAAGATTTCCCTGCAGTGCCTGCTTGCACCATGCTTCTAACCCTGAATTGGTTAAATCGCTGGAGGAGGAGTGCTCTGCCTCTTGATATTTCTGCTGAAATCCGAAGAGGTTCTTGGGTAACTTTGCTGTACCATTGGCAGGTGTTGTTCCCACAGTGATAAAGGACCAGAATAAACTTCCTCTTAAAAAAAAAATCAATATAGTATCAATAAAATAAAAGTTCAAATAAAAACTGATTGTTTGAAGAGTTCTGAAAAAGACCGTTTGTGAACTTGGAAATAAGTCAGTGTAAGAGGGTTCTGTGAGGTTTAGTGTTGGACCTGTGTGACTCAGTTTTTCAGTCTGGATTTTGGATTCAATACTGCATCAGTCCTGGGTAATATTCAGATGTCAGTGTAGAAAATAGTAATGAAGAAAGGCAATAATACAGCTCAGTCTGGATTTTTTAATTTTCCTAAGTTCACCTAGTTCAAACAAGGATATTAATCAAGCACAAGATCCTATCTTTTGAAATGAGCCTGACCTACTGAACTGGGCTGGTGTTGCAGAAGATAGTGCTGGCAGTCTGGCCACATGACAGAAACACAGAATCAGGATGGAGCCCCTGTGATGGCTAGAAGGTTCCCTGGGCCCTTTAGAAAGGGTGAGCAGAAGTTAAAATGGTACAGAAAAAGAAGATACAGGGACTGAAGAAGAACTTGTCTTCCTTCCTTCATAGGACCTTACTTGAGGAGTGTGTCAAAGAAGCTATGAAAGATTTTCCTGTAGCAGCAGCAGCAAATTCTGCAGGCAGCCACCTTACTTCAAGGACCTAGGGTTATATATTGTTCTCAGGTGAAGTATTTCACTCTGTTCTGATACTTCTCAAGTTTTATTTGCATATGACAGCTAAAAAGAGTAGGAAATGCTAGCAGGAACCTGGGGGAATAGCTTAAGTCTTCAAGACTTTTTATTCTTATTGCCAAACAAATGTAGATCATTCTCTGCAGATGCCTGCCACTAGCACTTCCATCAAGAACTGGTCACTGGGAAAGTGTGAGTAGCAGAAGGATTTTCTGTTTAACACCCCGAGCTTGGTAAAGTTTAGCTGCTCAGCTGATGTGTGAGTATAGTGTCCATTGTGTCTTCTTGGGAGACTGGTGATGAATTTTCTGCTACTGCGTGAAGTTTTATTTTCCTAATAGAGGAGTTTGTCACTCCGCTAGAAGTATTAACAAGTCAAGAGCCTTCTCCCATGTGAAAGTCCGTCTTTGTGCCTACTTGCTGAGCCCGTCATCACCAGATCCTTCTAGGGCAAGGGAGAAAGGAGCCTCATCCAGAGTGAGTTGGTGAGCCTGTCTGTCTGGGCACAGACTGCCTGCTAAGGTGCTTTTTTCTGTGTCAACTCTGCAGAGAAACTGGAATGATTAGGAGTGTAAGGCTGGATGTGTCGGGGCCTTTCTTGCCCACCTGGTGCTTTCATACCTACTTTTCTTGGTTGCTGACTGGTTGAACAGGCTCCAGCCTTATGTGGCAGCTCTTGCAGAATTCTGTGACAGTAGAAATAGACTGAAGGAGTGAGTTAAGAGACCTGTTGGGCCTTACTGTGTATTAGTGCAGTGCACAGCTCTCCTATTTTGAATGAGTAAACTCTGGCTATATTAGTTTGTATCTGTTGTGTTAATCTGATGATTAGAAATAGTAATTTTTTAAGTTCCTTTACCCAGCTAAAGTAGGTGGGACTGAGCAGTACCTCGCCAGCACTGTAGCCTGGTCTTGGATACCTGTGTTACCAGCGCCGAAGAGGTCACTCTAAAATTACCTTGGACATTTAGAGTTAAGGCTGGAGCAAATTAATTTTATCAGACTCTCTGCCTTCAATGAAATGTGGCTCCCAACAAATGCTAGTTTTAGTCTTGTGTTTTTGTCAGGCATATGCAAACTTGCATTTAATTTAGCTGCTGTCCTGCTGCTTGTTGTGCTTATGAAGCCTTTCATTGTTGCTGTTGTCACTCTAAATTGATTGGTAAATCTGTACCAAATACTTCCCAGTGATGGAAAAAGAAACATTGAAATGTTAATAACAAGAGTCTTGAAAGATCCAGTTGTTAGCTGGGGAAAAAACTGAAAACCAATCAGCCTTGATTAAACCTTTCAGATAAGAATTTGGGAACATGTTATCAGGCTAAATTGTGTGTGTTCTAATCATGCTATCAGCCAACATTGAAGCTTCTGCCAATAAGAAACTGTTAGGAACAAATGCATTGAAAAATTACAGGGATCTGATAAGGAAAATAAGTTAGCCTGACTGAAGTGTTACCGTCAACTCTATAGCTGAGTGATACATTGAGATTTTTTGCTTGATACAGGCCTGACAGCCATGTGGTTCACTGTTTAATTTTATCTTGCTCTGTGGGCAAAGGAAGGGCTTCTACATCCAGACTTGTAAAGCCAGTATTTTCCATGGAGATTATTTTTACTGTTCTAAAAATACATTGCTGACATGAGTACCAAAGTTTCTATCCAGACCATTCTCTCAAAGCCTTTGGGTCACTTACTCAAAAACTGGCTTACAATAAAAAGATTTTTGACCTTAAAGGAGGTCCAAGAATAGGCTGGAATTTAGTTTAACTTGCTCATAGTTTCTGCTTTGGCTTCTTGAATACAAACCATCTTTCTGCTTTTTAGCGAAGTATCACTGCTAGAAAGCTTCCAGCAGAGTGAACCAGGTGGGCCAACCTTACGTGAGCAGGAGTGGCTCCTAAACCAGGCATTTTGGGCTGTTCACTAACTTGGCTTGCCTGCTAATTCTTGTTTGAGGTCCAGAGGACTGCACATGTGCCTTACTGCATCTCCTGAACTGTCATGGGACATTCCTTAATTAACTGTAAGAAGTCAACGTAGGGTGCCAGCTGGCCAGCCTCCTTTCTGACATAAAACAAGGGTTTAATATGTAAAGCTAAGGTGGTTGAGAGAGAGAGATGCAGGTAGAAACTTGAGCTAGCAGGAAAGATGGATTTTTTCATTACTTTACAGATTTTAGAAGAAATGCTTTTCCCCTCTCCCATCCCAAGAAAAGAGAGATCAATTTTTCTACATTCCATAAAACTTGGAACAGAAAATAGATTATTTTTAGTTTATTCCCTGGATACTGTGTAGGCTTTAGTCTTTGGAGTCACTTTGTTCCCTGCTCTAGCAGATACAGGATTTATACTAGCTCCGGAGAAAAAAAACAGGATGAAGAAGAAAGAGATTTCAGAACACATCTGTCTGTCTTTTCTTCCCCCCATCTTCCCTTTTCTTTCTTCATTCACTGCTGGGCTGCTCCTGCATTTTAAAAGTTTCCTTTACTTTGGCTCTTCCTCAGCGTGAATTACTTGCTTGAAATGAATGGGGGGAGGAGAGATTAGAGTTAATTTTAGGATGGGGAAATAAGGCAAAGGGAATAAGATCCTGGGAGAAAAAGCAGCAAAGCTGGTCCCTAGATAGCACAAGAGGCCAGGCTGTAGCCACAGGGTTAAAATATGGAGACAGACACACACACATTTGTGGGTGAGACATGCAGATGGATAAGCTGAAGATTTCTGGCTTTCAGGAGGAAAGCCACAGCTGAGCTGGCTGCTCCAAGTGAAAGTAATGAGCTCCAAGAGTGAAGTTTGGGAGTGATTAGAGAGAATAAAAATGCCCATGTGGGGAAGATGGCACTTGTAGCAGCAGACTTCTGACAATTTCCAGAGACCCTTGGGCATCTTCACATTGTTGTTATCTGAAATGGAGCTGATTTTGTTCATTAGAGATGATCCCTGTCCCAAACACTGGCTTGTCTTTTTTGCTTGAGTCCCAGGTCTAACAGTTGAAGTCCAGATCCAGTCTGTCCGTAACTTGCAGATAGCTTTGCCCCTGAAGCATGTGTGTTTCAGATGCAGAGCGTCTTTCTTCTCTTTCTATCTTTCTAGCATTTGAATGGTCAGACTTTAATTCTCAAGGCAGAACACAGTGTGATTAGCTTATTTTCCCATCTCTGCAAATGAGTAAGCAAATTCTTCCTTTCAGACTTGTCTGTGTAGATGTTGGAAGCAGAATCCGTTATCCTTACAGCCTTCATATGTTCATATATGTACAGAGTCCAAAACAAAAGGATAGTAATCTCAATTGAGATGTTTGGATTTACAGTTAACTAGTATAGAGTTGTTTGCTTAAGTCAACACACAGGAATGAAACACTCTGTGTACAGACCTTCAACAAACGTACCTGGACTCTGACGTGAGGAAACATGCCGTAGGCATTAATAATGGGGCAGTGTTGACCACAGCCAAGGGAATTATAGGCAGTGTGGCATTCATATTCACCCAACAATGTCTCACTTGTGTTTGGTATTTTAATTTGCTCAGGTGGATTTGCAGCTGCAGTCACCACACCTCTTGATGTAGCGAAGACGAGAATTATGTTGGCAAAGGTAAGAGTGAAGGAGGCCAGTAGACATGCAGGTGAATGGCTTGGTTAGTTCCAGAGTTTCTGTATGGTCATTACAGAATGAAATCCAGCACCCCTTAGTAATGATTTCTGCTCTGGTCCTTGAAGGCAGGATTAGATGTGAACAGGTACTGCATGCAGAACTAATGAAATTGTTATATTCCTTTCCCTGAATTGCTTTTCAGGTCCTTTCCCAAAGGAGCTGTCTGAGAAGAGCTTGTGCTTGTGCTAGACTTCCAGAGTCTCATGCACCAAAGTTAAACTGCCCATCAGGGATTTATTCCTCTGTTGTTTTGATAATTGTTGGGCTTGAGCATGTGTGTGTGTGTCTTTTCTGAGGAGGGGGTTGTCAGTGGATTTTCTGTCCTAAAATTTTAAGTCATAGAGATACTGATGGCTTACATCTGCCAGCCATGGCAGAAGGAAGATTGCTTGTAAGATCAATAAGTTTAGTAAGTAGTTAAATTGCCAGTAAGTCTAGTGTTCCCATCATCATCTTGCTGACCTGGAGCAGAGCTAAGCAGCCCCATACCTAAAAAAAAGCCCTCAGCAGGTGGGTATTCCTAAAGCCTTTCCCTGCCCTGAAAAGAGTTGTTGTGTTGGCAAAGGTCAGGCATCCTGGCATTTCTGTGGGTGGCTTTTACCCTATTGCTCATGTCACTCAGTGCGGGGGTGTTTCTTGTTGATGACATGCACCTCCCCAGCTGAGTCACGCACATCTGTGCTTGCCATGTTGCTATGTTGTGTCTCTTATTGCTGGGTGTTGTACCTGCTGCAGCTTCTTTGCCTTTGGGTAGTGTGAATGGTAAAACTGTAAGAATTGGGTTTCATTTATGTCTACTGCTGTCCTGAGCAACCAGGTCAGCATTGGTAAGGGAATGATGGTGCTTTGAGGTGTTCTGAGACCTCAACATCTTTATATTACAGCCTTTTTAACAGCACCTTTATATTAGTCATCTCACACTAACTAGATTACACATGTGATTTAATTATCTGTAGTCCTGCTGTTCGTCCTCTGTTTTGCGCTCAAGGCACTCTTCACGTGCAATACACTACTCGTGTTGGTTTTTTTAAAGTAAATCTAAAGGATGCTGTCCTCTTGCATAAGTAGCAAAGTCACTTGTTGGTGCTTTAAGAGTGTCTTTTTATTAACATCTTGCTCCAGTGTCAGCTGCTGGACATAGAGCTGAGTGTAGTGCAGAAGGGACTGGATACCCAGTTCTGAACTAACCAGCTCTGTGACCTTGGAGTGACTGTTTTGTTCTTCTGTGCCTCTGTTTCCCTTTCTGCCCTCTGCCTCATTCCTGGAGACAAGGAGCTTTTGCCTGTGCCTAGGGTAAGGAGGTCATTAGGGTGTCTGTAATTCCTGTAATGTAGCACTAACTAGGGACAGGGAGCCTAGTAAATAACTAAACCTCTCTGCCATCACTTTCTCTCTCTCCTTCTGTGGTGCAGGCTGGTTCCAGCAACGCTAGCGGGAATGTTCTGGCTGCCCTTGGTGGCATCTGGAGGACACAAGGCCTGCCGGGGTAAGGACGTGCTACATCTCAGGTGTTGTGTGTGTATTGGGGGGTGGGAGAGGACAGGATGGTCTGCTTATATTTAAACACTGTCATACAGAAAAGACTTCTAATTTCCGTACACATGGCCAGGGAGCAGCTGTCAGGTAGCTAAGAACAAGTCCCTCCAGGGGAGGTCTCATTCCTTACCTTAGTACTGGCTGGGAGCAATGTCCAGGGAAGAGCAGAGAAACGGGGCATTTTTGGGAGTATATCCATGGTACAATCTCTAAGCTTAGCTCCAGGCTTCAGAGGCAAGGATAGCTTTGTGTTTAATAACCTGCTTTGCTCCATGAATATGTGCATTTGTGTTTGTATCCATTTAAACTTCAGACGTGCACATCTTGTGGCAGTGGGTACCACAGTTTTATCTTGAGGTGTGTGAATCGCCCTTCCTGAGATTCCAGGGAAGGCCAACATAGGAGCCCTGTGTCCCTTATGGACAGTCTTTTCCTCCTCCTGGCAATTTCCTACCAATTTGAAAACACCAGCGAGGTCTGCCCGGTTCCTTTATATTCGCTGTTCTTACTGCAAAGTGCGATGGGAGCAGGTGATGCAAGTGTGGTGCCCGCAGCAGGGACAAGCTGAAGCAGAAGGAAGAGAGCCATGTGCTCCCTGACTTGTCCTTTGAGCCTCCTGTCAGGTCTGGGCTTGAGCACATGCCCACTTGGATTTCTCCAGTGAGGCAGTTGTTGCAAAAATGTAAGTTTTCTGAGGCAGGCTTGAGTGCAAAGAGTAAGTTTGAGCACCTGCGGAGTGGCTTTCCAGTGGCTTTCCTCCAGTGGCTGGAGCATAGAAATGTTCTGGGCTTTCTTCTGATCAGCTGTGGAAGTCTGGGGTGGTGTTGATCCAGTCTCTTATCTGCCTCACTTTACTCGGTCCCGAGACAGAGAATTGCTCTTTTGACCTTGGAGCAGTGTTGTGAACACAAAGGCCTCTGCTAGCAGTTGTAGAATGTTTTGAGGTGTTAGGAGCTTATAAATTATTATTGATTTTTACAGACACCTGCTTCATTTATGCTACCTTGCCCTCTTTGAGTGCATGACTCATACCAGTTATTGGCCACTTATAGTGAATATATGTGTTAAGTAACTCCTCCAGTACATGAGGTTCAGCCTGTGCTTCCTTTGGTAGGGCTTGTGTCCCACCTGCCCTTGGCCTGGAAGAGAAACAGAGGGGTTTTTGGAAGCTTTATTTGAGGCTTTTCGCTCATAGGTTTTTAATCTGCTTGATGTGGCCGATACTTTCAGGGTGCTGTTCTAACACTTGTAAACTGTTGCTCAAAGCAGCATGCACATCGCAGCTTTGCGGGAGACAGTTTTCTCTTAACATCTGATCTCTGCTCACCCAGCTAATGAAAGTTCAATCCTCTTTCTACACATGTGGGAAATAATTCAAAACAAATTGCAGGAAGTTTCTGAACACCAATTCCAGGAAGACGTCCAGCTGTGGCCCCCTGGCAACACTCAGAGATGGGTTGTCTCAGGTTTGCTCTTTGAGGTGATGAGGTGATGTGGCAGTGGATGAGTTTTGGGTCCTACGTGGCTTGGTGAACTCTAGGGCATGTTTAGAAAGGGACCGGGAGAAGTGAGGCCACGTCTGCTGCTGATGGCAGTTGAGCTCTGAAGGATGTGAAGAGGCATGGATTTGGCTGGGGAAACTTCCCCCTTTGCCAGCCAACAGCAGAAAACAAAAATGTATATTTGTGTTCTTTTCAGGGTGCTTCAGCAGTGCCCTTTTCTAAACAGCCCAAGATTAAACTCTGCCTAAAGATAGTACCCATGGACTAGGACCAAAGGGAACACAATTCAACTGAAATCAAAACAATAAGTGATCTGGAGAAAAAGTAACATGTAAAGGAGGCCAAGCTGCGTCAGCTGCAAGGAAAAGGAAGAAAGTCCTGGGAAAAATAAACGCAGAGGCTGCCATGCCTGCTGCCAATTATAAATCTATTAATCAAAAACAATAAAAATGTCGGGCTTTTTTGGCCAGTTGCAACATGAAATGATTTATGGCTCCTCTAATAAATCTCATACTTGAAGAGGAGGAATTCTGAGGGCAGAAAGAAGCATTGCTTATTGCCACCTTATTAAAACCAGAGCACAGGGCTCAGCTTCCTGGTCTGCACCTAGTAAATCCCTCTGCTTCACGCCGAGAAATTTCACATCCTTTTCTGTCCGGGGAGAGCCAGGCCTGTGGCTGGAGGTAGGAGAGGGGTGGGGTGAGCAGATCTGTGCACCTCTTTACTCTTGCCAGTGGGTTAGATGAGCCATTCATGTGAAAACAAATTTATATCTTGTCCGACTGCTTTTCATGCGAGGAGGTAGCGGTGTTTGAAAGATGTGGATTAGGCTTCATAACTCACTGGTGAGAAAGATGAGGATTATATGACTGATAAATCTGGTGAGATGTTTTGTCCCAACTTGTGTGTAGCTGAGGACAGAGCTGGCGGTTTGCACCAGATGTCCCATTCCTTGGATTAGCTTCCTGGTTGGCGTGGAGATGGCATGGCAGGTGCGAACCACCCTGCTTTCTGGAGCCAGATCTTGCTGATACAAGTGGTGAAAGCAGCCCCTGTGCTCAGGGCTTGCTGCTTTGTGAAACGCAAGCTGCCCGCAGGAGTGAACTCAGTGCAGAGCTGCAGTCAGATAACAGTGGTGCTTCTCAGCAGGGCCACCTCTTTGGACCGGACCATAATATGGAGGTTTTGTGTCTGAGCACACAGTGCCTTTGTCAATGCTGGCCCTTCTGTGCTGTATCCAGACCCTGCAGTGCCTTTTCTAAAGGGTAACTTCAGGGGTCTTGGTTAGTCTCTATTGAGAAAGGAATTGCTTTGGGTTGCCAAGTTGTCACCGAAAAATGTCACCTTTGCTGCTGGGACTGTGGGGCTAGCTGTATTGCTAGGCTGGGAACCCTGAAAAAAGGAGCTGCACCCCACAGGGCATGCACATGGTTGGGGAGGGCACACTATGCGGGTTTAACACCTGCAGCCAGACCTTGCCCTGGGATTTAAACATGATTCCCGGATATGTGACTCCTGCCAATCTGCTCCTGGCACGGCTGGGGAGAGCACCATGTGTCTGTACCTGAAAGCCCGTGTTTGGTCTTTGCCAGTCACTGACATGCTGTGCATTTATTGCAGCTGTTGATGATGAGAAGGCAGGGGTGAAGCCCTCCAGCCCTTGGTGCTGGATCCGACCAGTAACTGGGAGAGTTGCTGAAGCAAAAGGAGAAGTCCAGGCAGGGAGAGAGGAGTGGCAGGGTGCCAGGTGAAATCTCTGCAAACATATAGCAAATACAAATAGGCAGCAGACTTGTGCCCACCAGACTGATTTCTGATGGGGCCAGCAGAAAAAAAAACCCTGTTTATCTCATCTGCTGATGAGGGCAGGTGTCTCCCAGTGGGGACCAGTTAGGATCAGGCCTACAGCAGAGCTTAGCTCTCCAGGTTCTGGGCAACCCTGGAGCCATTCAGCTCTGCCCTCCTTCAGAAGGGAGCCCATGGAGGAAGCGTCAGTTGGAGAGGCCACAAGTAGCAGGTGGGAAAGGGAAACCGAGGGGAGCAAGGCTGAGATTCTTGGAAGTGATTGTTAGTAATAGAGATTGCCAGGGATGCAGCTTCTGGCTAACTCAGTTATCTGCCCCTGTTTGTGTAATAGCTGTGTCTCGAGTGGGCTGTTCTGTAAATGAATGTCTGCCACTGCTCCTGTAATGAGGGCTGCCTAATTCAGCAGGAGAAGGATGGTGCGCGTTCCGAGCGCGATTCTGCACCGTAGGATTTACCCTATCAGCACTCTGTCCATACATGCCTTGTACAAATTACTCTGTTTTAAAGCTGTCATTATGGTAATAGACCCAATTGCTGTCTAGTAAAGCCATAAAATGTTTCCATCTGCCTGTGTGCTCCAGGCTCCTTAGCAAAGCTCATTACAACAAAAACCAGAGTTACTGCAGCCAGAGGTTTCCCCAGTGCAGCACGAGTAGCCAGACAGGGAGCAGAGAGCTCCTGAGCAGCCCTGGGGGGCGTGCATCTCCTGTACAGCCAGGGGACACTGGGAATTACACCTTGTCCCACTGTGGGGACACTCTGAGCAGGGACCATGCAGTGGTTGGAAAAAGCTGAGGACAGCATCCCTGCGGAGCTCAGCCACATGGTGCTGTGAAGGGCTTTTGCCGTGTGGGTGATAGATCGGCAGGGGGATGCCAAACAGATTTGAGCCTAATGTTTAATCCTTGCTTACAGCAAAGGAAGCCTGTAATCCTCTGGGAGGATACTCTGGCCTATCCTGAAGTTGTTAAACCAACTATAAGCTTAGATGTCTCGAGCAATTGGCTTTGCATGAGTTTCCTGTTAACTTCCAAGAACTATTAGGATGAGGCACCTAAAACTCGTGGCGGCTGAGTGTGCAGCCGTGCCTGCTCCCACCCCATTGTATGTTGTTGGGAACAAGCCACTGCGGTGAGCAGGGCTGTGTCTGCAGTGGGGGAGCTCCTGGCAGAGAGAGGGGGTCCCCCTGCCGAGGCTGGCTGGGGGCAGTGGAGGATGGGGTGCTTCCCATCTGTCTGCAGCCCTTCATGGAGATGTGTCTGAGCTCCTCTTTCCAGTGTGGCCCATAGCCTTCTGCAGCTCTGCTTCTGCACCTGAGGAGTGTGGAGAGAGGTTAAAAATCACAAGGCTTGGGAGTACTCTGTTAGGGAAGTCCAGAGAGGTTCCGTCAGTGAGCAGTAGGGTAGGATTTAAGAAAACAGCAAGCGAGAATTTTTCTTGGCTTTGTTTCCCGAAGCCCTTGCAGCCAGCCGTGCAGCATCCACTCTCCACTCATCCTCTGAAACCGCCTTTTCTTTGCCTTCAGCTTGTTCGCAGGTGTTGTCCCACGGATGACAGCTATCAGCCTGGGAGGCTTCATCTTCCTGGGGACATACGAGAAGACTCGCCAGCTGCTGCTCTGACCCAGCCCGGCCGGTCCTGCTGGTGGCTCCCGGAGAAGCTGGAGAAGCTGCCGAGCTGGAGGAGGAGTCTGCCCTCGAACACAGCCTTCCTCCTGCCGCCCCTTCGCCGCAGCTGTTCAGCAGGCTGAGAGCCGCTTTCACTGTTAAAGAAAAGTAAATCCTCCAATAATCCAATTTCCCAAACATGAAATTTTCCTGCATGGAAAGTGAGTGAGGTCATTGTGAGAGTTGTGCCAAAAAAGTAATGTTTGGGGGGTAAACAGCTAATTACGGTGGCTGAGAAAGGCGTTATTAGAACTCCTGCAGGGGAAATGTTTTGCAAACCTCCAGATCGTGGGCTGAGCAGGGAGGCTGAAATAAAGCAAGTTTTCATAATTCAGTGGCACCTGCCTCATACTGCGGGGAGGGTTTCACTGGTCGGGGAAGGAGCTGATAGAGTTACAGCCTGCTGCCCTCCAGCAGCACTGAGAGTATTCCTGGTTGGGGGAGCTCTTTGTAAAAGACAATAATCCATTTGTTTCTGATTCGAGCTGTATTTGTGGAAGTTTATATTCCTGTTTATACCTACAGGTGCTCAGCAAGCATTTCTGTGTGGTAGCTAGTGCAGCTTTATTAATTAGACTCACATTTCTCCAGTAAAAGCACAGGCTTGTATTATTTTACAGCTGTGCTTGTGCAAAGACATGCAGCTTTGCTTTCTTTTGGTCATCCTCCCTCAGCAGCTGAAGGAGCAGGAGGCTGGAAATGCCGAAGCCCAGGAGGGAGGATGGGAAGGCAAGGCAGACAGAACGCGCAAGTTCTCCTGCTGATGTACGGGTGGATCCTGAGGGCTCTCGGGAGGCTGCTGGCAGGCAGAGCAAATGCTCTCATGTTAGGAAACAGAAGCTGTAGCAGCCAAAATGGTGCAAGGATGAGCTCGGTGAAAAGGCCTGGTTGAAATTACTTAAAATTACCACCAGAGTCTGGGGTGGGGGCCCCAAGTTTACTCCAGCAACTTGGCTAAGCGGTGCTTGAAAACATTTAGGTGTGGAGGGTGTTTGTGTGGGGATGCCTGGGCTGGCAAAGCCAAGTTGCTGCAGTGAGCGAAAAGACCCCTCCTCGGGCTGCACCAGCGCGGTGTTACAAGGGGGGCCAGGTCAGGCGGTGGCGGTTTACACATTTGCCCTGGCCTCAGCCCTGCTGCTCAGAGGCTGAGGGGCTCCTCGCCCATGGGGGTGAGGACGTGGGTGCTAGCTGCCGCAGGGGCCGTGGGGAGCGAGCCGCACCGGGGCGAGCAGGGCAGCTGTGCGCCAGGACGATGCACCGTGAGTGCCCACCGTCAGGCTTGAGAGGGGCAGCGGAGCCCTGGTTGTGCAGCCATAGTGGCACCGGGGCCGTCGGCTTTGAGCCGGCAGCACCACACGCCTGGGCCGGCCGCTCTGTGCTCACTTCTTCCAGGTCATCGCAGGGCTTCTGGGCCAATGGCAGTTGTACCTGTGGTGATGCACTCCCAGGATGCTCTAACTTAACTTCCCGGTGGTTCTCCTCATTAGGAAGCCGTACGGGTGCAGGGAGGCTTGCGGCGAGGGAGGACAAATGCCGAACCAGGTTGGTGCATGTCGGGGCACGTGCCGAGCCTGAGCCCCAGCCCAGAGCACGGGCTGCTGCACAGGCGCAAACGTGGGCCAGGCTTACTACGGCTGAATGTTTTATTACACTGTCATCCCATGACATAGTAGTAAGACTTTTTTGAGGCCAAAACTTAGAAAATAATTGGCTAACAAGTAAAATGTACAGAACAAAGGATGTAATTCTTAAAAATAATCTTCAATTAAAATAGGGAGTTTCAGCCAAGCCCATATTGGCTGGTTAATTCTACCCGTTCTATGGCATGGTATAGCACTGCTTCCTGCCACTTTAAAGCTTGTCTCTTGTGAAGTTGTATATATCTGTATCTCACAGAACCAATTTTAGGGGCTTTTGTGGGGCAGGAGATTTAATACTCTGTCTTAAAAGCTAATTTGTATTTTCTGTTAAAGCTTTTTAAACATGATGAGAGGGTTAGCACTGCAGTTGGTGCATTTAATTACATGAGCTGAAAATAATCACGCCTCCTAAGCCACTGGGTCCAAATACTGCATTTTTGTTGGCTTTCCTTAATACTTGCATAATCATTTGTCATCACTGCTTTTTTATGTAAAAGAAAAAAAAAAAAACAAAAACCCCAAAACGCAAATTACTAGCCAGATTGTTTTAGCCAACCAAATGGGGAGGAGAGACGGCTGCGCAGCCCAGACTGCCATGGGAAGGACCGAGGCACTGGGAATGGCACCAGGCAAGCGAGAGCCCCAGCAGGCAGCCAGGCTAACTCCTGCATGTGTTAAGGGACTTACTTATCTCAGAAAATCTGCTTTATACCCAAAGTTATAATTTGGAGGAGGAAATTATATTTGAATTTTTTTTTTTTTAAAAAGTCAGAAACTGAGTTGAGGTTTTTAGTTAAAGCAAGAATTCAAGCTTATCTCCAAAGCTGCCTCTGGAATTTCCATACAGGGTGGGGTTTGGGTTTGAGAAAGCCAGAGGTGTTCACAACTGCAGCTGAGTCTGGTGCTATCCTGGCCCCGTTTTTCTTACATACTTGCACACACACACACGCACACACCCCATCTGTTCTGATTTCAGTGCCAAGTTAAGGGTAGTGCCAGATACTTAAGCAAGCTGATATATTAGAAATGTATTTCTTATGAGCTCTTTATTGTATCTTTCGATACATCCCCCAAATTCCCCATCCACAAGTCAGGCTGCCAGAGTCTCATGCTGATCCACAGCATCTCATGTTAAAGTCGTGGGTCTAATTTCACGAGCGGGTATTTTGGCAGTCAGTCTGCATTTTCATCAGAGAAGGACAGAAAAGAATATAGCAATGGATTAGAATTTTATTTAATTTTCAACTGAAACTCCCAAAAGCTCACTCTCAACAAAACAGCTGTAATATTATAAATGAACCTTTATTAAAGACACTTCAATGCCATTCGTTAGACACTTCAATATCTTACATGTTTTTCAATGTACAACATTGTACCAAATTTTCTAATAAATAAATAACTTTGTACACAAAAGTAATACTTCCTCTTTCACATTGCCTCTTAGAAGCAGCAAATTCACATATTTAGTGGAAGTCATAACATTAGGCAGTTAACTTTATTCAGAAACATTATTTTCAAATGTTAATGTGGCAAATATGCTTTGTATCTGCAATGGTGATGACATTTCCGCCAGCAAAATGAGTCAAATCATTCTCATCTTCCCCGTGGCCCCGGTTCCACTATTTTCACCTTGCGAGTCAGTTCTGAAGTGTACTTTTCCCTTCAGTAAGGGGAAAATTACGCTCCGTTTATAGCTTTCTAACATCCATTTCCTTTGCTCGGAATAAACTTGGCACTCAACATAATCAGCCACCTGTCTCAAAGTGCAAATGTGTCAATAGTCAGGAACTGATACAGACAGGTACCTGGCTGAATTATGCATTGCTTCATCAAGGTCAGGCTCATCTGGCTCGCCATCAGCTGCCGGGCAGCAGCCAGAGGTCTTTCCCTTACGGGAGGTGGTGGCTCCTCAAGGTAAGGCGGGACGGACGAGCGGGTAATAAAGCAAACGGGCACCTCGCATCCCGGTGCCAGGCAGCACCTCCCTGCTCACTGAAACCCCGCAGGTGCGGCAGCGCTCGGGCAGTCACCAAGTGGATTAAATGTTTCTGCCCTTATCTCTGGTGCTTGTTTTGAGCCACAGTACTAGCAAAGGTGGATTTCCACCAGACTCAGCTTCCATGGAACTGGCATTTGAGTTGCTCCTAAGGAAAAAAGTAACAAAACCCCCTGATAAACCTTCCCCCAAAGTAGTCATCACCAGAGTTAGCAACCTTATGTTAGCAGAACTCAAATTACAAATAACTGGGAGTCCTCCATCCACAGGTACCAACACCAACAGAAAGCAGCCTTTCTATAAATAAAAAGCATTGTAGTGAAGTAAGAAGTGACAAAGATCTGTTTGACCAATGTGGGTATTTCTTCCCTCCCCACCCCCCCCCACCCCTCCATTCATGGATGAACTTAAAAGACCACATAAAAATACTTGCGACATTTCCATTTAACAGAGTACTTTCAACCATAACTACATAGTTTCCCTTCTAAACAAGTATATTTTTGAGTAGCCTAGAATTGCTACACAAGGCAGCATAATTCATTGGAAGCAGGTATTTTCATATAAGGAGCCTGGCTGCAGGTGGGGGTAAGGGTGTTCAACAGGAAAGTGTTAACATCATGTTGCAGGAAAAAAATAAGTATCAGATGAATTAACGGTACAGCTGTCAGCTCAGGAGTGTGATTTTAGTTTGTTGTCAAAACAGCTCTATGGTTTCAAACCCCCTCCAGAACAGATGTAATTTTCTGGGTGTGAAAACACATTATACTGGCACGTGTTTTTCCTTCTAAACAGGGCTAGGCTGTGTGATCGTATGCATCTTACACAGGTAAAGCTGCATCCATGTGGGAGGGGAAATGTCTGCAATTAGCTCTGTAGGTGATCAGTGCTGTAACAGCATCTACAGGCAGATAATGCCCTCTGCTATGAAGTTTTTGAACGGTGCAATATGAGACCACCCCACAGTTTACTGCATGAGTTACTTATTTTGGTAATGACTGCTCACTAATCACGACAGCCTTTCTGTCTGGCTGTTTCGGGGCTCTGCACTGTTGCTGAATTATTTAGTGCCTCTTGTGTGGTCCACTCTAATGTATCACACAGTCACAGTTCAAATACTAATTTGTATGCAGTTTTGAAAAATAATGGAATTTAAGTTCTTCCACCAACAGGAGAAAATTCAGGTTGCTATGTAATTTCTCATTGCATGGGTTTTTCTCCTGTAGACTTCATTTGAAACAGTTGAAGATCTCTGTTTAAACATGTTAAGTGCAATACATTTCAAAGGGGAAGGAAATTTGTGCTAAGTAACCCGATTGATACTTGATTTAAAGGAACTTCCATTGAAAAGAGGACAATCCCTTTGCAACAGTCTGGCTTTTTAAAGTTCTGCTTATGCGTTTAAGGCACCAGAATTATTTCTCTCACAAAGTTTAACAGCAACCTGATACTGAAAACAATATTGCCAAAATTGTAAAATTTCACTCAGTTTTCCATGCACTAAAGATTAAAATAGCCTCTGTAAAAGATATATATATATTTTTATATATATATATTTATATATGAAAACTCTTATGTACAATTGTATCAAATACTTTTCTCTTTACACAATAACCCCTTGCATTTATGTGCTTCATATGCAAGTCAACTTTTGAACACTTCATACTTCTCAGGGAAGTTTTAAACTATGTACAAACAGATGACGCTCGAACAGGAGTTTGTTCCCCATACAAGCTTGTTTCTCATACCTCAGTTGTTTTGCCTTTGACAGGTCATCAGTTCAAGATTTGAGGTAGAAGTAAGTAGCCTATATACTCTGTGCAAAAAAAAAAAATTTAAAAATAATAGCGTGTTTGTTAATTTGCACATGGCAGTCTGTCCTCTCAGTCCAGCGATCTGTTCGGTGGCTTCAACTCACAAACGGAGTCGCACAGCTTGGGTGCGCTGCCGTTGGACAGGAGAGCCTGTTTCACTTCGGCTTCGCTCTGCAAATCCAGTAGTGTCGGGGAAATTTCAGGAAGCACGTTCAGTTGCTTTAATGACCCTCCTGCTGGTGAAGCTCTCACCAAATTAAGGTTGTTAAGCTCTGAAGGCTTTGCTACGGCTTGTGAAGAGCCTGCAAAAAGCCAAAGAACCAGTGTGGTTAGTCAGTGCTGAGCCTGCCAGTGCTCCTCATAAAACCACCCCTGCCACTATCATTCATGCCTTTGAGCCAGTTAAAAGAGCCGATAGGAGAAAAAGACATCCCCAGGGAAAGACTTACCGTGTTTGTCTGCAAGCAGTGGGCTGGTCGTGCTCACAGGTCTTATTCTGTCGTGGTTGCTGGGGTAGAGTGTCCCGTCTGTTTCCATCCTCTTGCCACTGGCAATCCCGTTGCACGGCTGAGGATGAAGAAGGCTGGTGCCTGCACCCCTCTTCCTACTTCGTTCCTTGCTGCTCAGTGCGTTTGGGAAGGTATCATCCATAGTCTTAAGGCTCTCAGAATAGTACTCCGACTCCTTGGGGTAAATGTGGATGTTCATGCTGTCTGTGCTGCCACTGCAGTCCGTGCACACAACCGGCAGGCCATAGCCTTTAAGGGAGGAAGGGAAGATGGCAACAAACGCAGATTAACCAGCTGGAAGTTATCAGCACAGGTTCACAACCAGTGGGAGGAAAAGGCAGCTCTGTTTAGTTCATCCGTCCCTCGGCAGTGTGGGACTCTCTCTCACTGAGTAATGTGGACATTTCTTGGTTTTATACAGGGCTAGTAAGTACCTGCATTTTTCAGAACTCTGTAGCTATCACTATAGGTAGTTCCAATTAATAGGTTTAGTTGGTTGCGTTTTGGTTTTTTGGTTTTTTTTTTTTTTACTCCAAAGAAGTTGTGACTTCCTTTTTTTTTAAACAAACTG
Organism: Ibycter americanus; assembly: GCA_035590275.1. Taxonomy (NCBI): domain Eukaryota; kingdom Metazoa; phylum Chordata; class Aves; order Falconiformes; family Falconidae; genus Ibycter; species Ibycter americanus. Next base: position 16,822,193 of record JAVJGI010000050.1, read on the forward strand.
TGCATTTATTTCCTTTTCCAGGCTTGCTGGTCCAGGTAGAAATAGAAAGTGGAACTTTCCTGTACCTGCTTTAAAATACCAAGTTACCTTTCTCATTTTTGTGCTGCTGCTTTGCAGGAATCACTGTCAACTCATATTGTTATCTCAAGATATGCTTTTACTGTTAGCGGTAATAACAGATGAGCAGAATTCAAAGCAGTAAGCAGGAAGGAGTTTCTAAATGTCGCAAGTTAATTTCCCCAGTGCACTTGACAACTTTCCATTATTAAACTTTACAGTTTCTCCTGGAGAGAAAATTTGTTTCACTGGCTGGTTTTCTGTGTATGTTACAATACAGCACAGGAACAGAAAACACATCCTAAAAGTAGAAAAGTATGAGTGTAACACTCAAGAAATTGGCAAAGAGCAGTGGCAGGTGTAATGCCCAAAACAACTTTTAAATTTTGAAAATTGAAAAAAAAAAAAAAAAAAAGAGCTGAGCTTTGAAGTTGACAGCCTCTTTAAAGAGCATGAAAAATTTTAACACGTTCAGTTTAAAAGTGCTCTCACATTTTGGGAATAGCTCAAATCAAAATACCGATCAGCCAGCTGCAAGGAATGGCAATTGTGAGCTTTAGTCTGCCTCTTTCTGATGATTCCTTGAATTTAAACTATCCAAGCTTGATGAAGGATCAAAGCAAGCAGGGGAAAGTAAATTTACTGTGCTCACACCTGAGAATAATTCTGGGCCTTTTTTTTTTTTTTTTTTTTTTCTGAAGGTAACAATTTCTTGTCTTAATGCTGTCTGACTTGGAGGGCCTTCTGATCTGTACAAACACGAAATACCTTTCCAGATTAATGGGTTTTGTACCTGTCTTATCTGGAACAAGCATTCCATCAGCCATGTCTTCAGTTTTCCAAGTGTCTTTATTATAGCCGATACACAGCTTTGGCTGTCTACAACCTGCAGTGGGAGCTTCAACATCTGGACACCTTCCAGCATCAGTCTGACACATACCTGTAACAAACAAACCATCTGGCTAAAGATTACAACCATCTGCTCTCAGTTAAATGACTTGTTAAGTCTTATTTCTACTGTAAAAGCTGCAAAAGGGAGAAAAAATAGCAATGGAGATAATAGATAATTTTAAGCTAATGTTTAACAGAATAAATGCTGTACAATCTCAGGAGAATCTTAGTTCAGAACACTTAGCTTTTCCTTCCTAACGTGCTGTGTTTAAATGCTGTAAAATCCCAACATTTAATTTCTAAGCCTGAAGGCAGGGACAGGCAATGCTAATGTATTTTCTAGTAGAGCTTAACTGTGGGTAACTCTGGTGCCAAAAACCTAATCCAAAATTAGCAAAAATATAGTCCTTAGGGCCTGACTGAGCAGTTTCTGAAGCAGTCTGCTTGTACGAACACTGTTATTACTGGGAGAGGATAGCTTTGTGAAGGGAAAGAAAGATCCCTGTTCTGCATAAATGCAGTAGCTAGAGAATTACATTATGAAGATCTTTCAGATAACTCATAACAAGCACAGAAGTACTTTGTACTGTGATTTCTACCTCCTCCTATCAAGTTCAGATACAGCATTACAGAAAAAATAATTAAACCGGTTCTCACCGTTGCTGTCTATGTGCCCGTTAGGCTGTTGGTTATCTACTCTGATGACCGCTTCCTGCCGGTCAGAAAGAGTCCCTTGTGAAGACAAGTAGCTGGGCACGTCAGGAGGCACAATAGTCTCATCTACAGCAATGGGAGCAGAGAAATGTCAGTTCCTAGTAGTATACAAAGGCTTCTGTCTTCAAAGGCACGTCAAATCACATTTGCAAGAGGGATCTGGGATTTGGTATTTTCTCTAGATACAATGGAAACTGAACTGCCTAAATACTCCATTCCCCTCAGAAGCCCCAGTCCTGATTTTTCGAAGCTTAAGGCTGTGCGATACAGCACTGATAAAGCCACCTTGAGTGTTTGCATTTGGCATGGTCAGTACAAGGCAGGTGGAGGTGGAACTGTCTCTTCAGAACAAGTAAATCCTTCCTTTTCCCTTGAAATCCAGAGTCCCTCGTTTGACTCAAGTCCTGTGTCTCCCAAAGTCATGAGTAAAAGACTTCTGGAGAACAGGGTCTTCAATACATTTAAGCAGGCAAGTACGTCTAAGCCCCTTAGCTATCCTTGGTTTTCTCCATTTTATATCAGGCAATTTCTGTTTCCCTTGTCACGCAAAACCAAGTGAAACTCACGTTATGCTCGGCATGAAGCCCTAGACTTTCAGGACTGAAAAAAAAGGGGTGGGAGGTGGGGAATCCCACTGACACATCCCACTGGTCATATGGTATCCAAGCATTCCTACCTAGCCTATGTCTTTAAAATCCTATGTCATACTGTTTCTGAAGCTAAGTGTAATATAGGAAGGCTGCAAATCCCAGCAGGGCGGGGAAGCCTTGGGCTGGTTCTTCCATACATCTGTGCAAAGGCTGCACAGCACTGAGGGCAGGAGAGTTTATTCTCACTGCAACACTTACTTCAGCACCAAATTATCCCCTTTGAATATCGGGAGGAAGCAATAAACACTGCTTCTTCCCCTAAAAAGTGAGGGATACCCCTCAGCAGGGCTACAACAGCTCTTACAGGCAACATGGAAAAAGGGTTTCCAGCTTCAAAGTCTGATTTTTTAAGTTTTGGATACAAAGTCTTTGAAAATACAGATTCCCAAGACGACAGGTTCCCAGCATCATGGACATAATCCAGACTGTCTCAAGAGTTATCATTTATGGTCATGGAAAATCAAAGTAGCAAAGCAATGGCTGGAACTACTGCCAAGTGGAAAAGGCCTTTCTGAAGAGCAAGCCAAGGGGAGAAAAGCAGCTCTGAACATGCTTCAGCAGCAAGTGAAAGCTGCTTCCAGCTTTGTGAGCCAAGAGAACCATCGAGATAAGCCAACTGCTTTTCCAGTGTGATCGTGTGGCTACCTGATGTGCCGAGTCAGCCGCGTTGGGAAGTCTGACAGCACAGAAGGTTAGAGGAAGCCTGAGCAGGAGACTAGAGCTACCTGTGTTGGTGACGCTGTATTCTTCACTCTTCTTCCTGGTTTGGTAGATGATGCAGACCCAGACCAGAGACGTCAGCACGATGCTACACACCACGGCAATGGTGATGATCCCCACAGTGGTACGGTCCTTCCTACAGCCGAGAGACTGTAAGATGCTCACATGGCTGTGCGCACGCTCTGTCCCCAGGGTGTTGGACATTTCACAGGTGTATTTCCCAGCGTCCTCCAAGACAACGTTCCTAATGATCAGCAGCTGGTTGCCAGAGGTGAAGTGATGCCTTTCTGTCACGATCAGGGGCTGGTCACCTTTCAGCCAGGTAATGCGGAGAGGTGGGCTCCCTGTGGCTTTGCACTGAAGAGCCACAGTCTCACCTACGGACACTACATGGTCTTCCAGTGGATGAATCAAAGATGGTGTCTCTGCAGGAGAATAACCACAGAAATTAATTATTGGGCCCAGTGTAACAACAGATTTCTTTTAACAGTATGAAAGGTAACTGGTGTTCCTGTAAATATACAGCAATGCACTATGCAGCCACATGCTCAGGAGTATGGCAGCTGCAAACTGCAACAGATCTAACAATCACAGCCAAGGCCTTCCCATAACCAGTTGGTGTTACTCTTCCCAACAAAGAAACCCGTGAGGACCAGGGCCAACAGCTGACACGTGAATTATTTCATCAGGCAAGAGAGATGGAGTGCAATTTCTTTTTGAAGTAATTTTCCCAGACAGTGAATAGGGTGGTTGGAGGGGCTTCCCTGGCACAAAAGGAAACGCAACTTACAGCTCCTTCTCTTAATTAGCAGGGTATTTTTCATTAGTTAACTACAGTGTAGAAGAATGAAACAAAACTAATGCAGAGTACTGCCTCTTTCTCCCTCTTCTGTATCTGCACCTGCTTCACAGCTTGAAGAGCAATCCCTTTCAGGGCCTGCTTCCCGACCACTTGCTCTCTTGGAGCACTAATGCAGCTTACCCAGTACAGTCAGGGTGGCATTTGCAAGCACAGACCCCGCAGAGTTCTGTGCTGTGCAGCTGTAGACACCCATGTCTTCCATCTTCACATCCGTAATGAAGAAGACATCGTCATCAGGCATGACGTGCATGCGGCGTTCTCGGGCCGCAGGGAAGTCCGTGCCCCCATCTTTCTGCCAGGCGATTTGTGGGGTGGGGTGGCCTTCAGCTGCACACTCCAGCCGCACCATTGTCCCCGGCCGGCTGGTGACGTCGTGGGGAGTTTTGATAAATGAAGGCAACACTGATAAAGGAAAACAAGAAAAAGGGATGAGCAATTCCATGCGGAAAACACCATCTTCTGGGCAGTTCTAACTGCTTTCCTTCCTGGGCAGGACATTAATATGGTAATTACCCATAGGCAAGAGGATGGCAAGCTGCTTTTGCAGGATGTACCTGAACTGCTGGGGACTAACCCTGTGTTTCTACAGCACACACCCATCTGCAATGTCCGAGACCCCCCAGCTCAGCATCAATAGAGCTGGGATCAAAGCTAATTTTCTTCTGTGAGTAACCTGGAAAGAAACCCTGTTATCCCTCCTACAGAGCATTTTCAATCACTACAGTCCCTCTTTGCATCCTTTTGTATTTTTGTTTTTATTTGCCCATTTCACTGGGCAAAGACTCTACCGCAACAGCCAAACAGATGCAGCAAAAGCCATTGAGCATGTGCTGAGGTGCATGGCTGGGTGGCAGCCATCACAAGCCTGGCACGTGCTCCTCACATGGCATTTCGCAGCACCCACCGAGATGCAGGCAGCCGCTGTGAAGAGGTTAAGAGCTCCGGACCATCAGAAGTGAACCCTCAGGAGAAACTGCCTGCCAAAAGTGGGTCCCAGAGAATTGTACTGGCTCAGGCTGAGGAAAGGAATGAGGAAGCAGCTTCCTACTCACCATTAACAGTGAGCCGGGCCTTGTTGGAGTAGGTAGAGCCAAAATGGTTGGTGATGATACACTGGTAACGCCCTTCGTGGGCAAAGGTGACGTGCCGGAGGCGCAGAATGGTGGTGTACTCCATCACCTCGCCATCCTTTGCCCGCACATGGGCAAAGTTCTCAATTTCAGCATTGTGCAGCATCTCATTGTCTTTCTTCCATGCAAACATCATGGGGGAGCTGCTACTGCTGGCAGCCGAGCAAGTGAAACGGATATCCTTCCCAAGGACAGCCACTGTTGTCTCAGGCTGGATGATGATCTGCGGCTTGGGGACATCATCTAAGAGAAAACAGGAGGCATAGTTAGTTCTGGACTACGAGGCAAGACTGGAGCAAGCAAAGAGATGCAATGAGAAATGAGTAGTGCATAAGCGAAAGACATGATTGCACATCTGCTTTTACATCCACTGTTGTCTGCACCAGGAAAACAGCTTGCTCTTGCAAAGCACTCCGCCATCGAGAGTGGCTCCATAGTGCAGATGTGCCATGCACAACTCCGCTGAGTGGCTGGTCTAAGTTAGGATTCTCGCTCCTCTGGTTCCTTCTGTAAGCAGTGGACTGAGATGGTCACTTAGTGACCTCAAACACCTAAAGATGGCTTGCTGTCTCCACTGATGTAGCTGAACCTCAGAAAGATACTCTGGCCTAAAGAAAATACCTTTCCTTGTACAACCCATGCGTGAAGAGCAATACTGAACTTAAAACTTCACCTCCAGGCCTGCATTAGCGTGAAGTAGGAAGACACTTGGAAGGGCTGCAAATGCCACCTCTAGGCATAAATGCTCATGAGAGGTTGCAGTGAGGCGGATGTCAGTCTCTTCTCCCACGTGAGAAGCAATAGGACGAGAGGAAACGGCCTCAAGTTGCACCAGGGGAGGTTTCGGTTGGATATTAGGAAACATTTTTTCACCGAAAGGGTTGTCAAGCACTGGAACAGGCTACCCGGGGAACTGGTTGAGTCACCAGCCCTGGAGAAATTTCAAAGACGTGCAGATGTGACACTTAGGGACATGGTTTAGTGGTGGACTTGGCAGTGCTTGGTTAACAGTTGGATTCAACGATCTTAAAGGTCTTTTCCAATCTAAACGATTCTATGATTCTGTGCAGCACGCACTGTCAAAGCAGAAGCAGCTGTTATTTGCCTGTCACCCGTCTGGGGTGGAAAGCTTTGCACACTCTCTCTCTCCCCTGAAGATTGTTGGTTTTAGCAAGGTTCCAAGCAGATTCATTTATTAGATTTCTACAAATGGTGTAATTTAATATTTGACTAAGGTTTAATTAAACAGCCAGGCCTCTGGAACCAGGAGTACTAGTGCCTGGAGGACTTGGCAGGCACCAGAGAAGCAAAGCTGTCTTCGCTTTGTGATGTTGCTGTGGGGATGGAGCCTTCATGATCTCTTCTTCCAGACGAGCACAGCTAGCCTCCCAGACTCGCTCAGAGGCCACCTAGGCAGAGCCCTGCCACTCTGGGATCAGGAGGGACATGGGACAGCAGCTGGAACAAAGCTTTTGCTCCATGTTCAATGCCAGTCATGCATTCAACTTGGTTAAATAGTGTTTTCATAAGCTCATTTCTCCTTCATCAAACAGCCATGTGCAGCTCCACCCAGGATCCACACTGGCTGGCTCCACAGCACAGCTCACCAAACCAGGCCTTTATTCCCCCCAAAAGCTGGATGCATGAGCAGCATCACTTTGGCCTCCTTTGATTATTTGTATTTCTTTTCTTTCTGAGAGAGGTAGTAGATGTTTGTGTGTGCTGGGTATTAAGTAAAGCTGCTTTGCAACCACAGCTCAGGTGCAGAGTCAACTGCAGTGTTTGGGTGGGACAACAGCAGTAGGCGCTGTTTAGAAGAAAAAACAGCTGTAGGAGAAAAAAAATCATTATAATGCAACTGTTAGCCATCAGATGGTTCAAGGGTAATGCCGTACTGGCCCAAAAAAAGGAGCTGTGATGGAGAGATTCACCTCTGCTTTTAACATTTTGTTATTTCCAAGAGGGAGAAAAGATGAGTGAGGAACACAAAGCCACAGTAGAAGCTCAGAACACTGAAGAGTGAAAAAAAAAATAAATAGCTGCAGTCTTGGTAGTCTTAAACCAAGAAGACTGGGGAAGTCTCTGTGCAGCCTCATCTGGAACTGGAACAAGCATTAGTCCCATTTGATTTAATATTCTGTAAGGAATATGCTAGATGCAAGCAATGCGCTGTGTGGTTTTGGTGGGAAATAAATTGTAGCCAATGACAAATTTTTAAAATGCAGGCTTGGGCTTCCTTTGATCCCATTGAGTCACAAAACAAAACAGAAACCCTCACATAATAACATGCTAGTAGTCAAAGAAAATGTTTCCCAAGTGAGTTCTACCCTTCATACAACCTCAAAACACACAAGGAAGACTTACCACACACAAAACTTTCTGGCAGGATGGCAAAAATGCTCTTGCTTTTTAGTGACTCAGGATGGGCGCAGGTGGCCACCACAAAGGATTGCAGCTCTTTCTCAGCTAACCACTGGGGCAACCATTTCAGCTGGCAATCGCAGAGGAAGCTGTCGCTGTTTATGTGACTGCAGGGGAACAAAACCAACACAAGCCTGCTCTGAGTGCTGCACGGAGAGAAGGCTGGAAACCTCACAGCCCTTTCATGTTAGACACATTCCTCTCTCCCACCCCCAGCATGGGTGGAAGGAAAAAACACAGGACTGCAGGTTGTCCTCAGGGCACTAATGATATTAAATACATAACACATTTAAACAGAATTTGATCTCGTCATAGGAGCAACCCACTCCTGTACTCCAGTGACACTCTCAAGCACCTTATATTTATTTGCCAGCTTCCAGAGTGATCCCCTGGAACAGAAGAACAATGTCATCCCTGGCTTAAGTGAGAGAAAGCAAGGCGGATCACCTACAAAAAGGAGACAAGCAGTGGAGGCACAAGTCAACAGTACAGCCCATCCTGATCCCATTTCTCACATCTAATTACTGCACATGCTTCTTCTCTGCCTCTGTGGTTTGAGCGTCTTTGGTGGGGACCAAACTCAGGACTAAATTACTGAACAGTGAGAGGATGCCAAGTTCCCACTGTAAGACCTTCACTTCCCTCAGTGGCCAACACCAGAGGAGTAAGCGGAGAGGCCCCTGCCTCTCTTCTGTAAGGTACGTCTTCACACACCAGCATCACCAGGGATGGGAGGTGTGGCTGATGTTGTGTTTACTGATTAACAGAAGCAGTGGAACAGAAATTACCAAAGACATTTGTGTTAACCCAATACAAACAGTGACTAGTTTGGAAAGCAAAACACAACCCCCACCTCCACCCCAACCCCCACTCTGTCAGCATCCTAACAGTAACTTAGCACCTTCTGTTAAGAAAAGAGTTGTGAAAAAGGGGCAAATAAAAGGGGAGCCTCAGCATTCTTTTTTAAATATTGTGGGCCAAACTGTGGCTCAGCATAGCTCTGAGGCCAGTGAAGAACTGCAAGTTTACACGAATGGGGAATTCAGACTTTGGTCTGGTTTGGTCCAAGATCCCAGGAAAAGCCAGTCTGGTCCCTCAAACCAAATGTGAGGATGCCTCAGAGACTGGGAAAATGGCCCTGAATAGAGAAGTCCTGCCCTGCAATACTGCAAGTTGTGCAAGAGCAGGTTATCAGGACCTCACCAGAATCCCAGCTCCAGCACTGTGTTGTAAGCTGTGAATCTCCTCCAGTTTTTCCACCTGATAAGCTCAGGAAATCCTGAAGCCTGGAACTAGCCAGGAAATGGGAAAAGAAAAAAATGGAGAGGGAGGGAATGAGGGAACATAGGGATCTGATTTTCCAAAGTTGTCCACTTTGCTGTCCTAGAAAGGTGTGTAGCCCCTAATACACATGATGAATAAACACTGCTGGCTAGCTGGGACAGGTCAGAGAGACCTTCAGTGCTCAAGACTTCAGTACAATTCATTTTGCATGTGTGTGTCCCCTATCTGAAAGCCACCTTCTCCATGGTATAAAGGTTCCTTCACAATATCTGAGATCCCACAAGCTCTTCTCCAATAAGATCAATCTTTCACCTCAGTTTTGTTTCAAGAGCCAGTGCAAAAGATAAGGTGGTTAAAACAACGGACACACAATGTTTATCTTAATTCATTCCCCAGTCACTGGTATTAAATTGCTAATGGTGACCATCCCATTCCCATTTCCATTTCCAATGTCAGGAAGAAGACTCTGATGCTGCTCAAATACCAAATAAGTGATTTCTTGTTCCACAGACACTGCGCTACTCCAGAGTGTAGCAATGCACTGACAGTGGATTAAATATTTATGGTGAAGAGGAGAAAAGGAAACCAGGCAAGACTGGAAACAGTGTCTGATAACAGTGCAGAGTCCCAGCCTAGAGCACAAGCAGCAGCTCTGATAACACATCCGTATTTTTACACCAGAAGGCTGGATGACAAGTGGATCCAGTTCAAATGGTGCTTATCACTGAAATGTCGGTACTGTATGCGAACCCTAAACATAGGTACAGCAAAGGAGCAGATGGGCCACTGGGAATTAAATCAGTGGCAGGGTGAGAAGGAGAGATGTCTAACAGGACCAGGGCTGGACTTCCTGAGCGGAGATGAATAATTGCACAGATGCGAACCTGCTGGAAGAACCTGTTCCAGTGATCTAATTTCACTCACTATTGAATGCAAGATGTTCCCGTGACATCTACTCATGTGTAAAAATACCCCGCAGAGGAGGACAGAGGGGAGGAGGAAATAAATGAGTGGTAATGCGGATAACACTCCATTGGAAACAACGTGCTACTTCTCACGTCCAAGGCAAGAAGGATCCCTGCCTGCCTAACGGTGTGTACAGTCCAATTACTTACAGCTGCCGCAGGCTCTTCATCTTAGCAAAGGCATCTGCTTGAATTGAGCGGATGGCGTTATCCCCAAGGTTCCTGCAGAACACAACCAAACGCAATGTGAACAAAAGGGATGCTATGGCTGTGACAAAGTCTCTCCATATTTAAGCAATGACTCCAGCAGCAGGTATTTTGGTAGCTCCTTGTTAAGGCCAGAGGCACTTGCAGCTCATAGAAACGGTTTTCCACAAAACGCTTTAATATTGACTAAGTATTGCTGAGCAATGGTCAACCAGCAAAAATTACTGATATAAACCACTGCGTCATTCCATACCCCATCTTCTCACTACACTTTCTCAGTCTTGGCTACCTTCATCACCCATAGCTCAGAAATTCCTCAGCCCCCTCCGTAACCAAAGATAGTCAGGAATGTCGTAACCTAGGCTAGACCTTCAGCAAACATAAAGAAAGCAAATACTTGCACTAAACGGCATCTAAGAAGTTACTTGAAAGTGACTTTGAGGGGATACTATTGTGTTCAAAAACCACTGCAATGTTTCCAGAAGGAGGTATTCTTAAAAGCTTCCCTCACAACTATTGCTACTTAAAAAAATTACTTTTCCTTTCAAAAAGGATAGTGTTGGATTTAGGGCTGAAGTTTACCAAGTGAAGTGTAGGACAAGACAAGCACTGCTTGTAGAGGAAAATCTCGGTAGAGCAATAAGGGAACCTTTATCTGCGAATGTACCCCCCCAGTCAGGCAGCCCTAACCTTTCTGTATGCTCTCAATGCTCGTAACATTTCATACAATCAACAGCCAATAAAACATCTAGAGCAAAATCACATATACTTTTAACTTGTCCTAATTCAGAAAGAAAGTTATTCATGAATCACTGCTAGAGTCATCAGCCTTGAGACACAGAAAAAAAATTGCACAGCAGCAGCCAAAATTTACTTCTTGCAAATCGCTCTAAGGCAGTTGTGCTGAATGGGGATGTTCAGTGCCTGCATCATACGCAGTCATTTGCAACATGTGTCAATGCCAGCGCCTGGATTTAGGAGGAAGGTGGGGCAAGGGAGGAGGAGAGAGGGTTACAACTGAAATAGCATATTTTCATTGCTACCAGCCTGCGAAGAAGCAATGTGCAAGTCAAGGCGATATTTATCCAGGAACAAATCAAAAAATTAAGAGCATGCAGATTTGCCATATGTTCTATAACTTTGTTCCTGGCACAAAAAAAGGCCAAAGTTGAGGCGGACGTATAATGAGAAGGAAGCAGGTGGCCCCCACAAATGGACTGGCTTCTCAGTTTACAAAGACACTATTAAATTGCTAGCAGATCTCTCAAGCAGCTACTTTTGGCAGACCCCCCTTCCCAAACTGCGAGGCATGGTGGGTTACTCACAGGTGCTCCAGGGCCTCCAACCCTGAGAATGCTTTCTTGGCCACCGACTTGATCTTGTTTCCAAACAGAGTTCTGCAGTTTCCAAACATCCAGTGCCAGATAAACAGAAAGAAAATGGGGAGAGGGGGGCAGAAAATGAAGGAACACAATTAGTGTGGCTTTATCTGATATACGCGCTCAGTGTAAGTCCCGGGAAATCTGAACTGCATGGAGATTAAGAGGGCTGAAATACACTCACTTTCCCACTCCTGAAATTAAATCCTTTTATCTGCATTCGAATTTAATAGTGATGACAGCACAAAAGGGAATGTGCCATATCATGTAAAAAGGCAGGTTTGCTCCAGTGCTTGGAAACCAGCTTGCTGAGTAACAGAAGGTCCCCCCTATTCTTTGCAGGCTGGCTGTGGACAGGATTAAGTGCAATGACAGTTTAACAAGATTTTGGTCTCTCCCTGCAACACTATTCATTTCTGACTTCTTCCCAGACAGTAAAAGAGTGGTAATTTATTCAATGCTGCTTGGCCTGAGCGGACATCCACACACCAGGGCTGAGGGCTGTCTCTTGGCTGCACGTTTATACAGCAGCTAACTCAAGTGACTGCCGACTTCCTTCCCTGCCTTGTTATAGATTCAACAGCAAAGTAATATAATGCAATAAATAACAGCCCAGTGGCAATTTCAAGAGGCAAAAGGAGGAAGAGAAAAGGTAATGTACAGAGCTGAGGAGTGTGCTTGCTTGCATCTGTGACCAGAGAGCATTCCTCCGAATCAGCAGACAGTGCTGCGCAGCGGCAAGACAGGGACTATCAGCAGGCAAGAGCCAGCTGGAGCAAGCACAGCCCAGCTGCTATCTGCAAAGGAACAGTTCTCTATAAATATTGACCACTGGTGATCTGTCAGGGGCAGGGTTCATGCAAAGTGGACAGTCTCCTCACCTGCTTTAATAAAACATCAACCCATGTCATTAATAAGAAAATGCTTTCCTTCCCCAGGTTCTCTCTGTCTAAGGTTTATCGTCCAGGTGCATCTTTTATCACCACTTGCTTCACGTGGTGTCCAATGCAAGTCACTGCTAACACCTCAGGTAAAAAACTGGCACATCTGCTGCTGCATTTGAGTTTTCCTTCAAGGTTTTTCCTGCAATATAGGGTGCAACCTACATCTGCACCCTAAAAGGCTCTAAAACTGTGATGGTCCCACTGCTTGCTACTGGCTGGGGAAAGGAAGCTGGGGTACAAGATGGAGCATGTGCAGCCATTACGTGAGTAAATACATTTGCAGGAGCTTGTTAGAGCTTTCCACAAAGCACCCTTCAAACACCAGAATAATTTGGTTTCTCAGCACTGGAGCCCAGAGAGCCCAGTTTCTGTGTGGACGAAGCAGTGGATGCCACAATGGGTAGAAAGGAAAACGGGGGCTCATCATTCTGTTAGAGCAGCAAGGACTGAGACTGTATCATCATCTGTCCTTGCAGTTCGTTGTCTTTGGAGGGAGTGTGGGTGCCTGCCACTGGGACAACACTGTGACCTCGAGTAGGTCCTCACAAAACCAATTGTCCTGACGGTGTTGCAAATCACTGAGCCACCACTCTAACTCTTGATAGACAGGAAAGGCTGGTCACCCCTAGCTCCATACAAAAGGTCTGTGGCCCCAGAATCACAAATCTTACCATTCTAGAGCAAAACACAACCAAAAGCCTCGAATCCAGGCAAAGCAACCTCCCAGCCTCCCTAGTGAGACACATGCTTGAAGCCCTTCCTTATGGGCAGAGTTAACTTGGTACAAAACCACAGCTCAATTTTCAGAGCTGTGTTCCTTCGTTAATTATTTGATTTGAGGTGAGAATAAAGACAGCTATCAGAGGCATACTGGTGGCTGATGGTGTTATGCTGAGCTTGGGTGTGGTAACTGGAGATACTGATTATATCTGTTTACTTATCTGTGCAGAGATAAGCAGTACATCTGGGGATGTGAATACGCAATGCATATGCCACTTGTATAGGTGCATACAATTTTATGGCTATATATGTGAAAAATACGTAACACAGTGGGTAATAAAGCCATGCCCCAGTGAACTCATTAAAATCATTACGCCTTTCAAATTTCAACTAACCACTTCTCCAGTTCTGAAATGGTTTGAACCCAGCGGCCCCCTTCAAAGGGCTGTGGCATGCTGGAATGCAAACGCGGCGGTATGCAGCTCCACAATTAGCCTGCCTGCTGCAGCCCAGAAACGCTCCTCCACTGCCGGCAGAGCTAGGCACAAGCATGCTCTCCCGGTGATTGCATAAGTGTAATTACACGCTAGGCACGCAATTCATTAGAAAGCAGCATTTTCTCCTCCAGCCAGTTTTGCACCTGCAGGAAGATCTCAGTCACTGAGTAAGCCATCAAAAAAAGGGTTACATTTAGCAGCTTGAATAATTAGGAAACTCGCTGTTCCCCAGCGATTCCACTGATGCTTTTTACGCTTTGATGCTTCTCAACTCTCCCTTTCTTGAAACAACATTTTAATTTAGGCCTGTGCTCTCCAGCCTGGAGAGCTTCATATATAATTCAGAGAAGGCTAAAGTGACTGGCCTCCCCACCTCTCAGTTTAACACCTTCCTTTCAGCGAACAACCCTCTCTGTGCTAAATCCTTTCAGAGGCTAATCTGTGCCAGATCAAAGGGGAATGGCTTTTAAGGCAATCTCCACAGAGCTGAGGTGATTATTAATTCATTGGAAGGTCTCCTCTGAAGTGCCCATTTATTTTTTGTATGCTAATGCATTTAAAGCTGGTTGATGATTTAAACACAGACCCTAAATCACGCAGTGAAATGTTTGCTGTAAAGGCTGATATTTTATTTTATTTATGAAAAAATCCCGCCAGCAAGAATGATACTCACTTCATCCTTAGATGAAATTACAAGTTTGGGATTTACGAGCTGATGAGCTAACACAGACCTGAGCAGATCCCTTTAAAAGCGACCACTCCCAAGTGTCCCCAGAACACCTCAAGAAATATAATTAAATAATCTCATATTCTGAGGGTGTTTCTAGCCTTACACTCCGGCTGACAACAAACGATCCCAGCAACTTGTCTGTCCTGCAGCAGTTTCACTGTTAGGTAATCAAATGACTCCTGTCTGGCCGAGACCAACCTGATCCACACGCTCTTCCAGGCTATGAAATTTGCTGCAATCCTCCCCACAAATCACAGGCACATGTCCTTCCCTGCCTTCAGCCAGACTCACTGGCCCAAGTTCATGTGCAAAGAAGGAGGTCAACAACATGAAAAAAGACGCAAACCCGGCTTCTTTAGACTTGTGCCACATCCTTTGCTACTGGCAGACAAAACGGTCCTTCTTTTGAAGCCGTTCATTGTGCTGGATGATAAAACATCAGATCAGGCCACGGCTATTTCACAGAGGAGCTCCAAACACACAACCCGCACAGCCCCGCAGGCTGCCTCTGCTCCCTTCCTTCCTCCTCCTGCTCCTTGCTGTACCTCCTGGCCTCTGCCTGACCCCTACATCTCATCAGTGCTCATTTCTCCTGGATGCTGAGTCAATCCTTCTGCTGAACTCTTTCCCTCAATCCTGCCTCCTCTGGCTTTTTACCCTCTCTCCTGTTATCCGCACACAGCATTTCTAACATATCCCAATCGCTCAGTCCACTACTCTTGCTCCCATGCCAGTGGCCACACTGGAGTGATGCCCTACAGAGGATGTCCCACCAGGACAGTTCTTTTGCTGCTCCTTTCTCTCCCTTGTCAAAGCAGCACTACAGACTCACAATCCTACAGCCTGCAAATCCCTCTGGATAAAGCCTCTGCTCCCACTACCCTTCTAACTGCTCACGTGGTTTCACTGGTTTCTTCAGACAAACCAAAACCTTCACCAACAGCAGCCAAGGACTGTCTACCCACCACATCTGCTCCTCTGCCTTTTTTCTAGCAACTCATGGGATGTGCACAATGATTCCTACTGGCCTCTCTGTCTCCCACACTCCTGCCTCCCTGCCTGACTCCCCTGGTCCTTAAGTCCTTCTCTGCTTTCTGCCTCACTTTACTCACAGCTACAACTTGGTTCTGGTCTCCTTGGATCCAGTGACTCCCCTCAACAATGATCAAATGCCTGTGACTTCAAATCTTTCTTCTCTGTCTAAGCATTACGTCCCCACAAATCCTGCCATGGCTCTTCCCACTCCCCCAGGAGTCTCTAATGAGAGCACGACAATATACCGCCTGCCAGGATTCATTCTAGCCATCTGCTATCCATCGAGGTACTTTTACTGCACCTCTAGCTGTGCCATCTCAGCATCAGAGACAGCATGATGGGGGGGTGCCGAGAACTTAAACAAAGGCAAGAGGTAATGATTAGAAAGACTCTTGATTTGTCACAAGCCATCAGAGACTTTTCTGACAGGGCTGATTTATATAACCGATTTCAAATGGATAACGAACAAGTACAGAGCAATGTGAAAATACTTGCGAAGGCCAAGCAAGCTATAAACATTTGCAAGGCGCATGCTTGCCTTAGGTTTCTTTTTATCTCTTTAAGAGCCTATGCCCCATGGTGCCTTTTATTGTCGCTGCACATGGAAGCAAGCCCAAAAGATCACTCTCAGACAGAGTATCCCACAGAAACGAATCCTGATTCAATCCTCTGTTGTAACAGGAAGTGGGGTGATCTTCCTCTTCTGTTTATTGTTATTTGCTGCATCAATCAGAACTTCGCTGAAGATTGCAAGGGGTCTTTTTTGTTGCTGTTTGCTTTTAGAAGCAAGGAACGGTTGTACTGAATCTTATAGATGAAAACAACTTGACTTCCTCCTGTGTCTCTGAACTACAGTATGTGGCACTGTCTGTTCATTGCTTTAAAAGGACTATAATCGCTTGTGCTTCTTGATAACCACATCTGCACTCTTGCAGCAAGCCTGCAAAACTACTACATCTCAAATTTTCTCTTGAGTTTTATCTTGTTCCAAAGGGAGGAAGGCTGTGTCAGAGGGGAAAGACCCACCCCCCAACACAAATGCTTTACGGAACTTCAAACCCAGGGTTACTCACAGCTTGCTTAGGTTTTCTAGGCCTGTAAAGGCTCCATTGGTATCTTCTATTGTGCCTGAGATGTCGTTGTGGTCCAGTTCCCTGGGGAGAGGACAAGAGACAGCTTACAATCAGTGTCTTAGTCCTAGCGTCATCGTTAAAAACAAATGGAAGAGTTTGAGAATGCCACATGAAGAGGTGGCATTTCTCTTGACAGTTTTCAGAAAAAGCAGAGTCCCACAGCAAAGCAGCACTAATCATGTTCCTGCACTGGCCCATGCTGAGATGGTGCATTCCAAAAAGAGCCCTGGCTTTTTTCTAGCTGAAACTCTCCGTTTCCGAGACAGCAGCAGTAGCACATAGCTACTTTTTAACAAGTAGGTTTCAGTCCTTTTCTAATTCTGTGCATCCAAACAGAAGGTGGAAAAAGAAAATAAAGTCCCAAAGCTAAACTGGAAGAAACAGCTGTCCTTAAATGCTACTATCATGAAGATAATTTTGGCTATTCCAATGTATACATATATTTGTCTACAGCCGTATCTTAGGAAGATGACTTGGTGTATTTTCTATAAAGCTGCATTTTTTTCTGGCAATGAACTTGAAAGCTCAACAAAGGAAAACACCATCACCCCCACACAAACCTAACCACTTTTTTTAAAAAAACAAGGAAGAATTCCTTTTTCAGAGTTAGCTTCTTTTGGCTTTCAAATTGACCATCCATTACAACAGTCAAAGAGGTCTGAAGAAAAACAAGCACAGAGAACAAACACAGAGATCCACAAAAGCTGTTTAAACAGTCTGCTTAAAAATCCTTCCCTCCTAGCTTTAATTCCAGCTAGCAATGAATACCCAGCAACACAGACAGAAATTTATCATTTCTAACATTAAGTAAAAAGAAAGAAAAAATAAATAGGCTTTGTTGGTTTTGTTACATCACTCTGATTTAAAACCTAGTAAAACCCAACAAAAAGCAAACTTAGCCATCCAGATAACCCCCCGAACTCCTTTTGCACCTTTTGAAGATTATTATCAGAACATTCCCAGTTTAAAAATATTAAGACCAAAAAAGAAAAAACACAGTCCCCTACATTTTGCAACATTCCAGACATGGGCATCATAGTGTACTTTCTGGGCTATGCAGCACAAATACGCAAGAAGAGAATAAAAATTTTTAAATTCCCCCAGTTTCAATATCAGCGTGGTTTTCCTTAGCTGAGATGGGGCTGAGATTTTTGATCTCGGAACCTAAGCTGGCTGCAGTCTTTGCTTGTTTCTTGGCGGTCGTGTGTGAACTAAAGATGTGAAGGGAGATGGCCAAAAGCCACAATTCCTCTTTCTCAGCTGGCGTGAGACCTGAATCTCATGTCCCTGGGGAACCCTGGCCTTAGCCAGCAGCACTGTGGATGTCAGGGTGATCTGTGGGTAGGTCTATGCCAAAGGGATGGATAAAAACTCAACATCCCCATGGGGTATGGGCACATATAATGCTGTGGTGGCATAAGAGACAAGTCCAGGAGAGATGCTTTGATGTGCTGACATTTTCAGCACTATCCGAGCTGGGCAGGACCAAATACATCCTCCTGGAGCTAAGTTTCTACATTTCCCCTGTGGTTGCCAAGCCAATGCCTGTTGTTCTGTTTTGTTTTTTAAGGGCAAATCTCTTCTCAGACATTTCTCCTCTTCAGTTCCACCACTGGCTACTCGTCTTTGGACCAGCAAACCCTTTCCCATGGCAGAGACAGACAAGTGGGAACAGCCTGTAGAAGCTCTCTGACACACACTTTTATTAATTGACTGCCACACATTGTGTTTTCTTGAAAAAGGAAAAGAAAATGGTATTGCTTGTTCATCCAGAGGCAACTCAAAGGTTTAGTGTTAGAAAGGAGGAATAAAAACCTTTTTAACAAATGAGTGAAAATAGAGAGAAAGAAAAAGAGTGGGGTATTTTGGCCTAGCTCTCTTTGTATTCAAACTCCTCTCCCAGCCCCTGTTGCCAATTTCCTATTCTTTCTGGCTGGCTGAGCTTGAATGCTCGCAGCCTTGTTAATCATTGTGCTCCGAGGTCTCCGGGCCTGACCTCTATTTGAATAGCTCCACATTTCAGCAGTTTCACACCCACCAAAGGCTCCCCAACAATAGGCCATAATTAAAGCATGCTCAGGTCTTTTTCACCAGGTGCAGGACCCAATAGGCCTTTCTCTTTATTAAATTAGAGCTCGCTCACACAGTCCCTTCCCCACCTCCCCCCTCTGCCCTAGACATAAAAGAGGCTCCACATTCACTGCAGAGCAAAGAGAACTACCAGCTCCCCGTCCCCTCCATTTTTCTTTGGAGACATTTAGTTCCGGTCTTGACAGCTGCCTCAGAGAGGTCCCTTCTGAATGCCCAGTGGCTGAAAGGCTTTGGCTTAAGTTTAAAAAAAAAAAGGAAAAAAAGCAAACAAAACCCAAACTCACTTTCCAGTCACTTCCTTCACTGCAAACTTCAATAAAGGAAAGAGTGAGATGCAAAGTACTGTAAAGAGGGGAGATCTCTCTGTTCCCGTTTCCTTTTAATTACTCAGGCCACAATGGGCTTCTGAAGAGGAATAAAAGTAACAAAGTGGGTTTTTTCTTTTGAAAGAAGAATTAAATCAGTCTGCTGAACTCAACCAGCCTGGGAGCATGGACAGTGCTGTAACGCAGACTGTGAGAACTTTGTGGTGTGCCAGCTGAAGGTGCTGAGCCCGCAGCCTCTGGGGAGAGGAGGAGAGCAGCCAGCAGCTCAGCAGGTACAAGTAAGGGAGACAGAGGCAACACAGCTGCAGGAATGGACAATTATTAGAATCGGACTCCCCATCTGCTGATGTTTCTAAGGCAAGCCCAGATGTACTTCAATCCAATGTAGCTCTTGGATTTAACAGTGTATAACAGTACAGTTCTACAGCTGGCATTGCAGAGGAGGTCAGATTGATCTGTCTCATGGTCTCTAATAGCCCCTAAAATCTTAGAAGTTGGGATCCAGACTAGCAGGCTTATTTCCACTGCGACGTTTCCAGGTATTATGTTGTGTCAGTGACTTTAAAAGTCTCTGGTAAATGACCACAGCCACCACTGGATGTACCACTTTGCAATTCAATATTAAAGCACATGAAACTTTACTATTGATAGCATGGCAGCATTTTTGTTGTTCAGGGGTTACCAAGAAAATCAGAGCAACAGAACATTTCATGACTCAAGTGAGCCCAATTCTGCATTACAGAGAAAGACTTCTGGTTACTTTCATGGTATCTGTAGCAGCTTCTTGCTCCCACGATTCGACCCAAGACCGGATGAAGCTTCATGTGTTGTTACACTTCTGGTATAATCAGATCCCAAGCCCAACCTCTACATTTCTTTGTTTTGCCATTGTTTTTTTTTCCTTCTTAACACATCCTAGCCCAGAACTTTATACTGATTATTCAATTAAAAAAAAACCAAAAACAAGTAACAGCATGCAAAAATGCTCAATAGCACATTTAAGAGGATATTCAAATGCACAATGACCCAACAGAAACTGTCCTTTTCTAAGAATTTCAATATGATAGCAAGAGAAATTCTGCTATTAGTTGAAGGACTGAAACCTCAGAGATTTTTGCTCAGCTGGGCTAGATTCAGGATCCTGTCCCATGTTCCTAGGATTTTACTCCAGAGCCCTCTACTCTGAAAGCACCCTACAACAGTGAGCAGTTCCACTGCAATTCTCCTAACTACTCTTAATAAAAAAATACAAGTTCACTGAAGCTGAATAATGGGGTAAACACAGCAACTGCGAAAGACAACAGAGCAGCACGTAGGGGAGTTTGACGCTGAGGACGCTGGCACTCAAAGTGACTGCAAAGCAGACCAGTTTGGCAGAACACAAACCATGGAGGGAAGATGGGTGTTAGCTGACAAAAGCTGGGAGCAACTTACAGGACACGTAGGTTTTTGAGTCCCTTGAAAGCACCTTCTGCAATATGATTGATGGAATTGTGGCTCAGTCGTAGTACATGCAGTCCCCCAAGGTCTGCCAAGCTTCCCTCATCCAGCCTCGTTAGGTTGTTGTAAGAGAGTATTCTGAGGGAAAAAAACAACAACATCCCTTGTCAATTCAACCGGTATTTTCCAAATTCCTCTGGGCCAACCACTGCCTGCCTCCCACAACCACCTTACAAGAGGCGATGTGTACTGGGTGGATACATAACATCTCGATTAGGAAGTAAGCCTGCAGTCTGCAAATATTCCCACAAGATACCCATGGGGCAGCTTGGATGACCATAAAGGGAGCAGGAGGCATTTGGTACCCAGCTATAGCGAAGTCTCCTGTACAGGCAACAGAGAGAAGCTCCTTCAGAAATGAGTGAGCAATAAGTTAATACGCACACTGTCAGTTATGGCAGGGACAAGCTACTCTTTCTCCTGTACAGCTAGGTTAGGGTCTGGGAGCACCACCCCTCCTCAGTCCCCAGATGTACAGGTAACACTCAGATACCAGTCCTGGTTGTGTTCAATCCTCACTTCCATTTGGACTCCCTCTGAGACTTACAGGAAAAAGCAGTCCCCTCCTTCCCCACACCCTGCGAGGTGGAGAGCGACATCAAACAGATGGATTTTGAAGTTCACACGTGCTCTTGGCAGGGTCCAGACTTCTGTATTCAGGAGGTGTCTTACCATTCTGCACTTGTGCACAGCAAGCCCCAGGCATCTGGGTGTGGATGTCTGCACAGCCTGCTCCACCCCAGTTGAGAGCCAAAAGCATTTCACCACAAGGCAATTGAATATTTCCTTTCATGCACAGGAAGCAGATACCTGTTGTAAACCAGCTGCCTTCCCTCCTGCTCCCCTTTTGTTAAGGAGTGTACAGTCTGCTTGAAATCTCCACTTACAAGTGACTAATATTGGAGGGTTGGTTTTTTCCTAGTTTTCCATCCATCTCTTCCCTTTGCCTGTGTTATCTCTGGTTTTGGGAGATTTTTTTGAAGTGCTACTCTTGTTGCAGTTTGGAAGCTGCTGGGAAGAAAGCTGTTTTTCTCTCCCAGCCAGGGTGCTGATGAGGCTTCTGAGATCTGACCATGGGAAGCTACAAGCCACTGCAGACACCTCACACACTGTGCAACCACCTTCTACGCAAGCAGTAAAGCTGCAGAGCTGCTGATGTTCAAGGCCAGATAGCTCATCAAATGAGGGACCTCCTGGGGTAGCAGCAGGCAGTCACTGGTAAGTGATCTTCAGTTTGAAGCATTCACCCACTGCTCCCAACTGCGAGTATATTCCTCCTGATCTCTGGATGTCACTGCAGCTGAGTAAGCCCTGCAGGGCTACTGCCAGGTGACTGTGAGCAGCAATAGCCTCAGCTTTAAGTTGCCTGCATACTGACATGTGGAGTATTAAAAAGTAGCATTCAACTACATGCCGCTGCTCACATTTTCTCAAGCTTCTCTCTTTACAAAGGGCAGTTGCATAGGATTTTCGAAAATACCGTAGTGACCTGGGAGCACAAGTCACTTCAAAAGATGTGAGAGTTTGGGCTGCTAAACTTTCCAAAAAGATGAGTTAGGCAGCTTCGAACAAGCACTAAAATCCTTCATTGTACAGACAACAAGAAAAAAAAGATCGCACTGAGTTCCAACTCTCCAAATTCCTCTTCTAGTACTGCCTGTTAGTGAGCCTGCTTAAAAACGTGTCTAGGGCTTGCATGAAAGTCACTGCAAAGCCAAAACCTAAGTCAAAACAGACACTTACTCCAAAGCACTGAGAGTGTCATTTACTTGGCAAATGAGCTGTCCATCTTTTAGCTGTGTGAGTGGGCAGAGGGCAAGCTTTGGAAAAAAAATCATCAAAGATTAATGAGTCTGAAGAAGCTATGGGATAACATACTTTCATTCCTAAAAAAGTTGTAACATTAGTTACGAAGAACTGGCATCCAGTCAAAATTATGTTCTCACCTGCGATTAAAGAATTTGCTTTAAAAAAAAAAAAAAAAAAAAAAGGTGTTCAAAAGTAATCCTAAACCTGGCTGAGAAAAAAAAAATAGTTCATTTTGATTCTACACAGAAGAGTTCCTGCCACAACTGGTGAAGGCATGTTCCCTCTGTTCGTTCTAACGTCACCTCAAGACGGACGGACAGCAGCAGTATTTAGGGGACTACCTCAATGGCTGTAACCAGGTAACCAGATGGAAGGTTTCAGGAGCTAATGCACCTGGCAGTGGCTTCCTTCAACATGTAAGGGCTCTGCTCCCTGCCAACAGGACACGGCAATTTTCAAATCAGTATGTTTCCCTCCTCAGCAGTTTGGATTATCCGGGTTGAGAGAAGTCAGCAGGTCTCTGCTGCTTCCCCTACCTTGTCATCTCTCTCTGCTAGTGAGACATCACTAGAACAAACAAGTAGAGATGTTTGTCTACACAGACCTTTCGGCCTGGCAAGGAAGTGGGAAAGCAGCGTGCAAAAAGCGATACACAAAGGGGTTAACTAGAAACCTGTTGTGCAGCTGGGGCTCCTGCTGTCAGCCAGTTCTGGACCTGGTGCATCTAAAACATTTCATTCCCACTGACCAAACTATAGGTAAAAAGTGAAAAGAAAGACCCAGCAGCCAAGTCATCATTTACCTCTGATGAAATTCTATGCTCTGACTGTGAATTTTTCCATGATGTTGATGCCCTACCACCTGACTGGTGAATACAATCAGCCCTTTCTCATGCCCATAAGAAGGGAAGAGTTCTCTTTTGTTGTTAGCTTTTCCATCAGACCAGAGCTTGGGGTCACATTTTCTCCCAACAACTGAAGGAAAGACAACTCATCCTTCAGATGATCACCTCCTTCCTTAGCACAGATAAGCAGGGCTCTGGCCACCTCTCTTTCTTAGGTCAAGAACTTTGAAATTAATTCCCTCTACCACCACAGTCAGTGTTTCCTGATAACTGAAACCCAGCAGATTTAGCAATAGTGGAGGTGAGCAAGGATCTTTTAATTAGGAATGAAACGTACACGTTCAAAGAAGTGCACAAAGGCTGTCTAGATGTATCTAACGCTTTCTTTCCTCACCCTTCAATTTCAGAGCAGATCTCTCCTACAAGTACTCTTTGGCTGTGGGAGTTTCAGTTAGGAGTATCTGATGGCTCCCTGCAGCAGCCTTACCCTAAAGGCAACACCTGCAAGAGCTTGTAATATTTTGCAGAGATTTGTGCTAACACCCACATAATCGCCTTTCGAATCTCAACTAATGTCGTCTCTGGCCTCACACTCTAGCACAATCCTGTTTGTCAGGCCGAGCACGCCCCGGTGGCTCCTACCACCTCACCCCACCACACATTTTCCAAACCTACCCCATTCTGCACCAGAGCAAGCGAGTCCTGCACTGGGTTTCTGCAGTTACTGCAGAGGATGGCCTCTAGGCCAGGACAGCTCACTGTTAGCACTACTTGTTGGCAAGAGATCCCAGTCCATACCTGACAAAGGACTCAGCGTGACATGCAGCCTCCAATCTAAACCTTGAGGGTTTGCAAAGACAGTGTCAGGTAGAAAAGACAAGCATAGTTCTGCCTAAAAGAGTTCTGACATTAGCTCTGCAAGATGCAGATGGGACTACCCTTCCCATCTGAATCCAGGCTGAAATAAAGCTTTAACAGAGGCACCAGATATTGGGTCCCTGAGAGCAAAAAGCTCCCAGAGCCATGCTACTAACAGTGAAATGATTTGCACAGTGATTCCAGGGATCCAACTGTGAGTGCCTTAGGAAGGTAGACTCCCCTTTTTTGATGCTTCAGATCACTTGCTGACCATGGGCAGAGCACGGTGTCAATTCTGATCTGTTGCCTTGAAGATTTCCCCATTGACACTGCTTTAACCTAGTAAAATATCACTTGAGGATCTGCACATGAAGGAACTGTAGCTCTCTACAGCACTGTGCCAAGCAAAGGAACCCTTTAGGCACAGGCAGTTTCACAGCAATTTGAAAAATCAGGTTAATTAAACAATCAAATATTTAACTAAATCAAAAAATAAAGTATTTCCTTGTGCCCCCCCCCCCAAATAATCTGTATCTGAATGAATAATTTGGGTTCAACAGAAGATGATGACTGGTCACTGGACTAACACATTAATTTTGTTTCTAAACCTAAAGGAATGACATATGTCATGTCCACCTATCTCTGAATCCACATCCCAGAACACTAGGGACTCACAGCTGGGTAGAGAGATACCAACCATTTGTCTGAGTCCAGAAGGAGACCTCTGAAAGCAGGAAGCTGCTTTATCATACTGCTTGATGGTGGATAGGAGAATCCCCAACAATGTTTAACAAGAGATTTCCAAGCATCCAGCAGAATGAATTACAGTTTCGCTAACCACATGTGTCAAGTTCTCCAAAGAAAAAAGTTAATCTTTCCACAGTCCCACCGAGGGGATGACAGCTACTTCTGTAAATACTGCAAGCATCCATGTGTGTCTCTTCAAAAAAGCATTAAGCAGTGCCACAGACCCAAAAGACACCCTTGTGGGGCTGTCCTCAGCAGCAAGGCTTTCTTTCATTTATCAAAGAGACTGTATTCACAGCTGGAAATCTCAGGAGAGCAAAGTCAATGTATTTGCTTTTCAACAACTGAGCCTAGAGGAAGGGTAAAGTGTAAACAGGAGAAACAAGGAGAACTGCCTTTAAAGGGCCAAATCTCTGCTGGTTAAAAACATGATTGTTCTTTGTAAATACAGAGGATAAAGCAAAACTTCCTTCAGGCTGTACAGCCATTATATAGCAAGCCGTGCATGTCTTGTAACTAGCTAGCTAAAAAGTCTTGGCAAGCCGCAGATCACAAACTCTCCAGGTCTTTTGGCACTTAGTGGGTTCTAGTCTTTGTTTCTGGTGCAAATGTATTTTAGTCAGGTGCTCTGAAGGTCATAACATCATAAATAACAAGGGCATCACATAGGAGGCTGCAGTTCCTGCATTTCTACAGGCATTGATACAGCATGAGCTGCAAGCCATGCCATTAGGAAAAATCCTTACTCCCCCTTCCTGCCAATATTACATTAGCATCAAAACCTAACCCACGAACCACAAAAGAAACCAACTTACAGCTCGTGCAGCTTCTGACAGAAGCTCCAGCCATCAGGGTTGATGCGGGATATGGAGTTGTTACTGAGGTGAAGCTGGTGCAGAGATGACAGGCCGTAGAGAGAGCCACTGTTTACTTCTGTCAGGCTGTTATACTCCAGGTGGCTGTGGAGAAAAATCAGAAGGAATTGATAGATAAGAAGCACCGGTCAAATGCTGAAGAACTTCCAACAAGGATTAGCATTTTAGCCATTCCTATACACCCTTCTAGATACCCATGTGGATAGGTGCATGTGTTGGCATTTCTTGTGCAAGTGAAGGACAGAAATTCAAGAACACAAAGCAAATTCCCAGAATGAGCTGTGACTGCAGAGTTACACTCCACTGCAAGTAAACTGGGCTTAAAGCATCGCATTCAAGTTTGTATTTGCAGAGTCTCAGTTCTGTGACAGCAGTGTCCAGCAACATGCTGCCTTGATTACTTGTGACCTTGCAAACACACTTGATAGCCAGCAGTTTCAAGCATTTCTTTGCAATGACTATTCAATTTGTTCTTTCATATGGAAAGATCACATCACTGAGATAGGCCAGCTTGGTTTCTAGGTATCCCAAGAGGCAGAATAATCAGGTCTGCAACACAGAGTTTCCATGTATCGGTCAAAACAAATTTGCAAAAGCCAGATGACCTTTTATTTAAAGACCATTTGAATTGAGATCTTACTGAATGCTCAGATCGTCAGACTTTCAAAGGAGTAATGCCACAGCTTGAAAATCAGGACTTTTTTTTTTAATCAAACACCTGCTAAAGCAACGAGCTTTAATAAACTGGGGTCAACTAAACAGAAGTTGCTGTAGCAGAGCAGAGCTCTGTGCATGCAGGACATAGAAAAAAGCACAAGGACTGGCACAGGTGCCCACAGGTCTTGGATGGGAGTCCTTGCTAAAATGCAGAGAAGGACAGGATAGCAGGTGAAGTCTAGGCTGTTTAAGGGAAGAGAGCCCATCCCTCCAACTTACAGAACTTGCATCTTGGCTAGACCCCAGAAAGCCCCATCGGTCAATTTGCTTATGTTGTTCCGCTGGAGTTTCAGGACTTCCAAGCTGTCCAGTCCCTGGAATGTCAGGCCTTCAATCCGGCGGATGCGATTCCGGTTCAGCTCCCTAAAATCACCAAGGCCATACAAGTTTATTAAATCCCAGTCCTTTCTCACGAAATCATCTGTGCAGCATACAATGGGGACAGCAATGCCAACAACTCCTCTGTCAACGGTTCCCAGGAGACAGCAGAACCACACCGGAAACTTTCAATCCCAGAGCCAGCCAGGGAAGTCAGCTGGGTATGATGGCTTAAATAAACTCACCCTGGGACAGACTTTCACTACAGAGAAATAACAGAGAGAGTGCAGTAATTCCTCTTCATCCCCACTCTCTCTGCATTTCTTTTAAGCCATTTGTCCTTTTCATCAATTTTCACACTTCATCTTCTCTCAAGCAGAGACACCATTTGAACCAATACAGTTAAACATCAAGCATTATTTCCCTTACAACCCATTGTTTTTACAGGACTTGTGATCGCCCGGTAAAAATGTGCTTTGAAACAAGCGGGTGCCATATGAACCGTAAGCCCAAGAGGAAATTTTATGGCTAAGTTTGAAAAGAAAGCTTTCAGTTCCCCTGACAAATTTCACATTTTTTCCTATTATAAGAAACTAATAAAGAGTGAAACAAGTTGTTTCCAACAACAAGGCAGTCTAAGTATTTTGTGTATACAAAGATCTCTGACTTGGTTCATTAAATTTCTCTTCTTTTTTTTTTTTTTCCCCTCCCTGGGTGCAGAGGGACTCCTAAATTTTGGGAATACCTTTTTTCTGAATACCAATACAACATCACCACATCACACTTTACCAACCCATATCAAACAGTCGTATGGATTGCTAGACCCAGACATACCAGGTGAAAACCCAGTTCCATAAAGTCAGTGGAAAACTTCATCGACAGAATGTGCTAAAGCTGAAGACAGAGATTTTTAAAATGGATACCTTTCCACACATACAAGACTAACCTAAGGGTAGTTCCCTATTCGGTGTTTGTGGGGAAGAAAATGGTGGCGGTTACATCATCAGAACTTGTTTTGGAAAAGATGAGGAAGCTGCAGAAACTTTTAAGCTTACTTTTTAACTGCCTAAAAAAACAACGCTGAACTTGCACATGAGTGTAATTACAGTTAAGTAAGCAAATTTTGGAGGCCTGAAGACTCTTGCCTTACTGCACTTCCTAGGCTATTAGTGCTACGCTTTGCCAGATGAAGAACCGTACACAAATTCTACAACACATCAAGTCTGTATAACTTGCAATTCATTCATGCTTATTTAGAGGGTTAAACAAAAACAGCTGTGAGACTGTCTTTAAGAGTACCAATTACTCCAACTTTCAGTGAAAACTGTCCTAAACAGATTGAGTTGACCTTTTTTTTAATTAGTTTTGCACATGATGCAGATGAACACAGTAGATTACAAGCTCTCAGCCAATGGACAGTAACTTCCAACTGAGAAACAACAGACTTAAGATGCATATGCTACTGCGTCACACTGTTCAATCCCAAATTGGCTATAAATCCTCCATGTGTGCAAGCACAAATGCACACTCATTCCTTAGACACATCCTGGCTTAAGGATCTGTCTCTCAGTCAAGAGGTTGCCATTTAGAGGTGTGAATTCCAACAGCTTTTGTGGACTTCATCTTAACAGACATGTTAACCTTTTGCCTATCAAATTTGATGGAAAGACTGCAATGGGCCTCAGGCTGGGCCCAGTTCTCCAACAGCAGCAGAAGGGAAAAGCTGAACAATTAGTGCTACTATCTTACACATAAAGCATACTTATAGCTGCAAATGTCTCTGCGTCCCCATGCAGCTCCTGCCATATGGACTGCAAGCAGGACACAACAACATGTGCATTAACTCATCTAGACCGCTATTTTCTCTGCCCAAACATCACCATGCAGTTTAACAACCTTCCGTCATTGCTTTTTTTATTGCCACATAAATGTACCTGTGTGGTCTTGAAAAACTAACATGGTAGCTGAGCTCTGTTACTTGCAATAGAAACATCTTCCCAGCCTCTCTTGCCCCACAGACACCAGAGCTTTCAAGGGAATGGATCTGTCTTAAGCTGTCAAGCACACATGATGCTGATGCCTGCTGCAGCATCCCTCCCTTCCCACCTGATCAGAAGAATGGCCTGAAAAGCCAATAGTTAGAAGACAAAAAGGAGTCTCTCCCAACATGTTCTACTAGGTGCTGGCAGAGGACTACTGCACTGTGTATTCTACGTTTTATAGATAGCAGGTGAGAAAGGGTGACATTTGGTGTGTATATCCCTCAGGGACATTTTGTCTCTATAAAGTGTGACTGAGCTTCATTAAGGTGCACATTTCTACTCACAGTTGTATTAGCCTGGGTAGCCTGAACGCCTTGACAGGAAGCTGAGTGATCCTGTTTTTACTCAGACGAAGTGTTAGCAGGGACCGTGACAGACTATCAAAAGCACCAGGCTCCAGGGTACTGATTCTGTTGCTCCCCAGGTAGCTGCAATAAATCACAGCAAAGAAATGAACAGTTCTGTCAGAAATCTCCTTTTATCAGCATTTAGGTGGTCTCCAGACAGGCTGGTGAAATTACAGAGGTGGCTTCAGATCAATTGGATTCTGGCAGCACAAGGAACACAGCGCCTTTCCCCAGAGCCATGTCACAAATGTGAAGAAGCGCTGCACACTTCCCAAGAGCTCCTTGATACCCTCCTACTTCAGCAAGACAATCGGGAGTGGAAGCCAGAAACTGGAGAATATTCCAGTGCAGGATAACTCTATTCATTCCCCATTTTTCCCTCTGCATCTGTCCCAGGGCTCTTTCTTACCTGGACCCTAGTCTCTGCCACAGAGGCTGTTTTCAACAGGACAACAGGCAAATATCAGTCACAACACCACTCTCTTATATCCTCTTACAAAGAGGGGCAGGCACTTAGGTGCAAACTTTAATGCAAGCAGATTATCTGTCTGCACCTCCTCAAAGGTATCTAAAACACAGATTATTTTAGGTTTCCCTGAACAGCCAAACATCTCTTTTGGGAGGGTGTTACTCTGCTTAACCCTGGTTTTCTTCAAAGAACCAAAGAGAGATTTCTGGTCTTAACATTCAGTAGCCACTTTAATGATGAAACCGTCACCCCTTCTAGATGCACATGGGCTGATCTGAGAAACGGCATATACACTTCCCACTGGGGAAGAGACACAGGTCTGCTGCAGACTTCTGGCTTCTAGGGTTCCAGCTGTAAAGACACCCACAACTGAAGGATGCAGGACACTTTTTCTCTGTTGCAACATTCCCATGCAACACCATTAATAATAATCTGTATTCTTTCACACATACATCAGAAACCAAAAAGACAGGGCTCAAAAAATAACCTGACAGCAGGGATAACATGTTGCCTCCTAGTTCTCCTTTGCCCTTAAAATCTTGACAAATAACCCCATACTTTGTATGTTCATTCCCCCTCCTTTTTTTAACGAAAGTTTGAGGCCCTTTTCTCTGCTGTGGTAACTCAACACAAGCTGTTCCCAACAAGAAAAACTCACAGCTCCTTTATGTGAAGTCCCTGTGGAAAGCAGCCGTTTCGGATTTCCGTGATGTCATTGAAACTCAGGTCCAAAGTTTCCAGGGTAACGTAGGGATTCAGTTGACTCGCTTCAATGCTGCGGATCCTGTTGTGATGCCTGAAACAGTCAGGAAGAGAAACAGATACAACTTCGTTCTCTTAGAAAAACAGAAAGAATAACTGAGGCCACAGCAGGCCCACGGGCTGGCCCCTGAGTTCATACACTCAGACTTACGGTGCTTCAACAGCTGTCTGAGGAGAAACCCACACCAGAGAGACAGTCCTTCATCCCCATGCTGTTCCTATGGCTAGAGAGACTAGCTCACAGATAGTTGCAAGCTTCCAGACACTTTTCTAGTATGGTACAAGACTTCTCCCTTCTATAGAACTATTGATTCCATTCATCAGCTTTTCTTCCAGTGATTTGGGCTCAGTCTCCTACAAGCCTGCACTTCCAGAACGGATTTGTTACATGCAAGGACTGCAGGGCTGGATTTTAATCCTGCAGGCACGGAGTACTTATCAATGGTTTAAGCAACCTGCCAACGTTTCACACAGAGAACGGGGTTTTCAGAGCAGGAAACAGATAAGTAAATACAATCTCAGCACAAGTTACAAAACACTGTTTCCTTAATTCCTAAGGGTTCTTCTGAAAACTCCCAAATTCGAAATAGGACAACTCTGCAGTGCCAGTGCTCTGCCCAAGCACCGACCGCAGGATCAGGCCCTGTAACGATCACCTGTGTTTGCTGCCTTACCAGTACCAGCCTGAAGGAGTCAATCTGATGTTTATCTTTAGAGAAGGTACTACAAACTCTCCTCAGGGTTTCCACAGCCATCAAACAGTTAAATACTCTAGACTTCATCTGTACTCAACAAGGTCTAACTAAAAATCCCCCCTTGAGTCCTTTCCTCTGACTCTTTCCTGGCCTGAATCAGTAGAGAGAACAGTAATCCATTAAAAAAATACATGGTGCATTAGTCACAAGAAGTAGAGCACATGCCTGATGTGAATTTAGACCAGTCACTGATATTACTGGCAAGGCTGTGAAGCACTCCAAACAGAGACGCTCACCAGACACTTGAGAACTTGCTGAATAATAAGAGATAGTAGAGAGGGTTCAGACAAGTACTGTGCCTTAATCCAGCCCGCTACCCACTGAGTAACCAAAAGAGGAGACAGCAGTCAGCGAAAGCACTCTTGAATACAAACCAGGACATCCCAGCTCTCCCAACAAAGCATCAACTCTTTGAAACCAAAAACTAACAGATGAGCCAACCACAGCCTTCCAGGCACTGAAGCTGATGGGTGTCTCGGAGCCCATCTTCTCCAGCTTCACCCCCATTTCAGGCTCTCCCAGAGGTTCAGACAACCCCTTTTCAAAGAAAATGTCTCCCCTCAAAATCAAATACCAATAGCACACGGCAAGGGACCTGCTCCCTGCACTGTGATCTGCTCTTCTACCCTCCCTATTATTAAAACCAGATTGTTTCACCACCACATTTGCTGGTGTCTGTAACAGGAAGAGGGTAAAAACTGCATCTCCAGAACAATATGCTTTCTGGAGACTCGCCCTTTAAGCAGCCAGCACATGACCCTCACTTATACTGGGGAAGCATTCGCAGAAATACTGCTCTGACTAAAAGAGTTTAAATGCTACTTAATTTTGGTGCAGGCTCACAAAACATTCACAAATTTTACACTACTATAGCAGTGTGTTGCTAATACAATGCAAAACAGTGTCAAGAAAATCAAAGTCATAACTTATGTCCCCAAACTGGTTATTCCATGGGTTACAGGCACACAGGTCTCTACAACCACAAACTGTATAAAAGGCAGTAATATGGCTACTATCCAAATGACCGATACTCATTTACAGCTAGGAATAAATGCTTTTCACATCTGTGTACATAGTAGAACAGAGGTACAGTGAATTCATGCTACAGCGAGACTAAAATACAGGAAAATTCACTATACCCAGAATTTTGTGACCTCCATAAATTGAACACATGGGCGAGGGGGATTTGTTTTCCCCAAGGACTACTTCTTTTGCAATGAACTCGATTAGTAGAACCAGCAAGTTCAAAAATTCCAAGCTTTTTTTCTCCTCAAAATAAGAAAGTCCATTAAATGTGTGTATGACCTTGATTCAGGAAAGTACCACAACACAGACATAAGTGAAAGCAAACCCCAAGCATGTTTTCTGGAGCTCTCCTGAAGCAGGGGCTCCAAGTTCATCTCTGATCTCATCTAGGCTGTGATGCCGAGTTGAATCTGGCTGTGAATTAACAGGAAACGAAGGCTTGTGCAAATGAATGTGGAGAATCTATAAATTACCTGACAATCCCAGTGCAGGGCAGCTAAGTCTGCAAGGGACTGAGAGCACAGAGTAAGTTTGGACATGAAGTGCTCTTCAGAAGCCAATGTGATTTTTTTTTTATTAATATTTCTGTGCTTTAGTTGCTCAACATACATCCAATCTGCCTGCCTGCCAGATATCCCAGCCCATCCCAGAAGACAGGCTTTAAGAAGGGAAGAAAAGGACAGGAAAGAACTATTTTGTTTGAGCCATGTTCGCAGTTTCCAGGTGACTTCTGTCCGTTTGCCTCTTGCTTTTCATGTGCTACAACTGGCAGATCAGATGGATGCATTATCTCACACAGGAAAAAACCAGGCTCCTTTCTCTCCCTCTGTCTCCTTCAAACATGGGCTGACTCCAAATGTAGCTCCAAACACCATTCCCAGCACCAGTCCCAGCTGGGGAATGTCAGACAGTTCGCTGCAAAGCACTGCACCCTCTCAAATGCACTTCAAACAAAACCAGCCCTGCTGACTTTTCCTATACACGGCATGCAACATCGTCCAAACCTTTTACTAGCTTGCTTACATTTATTTTTCATTCTTTCAGTAAGAGCTGAAATGTGATTTAACCCTT
>JAVJGI010000050.1:16855188-16906644 GCA_035590275.1 Ibycter americanus
TCGTCCAAACCTTTTACTAGCTTGCTTACATTTATTTTTCATTCTTTCAGTAAGAGCTGAAATGTGATTTAACCCTTCCTGTTATTATTTGGATCCTTTCAGCTTGCCTGCCTTCATTCCCAGTCTCATCGTAAGAATGTTTTATAGAAAAAAAAAAGGAAAAAAAAAAAAGCCCAGTGACGTTATGACTTTGCCTCTCCCCTTTAGCAGTGACTGGAAAAGGGCTGGATTTTTCCCAACTAGCTCCTTAGTTTAAGCTTTGTTGGCTTCAAAGGTGACAGATCAGATTTTAGTACCAATTGCTGAAACCAGGCTTTAAAGCACAAATTAGTGGTGCTTCCACAACCAATTTGCCTTCAGGTGTCTTTTCCTCTCCCTGCTCCTTAGGTATCACAGCCTGGAAACAGCTTTCCCTGTCTCACTTCAGCCAGTGTTACCTCAAGACTATATGACAGGGCTTCAGTGTGAGATTGTGCAATTAGAGCCTGGAGCGGGAGCCAAGTCTCCCAGTTTCTATTCCCAGCTCTGGCACTGACTCATCTGCCTTGGGCAAGTTTCTTAACCCCTCTCTGCCTCTGCTTTAGCAATGTGTATGGGAATGGACTAGGATGATGCAGGACTGCCTGTGCTGAGGACTAAGAATCTGGAGCGAAAGCAGCTCAAGCGAAAAAGAAATCAGAGGCACTAAGGAGACCATCCAAGCCCATTTGGGTTTGCTCATGAATATGGGAGGATCTGGCTAAAACAGCTGAATTTCCCAGTTCATACCCAACCTCATTCCCAGAGACACCTCATTTGCAGCTAACGCAGATCTTGAACTGTAACATCTTGGTGCCAAACTAAGGTAACTCCAAGTCAGCAATAGATTACTTTCACACTCTGAGCTGCATACATATGGCACTTGTTCAGAAACTGCTTTGCCCTCAGGTCAGCACCAGCTACAGCCTCAAACAGCGAGAGGGGAGGCGAGCTGAGGGAAGCAACCCTCCAGCCATCGCTGCTTAATCCACCCGCACCCCGGTTCGACACCCTGAGGTAGCGCAGCCTCTTAGCTCTTGCACTTTGCACCGCACTTGAATAGACCCCTCAGGACTACAGGAGATTTGGATTAACCTCTGCCAGCTCTTTGCTGAACCAAGCCCATGAGGACCACGTCAGGAAGCGAACGCATGTTCTGTGCTCCTCCAGGCTGCTGCAAGACAGAAAAACAAGCAGAACATTCCAGCGAAGCCAAAGCGTGTTTGGGTTTGCTCTAAGTGAGGAGGGAGCCGAAGGGGGTGGCAGGAAAACAACAGGTGGCACAAAGTCAAAAGCTTGCAGCATTTCCAGGAATCTCGGCTTGTATTTTAGAGGTAAAGTTACACTTTAATCCCCGTGGGTTTCCTCGTTCGAAACATCTTTGCGAATATTTGATAAACAGGCTGTGAAACATTTTCCACTAAACCTAATAGGAGAAGAATTCACCTTCCTCTTTGCAGCAAGTCTGTCCTTTGGAGAACACTAATGAGTCTAATTTAGACCGTAGCTTCAAACTCCTCGTGTGAAATCGATGCAGAGAGCAGCGCAAACATGCTCCTTTGTTGCTCGAGCCACATTCACTTCCCCTCAGCAGCTGCCCATTAGAAAGCTGACAGCGGAAAATCAAAGCAAGCAGACCCTCAGATGGGAACGTACGAGGGGCTTTGGTGGGACCGATTTAAATACAATCAGCACAAAACCTTCTGGTTTAGACAAAGCTTGAATTAAGGCTGCCTTGGCTGCTGGGAGTCTGCAGCGCAAATGTTCGGTGTGAAGTGAGGCTAAAGGCAGGGAGAAGTCACATGCTTGGCCTTCATGTAGTGTCAGCTTACAGATCTGGCTGGGCTCAAGAAAAAAAAAAAAAAAGCAAGCCGTAATACAGCAAACCTATTAAACCAACACCTGTTATAGGCATCAAAAATAAAATCAAGCTTCAAAAGAGAGGCTCTGCACCTCGGGTAGGTTTCTATTAATATGCCAGCACATTTTTCAAAATTAGCATACAAGGGAGATCACAAGACTAGAAGCAGAAAGGTTAAGAAGTTCAGGGTTTGGTTAATATTTCCATACTGGGAAAGTATTGAAAAAACTAAGTGCTGGAGCCAGAAAGAGTTATGGGGTTTGCTACTGAAGGACAGGCAAGGTTTGGTGTCAGACAGGCCATGCAAAGAGAGCGAGATCAAAGGCACCGTAACAGGAGATGGATCATATACACTGTGACTAACCGATGCCTGGAATTACCTGCCCTCCTCCACCTTCTCAACTCAGAGAAGACAGAGATCTAATATTGATCCTCCTAGAAACACTAAAGAAGATTCAAGACATGGGTTCCTAAACTCTCACCTTAGATGATCTGCCATCTGATTTTAGCCCATCACCCACACAAAAAATAAAATAAAATCACAGTTTCCGAGTCAAATGCAATGCCCAAGGAATTTTCCCAACATGGATGAAGAGAAACTGACAATCTGGAAGATGCATTTGTGTTTACAACAGCAGCAACAGAAATGTTTCTGTTTTTCTGGTCACCTTATTACAATCAATAACTGAAGATCTGTCCCAAGCAATTCTTATTAAGGTATGGAAAGAAGGAAAGCTGAGAACGTCATTGGGACCTGGACATCAGCTTTGACTCAAAGTTCATACAGTTTTCCAATGCAGAACTTCTTACACGATTTTAACATTTTACTTGTAAATTTTTTTTTGCTTCCAAGGACCTTTTTTACAGAAAAATTCCTGTTTTGTACTGTAAGTTGTGAAAGATCTGCCTAGAGCAGTGAAGCTCTCTCTGTGGCAGAAGATGAAGTAAACATGCAGGTGACATGCTGGGAATCTGTGGCACACCATCCTCTAGTTCTTCACATAAGAACTTCCCTGAAAAAACTGAACTGCCCAAAGTTAACAACTCCTCGCGCTTCCCAATTGCTCTCGGAAAGCCTCACTAGCTGTCGGACACTTTGCACTGTGGTGTCAGCCTTGCCAGGATAATCCATGAGGTGCAAACTTTCATACCATTACAAGAATGTACATTTTTATCCAACACAACGTGCACTGTATTTGCTTATGGGAACAGCCCCGCTGTCCTTTCAGAGTAAGGCTGCACGGGTTATTGTCCGGGCAGGAAGCAAGGATGCATGCAAGCAGCCCCCACTTTTCTCAAATGCTCTGAATCACTCCTTCCCTGAGGAATCCTGGCAGATTCCCAGGCTGCCGCAGATACAGCTCTGTTTGTTCAGGTGCTGGCTGCACACACAACAAGAGCAGAGCAGTGGCAGGCCAACCAGCCACTGCATTTTAGGGTCAGCCACAAAAAAAAAATCCACACAAAAAAAACCCCAAAAAACAAAACCAAACCACCCAACATACCACCAAAAAAATCCCCTTGTGTAATTTTTCAGGTATCCTAACTTTCCATTAAAGGTTTACATGCTGTGCCTGAGGTTGTATGTCAGGATCTTCCCTCTCCCTAGTACTCCTTCAGAAAAAGGTCTTTCTAAGATGCAGCAAACAAAATCTGTGACCATTTTACACTGTTTTTCACTTAAAAACATCATATATAAGCGTAAAGCAAGAACAGACTGACAGAGCTATTCCAACTGTATCAAGCTATGGCAGAAAATCTAAAGACATCTCTCCAGCTGCTGTACATTAGCTTCAAAACAGATATATTTCAGGGGGCTTTCATTCATCAGGTCATGTTCTCGTCCTGTGTTGGTGGTTTAGGCTGGACAAGCGTGAAGCAAACCACAGCTACATGCAAGCTGGGACAGACAAGAGGTTCAAAAACAATGGTTTCACTTTTTTTCTTTCTTTTTTTTTTTTTTTCCTTTAAGGAGGAGGAGGTGGGAAAAAATGCAACCTTTCATGGCGAAGTGACTGCATCTCTGTCCAAGGTCATGGATGTTTAGAGTCAGAAAGCAGTCTGGGAGCTCAATTTGCTAATTCATCCCTTTGGACCTGGGAACTGCAGCCACCTGCAAGTCAAGTCAATGACACTGCAAAGGGCTGTGTTACAAACTCCTTATTCCCACAAGCAAATTATTGCGCAAATAATTCCACTGCAGTCAACAGGACTATTCATGTGAGACCAGTGTGACTCAAGGGCTACGTTTTCACTATCTATTAAAGGCTACGCAGTGACCACCCACAGGACCAAACTCATCTGCCTCTCGCATTGATGGACTACAACCATTGACCCCGGTGCAGTCCAAGTGTGGCCTGAAAGCATCCTCAGGCCCTGGGTACCTAATCGTGGGCAGATGTTATCCTCTTGCCAGGCACACCCTCATAGCTCTTTCATAAGGCAGCCGCACGGATAAGAGTTAGGCAGAGCTCAAGCATGTTCTTCGGAAGCCTGCTTTCATAGCAGCTGGACATACGCAAGGGCCTGGATCTGATGAACATTTATTAAGAGCTTTTGTTGGGTTTAGTACGAACTGCAAAAAGGAAAGCCTTTCTTCTACCGTAACCAAAACCACCACATCCAGTGAGATACATATTCTCTGAGGATATTTCTGCACCAGCAATGTTTATGTAAACTTTCTGACTTGTTAGATGACCTTAGATCCACTGAGGTAAGCAATGTGATTTTCAAAAGCTCTCTCCCTTGACTTTGATCTGCATGTACTCTCACTAGGCTTTTTTGACTTGCCACCATATGATTTTGGATATTTTTTGCAATACGCAACTTCCTAAGCCTTTGGCAGTCATTCCATTAACAGAGCAAAATGTGTGGGACAGGCAAGATTAGAAGTTAGTCATCTTTAAAAGAGAGGCTGTCTTATCTCTTCAGCAGATTACACAACCTGTTATGACATCAAAGCAAACTAAGATTCATGAAGACAAGCCAGCCTCTGTTATGGCCACAGTCCCCTCATCAGCAACAGGGTGGTTCCAAGAGAACCAGGAGTTTCTGCGCTCTTCTGGTTACACTGGATGTTTCATGAAGATTGTACTCCGCAGAGGCCTTTTAAATGATGTATTCACAAAGAACACAGATCCATTAAAAAGGCTATGCAAAGCACCTTTCATTGTCTGTCACAGCTTCTCTGTAAGGAGCTTTCCTGAACTTTTATGAACTCAATACCAGAGAACAACCTCATCTCCCTGCATGCAGCTCTACCTCAAAATATCTCCGCGATGATCCTCAGAGCCACTGCGTGCATCCCTCAGCGGGATGATGCACCTGCTAGGGTTGGGGTCAGGTATCTTCAGCAGGGGCTGCCCAACTTGTAATGCAGTTTGACCAGTTCTCTGGCACAAGGGAGGGAGAAGACCTTTAAGTCACTGAGCATAACCCATGCTGTTTGAAACAGCTAGTTTGTGAACACTCATAGCTGTGCTAGTCTTTCAGTCCCTTCTTCTCCAGTTCTCAGTCCAAACCACTGCTCTTGTCACTCCCCACCTTCTCACATTCCCCGACCTCAGTCTGGAGCAAGCACTGAGAAAGGCTGCACAGGAGAGGGGAGGCCCTGCTGAGTGCTGAACTCTGCTAAGAAGGAGCAGAATTGTCCTATGGGAATAGAAGGAAAAGAGTCATATAAGGTAAATGGCAGTTTTCATACAAGAATGCAGGAAACCACATGGCTCTGCACCAGCTCTCTGAATGGGGTCGTAGGGCTCAGCAGAGCCTCTTTGAAGGAAGGGCTACATCAGTACTTGGAAGGAGTCATTCATTTGCTGGCAGATGACAGTCATGTCAGTGTTGCTATGTTCTGCATCTTACATCTTTGGTCCACTACTCTCTTGCTCTGCCACTGGCTTTCCCTCTTGCACTTTTACCTCGAGGGCTTCCTTCTGCTGCTGATACATGCCAGCCAAACCCAATTTTCTTTCACAAATTAAGTGCATAAGCCAGTTCTTGAAGCCAAGAAAGAGCTCAGCTTCACCCACACCAGTCTGCTGCTCTGATGAGTTCCTGCTCTCCACAGCACCCAGCACAAGGAGCCACTCCATGTCAGGGCTGCTGCCTAGCCCCCCACACCCTTATCACTGGCCTCAGATGAGTCAGGTTTGTGACAAGAAAGAACAGACACTAAGAATCAGACCCAGCCCAGATGTCAATTTAACTAGCCCAGAGCAGAGGCTGGGGCAGCTATCCTGTCCCACTTGCAAGCAGAGGCAGCAGCCTCTTTTCATTTTCATTGCAGGGAAGTTTCGTGCTTCTAATCAACAAGGGCAGCATTTTCATTTGAAAGCCAATAGGGTCCTGGATCACAGGGCATGTAGGCACTTTTATCCTTAAATCCTGATGCTGCTTTTAGTTTCTCTTTGTGTAATAAATGATCAAAGTAAAGAAGCTTCACCACAGCCTAGTGAGTGCATGTGTTTTGTGGGTGGCTTTGTTTTGCTTTTGTTTCTCTGCAGGAGTGAGGAGGGGAAAATACATAAGCGGAGAAGCAATTTAAGTGCAAACCAAATGTAATGACTCTGCCCATGATGCTGTGACATTAATCCAAATTGTAATTGCAAGCAGACTTATTGATAGCATGCATTGCTTATGCCTGAAAGCCATGATGTGAGACAGGGTTTTTTCCCACTTTTGACAGGAGCACAATGAAAACAGGTGGATTTAACTACACAAGAGCTCTGTGACTCTGATCCTAAGGCAGGTAAATAAAGGACAACACACTTGAATATAACTACTCTCCAGACCCTCAGTCTCATGGAACTTGCAGCAGAAATCACTAAAAGACTTGCTCCTTGAAGAAGGCAGCAGCTGGAGAGACATTTTTGACTGGCCAGTCGAACTTCTGTTAACACTTTAGAGATGTAGATAGGCTGGCTGGTTAGTCTGTTCCAACATGACACACACTTGTGCTCTGCTGAAAGGGCTTATCTGTCTTGTCAGCAAGGTCGCCAGAACAGGGATAGCCTCTGGGCAGGCTTCACTGTGAGCTCTGCTCTGAGAGTGTTCAGCCTGCAAGAAAGAATAGCTCCTATGTAGAAAAGCAGTGGTCAAGTTAGCAAAGAAAATACCTCTTCTTAACAAGTCTAGGCACCCTGTTATTAATAAAGCATTCCAAGTAGGAAGGATGGCTTCAGGAAACTGCAGAACAACGTGTCAAAAGGTCCAGGGAATAGAAAGGTTGAGCTCTGAAGTAGAGCTGCTATTGTGCTAAGCCAGGCTGGTGTAAAACACTACCTGTTCAAGCTTCCCTAGAGTAGATCTTGTAAAATCAGCAGTAAGCCTTTACCACCACTTAGCCAGTAAGTTCTTCAAGCTTCTTTAATAAGACCATTTAGTTCTTAAATTCCTCTTATTTTGAAAAAGTTGATAGCTGCCTCAAGAACATAAACTGGAGGGGGGAAAAAGTATCTTCAGTAAGACCAACAAAAGGTGTTCCTTTTCCAGGGCACCTGAAGAATTACAGTCCCCTTCCCTGGTTGTTTACACTAATCGCCCCTCTGTTCAGCAACTGCTTCCATTCAGCACGTGATCTGCAGTACATGGACTGGACAGGAGAAATATTTTAAGTCTAAAAACAATAAGCCATTTATAGATTTTTTTTCTTTTGCCATCAACTCTTAATTCTTCCTCTCACCCCAACTTATTTTTCCTTGCTCAGATCTGACCACTAAAGCAGTTGTCTTTTCACTCGTACGCCTCTGCACTCCTGTTTCATTTTCCAGCTGCCTTTGCTATTTTCCCTAATGTGCAATTGAACATTAAATGGTTTGACAGGCAGAACATGTACTCACCTAACCACTTATCCCCAATCAATATTCACGTGGAATTCCTGTTAACAAGCAAGAGTTATGCACACACTTGGAAGGGAGGGTGGCTTCTTAAGTGATCACTTCATCTAAAGGCATGACTGATCACTTTCTCATCTACCTCAAGCAGCAATCAGATTTTCCACCCCGCATACCCCAGCAGGGCTGTTTTTGCAGAGTAAATTCCTAACATTTGATGTGATCTCTCTTGTTCATCTCTGCAATTAATCAGGGAATTTCACATGGGTTAAAAGTAACAAAAAATCCAGCGCATAGCCAGCTTTTATTCAGTTAAAAATAAGCTTTCTAGAGATTATTTGCTAAACTTTTCCAACCTAGACATGGCAGGATCACATTTTAGTGAACACCGTTTACACTAGTGTTTCTTTACTCTGAATTACACACTATGCCTAATGGTGCCAGTGGAAGCAATGATGGAAGTGCTCAGCATCGTACAGAGCAGAAGGTAAATGGCAAAACTGATGTTTTACTCTCTGGGCTTTGAACCACATGGGCAGGATCCATTTTTTAACACCTCTGCTGAAACAGTTTTAGCCTTGTTTTACGCTGAGGAACTAAAAGACACTGCCTGTTCTCCAGACTTCCAGGACGCTTGAAGGTAAACAAAATGGAGAGATTCTGAAGTGCTTTATGGCACCACACTTCGCAAAAAATGAAAATTACAATTCTACCCCCACCCCTGTTCTTACTCCTCGCTAGGCATCTATTTGATGCTCTGAGCAAGCATCACCAGTCTAACAACCAGGATAAACTGATGACCGATAATGAGCACTAACTGGGCAATCTCAGGAAGGAGGAAAGCACAGAAACATAAACGCATTATGATAGTTCCCTGATTTTGTGTGATTTTGTTACAAAACTGAATCAGTCAAGCTTTCAGAGAGAAAAATAAGTAGAAAAAAATAGAGAAATAATTTAACTTGCTTTTATTGCAGCTGCAACTCGGGTTTTACTCACCCCTGAACAAACTAAATTGCCATTACTAGCAGTTTTTAGGCAGGAAACTCCAGTACGTTAAAAAAACCTTTAAACTCAGCAAGTTATTTATGTTTGAAATCTGCTCAGCCTGTGAAGACTAACAAAGGAATTGCTTTGTAGACGTGCTTTATTTGCCATATGCCATTAAATGAGACAGTCAATCTACCAGAGATATTA
This sequence comes from Ibycter americanus, assembly GCA_035590275.1. Lineage (NCBI taxonomy): Eukaryota > Metazoa > Chordata > Aves > Falconiformes > Falconidae > Ibycter > Ibycter americanus. The sequence continues at coordinate 16,864,099 of JAVJGI010000050.1, forward strand.
ATAGATATTAATAGTAGCAAGTTTGGACTATTCTAAGGCTCAAATATGAGGCTATTTTTCATATTGACCTTAACAAAAGATCATGTTTGCAAATGACCCCAACAACAAATCTAGGCTTGATCTGCAGAGGGACAGAACTTGGAAACCATCTTGTGCATTGTATATGACATACACCTGCCCTCGAACAACCCACCAGAAGATGCTTTACATTCACGAGGTACATCTGCCCTGGGGCAATACCTGCTCTCCCCAAACAAGAATTTACTTGGTCTTGGAGCGTGATGAGTATGTGGGACACACACAAAAAAGACATACACTGTTCCACCATTCCAACTCCTAATCCTGTGCTCCATCCCACAAGACTACTTCTGTCCTCTCCTTCCTCCAGAACAAACACTAGCCTAGCATGGCCTGCTAAGCAGCACAAAGATGTCTGAGCAGACCTAGCCCAGCTCAAAGGAATTCTCTACTCACAGAAAAAGCTGTCACGGCTGCAGAAAACAGTGAACTTCACTAGTAAATACATAATCAAGTAGCCTCAAAGGGTAAATGGTATTCCATGAGCTGCCACCAACTTTCACTATCTTTTTTCCTCTGGCCAACTTTTACATTGCTCTATACATGCCCAGAATGCTTTCCGATGCTCTTTCGTTGATTCTGATGACTACGGGCTTTACTGCCGTTGCTCTTCTAGAAGAAATGATTACTCATTTCCCTGGAATAGCCTCAGATCCTTTGCCATTTCCATGTGCTCACATTATATCTGAAAGCTTGAAGAGGACATGCAAATGATTACAACAGTTCCAACAGCCCAAAAGAGAAGTCAAAACAGCATCTCTTCTGGTGCTTGGGAGCACATGATTAATGAGAATTTCCTCCACTGGGAAAGGCTCTTGCAGTCTTTGGCCTCAAAAACTAGCAGACTCTGCACACCAGAGCCTTACTATAAAATCTGAGGAAAACAAACAGGAGAGGTGGGTTTCAGATTATTATGCCTGTACATTGCTTGCATGTTGCTTACATACTGAACAGCCTGACTGCCAGCATTCCTTCTATTCACCTTTCTACATCAATATATTCACATCCAAAACCAGAAGCTGGGTAGTGTAGCCCGTAGCATGGACCAAATCCTCAGAGAGCAACTCGCTCTCCAGCTGCTGAGGGGAATTGCTTGAGTAAACATTGGAGAATTGCTCTCTGTAGACATTACACCATGTAAGAACTGATGCAAGCAGGGGCTGGGGGTGAATCTGCTCCCACTGACAGACCTACATCTGCATATACCACTTTGCCTTACTTACCAGAGAAAGTTTTCTTTCTAATTACGCAGCATGGTAGGCAGCGCAGTCTTCTGAGCTGCCCAAGACACGTCCTGCACACAAGCAGAGCCTGCTGACTTCAACCGGACCCTACACACGGCTGCATCTGAGTCATCTGGATTTTGTGCTTATGAGTACAAAACCGCTTGCTGTGACCCAGATGGAATTAACAGACTATTCTCCTTATTTCTAATTGTTAGATCATGCTTTTTTAACTCCAGCAAAGATGACTTGCAGACTAAGCCTCTTGGGGGTCAAGGCAGTTGTTTTGTTTGTACAGCAATTAGCACAGCAGGATCCCAGGCCACAAATGGCCTCCAAGGCTACATCTATACTATGGTGTCAGCTCAAACCTCAATTCTTCATTTAAGCCCAAACCTCCCAACTATCAACTCCACCTAGACAGAGGTTTATACTCTGGTCTCGTCAGGAACATAAAGTGAGCTCACACCTCATGTAGAGTCCAGCTCAGACTTGAGCTCTTGCTCTATGAACAGCACCAATGCAGCAGTTTTGAGCTCCTTCCTCTTAACTGGGGTCACCCAGAGAAGCTGCCACGGGCAGGAACTTAAGCTGCGTTTCTCTTGATACTCTGCCAAGTCTTCACCATCTTAACTTGAAAAGCAAAGACGAACTGGAGTCATACATCTCAACATCAACATCTCAGCTCCTGGGAAAAGCTTGAGGAAACAAAGGTGTATTTGCTAGATCACACTTGGATCAGCAGAGTACAGCAACTGCTAGCATTGTTTCAGCTAACATAGCAAAACACGTTTGTCTCGGATGAAAGCAAAACAGCAGCTCAAAGAATCTAATGGACCACGTGAGTCTTTAGAAAGTCTCTGCAAACCCCACTTGACAGCACCAGTGAAGCAGTGCAAACAGCACTAAAACAACAGTTGCTTTCCCAAGCCTTCACTAAGAACGCATGAGGCAAAGCACCAGGAGCAGGGATCAATAGTATGATCCCAATTCTGCCATGCTGGGGATCTCCCAGACCAGTCAACTCTAATCCCATATAAAGGTCTAATGAGATAAAATGAAAATTAAAGCCAAAGTCGGACAAGAAACAAGGGTCATTTTAGTAACTACGTGACTAATTTAACCAAAGTTATAATGAAATCCCCAACACTTAAGAGGAAAAGCTCTCCAAGAAATCACACAACTCAAATGGAAACTTTACTTTTGATGCAGAAATTCTGTCTTACCCCTGACATCCAGACAGAATACCATAGAGTACCCTCCATTCCATGAGGGCCACGCTGCCCCAATTGGCATCTGAGCTCACCAGCCCTTTCAAGCAGACCTAGCACGTTCCCTGCCACTCCCAGCTTCCAATTTCCACGTATTTAGTTTTCAAATTTTACATGATATATTTTGCCTGTGGCACAGTAGATCACTTACCCTTCTCCTATTAGCCCTCTCTGTTTAATTACAGTTTAATGCGAATTGATCTTTACATTAATGAGCCTGTAAAGAAGATTGATTTTCTTCAAGAGACTTTTATGCTCAGTTTGGCAGCAGAGTAGTCCTATTGATTTCGCTTTCCCCAGTAAATACACTGCAGAGTGTCACTGCATCCCCTGTGAATCAGCTAATCCTATTTCACACTCTTGCTCCAAAAATCCCTATTTTGACTTCCTTGTTATCTGTGCTTATTTAGAGCAAGATCATGGGGCCAAAGCATCTCAAACAGCTTTGACTGTTGCTAACACACAGCTGACTGCCGTGGGTCACTATCCCCTTTGTTCCTAAATGGCTGGGGGCTTAAAAGACTTACAGTGAAAGAAACGAAAGTTATTTTTAAGTGTTTAATCTGTTAACTTCCTTAATTCCTAGCCAGCTGAGGATGTGGCACAGTGCGCTCCGTTTACCATGCTGGCTTCAGGGGTCTGGTTAGCAGGCTCTCTGCTGAGCTCTACAGCTGTGTAACAGCCTGTGCTGGCATGCCTGCATCAGTGAATGCTGACTGAATCAGGCTGGCCACCTTGGAGTCAGGGCAGAGGACAAGGATCCACCTCTGCCATCCCACGCAGACATCCCAAAAGCCCTCCAGGATGCATTTACCCACATGCAGGCAGATGAAGCAGTGGCAGACAGGCCCCAGAGTAAGGGCTGAGCTTGCGCCTGCACAGGGGTTTGTGGGAAACCTGTAGTAACAGACCAAAGCAGAGCTGATTGCAGCTCAGGTCCTCCTTTTACCTGGCACGCTAGCAAGGCTCAGAGGCTCTCCCTGCAAGTTACTGAGGAAGCTGGATATAAACAGGCTCAGTTCTGCTGCAAATAAATGATTTCTTCCATTCTCCCCCCTTCCCCAACAGATCAGGTAACAGAGTCTTCTCAAGAACCTACAGAGTTAACACACTTGACTTGCAGCAGAACATTGGGAAGGGAAATCCTCAGCCAAGAGCATGTCAGTGAAAACATCCTGCCATCAACTCCCAAACGTCCAAGTCTAGGAACTGTAGCTAAATTACAAATGCTGTGGGAATTTCAGGCAAGATTCTCCTCTCAGCTACTCCAATGCAATTTCGGAATGAATCCAGATTCAGTCTCTCCCCCTCCCAGCTGAATTTCCTGGCTTTTGTTTGCACTAGCAGATGTTTGCATTTAATGTCTGCCTTTATTTGGTAACCCGTACATAGATTATTTTTCCCTTCTGTTCTATTAAAAGCCTTATCAAGTCCCTTATGTTTGCTCTTGTTGAGATGAACAACTTTGGCAGTATTTTCAACGTGCAAGGCAAACAAACTGACTCTTCAAGGAGTAATTAAATCAAACTCAACTTCACAGCAGTATATTAGGGCATAGAATGTTTGATACATATGTTATGCCTGCATCCATCTGCAGCCTGAAACATCCAAAGTTTTGCATAAAGCCTTGAGAATTCTCTCTCCAACAGATTCCCACATGCTTACATATATACATAACTGGCCCATGGTCCACACACATGTGGGGTCAAGCAAGTTTTGGGTGATGGAGACAGGTATGGGAAACCCCAAAACAGGGAATGCAAAGCTATCAAGCTCATTTAAAATAAAAAAAACCTTTATGGAAAATTTGAGTTTAGCAGTATGGCAGATTTCTTTCTCCCAGCACCCAGAGGAGAAAAGGTCTCTTCTCCAGTTTAGGAAGAGTAGGAGATGAAGTAAGTCATTCAAAAGGGGCTATTTTGAGTGACAAATATCCAACCCTTGCTTTTATAATACATTCACAGCCCTTTGGAAATACTTAACCACATGCAATATACAAAACCTACTTCAGAGGTTTGTGAGGTAAACACACTTCACACATTTCTAAACACTGAAAAAAAAAGAAAATGTGTTTATTTTTCTTTAGCAGTAAGAATACACTGTAACACTATATACTTAAACATAAACCAGTTCCTCAGTACACAGTCTTCATTATGAGTATTCACCCTGGGTTTGGTTTGGCAGCCTCCCCAATTATTACTTCACAGATTTGAAGGCCAGAAGAAACCAGTATGACCATATAATCCGATTCCTTACATCACACAAGGCCAAAGAACTTTACCCAACAATCTGCGTATCAAGCCCACTAACTTAGACTTGAACTAAAGGACCATCTTTTAGGAAGCCATCCAATTGATTTAAAGACTCCCAAGAATGGAGAAAGCTTCACTTCCTCAGCAAATCATTCCAATGTGCGTTAGTCAGCAACATTGATTAAAGCAGGTACTTCAAAACATCTTTCAGATTATTTTTACCTCTGATAAAAATTAAAAGGAAATGCAAGGGGGGGAAAAAGTGGCATTCTCTGACACAAGCTAAACAAAGAGATCCTTCTTGCAGAGGTATGACAGCAGCATTACAAATCCCACTATCAGAGTTATTTATGTGTAGCAGCTGAGGAAAGCAATACAGATTTCTGGAAAGTGATACTAAGCAGGTCTGTTTAAAATACCGTCCTTTTATCATTTGGCTTTGTACCTTCCCCTTCCTTCTACACCACTCCGAAATTTCAGAGGAGCTGTAAATCTGCTGCCTTCCACCAGTCATTATTCCTCCTTTCCAAACTGCTTATTTCATTTCAGGAATAAAAAAACCAAAGCTCTAGCAATTTGGTCCTTTGCCAACGGCTAAATTAATAGCAAAAACAACAACAGGGGCTTGTGAAACTCAGATCATTCATAGACTTCGTGAGAAAGAAAAGCCGATTTGGGGGGCCTAAAACTATATCCTGGATGGTAAATTGTATGCAAGCTTTCCACCCATAAATCAGATTTCTGAGCTTTTTCGAATCCCAATGCATAACACGCTGAGTTATGCGGCAGCCTGGTAAGCTCAGTTCAAGCAGCAGGCAGATGGCCTCTCATGTCAGGGGATCGTGCCTTAAACAAGGGACTCTGCTCAGAGGGAGTTACTGCCCTGCTCTGCGGCCAGCGGCCCCCAGATCACGCATCCAGACTTCACATGTGGTCACGCAGGCAGGGAGAGGCTATGGCAGGAGGCAGAAATCAAACAAGATGGTTTCACACCAACTGCATGCGACATATCTGACAGGTCCGATAACTGCCGAGACACAAGCCACCCCTCCACCCAGGAGGTGAAGTGGTTACTTACGCATTTAACAGAGACACTTGCTAGATCCAGCACTGATGATAGCAGAGGAGCACTTCAGCTCTTCATAAGCTCTGCAGGAACATGGTACACCCAAGAACCAGATCAAAGGCACTATATCTCAAACAAAAGCTAAACTCACTTCAAGCCAGGAGCGAGATATGGACACCAGTTTGAAGCTAAGATCCTTAAACTGAAGTAAGACAGTGAGGGAGTTGTTCTGCTTTGCATATTTTAACACCGCCTAATGGAAGAGCAGGAACAGTGCCAGTTCATTTCACTCTATTCTGTCCTTGATTTAAGTAACGGGAATGTACTTTTACTCAACAGATCAAGGTTGTCTCAGAGCCTTTTGAGCACGAGAGGCCAATCACCTGGTGGTATGGACACGGCCATTTTCCACTACAAGAAGAAGCAAATCCATGGCAAACACAGGCACCTGCCTGCGGGTGTATGCTGCAAGGCCACGCATGCTGGAAGCCATTGCTTGAACTGCTCAAGCACTTTGCTGACGTCCGTATTAGCTATAACCACTTCCCCTTCCCAGGAACCTGGGAGGTATCATGCATACCTCAGCAAAATTCCTCCTCGGTGCATATTACAAGCAGACACATGCAAAATAATTTTAGAAATCTACAGTCTTAAGGTACTAGTTTGATATTATAATGTCTTTACTCCCTTCAGCAGCATCCTCAACCTGAGATCCTCGGTGGCACATACACAGGGCTCTCAGGTGTCTAACACTTCTGCAGGCACCTAAACTACCAAAGTTAGGAACTTCAAAGCTTCAGCAGATCTAGCCTTGCGATCACCCACCGCTCTCTCAAAAAGTAAAAAGAGTTGAAAGAGACCATAAAAACGAGTCTTGAATGAGTTCCCTGAAAGATTAAGACGTGAATAGTCTCTGGCTTTAAGAGAAAAGAAGAAATTATCAGAACAGGGCCAAGAAAAAAACACAACAATAAAAGATAAAATAATATACTTCTTTAACAGCACAAGCATGACATAATAATTGAAACCCAAAGATAGATGAGAAAAAAAAATTTTAGGCAATTTGCAACTAACCTGTGGAGTTTTACTGACATAAGTTACCAATGACCACAAGCACAACATCAATCAAGCCCAACCTCACACAAATCACACGACTCCAGAAGATGTTTCTTAATTAAGGTGCTAACAAGCCTGATAATGGAATCTGAAGAGTCAGCAGAAACGGGTGTGACACAGACGAAACTCTGGGTCGGTAGCAGCTAAACCTACCCCACACGCAGCCCAGAGTGACAAGGCGAAAGAGGCAGCAGTGACTTACAGGTGGAGGGTGCGGACGCTGGAAGCAGCGGGTCCCAGGGAGGGAATGGCGGTCAGCTCGTTGTTGTTCAGTCGCCTGCAACAGAGAGCAAGGAATTGTTGAAGCCAGCAGCCTAGGACCAAGCACGCAGGAGCAGGGGACGGCTGTGGCACCCCCATATGCAGCCCCCGACGCTCCAGGAACACCAACATGCCGGCAGAGGCCTCCATCTCAAGGGGCTTGTCTGGGTCTCTCTGGTGGTCCCACCTTACCCTCCCCACGCAACCCTTTAATAAAGGAGAGCCACCATAACTTGTCCTGCAGTATCTCTTAAAAAGTACAGCTTTTCTTCTCCTTCCACTCACTGCCTTAAGCGGTGAAGTGCCACCGAGGAAGGCACTGTGCTACAGCCTGAGTTTCCAGTCATTGCTGAGCCAAACCTGAGACAGATGCTTGCACCCACAGCATGAGGCAGCCCCGTCCTGCTACCTCAGGACGACGAATTTAATTCCCTCCCGAAGCAGCAGCCCCTACTTGCCCCTCCACGCCAGGCCAGGGCGCAGGGCCCAGCAGGCTGCCATGGCGGTGGGGGACGGCAGCCTCAGGCCTCCTCTCCACACCGGGCCAAGCGCTGGAAATCCTGAGCCAGCAACACACACACACGCACAAAAACCAGCACTGGGCACACTAATGTCACCAAAAACAGGTGACCTGCCGCAGCTGGCCGGCTGGGGAGCACCACGCAGCCCCCCAGGGCTAATGGCAATTGCAGACAGGGCCACGTCCCTGCAAACACTGGTACAAACACGTCCCCTTCAATGGCCTAATGTTTGAAGTGTTTTTCTGACTGAAAACAGATCCTTGCCATGTGACCGGCTCTTCCTTGGTTTAAAGAACCCTTGTTTGTATGGTGAATTAGTCAATTAATTACTGTAACAGTCGCTTGCCTGCCTGCTTGAAAATTACCTAATTTCTTAGCCATCTCGCCCGCCCCCCGCCCCCCCCTCATGCTGAAGCAATTAGAGGCGAGGCCCCACCGCCAGGCCAGGCGGGCAGCACGTGGCGGCTGCCCAGGACCCCCGGCCACCTCCGAGCAGCGATGGCTGCAGGCAGAGCCCCCCAGCCCTCCTGCCACCACCCGCCGCTAAGCTGCTCCCCTCGAGCAGGGCTCTGCGGCGGCATCTCATAAAGATCCCAACTGGGGTGCGAGAAGCCGAGCATCCCGCAGCGGGCAGGGGAGCACGGTGCGCTAAGCTGTGGGAACGAGTTGGGGCAATCTTAAATTATGGTGGGTTTGGTTTTGGTTTTTTTGGGGTTTTTTTGTTTGTTTTTTTTTTTTTAATTCTTTCCTTTAAAACTATTTTTGGCAGGTGGGAGGGGGCCACGGTACATCCATCCCAGAACTTCCTTGTGACTCCTCCGAGAGCAGGCAAGAGATTTGATTTCATAAGGAGTTCCAGGCACTGCTGGGATAAAAGCTTTCCTCAGCCTCAGCTCTGCCTCTGACATTACACCCGTACCTTAAAATGTAAGGGAAAAAAGCCAGATGCGTTGCGATTCAGCAAGGAGCTCCACTTTGCAACTAAAAGCTCATTGTTGCTCATATTATAGCAGGGTCTAGAGCTTTCAAAGGTACAAAGCAAGCTGGAAAGAGCATTAACATGCTTATATTTGTGCCATGTTTTCATTAAAATCCAACTGAGCATCTTGTGGAAAGTCATGGGAGAAGAAGGATAATTAGGCCCACCCTCTGCTAGCCTGGGTCAGCTCCAGTTAAGCAGCTCCGACACCGACTGGCATCTAACAACTAGTCAAACCCTCCTCTGACATAAGTGTGATTTTCATATATCAACTCCCTGTCAGGTCAGAAGTGGCTCTGCCACCTCATTTTCTCTCTTGGCTCAAAGGCACCAGTTGCTGATGCAGAAGAGACAGCCAAGCTCCATATTTGCCTGGGATTTCCCTCTCATCTTCCCCTTCACTCATGTAAAAAAACAAACAAACAAAAAAAAGCAAAAACCTCAAAACAGAACAGCCAGGGTCAACAAATTTAAACTTTCAGTCTCCTTTCTCCTCCCCAGCCCTGCTCCCTTTGACGACACAAACCTGCTGCCTCTGGATGCTAAAGCAGAGGAGGAGGGGGGCCACCCATATAAAATATTTACGGTCCAGTTGCCAGGCTGGTGTCAAGCTGAAATGGAGCCTGCTCAAAAATAGCACAGCTCTCCAGAGCCTTCAGTGAAAGGCACTTTGGAAAATAAAAGGTGAGTTGTTGGGAGAGGAATTTTAGCACGGTCGCTACTTCTTTGTTACAAACAAGCTCGGAAAACCTGAGAGGCATGCAATCATCACTTTCATGGATCCCATGATCCGTATGACCTGAGGAAACGCCAGAAAGGGCTGACCCCACAGTAGCAGCCTCCATCCCACCCTTTCAATTAAGGTATGAGAACAGAGGGACCCCAGGGGTCTGTCATTAGAAGGAGCCACCAAAGGGGATGAGGGAAAGCATAGGTGTCCTGAAGGAAAGTAATGTCCCGTGCCAGCCCCTACCCCCTGAGCCTCCATCAGCACAAAGCTACTTATTTCAGAGCATGTGGGATCACAGGGTTTCATATCACTTTGAGTCACCAAATTTCATCCCACACAGACTTAAACTTTTAAGCAAAAAAAGATTCTCACACAAAGAAAAAAAAAAAAAGAAATTCACAAACAGCTGCCTAAACCCAGGGAAAGGGAAAAGTGTAGGGGAAATAACAGTTATTACTTTATTACAAACTCAGTAAAGCAAAAACCAGAGCATCCAAGATAAGCTATGAAGTTTACATTTTTTGGTTTGCAGACATTTTCTTAAATCAAGGGAAAACAAAAGGTCTTCAAAATATATCGCACTAATTATTCACATACAGAGACACACACAGAGCTTTGAGCCTCATCTGTAACGCTCAGGAACCACAGGCACCGTGTTCGAAGCATCATGGGAGGTTTCAGGTCTTATCAATGCATCTATTATTTGGGGCAATCTCTTTCCCTGAGGGTGACTTGGTTTGCCCAGCACAGCGCGCACAGCAAAACACTGACTTGCTCTCAAGACATGCCACAGCATGATGCTTATTTCATGAATGTTTGTAAAGTGCTTAAGAAAAAAAAAAAAACCAACTCAGAAAGGAGATGCTCTGGCAGTACAGATGTGTTCTCTTTGTGAAATGCAGTTTATTTCAGTGGTCTGTGGTTTAGCTGTTATTCAAAAGCAACCAAGATTGGTAGATAGGGCTTTTAATAGAGCTTCTCCCTCACACTTTCCAGAGCCTGCCTTCCAGGCTCTGCTCCAGACCTCTGCCTCCCTTCCAGTCTCCCATTTCTGACTGCTCCCTCTCCCTCCTACTCACTCCTCTGCTCTCTCCCTTTTCCCTAACCCTGCCTTTCTGACACGGCAAGCAGCTCTTATCTGCACCATTACTTTGCGGGCTGCATTACTTACCTCCCCCAAACTCTGATACCTTTTTTTAGCGGCTGACTGCTCAGTGCAGGGCACCTCTAGCTCTCAGGGCGCAGCGCTTTGCACAAGGGAGCTTCCTACCTAAGGGATCAGAAACCGTACACATTTCCCAGCCCCACGCTCCCTGAAGTCACATGCCTTCAGGCACTTCCACAAATAAAAGCTATTGCTAAGCCACAATCATGTTTGGATAATTTTAAAGTCTCATGGGATCAGGGCTGCAATTCTCTTCTTTAAGCACAGAGTAATTTAAGGCTTTCCAGAGTTTAAAGAAAAGTTGAGAAAACAGATCCTATAGGCAGCATTTTGCTGATCTGCACCACTTTCTCTCCCCTTCCTGACTGCTCTCTAGGATGATCATGATGAACTGATTCCAGAGCACTGCAGTCACTCCTGATGCATATTCCGCACTTAATCATGACCCCTAGTAAGTCCCTACTATTAGCGTAAGCAGGGGAGCCAGAGGCAATCAGGCTGGGGAGAGATGCTACATTAATCCCCACGGTCCAATCCTGCAGGCATCAGCCAGGCAGAACTCCCGCTGTAGCAAAAACTTCTGCCTATTTAAGAATCACAGGATCTGACCCCTCCACGAGCCACCCCAGAGCCAACGCTTAATGAAAACAGACAGAGGACAAGAGAAAAGGCATGATATACACAGAGCGCAGTATTGTTTCGGAAAGGAAATGTTTTTTCAGTTTCCCATGAGGCATCAGTAGCTCTTCAAACAGAGCCCAAACCTCAAATATGCCAGCGATTCAACATTCAAACGCGAGCTCATTACCTCAACCCACCGCTTGCAATTTTAGTCACTTTCGTTTTTCAAAACCCAAAATCGGAGCTCCAGGAATCACTGCGAATAGCTGACAGGCACAGCTCCTCTGCGAGGGTAACTGCGGAGCGTTTACACAGATCAGGAGCTAGGAAATCCCGCAATTCCCCAAACAAGGCTTCATGTACCAGCAAGGGGGGGGTCTGGTATGGCCACTCAAACCTTCACCAGCTCCTTCTCTTCCCCCACCAAAGCAGAAGACACCTCTGCTGTTTTAGCCTCTCCTAAAAACTTCAAACTTCAGGCTTCAAACAGAATTTGTTCTGGTTCCAAAAGAAGCACAAATGTCTGAGAGAGGAGGAGACACAGTTAAGTGCTTTGTTATCCACTACACTACACCTTTGTTTCCTGGGAGATTTGGGTTAGGTTGGCATCAGGTATCACAATCCAGGCTGCTCTGCCTTGCTTCAGGGTTATCCTTTCAGCAAGGAGCTTTGTGTGTATGTTCAGGTGTGTTAGCTGAACTGCTCCCTCCGAGCACTGCACAAGACTCAGGCAGGCAAACTCCAATGATTTCCAATAACAGCTTATCCTGTCTTAATTGGGATGTTGTGTTCTGCTTATTGATTACTTCTAAAAAAGAAAAAACAGCACAGGTACAATATGGAGGAAAAAAACCCTCCACACCAAGTCAGATCTGCTCATTCAAGTCACCTAAAGGAAGGTACTACATACACTATATAATACTAAGGTACTAAAAGAAGGAAACTATATATAATTTCCTTCTGGCCCACAAGTTGCCCTGGCAAAATACAATTAAAATCTTTGAAAGAATACTTACACTTCCTGCAGGTTCGAGAGCCCCGCAAAGGCAGAAGGATCAATCTCCGTCAACTTGTTGTAGCTCAGGTTTCTGTTAAAAAAAAAAAAAAAAGACAGTGGGATCAGCATAGTGCAGTTACAGCACTCAGCAAATTAGTTGTCTTAATTATTTTGGATTGCACTGGGTGGGTGGATATTTTTTTTTTTTTTAACAAGAGCACTTAAACATGGCAGAGCAGCACTTTCCTGCTGAATACATGAGTGAGCGAGTTTAGTTCTGTGATCAAAATGTTATCTAGCTCTCCCTAAGCTTTTTCCTCTTTTGCATTAGTGTGGTTTTAATTTGTCTTTATATTACACAATTACATTTATTATTCTTCTATCGGTTATTCACAACCACAAAACTAATCACAGATGAATAGGATATTTCCTGACAAATTAAAGTCTGAACTGAAACCATCAACAAACCCTCTGCTAAATATTTTATAGCTATATTCACATGGAGCATTTTTATATCCCACTGTGTGTCACATACAAAATATACAGATACAGGTACATACATTTACTACGTGTAAACATAAAATACGTTCTACATTTTCTAAGATGATGATATTATTAGTATATCACTAAATGTTTTTTTAATCAGCGATTACAGCTTTTAGCCAGTCACGCAGCAGCACACGCTTTGGTCCTCAACAACCCCAACCAACACTTTCCCACCACCCGACAGTTCAAATCTAGATGGTATTATAGCACTTCCATGATAGCATCCATCACTGATGGATGGCAAGTGCTGTACCATCCAACAGCAGCATGGTGGGAGAGCAGACTTCACAGGACACCCCTGTTTGGAAATACAGCCAGAGCTCAATGTGCTCCTGGAAGGAACTCACTGTGAGGATCGCCAGGGACAGCAAACAGATAATATAATGCAAATAAAGTACCAACTCCGAAAACCACAAGCAAGAGTTTTGCCGTGCTCTGCTGTAGCAGATGATACAAGTGCAACAGCAAAGTCTCCACTCCAAGATAGGCACTATCAGCACATCACACTTGACAGGTCAAACCTGCAGCTAGGTACTTACCAGGAGAGCACAGATCAATTAAGACCAAGTGACTAATGACGTGAAAATTAACAAACGGCCTAATTAACATGATATATGCAGTGCTGGCATGTTCCTGTGAGTGTGTAATCTAAAGAGGGAGGAGGCAAATTGATGGGTGGTAGCAGAAAAGCAACCACAATAACTTGTAAGGAAATTGTGAGGGGGACCTGCATTAATTTTATGCTGCTCCACACCCTGCTCTAGGATATTATCCTGGGTAAAATTCAACCCTCCTGTCTCCTCTGCAGGGAGGTTACACCCTCTTACTGCACCTCTGAACGTGACCCAAAAGCTTCATGGCCTGATTTTAGATAAGCCCTCAAACATTCAGCTGCTTATTGAAACCACCAAGCCAGTCTGACTAGAAAAGTGGCCAATCTTCCCTGGTTTGTGTATTTTCTTTGTTTTAAAGCTGTGCCCACAGAACCCAAGCAGGTAAACAGGACCTAAGTCACCAAGGCACCTACTGAACTTTTTACCCATGCTACGTGACCCAAGAGCTGAAGGACAGAAAAAAGGGCAGCTGTCAGAAGACCACAGATGGAGACCTCCTGTTTGAAGTGCTCATGCTAACCCACTGCACTGCGAGGTAACGTGAAGAGAAATCTAGATCCACAGCAACCTTACAAATACCAAGACTTGAAAAGACTACAAAGTTTACCAACTTTGCATGATTAGCAGGAAACGATAAACACCTCTTTTGAGCTGAAAAGCTGTTATTGATCACCCACCCTCCTATAATGCATTTATGGGAAGTCCTCAAAGCGTTCCCCTGCATGCAGGAACCATTTGATAGCTCTCACGCACACGCTATTCCCCATCATGTCAGTGCAGCCAGCTCTAAAGACAGGTCCTTATATCTTGCCTAAAACGTTCAATTTTTTTGCCAATACCTGCTGTGAAAGAAGGCTCTACAAATCAACACAGGCTGGCTCTTGACTGAATCTAGACCTGAAGCTACACAGGAGTGTAAAACCTAACCAAGCATCTAGTTTTAAAATATGCTGTCCTGTAAGCCCCTACTGCCTTTTAAAACACTCAAGAGACCTTTAAATCAATACCAGCCTACAGCAGATATCCATTTCACTATGAACTCAAAGGCATTTATCTAAATAAAAGTCAAACTGCAGTTTAAACTCAGAGTGCATTTGAAAGCCAAGTCCATATTCATAGCACAATTACGAATTAAAGTGCAATTTGCCCACAGATTACATTACTACCTTTTTTTTTTTGGTTTGTTTTTAAACCACACAGCAAGATCAGGTTGGAGCTTGTCCCTGCCTGATGTACAGGCAAAAAGAGAAAATACAACAGGTAACATCCTATAGGCTCAACACAATGAAGATAAAGCTGACACAGAAATACTAGTGACAAACTGTAAGGGGGAAATACAACCATGGTCATGACTGTACATGAATCTATCTGTTTTCATGTATTTCTATGCCTTCTATCACTGCAAATCTTTGCATTTCTTAAGGTGAAGTATTTATCCTCAAAACATTCCTCTGCAATAGGCTAAGAGACTATTTTATGAATCAAGAACTGAGAATCACAGGCACTAAACTGATCATCCCTACACTTGTCAAAGGGACCAGACCCCCGGTTTAGCCAGTGCTCAAGCTCTGAGTGATGCTGACACAAACCTCACAAGTTCATAAATGAAAAAACAAAGGTCTTTGTAAATTAAAGGATTTCATGGCCACAGTTCAACATCATCCAAAGCGACTTTCTGATTATTGTTGCTGCCATTTAAGAAGTTTGAACATCAAAGTCATTGCACAAGTAGCTGGCTCTTCAGATAGCACAGCCGTATTTTGCCTACTCCAGCAAGAGGAAGGCTTCCCAACAGATGGTGCAGAAATGCAGATGAACTCCACCTTCCTGCATGCCAAAGGCTTCAGTCCTCCCCATGCTACCCACTCCAGCCACCAACTATCCTCACCAACGATACAATACATTGCTCAAAAATCGGTGGGGAAATGAAAGCTAGAAACAGAGTCAGTGCAAAATAAACAGGAGACCTGAAATTAAATAGATACACCAAAATAAACAATTTACTCAATTTTTGAGACTAGCTGTATTTTAACTTAGATTAAAACGCTCAAGAATTTCTAGCCTGAAGCATTCATTAGCAATCAAAGGATGTATTCCCAGAACTCAGATCCCCTCACTAGACAGTATTTGGCATGCTAGTCACAGCATTCACACAGGAGAAAGAATTAACGTGCTCCAATAGATAGATCATTGGGACTGGGAGACAGGAAACCTCCGTCTATTCCTGGCTCTCAATCTCCTGCTGGGTGACCGGGTCATGTCACATCACCTCTCCAGAGCTTTTGTTTCCACCGCCACCCTTTGTCTGTCTTGTCTATTTAGACTGTAAATAAAATTGAGGTAGGTATTGTCTCAGTTTGCCCGATGCTGATGAAGTGAGGCCTCAATCTTGGTTGGGCTCCAGCAATGCAAATAAAGAAGGGAACGCAAAACTTGAGGTCATGGGTGCAACATGATGCTCCCCCACCACCAAGTACAGGTCCCACATGTATGGCAGTGCACACTGCAGGGGCTCTAACATCCCCATCAGCTCGGCCTCCCCAAGCTGAGCAGCCCAGCAATGCAGGCTGGTTGGAGATGCCAAGCGTGGGGGTACAGCTGTCCCATCGCTGAAAACTGTCACGTTTCTGCTCTCCCATAGCACAGAATGCATTCCCTCCCGAGAAGCCCCTTGGGCTGATGCCATGCAGTAGTGCAATGGATCACTGAGCAAACGTTTCTGCCATCAGTATTTAAAAACATGTTCTTCAAAGAAAAAGAGCCCTCAAAACCCAAAGCCAAAACGCTGTCCTTTCCCAAATCAGCGCTCCCCTGAGCCATCTGAGCTATCTCAGGTGCTGGGCACCTCTTCAAAGTGACCATTTATAAAGCATCACCTATAGTGTTTTATGCCGGTCCCAAGAGACCATGTCTTTGGGTGTGCGGTCTGCCCATCTTCTAGCACTTGCACCTACATGCAGGGTTAGCTGAGCCCAAGTGAGGGCAAACCCACACGGAAAGCAGGCTGCCCGGTGTCCCGCCTGCTCCTCTGCATGGGCACATGTTTCTGCTGAATTACTCATGGGAGGGTACTTCGATCCCTCCAAAGCAACTGTGGAAAGAAAACAGAATTCAGACAACCAACATAAAACCTGGACAAGAGCCTGGGCTGCAAGTTCAGGGAAGCATCCTACAAAGGTCAGAAGCTTCCACAGACAGCAGAGAAGACAGAATTGAGCCACCAACCTGAGTAGCCCCTAACGTTCAGATTGGTTTTTCCCTGTTGAATAGAAGCTGACCTGAAGTTCATCGGGTTTTTTTATTAAACTTTATTTTGACTTAATAGCATGAGAAGTGCTCCGCACACTATTTATACATTACATATTTCAAGTCTTCCTTGTATTGGCTAACCCAACAATGTAGGGATTTTCCCCTCCTGTCACTCTAAGATGCCCATGATCAGGAACCGAGAGGCTGTTAAACCAATATGGGAAGGGCTCTGTTCTGTCTATTCATCCATTCCAGTCTCTAACAAGAAGGCAGTGTTTGCCTTCAGTTAGCATTGTGAAAATGGCACTGTGGATCACTGAACATTGCAGAGGCTGAAAGGAAAGCCTTGTTAAATAACCAGGTACGTAGCCTGCCTTGAAATCACCTCCTGAAAGTAATAACGCTGTCGCATAAAGCGTCCTGCTTGCCAGTGAGGAGGAATCAGTCAGCTCTTTGAACCATGAGATGCCAATCCTGCCTCCCTGGGCAAGGTGCGGAGTAGACCAGGAGTTCATGTAAAAGTTTTGGCTCTGCTTTGGGAACCTGACCAGCACAGAGAAAAGCCACCTCTCTTTTAAAGACAGAGGTGTCTGGCTGGCTCGCCAGACAAAGGAAGAGACATATGTGGCTCCTGGTCTCTGCTCACCATGATGATGGCTGAATTCTGTTCAGAGAGGTGAAGGTTTCCAACCCCTACATCAAAGCCATTTATCTGTCAGTGCAGAAGATTATGTCAAAAGCGTTTCTGCACCTTTTGATGACAGGCATTGGAGAAAAGGAGGATGGCTCGAAGTTCTGCCACTGCCAACTGTGGCTTTCATTAAACACTTTGTCAACCATTGTCATAACACAACTTTTCATTGCTCCTGCACAAAAGGGAGCCGAGGGCCCAGAACAATCAAGCCCTGCAATAGAAATTCCTCTGGCTAATCTGTCGAAAGATAGCTGCCTAGTCCACAGCTTACTGAATAGGCACCATCCTCTTCCCACATGTTTGTAGATGGCTTTACAGCGCTGGAATGGAGGCCCCATGCACACTTGATTGGGTATGAAAAGCATGGCTGCAGCTGAATTAGCTTGGGGACGGGGGCCAGGGGAACAAGAGAGGGAACACACTGCCCGTGCTAAAAGTATACAGCTGTGCGGGGAAGAAAGCATACTCGAGTTTCTCTTTTGAACAAGCTCGTGAGCTCCCTGGGAGATGGCAGAGTCCCTGTAAGCAGTGGCATGCGAGGCTTAACACTGAAGCACAAAGCCATCGAAGAGACTGCAAAGATTCAGATGGTTGTACAGACCGTAAGGACAGAAAGCAGCAGCTTTAGTCCGTTTTCGGTTCTTGCACGCAGGACAAGTCCAAAATCCACTCCCATGAGGCAAGAGCAGCCAAACAGCTACTGCAGCTGGTGCCAACTACCCACAGCTGCGCTGCACGGCAACACCTTCCCTTAAATGGGATTTTTTTTTCAGTTTCCCCTAAAACAAATGGCCACTAAATGGAGTTGCAAAAGCCACCACAGTGATGAGAGTCAGAAGGAGCTTTCACATACTAGATATGAAGCCCTTAATTACCTTCTGGAGGATTTCTTGCAGATTCCTTTGAAGTGGTTGACTCACTGCCAGAAGCCGAAGCCTGGACTTGGGGAAATCACTCATCCAACCCACCACAACCATTCCCGGGTTTCCTTTGAATCTGCCTGCTAAACTGATAGAAAACCAGAGATTCTTATGCCCCTCAGCTCTCTCATCGCTCTCACCTCTGTTCCACTGCTCCTGAAGTCAGCGTAACCTGCCTACGGTCAGGAGGGACAAAGAACAGAAATGCATTTTTGCTGAAGGACGCACGGAAGGGCTCTGCACCCGCGCGATGCCTTGCGCTTCAGCCAGCCTCAAGCACGAACTCCCAACGCTGCTGAGCAACACCTGGACTGACTGGGACTCTGGGATGCTCACGTTTCTGGAGCACCCATGGCTGCAACAAGCCAAGCCCCTCGTGGTTTCTTTTACTGCGTACCCCAGCGAGCTCTGCCTGTCTGTGCAAAGCACCCAGCTTATAAGAGAACGGACACCGCTGGGGCGCAGAAATGTCCCACACCGAGCATCGGCAAGAGTGACCTCCTAAAAGGAGGTAACAGCAACAAAACACAGGGCACCAGAGAGATGAATGTCCCAGCTTGCTGCTCTAAGTGCTCTGGAGAGAGGAAGGGGCCTTTGCAGGACATGGGAAAGACAAGCAACACCCGCATGGGTGAAGCTGTGCCCCATCACTGAGAGGTCCTGTTAGCGGCTAAGCAAATGTGCTCACTCAGGCTTTACTTATGCCCTAGCTCAAATTAGCAGCAGCAGCATCATATTAGCTTGGCTTAACAGCCTGCTCATATAAGGGGCTTTATGTGCAGAAGGGAGTCAACTTAAGGGCAACCCTCAAGCCATAATATGAGCTAATTTGACAGTGAAGACAAACTTTGAGAGGTCATCCAGACACCAAGAAAACTGCACCATGAATCACTCTCAGTCATGACCAACAATACTGTCTAAAGGAAATTCCTGTAGCATGATCACCAAAGAGTCAATACCACGCCGATTCCAGCAGATGCATGCAGTCATTAATGCAAAGAATACTAATTAAAACCACATCACTGAGAAGCATTGTGCCGGACTACAATTTAATTTAGTATGTGGTTGATATGGTTCAAGGGATTAGGGAATTATCTTCAAGTAACTTCCAGGGACACATTTCCAGCCCTGGCCCTCTCTGCTCCGCCACTCCGGGCTCACAATTGTTTGCGCTCCCAAGCGCGCAGAGACCACACATCTGGCACGTAGCGACGCCTGCGCGTACAAGCCTAGTAAGCGACCACCAGAGCCGGTCTGCTCGCACAAGGCTGCAAACATAAATATCTCCATTGCTGCCGGCTCCCTGGCTCTACCGGGCAGCCCTGCTCTCAGTGGCTGAGGAAGGGCCAAGAAGCCCTTAGCAGGAGCGTTGGGTAACTGTGCTGCTGCTGGGGCTTCTACATCTCCTACAAGGAACTCTTACAGGCTTATTTATCTCTTTAAAAAGGGCAGTGTCAGGTTATTTTAGGCCCTGTTCAGTTTACGCAAATGTGTTTTGACAAAACCTAGGCTCCAATTTCCTCCTATTTTAATAACCTTAGCAAAACTAAAGTGGAGATCCTTTCTGCCCCTTTTTTTTATTATTTTGCTTGGAAGACTCTCTCTTCCAAACACTTCAAATGTTTTGTTTTTTGTTTGTTTTTTTTTAAAGAAAGAAAGATCAGCTTCGCTTAATCTACATAATCACACACATATGCAAGTACATCACAACATATGTGCAAAGCACTTGGGTAACTCAGGTGCTTACGGATCTCTTGCTATGCCCCTGCAGCATCAGGAGGGACACAAGGATACTCATTTCACCAGGGCTTGATCCTGGTCTACTCAACAAGAGTTTTCTCAGTATTTCAACTGCTTCATGCTCCAAAAAAAGTAAAGTGAGATTTTAAGAAGTGAAGTAATTTGAAAATCATCCAATGGCCTCAATGGCAGAGAGAGGACTGTGAGCCCTTGTCTCTGCAGTGTGCCCCACCGGCCCCAGCAGCACTCGTGGCTGGGGACACGTACAGCCTTTCCCGGCACCCAGTAGGGACCTGAACCAACAGAAAATGGCAGGACAAAGCAAGCGTGAGTGATAAGGCATTCAACAACACTTTCTCCGCTTCCAAAAAAATACTAGCAGCAGCTACATTGCCCACAGTTACTGAGGCTACAAACCCTCCCATTAGGACTGCATGTTCTCTGCTCCTAGTAAGACAGCCCAGTCAAAGGTGGTATTGTATGCTGGAACAGGGGATGCTGCAAGGGTTAGAGCCGGCCGTATTTAATCATGGTAATTTTTCACTTCATTCGCTGCTTCTATTAAGCTGCACTGCCTGAAGGAGACAAATCTTCTCCAAAGCACACTAAGCCATCAGCTGCAAGGATTGCCTCAAAGCAAAAACAGTTTTCAAAGGGGCCATGGACATCTAAATAAAAATAACTGTATTTAATATAAAGCAATCCTAGCTTGCCACCTGTGACAGGTAAGAAGTTGGAAGGAAAAGCAGGATGTGGAAGGTTTTTTTAACCCACATATACAACTCCACCCTTCATCCGCCCAAACACCCATAGGGTTTGTTCTGGGTTTATTGTTTTAATTGAAGTGCTACCTACTGTCATGAGAAAAACATATCCTAAACCCAAAACGCTGCACGTCGTTTGCTCCGCTGTGTAAGAGCAAACTCACCTTTTTCTAGTTTGATGGCAAATTTCTTTCTCAGTGACTTTGCCTCCACAAGGTAAAGTACACGTGTCTTAAACTGCTGAAGCGAGGGCTGGAGTCCTAGCTCAAACAAAACAGTCACGAAACATATTGCTCCTGCGTCCATCACCACTGTGTTTCTCCAGTAAATCAATAAAGGCCATGACTTCTCTACTAACATTTTCAATTAAGGTTCCCCACTGTGTATTCAACATACTAAACCAATTTATTGAGGATTAACAACTATATAATTTACTATACTCGTCTACCTTAGAACAACTGCTAAGCCTCCATTAACTGATAACAAGAGCTACATTGATAAATCAGCATTAAGTGCTATTTACAGTTTCAAAAACTGCTACTTCTGCAAAGCAAATATTTTCATCTGAAAGTTGCACAATTTTTCACAAGTGCTCACAACAAGCAGATAAACCATGTTAAACCTTTGGCTTTTTCAGATGCTTGGAAAGACCCACACCAATATGTTCAACTGCTGGCAACCTAACCCTCCTGCCACATGACTTTGCAACATCCAGCTGTGGGTTACAAGTCGAGTGTGGATGGAAAAGAGATATAATTCAGGAACTCCCCGAACACTGTTCAGAAGTTTCCACAATTAAAGAAAACATTCGAGGTCAACAATCATTCAATAATATCCAATCACCCATATTTTAAGATACGTTTTCTCCTAAAACACAGAACTGTAGCGTGCTCTGCTCTCTTTGGGGATACAAGTGGTTTCAATCGTGTCCGCAAGCACTTTTGGTAAGCTCGGTGCTTAACTAGCCGAGAAGACAGTTTTCCACTGCTCTAACACCACAGTTTATCAGAAATACCCACTCCATAAATACGCCACCAGGCACAGCTCCCGCAATGCCACTAACCAGCAGCACCACACTTGCGCACACCGGGAAGGGAGAGCACCAAACCCCGACGCCGAAGCTTTGGCATGTCTCTGCAGGGCACAGCACCGCCCAGTCGCATCGGAGCAGAGCCCGGTCAATCATTAATGGTGGGGAGAGGGCAGGCAGCCCGCTCCCATGGTGTTTGCTCGGCGCTTCGTTCTCTCGCAGTGGTTCTTATTAATAGTTAATCAGGCAGGACCGATCTCCCCCCTCCAAAAAAACACACTCGCTTGGAAGTGGCACAAAGGAGTATTTGTGCGCTGGTTAAAACTAGTCAGGCAAAGAGTTGGGGAGAGGGGGGGGAAATTCTTAGAAAAAAAGTGTGCACATTTTTCCTGCAACTCAGGCATGGGGGCTCACCAGCTTGCTCTTGCCTCTCCTGCACTTGATGCTGCTTTTTAACACCATAGAAAGGGGCTGCATCATCTCCTGCCCTCGTACAGGGGAACCGTGCAAAAGCAAGGAGGCATCTCCCAGGAAGAACCACTGTTCTCCATCGGCCCAGGCCGGCCACGCTACACCGCTGTGTCACCAGTGGCTGCTCCTCACCAGCTACCCAGTGCATCTGCTGTGCCGTCATCTAAGAAAAATCTCAGCAGATATGCTGACTCGAAGCTCTGTCTCATTCTATGTGCTGTGAAGCTTAACAAGCTAACCAAAGCAGCCAGCTCAGCTATACCTGCCAGGATGGCGGCAGTGGTCATCACCCCCAGCTCTGCTTCCCTCTTCCCACCTCGTGGCAATAACTCTGGTCTCACAAAACACCTAGACAACTCTGCAGCTTTCTACAGTGGAAATAAATCCCCTTCTGACGCTAGCAGCAGTCTGAGTGCAACTACAACACTGGATGTCTTCCTATGCCCACCGCAAACCTACTCAGTTTAAAATCCACCCAAGTGAGGACGCTCCCGGCACTTTTCAATGTCATGGGCTGAAACTGAGAGGTTGACCAAACCCAGAGGTCTTGTGCATGGAAAGGAACGATGCATATCACCTCAAAGCATCAGCGAAGGGACTGGTTACCCATGGGGCAGTCAATGCCTGGCAGCACGGCACACTGCAGGGCCAGCTCTAATCCCCCAGAGGTGTGAAAAACACATGGCAGGCAGCTCTTCATTTTCAGTTTAAACATAGTTCTGCTTTATTACAAAGACCAGCATTCTAAGGGCAAAACAGGCACATCTTAAGCTAAAAAAACCCTAAGCTGGCCATCCTGGCTGGAGGCATGTGGTTTACACAGGCATTCACCCTCTCTCCTTTTGAGTAATCAATGTCCAATCCTAATGCACTTTCATTCCAAGCACTTTTGTATTGCCAATAAAGCACCAAGCAATTTAATGGATTTCTAACCCCAAATTGGAAGCTGTACTGCATCCAGCTGATTCAATTTGCTCAGTCTTAGAGGAAGCCCTGGAACAAAATGCTAGAAATAAAACCACATGCACTGATAACATTACAGAAATAGATACACCAAGAAGTAAATGTTCTGTCCCTTTTATTTTATCTGACCTCCAACCTGTTTTAGTTGACCTTCAAGAGGGAGAGGCTGCATTTAAAAGAAGCTATTTCAACCTAGATCAAGAGAAATAAAAGCCAAGCTATATATAATGCATTTGCTGCAAAACACGGCAAATAAATCCACCATGGAACTAACTTCCACTTGACAATGAAAAGCCAGAAGAGACTTTCAAGCTAATTTACTCCATATTTTAGGTCCTAAGCAAACCTATTTCCCTTGATAAACTTCCTTCTGTGCACGTGGCCTGAAAGCACGAAGCAGAGATGGCTTCCTCTACCCTCACCTTATCACAGACTATAGCACTTGATGGCAGACAGCTGTATTATCATCTTGGGCTAGCAAGAGGTTGAAGAGGCAGATCACAGATGCAATGGTGTGATGCAGGAGTTTCCAAAAGGTAGTCGACAGAATACCTCCAGAGAAAGCCAGCGGGTCAGATACCATCTGACACGGTAGGCACTTGTCTAACATTGATTCTACATGTAAGCGATCGCTGTAATTACAGTAAGTATGACCTAGAATATGACATTCCTCCAGAAGATGCTCTTTGTTTTATGATGTGCTATAGAAAGCTATATTCCTGTCTTGGCATTAAGAGTAGAGCCATCTATCAGTACAAGCATTCATTCCTTTTTGGCATAATTCCTGTATCGGTGTTTACTGCTAGGACAGTGGCAGGATCCCAGCAAGAATTTCAAAGCAGATGAAGCCAGTGCTCAAGTCTCTACTCAAAGAATGCCACAAAGTAGTAAAGGGGATGGTCAAATCTATTGCTGCTTTCCATTACGTGCCAGCCTCCACATTCCATACGTACAGCAGAACATCACAAATGAGCATATATTCTTGCTTAAATAACTTGCACATGTACGTGACTTTCACTATGTGAATTTACAGATGCATATGCAGCTACACACATAAACATGCATACATCTGTATATGCACGAGGCAAGACATCTGTAGAGACTTGTACAGGTAGAAAGGCTTTATCAGGAGAGTGTGGGACAGCTGTACAGCTTATGACTGAATTGCGAAGAGCGCTAGTAAAAAAATCTTTATTACACTCTGCCCCAGTATACAATGCCACATCTTTTACAGAAGCACTATTTTTGAAATGTTTGAGAGCTTTACGGTTTTTATTGGTGCTATTTTTCAACTCCTTCCACTTACAAAGCCAGACTTCTTTATTAGTGCAACTCAAACTGCAGAAAGAGGAAAAGTTATAGCCAATAAAATTTTAGAAAGTTCTTCAAATAAGCTTGCTCTTCCAAAGTCTGGTATCTCAGGACTTCCCAGGATTAAAAGACAGCCTCTATTTCCAGTGGCTGCAGTTTTTTGCTCTTCAGGTGTCTCAACCTTTCAGGAGTCCCGGGCAAATGGGACTCTGTGCAGAGCAAAGGTGAAGCAGCCAGTTAATGGGCCCACACTTGCTCCTGCTCCCCATGCTCCCTGTTGGGGCACCTGAGCTAAGCTCAAACCCTGCATTAGCATCAATCAGGCGCCAAAGCTGAGCACACATTTCACCTTCAGATCAGGACGGTATTTTTTATCTACTTCAAAGTGCTACGATGTACTTTGCTGGATGGATGCCTTGATTTATTATTCAAGGAACTCCCTTGGATTTGTGCAGTTTCTCAGCTAAAAGCATCATAGCCAATTCAAAGGGAGGATAGATGTTATTAAGGTTGAATCAAGGAACAAACTTTCTCTTCTACAGATTTTTATCCTTTCCATGTTGCAGAGGGATGAGAAGGGGAACAGTTCCCTATTCTTTTGCTACAGGAAGCAATTAAGTATCCCAATCTCTTGCAAAACTGCTGGATTCAGAAGGTATTTGGATAAGCTCATTTCATCTTCTTTTAACTATTATTACTGGAATCATACTGCTCTACTTGGCATTTGAGACCAGATTTTTTGTTACAACTATCTTAGTTTCTGCCCACCAGAAGGTGCATATATGCCAGCGGAGGCTCCAGTCCCAGCTTCAACCACAGGGAACCCGTTGATCTGAAAGAAGGCTGCATCGAACAACAAATTCTGCAGGGAGATGTTAGAAGGCAGGCATCTCCTTCCCTCCTGCTTTGAACCCAACTCACTCAGGCATAACCCAAAGTAGATGCCATCTTAAAACTGCCGGATGGGCTCTGGGGAAAAAAAAAAAAAAAAAAAAATCCCATAACAACACTCCATGTGGGTGGCCGCCTGGCTGCATTGAAAATAGAAAAGCTAACACTACAATTAGGCCAAGAACAGAAATACCCTTTCGCTCTTCTGAGTGGTCCTTGCGAGCCCAGGCGCCGTGCCAAGGAGCTCACCATTCACTACTCGCACTGCACCTCTCTTGGGGCAAAAGGAACCTTGGCTTCACACCAATGCCTCATGCTCCAGAAAGCAATTATTTGAAAAACATGAATGCAGAAGGCGCTCCCAAGGTTTGTTATTGCATGGGGAGGGCCACAGGTGTACTCACCACTTGCAGAATTCAAACCACGTCCTTTTGAGAGCAGATAAATTAATCGCTACGAAGAGAATAAGGATAAGGAATGTCACCATATCCAGGTAATTGGAAAAACAGAATTCTTCGGGCTCGTGGAAAGCATTGCTGCTCTACGCACAGACGGCAATGAAAAAGTGCAGCACTTCATGCGCAAGAGATGAAGAAATCCTGAGATGAACCATGATGGAGAACCCAAGGCACTCCACAAGTGGGGTCATGGGAGACATGAAAGAGGACAAGTCCAAGGAGACCAGAGGGTAACATCACATCACATGGCTGAAAAAAACCAGGAAAGAAACACCCATGCAAGTCACTACCGCATCTGTGAAGCCACGAAGAGGAGATAGGTTTGCCTCCTCCAGGCAGGTCACAGCCTGGCTGTTAGCTGCAGTTTTCTCAGTCCTTCCTAAAACATGGCATTGTCAGAAGAAGCAGGACCCTGGGCTAGACAGGCTGCCGATTCACAGGGGCGTGGGAGCACACGCTAACGCAGACTCTCTACTCCAAGCCTGACTTGACTACAGCAACGCCACACCGAAAAAAAAAACAACCCACATTTTCCTCAATTTGTCATAGCAAGCGAGGTATGAAATAAAAAACTTTCCAAATCTTCCAAACATACAAGCTCCCCCCCAAAGCCTTTTGCAAACCAATGAAAATTGTGTAAAAATAAATTGTAGTGTGTTTTGTAGGGGAAAATAACTCTACTGCAACTGGAAACACATAATCTAGCTTTTCTCTAACAAAACCTACAGGAAATGGCTCTGCAAAAGTTAACTAAGTGATACTGAACTTTCTCCAGAGTGTTGTATAGGAAATAACACTGCAGAAATGACTGCCTGGTTTAACCTTTTGTCCAGACTATGCTACAAAGCCATACTACAGAGGTATCTGGCTGATGTTAACAATCCTCTGGTGTATTCTCTAGAACTGCAGCAGAGAAAGCAGGTTATCTCACACATGCTCAGCAAAACGCCCTTACCACGGCACAAAGCCCAGGCAGCCAACTGCTGATGGAAAACAGCATTTTACAATTTTCCCTTTCTGTGGCTGGCAGTTGGTTTTTATTTTGTTTTTTAAAGATGTGAAAACGTAACGGCTGTCCTGTGGTGCAAAGAGCAGAGCAGATGCGTGCATTCCCTGCATTCAGACCTGTGCCAAATTGGCAGTGCAGACATACCAAGGTATCCCAGCTCTGCCATCTGTCCAACTGTCCATTTGTTAGAGACCTCATAATGCGATACCATAGTATTTCTGGGTGAAATCCCCTTTAACGTCACATTTCTCGGCTCTACCACTAGCACTCACTGAGCTTCTCGCCCTTTACGTACCACCTCCACCATCCCAGGAGGGGCTGCTTCGTTCAACAGCGAGCACCAGTGAAGGATCTCTTACTCCCAAGGCATCTCAGGAACGGCACATCTGCCAAGAAATCTGGTGTCAATATTTGCCTGGAGCTCTGCAATCACAATTACACAAACTGAGTCAGGCTGCCCTCCATCCTTTCTCCCTCGCTATCCACATGCTCCAGTGTGGAGAAGGTGCTGCTGCAAAGCCCTGAAAAGTCTAGTTTTCAGCCTTCATTTCTTTTAGTAAAAAAAGGGGAGCTACAACTTACATGTATACTCCATCTACTGAATCCCCAACATCTCACTCTGCCTTTGCTTTCCACGAAATGTTTTGTACAGGGAAGAAAAAGGTAAAGGAAAAGAAAGCAAGCCTTTTCCACATTCCCACAAAGCTTGAGTTCCTACGTAATTGCTTTAACCAGGACAGAGCTTATCAAGAACTACAGGGCACGCTTACTGCTTGATCAGGTTAACCAGCAGGAAATCATTTCATGTTTTTCAGCAAATTTGACACCACCACCAAAGTGGCTCCAAGACACACATACAAAAAAAACCCACCCAAAACCTAAACCAAACAACACATAGGGGCAAGAACCAAAAAATAATCCATCTAGAGCAAGGGCATAACCCTCTTGTTCAGGAGGCTCACAATAAAGAGCCCCCCACAGAATTACACTGATTTCAATATAACAAATTGGCCACTGGGAGGGAAGCCAGTACACAGCAATACTGCAATCGGCCTCGGGAATTTGCTCAAGTAGTTGATTTTTATTTTTTTTTTCTTTCCCTGCAGCCCCACGCTTACGTCAAGTCACGTGAATACAATTACATAAACTGTACCTTTTCCATGAACACCTTCTCTGGGATAAAGGTTCTCATTTTACTCTGCATAAAAACATTCTCCACAGGTTTATAAGCTTTAATTGCTATGTGAACACATAAAAAGTGCCCAAATAAGTCTATTTAAGGGTTACACATTAACTATCATACACCTCCAGGCCTGTGTTATCCACCTATTTGCTAGATCAATAAACTGCTTGTAGGCAAACTTTTTAAAAATGTTGCTGCTGCTGAAAATGTTCCATTCCTGTTTACCAGTAACTTTATAAAATTAACTGAAACTCCTACCTATATCTGAAGTTTTCTGCTTAGTTCTGCTAGTGAAAAAACAGGCCGGTTTTCAGTACAAAGCACCAAAAACACCTCTCTCTCCCGTGCTCAAAACTGGACACTAGCCCACAAGGTAATGCAAGAGCAGTGCAGTTCTGGGCTGGGAAGGCTTTGGTTGAAGAAAAACATGAGTGTGTGCGTGTGTGCGCCTGCAGAGACAGAGCTCCTCTAAATCCCAGGAGAAAAGGTCCCTAAGAAACACCATAAGCTTGGACAGCCAGGAGCAGGGAAACAATTTGCACGAGGAAGACAAGTGGGAAGTATTAGCAAAGGGGTTCTAGGAAAGCATACGCCCAAAATACTCTTACTGGCAATTAAAATTCAGGGCATCATCCTCAGTGAATCCACTCTGCCATTCACCTGCTGCTGTCCTACACTCACCCCACGGGCTCCGACAGGCAAGTCTGGCCAAGGGAGCAGCAGGTAAGGAGGCGGCTGCCTGCAGCAGCAGTGGATGGGACAGCATCAAATAAAAGCTTCCCATCAGGCATCCTTGCCCATTAAACACCAGCTGAATACGCCACTCAGAAAACGTTCTGAAGGCTGTCTGCAAAAGTGAGCCCTCCGCAATGCTCCACATGCCTCTGTGGAGGGGGCAGAGAGCACTTCATTTACTGCCCCATACCCAAAGGGGCATCAGCAAGCTGGTGCAGCCCGACTGCTTTCTTGTCACGGTGAGAATGCACTCAACGCCTGCTGAATTTTACCTTGGGCACTTATAGATGCCCTCCTGTGCCATGGCCCCACCCGACAGACACATGCAGCCGGTGGCAGGGGCACAAGGCTGACTCCTGCACCCCCTGCCACCTCCGGGACGGGGCGGAGGGCGAGCGGGACTGAGCCAAGCAGCCTGAGAGTGATTAAGTGCTGATCAAATCCAACCATTTCATAAAGTTTCTGGTATGCCCAACCGGCTTCAGTGGTCTCTGCACTTTACTGTGAAATCCCTGTTGTATTTATGAGAAGTCTGCAAATAGCTCCTTCGTCACCTTTTCTTTTTCCTCATTAGTAAGTAAAATGCAGAGTCTGAAACTCCAGAGCTGCACTTTGACATCCCGGTGTGCTTCTCCAAGTGCCTACCAAGCGCCCTCAGCATGGGCAAGGGCACCAGAGCCCCACACCTCACGACTGGCATCCTACTGGGGATGGATAACGCGGCTGCTTTCTCCCCAGCCAGCTCCCCTTTCCCCATGGCAAGAAAACCATGTGGGATAAGGGACGGGCTCCTGGCCGCTGCCTTCCCAGCCCATCCGCAGAGCCGCTTCCACGGGGGGCAGACAGACAGCGGGCACTTCGCACCTCCCCACCATAAACCTGCCCAGAGCAATTAGCCAGCCCCGCTCCAGCTGGGAACACATTGCTGCCTCATTTATAGCAGCAGAGCTGCAAGGGCAGCAGGCGGCTGGCCCCGGGGCCGGGGTACGCACCGAGAGAAGGCGAAGCCCCATGACAGCAAAGGAAACACAAGCACAGGGGGGCTCGCTGCCTGCTCCCCCCGCCTGCCCACCCCCTGCCTGCGCCCATTAAAAAAATTAATCCCGATCGTAAAAGCTGGAGCACAGCCTGTATTTCAGGCCAAATAATAAGGGGAGGCCTTTATAAATAAGGAATCACTTACTATTCAGAGGGAGGGGGGATTATAAAGGTTATTTAAATTAAAAACAAACTGCACAAACAAATAAACCCCATAGCCTTCCCCACCCCCCCGGCTGCTGCAGCTCAAGCCCCACGTCGGCTGCCTGTTCTGCACATGTTATCTGCAAACCGCAGGCAAAGCGATTCTCTGCTCCGCGCTGTTTCACAATCTGCTCGCTCTGAACCTTACACTACGTCAGGAATTAAACAAACATTTCTTCCTTCTTCTGCAGGGTTTCCCCCACCCCGCTTGTCCAGAGCTCAACTCCAAAGTCCAGCCAGGCAGCAGGCATGGGGCTGAGGTGTAGCCATCAGCTCCGACAGCTCGGCACGCTCCCCACTGCCTCCAGCAGCCCCCCCAAAGCATCCCTGGGGTGGTTGGTGGTGGTGACGGGGCACACCGACCCCATTGCACTGGGAGAAGCAAGAGGAAAGCTGGGGGGTGCAGGTATCCGCTGCAGCCTTCCACAAAAACCAGCCCAGAAGGCAGGAGAGGGGCTCTGTGAAACCCCGAGCATCTCCCCCACTAAGAGAGGATAAACGCACTGAAGCCACCAAATCCATTTATCACAGAAAAAACGAGGAATAGGGGGAAATGTGTTCACAGCCTTGCTCCCAGGGAAGACAAGGCTGGGGACATGCATCCTCATCCCAAATAGTCTAAAACAGATGAATCCAGAGGGGTGGGAAGGGTGAGTGAGCTCCTGCCGGGCTGCAGAGCCGGGGCAGCAGGGCAGGGAGAGCAGCCAGAGGCCAGCACACAGCCTTTGCCCTTGGCTTTGGATCACCTGTGCCCATTGCCATGGTAAATGGGCAGCCCCACACATGCCCAAAATATACCATGGACAGCCAAGGTGGGGAAGGAGGGTGACACTCAAACCCAGTGCAGAGAGAACAGGAATACTCTGCAGAAGTCAATTAAAATGTTAGACAGCCCTGGAGACAGAAATCCTCAGGAAACCAGACTTCATGTGCCTCTTTCCACACAGATTACTGGCGATTATGAGTAACTCCAGCAGAAAAAATTGATGAAAAGTCTTCTCTTAATCCATTGATATTTCCAAACAGGTTTACATTACAAATGTGGGGGTTTATCTGCCTCGAAAAAACACAGCAGAAGCCATAGCGGGGAACCAGCAAAGTGAGAGCATCAGATAAACAGAGGGGCTGAACATCGGAGAACCAAGGTAGGTTGGTTGAATTTTTGTGTGGTTGCCGCTATTTAATGGCAATGCCTCATTAAAATTTGGGATAAAGGAAGGTTTTGTTAACGACCTGCTCTTTCCCTCCCTCCTGTACCTTCCCTCAGGGTTCTGAGATCACATAAAAAACACATCCTCAAGCTCCTCAAGGGATTTTTTTTTTTTTTTTCCCCCCAGCAAAGCCAAGGCTGACAAGACTTGACATTCCTGAAATGTTTAAATGGGGGGAGAGGGAGAAACAACAACATTTTTTCAAACCCACTTTATGCATCAGAGACAAGCAAAAATTGGCCCAGGGCCAATAAAAAAAAAAATATTTGCAAGATCATCTTAAACACTCCCAATGTTCCTGATGGAAAAGTCCCCAGTGGACGCAAGCCCCCGCGCCGAATACTGCGCATTCCTGGAGGGAGCTACGGAGCAGAAAGACATAATCCAGATGATTGACAAACCACCGCGTGCGAGTGCTGGTCTGTCCCCAAGTGCCCCGTGGGGACGTGCCACCACTGGCACTCACCCCCGGCAGGTCTCGGGCTCTGCAGCGAAGCCTCTGCAGGAGGCAGGCAGGGAACCCTTAAAAAAATAAAATACACCACACATCCCAGGGACTTGGTAATGAGCTGGGGATTAAGAAACCTGGCTAATGAAGAGGTAAGAGCCAAGATATCCAATTTCTGCCAAATACCAGGAAAAGCATACCACTATCAGTAGCCATTATATTAATTCATACACCGGCCCAATTTTGTAGCTTTTTCCAGGCTGGGATTTCGCTTGCCTGATGCTGTGGGACAGAACTGGGCAAGAAGGGTGCAGACGGAGCACTACAGCTTGCCATAAAACCCGCTGAAGGTGATACAAACCAGATGTGGACGGTAACTCCATGCGCTCCGAGAGGTATTACAGCTTCCTATGCCAGCCACAGCACGCCAAACCCGAGCGAGCGAGCACCCACACCGCCAAAACACACTTGTGAGCACGGAGCATTTCAAGGGGTGCAGAACAGGTTAACAGGAACCCACCGAGCTCCACCAGCCAATTATTCCGCCTCGTTTTACTAGCACAGAAATTTGGGCATCAAAGAGGACCACAGTGTTCCACTTGTGCAATAAACTCCTTTCACCAACATCACTTCACACTTTCCAGAGTGCAAAGTTCGCGCTGATATTGTTGGCTTTCTCACTCACTGCTTTTTGGCACCGTCCCGCCTGCTTGGCTGTTCATTAATATGCAATCAGTACATTAAAGGCTTCATTCCACAGTCCCAGCTAGGCTGTAACAGCCTTTTTCAGCCATTGCTGTCTTGTGAGGGACAGAAGCGCAAATGTGTTTAGGTGCTCCTAAACGCTCCAAATTTAAAAAAAAAAAAAACCCAAAGCTTATTACCAATTGGGTTTTACAGAACAAGGGATTATCACCATCAATGCAAATAGTGTCCAGAGGAAACTTGGAAACTATACTGAATTTACTCTTACTATGCTTCACTCCTTCATGCACCAGCTACAATACTAATTTTTTTGCACAATTTACAGACCGACTAGTCATAGCTACATGGCAAAGGCTGCCTAAATGCACTGGCAATGAGAAAGTTTCCACCATTTTCGTTTGAATGATGGCTACCTGGGAGGCTATGAACACTCTCCCCAGAAAATCCCACCTGCTTTTTCAGTTATCCTCTAATCTTCCAGATTTGAGCAGGAAGCAGGACAGCCCTGCCTCGTTTAATGTCACCACCGTTGCATGGAAAATCACGTCACCATAGATCAAAATAACTTCTGCTCTTTTGGGAGCACTTTCTGAACAGCTCCGCTCCGCACACCCCTCACTCCTACCAGCTCCATCGACGCCCCAGCAATCCTAAACCATCCATGTGCAACACTCATCCCAACCAGGAAACACTCTCAGCTTAAGTCCCCTGTTTTCCTCTACGAAAACAAGCCATCAGCTGTTGGCTAACAAGCTCCTCAATTAAACACTTGTTATATATGTGTATATACTTCACAGCCTCCTGGCCCCAGGCTTGACCATTTCTGCCTCTGGTCCAGCCTGTCCCCCCCCGGCCCACCCACCATCACCTCCTGCCCTGCTTTCCAAACAGGCACAGAAAACTTACTCCAGCCTCCCTTAATATATTATTAAATCCCGTCTTATTTTTCTTCCCTGGGAGACTAAACACAGGCTGTTAGTTCAATATAAAACTAAGTACATGCTCAAAAGGCAGAACAAACAGAGTTTAATTGTAAGGAGTACTAAAAAAAGCACTGTAGTTGTTTCAGGTCATTTTAAGCCACATTAATTATTTTCTGTCTCAATTTTTCAAGAGTTGCTTATGATGGAGATGAGCCCAACTGGAAAACGAAAATCAAGAATCCCTGAACTCTGAAGGAAGGTTTATCTGAGTTTGGGCCCATATCTGCACTGAATGCAACACAGCCAAATAACATTTTTCCATTACTTTTTATCACTATTGCTTCGTGTTCTCCCCCCATGAGCACAAGGTCACATGAAAATTTCTCCAGGCGGCCCCCAGTCCCATAAATTGTTAGAGATCTGGATTTACATCAGTGGGATTACATGAGATCAGCCAAATGTGCACACGCTGGAGGGAGAGGGGACAACGCAGCACTTTAAAACTGGAGAGTATTTTTCATTTATAAATAGTTTACATTTTTTGGATCCAGTGGCGGACAACCCGCTCAGTCTGTACTGAAACCAAAGAAATATCATGTGTGAGCACTAACCACAGTGTAACAGAGATAATAAACAACAGACAAGCAGCCATATGCAACGATGCTAGTGCTTTTGGTAGGGGAGGCATATTAAAAGGAAAAGAAACACCAAATTCAGCAACCCTCAGGCAGCTAAAGGACCTATGCTATTTCAGAGGGACCCATTTCTCCAAGTTAGGCGACAGGAGTAATCTCCGCAAGGAAGCCAGCTCCCTGCACTCTGCTGTGCTTCCCTACTCTTGGCTGTACTCGTGGTTTTAGCATCTCTCAGACCATCGCCCCAGCACTAAGGAGGGCTCAATCCGGGTACCTGCAGCAAGGAGGGACAACATGACGTCCAGGCAGTCACACAAACTATGTGCGTAACATGGAGCATGGGGTGGCATCCGAGTCCCGGGGCAATACCCTGCATTAATGTGCACAGGAGGAGTTCAAATGCTGATGCAGGACAGACCTGGTGCACACTTCCAAATATATATAGGAAGTGACTACAAGAAACAGGAACCTAAAATACATCATGCTTCTTGCAACCACGTACCATATTTTCACACCCCATGAGATTCCGTTTACAAACAGCTCGTATTCAGCATCAGGCAAGTGAGAGCTGCTACGTGCAAAGCACCCGAAGCCTGCTGGGCTCCTTCCAAAGCCTCCAGCCTCATGGCCTTCACCAAGAGCATTAACACCAGCCTCTGCTTTCACACCAAACAAAACTAAAACGAATGCTGACATTGTCTTATCCATGCTTCTTTTACAGATGTTTGATACATCAAACAATATCCTGTATCTCACAGAAAAAAAAAAAAAAAGTCTTAAAAGGAAATGGGACAACTCTGTTTGCCAAACAGAAGAACCTGGACTTGAAGCATCTCTACTGAAATCAGCCTGCCAAGACCAATTTGATGTGGTTTATTACTGCAATTAATTCCACAAATACGCTGGTAGCTTTTGAATGTCAGCATGCGTTCCTAGGTAGGAAAAAATCTCCCTAAAATACGCACTTTGTGGATTTTGCAAACATTTACCAGATGTAAGAGAATTCACAGACAGTTCATCTGCCATGACAAGTGTGTAGGCACCAAACCTAGCAGAAGAGGCTGAGCACCCATCTCTGTCATGAGTGAAAGCCTACAGCCAGACAGATACGCCTGGCTGAGCAAAGGTTTGTTTTCAATTATATTTCAGATTCTTCTAACAATATCTGCGTGGCATCTGGCACCAACACATCTGAGCCTTTGAAGTGGTTCTTGACTTCAACTGGAAGAGGGGGGAGGGCAAAAAGGGGAATCAACCAGCAATTCTGGTCCGAGTCAAACCTCTTCTCTGAAGAGAAAATGTTAACACCACAATCCCCCGACACACCAGAAACATGCTGGCAAAACCAAAAATCCCAAAACAAAACCCATAATTGGGTGCAAATAGCAATGGGTCTGCTGTTTTCACCTTCAGAAACAAAGGTTCTGAGATACGTGGGCCAAGGGTCCGAGACACAGGAGCCTTCCTGCCTCCCAACACCTCCCCACGCTGCCCTGGGCGGTGTAACACCGCATCCCCTTCCCAGTCACTCACGCTCACACCTGGAATAAAACGCTTATGGGAAGAGACATGGAACATCTAAACCCCAAGCCTGGCTAAAGCACGGTTAAATTGGACCAGGCAGGCAGCGAGCCAAGCTTGCCATCCCGTTCCCCATCCAAAATGCCATTTCTGGCCACACAGCCCCAGGGCAGAGGCAGCACTTCCATATTTCTGGGCAAAAAGAACAGCTCCCACTGAGCTCTTCCACAACTCATCGTGAATGTACATTTGGAGCATCCACAGCAGAGCAGGACAGCAACACAGGGGTGCTGTGGGGTGTAAACTATGGGGTGCTGGTGACCACAAGACTGAATCACCTCTGGTCATGTGCAGGAGAACATCCCCGCAGGCGTAAGCGTGTTTGCGGTGCCTGCAGGTACACGAGCAGCCATACACCCTTGCTCCCCTTTCACCCAAGTTCGTCATTAAATATCTAACCCCCTTTTCAGACCTAGCCTTAAATGACACCACTAGGATCACCGGGGAAGTCAGTGCAAGAGCGGGGCAACAAACCTCCATTTTAAAAAGTGTATCTTCTTTACCTGGTTTGTTCAAATAAGCACAGCTGTGGTTTAACAGCAACGAGGTGGCAGAGAGCAACAGCTCCTGAGACCAGGGATGGTGGTTTTGATCAGAATGATCTTCATTTAAAGAGGGATAAAAACGCCTTTTTTATTTTCCCCAAGCCGTGCCCAAGTCCTACCAACCCTTTTTGTTAGGTCAGGCAGTTTCTGGAACATCTTCTGGCTTTAAACATTTGCAGAATTTCAAGAATCTGTTCCACAAATCTTGAGGCTGCTTTGTTCAGGAATGCTGACATGTGGGCAAAGGGAAACCAAAACGTTCCCTTGAATGCTGCAGAAAACTTTAAAGTCTGCCCAAGATGAAAAATGCAAGAGTCAAAACTCTGAAGGAAGTGTGGGTTTGCTGCTGCATTTCAAGTATCACCCCGAACACGCTCTTCCAGCACGGGAACGCGGCAGTGCCAGGACAGCCCACGTGCCTAGCGAGGCTGATGGCCTCCATGTGCTCCCCTCAAAGCAGGGCTGGAGTTCGGAATGAATAAATAAAACAGACTTTCAGATCAAGTTTTCTTGGCCTTTACAGACACGATCATGCTGTGAAAGAGCTCTGGGCAGAGAGCGTCTTCTCCCCAGACAGGATCCACCCACTTCCCAACATCTCCCCATCCACCAGCACCCAAGGGCAAACATGCACTTGGTCTCCTGCTTGCACGGCTCCCGGGACAATACTTGAGCCGTCCTCTGGAAATATCCACTGCATTCCACAAAACTGAGAAAACTAGACCTCCAGCTTATCCATAAAGCCCAATATATTTATTTATAGGCTTACATTAGGTGAGACGGATCTTCACCGCTTTAATTACAGGACCTTTTTCAGGGTGAGGAGCCTTGCCCAAGACAGCAGCCTGCTGGCGGCTGCCAAAACAAGGCCCAGCTCCCGCTGCAACAACACTGCTGCCACATCAGCTTGTCATTTATTTCTGCCCAGCTCCCCAAGGAGTCCCAACAAACATCCCGAGATGAAGGCTGGAGGGATCCTTTCAACTCCCCATTGCCAAGCTGTGGGACACCAGCATCATGGCATCAGGCCAAACGCAGACTAAGGGTGGGAAGCAACCACTACGGCAGTCTAGGCACGGCTCAAACAGCTACATATTGGCCCCAAAAAAACAGCGGATATTACACACACCCCTAGAGGGGATATGGCTGGTTCACCTTGGCTCAAAAGCCCTCAGTGGAGGTGGCCACAGGGAACATGAAGGAGCCAGCAACTGAAGGGCTGGCAGAGGGAGTGGTGTTGGAGGGTTCCTTCCCGGCTTCTCTGCCTTTACTTTCTGTGGACCCAGAGCTAAACCAGCATCCTGCAACCCCCTCTCCCACACCACAGGAGCAGCAGGAGAAGGACCAGCTCTGCTCCTCAGGGACAGGCACAGCCAGGCAGTTCCAAAGCCATCCCAACGAGCCAAGCGGGATTCTGCATTTCAAACCTAAAACCCAGGAAAACCATCAAAAGGCATTTCAGCTGCAACAGACCATAACCTCTCCAGAACATTTCAAGGCACATTTTCCATCCACTCCCAATCCCACCCCAGTCCCACAAGGGCTGTCGCTGTTATTGTCTATCACACAGCAGTGTCAGGAAGCCGACTTCCCGGGGGTCGGAATTTTTCCTGCCACCAGCTGCAAACAGCACAGGGAGCCTGAAGGGAGGGGACGGAGCCGCCCGGGGAGACGATGGGCCAAAGGGAGATCCGAGGGATGATGCATCCTGCAACGGCAAGGCAGACGGTTTTATAACAGGCGGTCAGAATTACTCAGGAAACCATAGAGGAAGCAATTGGAAATTGTTGGACCGGGAAACTTCCCCATTTTGTTTCCAAATGTGCAGGCCCGTAAGTCTGTGCTGAATTCCTCTTCTTTTAGCCATGCCTCTCACAAACAAAGCAACATTAATTCACACGCAACCCCTGAAGTGTTCAGCTGCCACCTCCTCCTCCCCAAAAAAGGTGGATTTGTGTTGTTTTGCCTTTAAACCAAAATTTACGACAAGCCTAAATGGCTTAATCACGCACAGCCTGTTCCCCAGCAAGCCCCACGCTGGCATTACGACTTGCACACAGGGTGCTTGAAAACCTCGCCTTCAAGCTGGCTCAAGTATTCACAGCTGGAGAGTGAAGCAAACAAAGTAAACAGCAGTAACCGGAGCGGGGCCAGCAGCCCGCGCACACCACCGGCCCATCGGCAGCACCGGGGCTGCCCACCGGGACCCTCACCTGAGGATGGGGTGGGCAGGGGGCATGCAGGGAAGGTGTCAGGAAAAAGCTTGTGCAGTTTGGGGGAAAAAAAAAAAAAAAAGAAAAAAAGGAAAGCGTGGGAGCTGGAGCAAGCCTGGGAGACATGCAGAGGGATGCAGCACAGCCCCAGTGGCCCTGCCAGCTGAAAGGACAGCTTGTCAGGCTCCTGTTAAGCAGACCACAAAGTGGTAGCACTTGAGACACAAGTGCTAGGAACCATGAGAGAGAAATGCTGTAGTAAACAGCTTCAGCTGCAATTTGGCATCTCCCAAGGATGCTGCCCAGCTGCATGGCTCTGCCTTCTCCCCACGCCTGCTACAAAGCCCAGACCCCAAGAGCAGCCAGAGCCCCGGGCAGCCATCCCTGCCCTGCTGCAGTGCTGCCAGGGCGCAGAGAGATGCGGGCACCAGTGCCACTGCTTCCCACCCGCAGCCGATTGCTCAACGCCCATCAGCCCACGAAGACATCTCTTCCTGGAAACTCTGCTCAGAGAGAGGAGCAGCGAGTCGTCAAAACAGATTCCCAGCTGTGGCCATGGCAGTCAGAAGGGCTTGCTGCTTTGGTTGAGACACCCCCAACACGCGCGTGGTACCACTCTATATGCAGAAAAACAACCACGCTGGTCCCCAAAGAGGCCAGGATTCGGATGCTGCCTCCCACAGCATCCCCTGCTCACAGGAACAGTGCACAGGGTAACCCAGCACCAAGCCCTCCACTCCTACCTACAGCCATCTGCTAGTGCCAGGACCATCCCCGCACAATTCTGAACCCCTCCTTCACCGACCTCCAGAAGGAAGCACAATGCTCGGCAGTGCCACATCTCACAGCTGGGCCTCCGTCAGCCGCCTCTCCTGCAGGGATGGTTTAATGGTACTGCTCTCCCCCATGGAGATTCTTTGATGTCTCGTATGGGATAATCTCACACTGCTTCCCTTCCCTCAGTGGGGATACAGCCACTCTGCCCAGCCTGCTGCCTAGGGGAGAGGTAGGCATTTCAAATTTGAGTCACTTCTCAAACTGAAGTTTGCCAACAGCATCAAAAGTTCTGGGGGAGAGAACAGACACCGGCACCATCGCACAGCCTCCCTTCTCAGGAAACCTGGGTAAAGTGCCCTACTCCAGAAATAATCCAAAGGTGTTTGAAAGCCAAGAATTCTGACTTAAAAGACTTGTTTAAGGAGGAAAAAGGAGGAACCAAGTTGTTTATAGACTAGCATAGACAGGAACAGCAAAAAAATATGCTTAGCAAAGGAAAAGTGGAAAGTATTATGACACCTTTCAAAATAAAACATTGTTTAAATCTCCTAAGACCAGGACAAGTCTCCCCATTTTGCCAAAACAAATGAAACACAAGTGTGGATGCAACTCTGCCCCCTGGTTCAGAAGGGGACAAAGGTTTATGGCGAGTTGCACAGACAAACAGAGCACGGGATGTCCTCCTGGCTCACCAGCGCGGCCAGACCACAGGCAGCAAAGGGACAAGCACCAGCCACCTGCCCCAAGCCAGCAGCAATTGGCATTCTGCATTGCCCATGCTGTCGCCAGACAGGTGTGGGACCGATGAAGTAACTGGGCATGAGAGAAGGGGAAGAGGGTGGGGAAATATCCAGGTGCCACCCAGACCATCAAGAGATACCTCCTCACCCTTTGCAAGTGACAGAGGTCACTGCTGACATGGGCCACAAGCACTCCCCATCCCCACGTCCCCTTGGGGCTCCAAAATCCCGTGAGAAAGGAGGAATTCCCAGGGCTCCACGCACCTTCCAGCTCCAACTCAAAGCAACCACCTTGTGCTGGGGAAGAGCCAAATTCAGGTTGCCTGCCCATAAACCGGGCTGCTGCAGGGACAGCCCATGCTGTCCAGGCTGCTAGAGGATATTTTTTAGGTCTGTGCTAAAGGAAGGCTTCTGGTGATTTTTCCACAGCTCTTGAACCTGGGTGGACCGCAGCTGACTGAGACACAGCAAAAAGCAAGCCAAGGCTGCTCAGGGCTGCTCCCCAGGCAGCGGCGGTGGAGAGCTAGCTCCAGCCTCCCCCCACGCTCACAGTGGAGGAAGGAGAGGCACCAGTGTTTGGACAACTGGAACACATTTAGGGGGTGATTTTTCACAGGGCCTCCAGCCAGGCTGTTTCCTACGATAGCCATTTTATTACCCATGATACAACCCACAGACCAGCAGCTCCCCCATCCACGAGGTCTCCACCACCCCACTCCTACAGGGACATCACCCACATCAAGCCCCACCAACGGGGCACCTACGCACCCAGGACACCTCCAGCATCGCATCCCTAAAGGCGACCAGAAGACAATGTCCAGTAAACCTGCCATCTCCATCTGAATATCCTCCACCAACCCCAGTACCCATCTGTACTGGTGATCAAACAGCACTGGCTGAGTGCCGCCGCACACACCGCCAGCACTGGCCCGCTGGCCAGCCGTCACTTTTTAGAAGTATTTTTTAGATGATAGATAACAGAAAACTTGTGTTTATATTGGCACACAGCAGGCTAAAACAGACTTTAAGTGCAGTTATAAAACAGCCCGGTCTACACCGGCTAGGCAAAACGTGTTTTGAACTTGCAGGGCAGTATTTGGAGAGAGGCTCACTAAGCAGCTGGTGTTGATGGTAAATTCTCCGGGGCAGGAATATTCACAGCACCGCAAGACAACAGGGTCCCATCCTGGCAGGTGCCCATCCCAAAAAGCACAGGCTTTGGGCAACCGGGGAGAGACAGATACATCTGTGGTGATGATGGATCCACATCCCTATGTGAGAAGAGCGGGAAACAGCACAGCCCCGACTTGGCATTTTGCATCTCTCATTTCCTTCTTGCACCTGAGGGCTTGTCCTGCCTTCCTGCAAGGAGAAAAAACCTGCCAGCTGGAGGTG
This sequence comes from Ibycter americanus, assembly GCA_035590275.1. Taxonomy (NCBI): domain Eukaryota; kingdom Metazoa; phylum Chordata; class Aves; order Falconiformes; family Falconidae; genus Ibycter; species Ibycter americanus. The sequence continues at coordinate 16,905,372 of JAVJGI010000050.1, forward strand.
CCAGTCCAGAAAAAAAGCATGTTATTTCAAGATTTCACAGCCAGATTTCCACAGAACTCAAGGGGGGTGTTTTCCAATCTGAAAGGATTAATCTAAAAACCAGGTACCTTCAACAAAAGGGAAACATTTGCAATACACAGCCTGTATAGGAGAGCAGGGTTTACAATAAATGCATTTAAGACTGCACCTCTGCAGATTTCCAAAATTAATGACATTGCCCCAGGGGGTCCAAAAAAACACACAGAAAAAAAATTCACAAACAAAGTTGCTGCTCGTTATGAGCAGCAATAGCAAGATTACTTACCCCTCCCCTTAAACAAAACAAAAAAAAAGACGCCAAATTCTCTTGCACACAAAGCTTTAGGCAGCTAATGCATTTTTAAGTCCAACTTGTGCATGACACTGGAGTATACATTTTATCAATCTGTAGCTCTGTGTAAAGCTGGTCAACTGTAAAGGGCCTCTGATACTTTCCCTGCTGAAACCCATGCAAAGCCACCGCAGCAAACTACGAAACTGCCACAAGTGCAAATAACCAGTCACTCTGCCTGCACATCCACCATGGTTAACATTAATAAAAACTAGGGAGATGGCTACAGTTTGAGACCCATCCTTCAGTTCTTGCTCCAACTACAAATGCAGCCACGCAGGAGCGAACCATGCTCCTGGAACTGGATGCGACACGTCATCGGGTCTTGAAAGGTGCCCCCAAAATAGCAAGGCTTGCTTCTAGACTTCTCCAAAATTATATGGTTGCGGCTTGAGAGACAACGTGCTGAAAGTATAATGAAGGAGCATAACATATTACATATGTTGTGGTCCTGCTCTGACGCTGGAAGAGGCTGGGGTTGAAGGACTTGGGCTGCAGTGCAGGACTTAGTTAACTATTAATGGGTGACTCAGCTACAACAATAATAGGTATTCCGTGTTGTGCACTAACACAACGGCATCCTGGGCCTTGACTTGGGCCCCTATGCATGACCGGAAAAAAAAAAACAATCCACCACCTCGTAGCACATCATTTAATAGCTGGACATACCAGGAAATAGGGTTTATTCGCCCTTTGTTTCTTCCTGCAGCCTCATGCTCTGTCCCTTCCCTCATGTGCCCCTAAAAGCCAGCAAGGGACCCCAGAGGAGAGCTGCTAGTGGGTGCCCAGCCTCCCAGGCTTGCATGAAACCACAACCCAGACCAAGGGGCTCTATCTGTTCGCTGTTATTCACCAAAGCCATGCTCTCGCCCTGAAAGAGATGCTAATTCCTGCCCAGCCCTG
>JAVJGI010000050.1:16913983-16941812 GCA_035590275.1 Ibycter americanus
CAGTCTGCTGCAAAACCGGGGGCTGGGGGCTCCCCCGCACCCCGACGCGCCCCCCCCTCGGGGTGCTATGAAGCAGCTGCGGGGCCACGCTCCCGAGGGACACGCGTGGCCCGCCACCAGCCCACTGCAGGAGTGAGTTAATACCTGCACGAGCTTCAGACCAAACCCAGGTGGTGGGTCCCGCTTGCAAAATGTACCCCTATTTTTGAAAACCCAGCACCCCCTAGATGCAAGGGAGCACACAGTCCCGAGCGGGTTGAGGCATGACTCATTAGATCGCCACAGCAGCATCATTACGGGGAAAATTCATCTTCAGGCATCAATACGCTCAAAAGACTGACTTTAGAGGCTGCTCCTGAGCTCAGGGGAGAGCATCCAACTGGCTTTGGTCAGGTCTGGATGTGGCCCACGCAGCATTTAGGGGATGAAGCTCTCGGTGGGCTCAGCACACCCAGCACCAGCCCAGCCGGACGGCAGGAGCTGCGCGGGGAGCTGGAGGTGCAATATTTTAGGGAGAGAAACACACACCGCTGCCCAGCCCTGCTCCCGCTGCCTTTGATTAGATTTCCATCCTGCTGCTGCAGGTTTCGCCCTGGTGCAGGGATGGAGCCATGTTTCCTTTTTGTAACGGGACGGGGCATTGCACCGTAGGATGCTTTAATCACACCGCGCATCTTCCAAGAGCCACGTGTCTCTTCATAGAAAACGGCACGTGCAAGGGGCACCGCATCGAGGTTTGCTCAGGGCGGCACCCAGGCTGCACAAACATGCCGTCCCCTGAAAGGTGGCAAACCCAGATCGGTGCCATCTTGAGAACAGAGCGGGTCAGCTGAAGCAGAAACCGGGTGTGACGTCGGATTTGCTGGCAAGCCCAAGCGAACAAGTCGGGTTTGGCCTACGAGCTGCAAAAGCCCCGTGTCCAAGCCTGAGGCGTCTCCTCCCCCCGCAGGACACAGAGTCTGAGCAGCCCCCAGCCCCGAAGCCGGGTCTGCTCTCCATGCCCACACGCAGGAGCCCGCAGCACTGAGAAGCGCCATGCTGAAGCATCACAATCATCTGACGGAAGAGGGATGGAGATGACAGGCCAGCCTTCAGAGTGATGAAGAGCTGGGGCTTTTTAAGCCTGGCCTTCAGTATTCTGCCTGTAGACCCAAAAGCGGGCAAAGACCTTGCAAGACCCTGCTCCACCACAGCATCGGTGATCACTGTGATGAAATGCAACTTTGGTGATGTGGCAGAAGGTGTGAGGGGAGACACGTTTTTGGAAGCCATCACTCTGGATGAGGACTTTCTCTTCTCCTACCTATTCTCCTTCTTTTCCTCTGGATTTCTTACAGATTCATCAATGGAGCAATTAATTTCATCTGATGTAAAGCACAGGGATCTTCTAAGTTCCATAGCCAGCTGCCACAGGCAGCTATCAAGTCTTCTGCTGGACCCGAAAGCAATGTGGGGAGGACCACAGCAACCCCCACGCCTCCCAGCTACTTCAGCTTCTGGCATCAGCACATGCAACGTGCACTGCTGAAAAGATATACGTACAAAAATCATACTTGAGAGAAATTGGAAAAAGGGAAAGAAGTGTGATCTGAAATGTACAGACTGGGTTTACTGATGGGACAGGATCTTGCTGCAGGATGAAGGGTTTATGATTTCAGCATCCCCACCTGAAAGCTCGACCATACACCGCAAGAAGCAGTGTGAGCTATTACTGGCATAGCATTTCCCTGTTCTCTATTTACTCTTGACAGTCCACCTGCACAACAACTGTTTGGCCTTCGGGACAGCTTTGAACGTATCAGATTGCTGAGATTAACAATAAACGGAAAACTCGATCTCTGCAGAGGCTTCTCCCCACTCAGCACTGGGATGAGTGGGACTTTTAGGCATCCCATCCCACTGAGCCACACCTTCCCGGGGACCAAACGCCCGGTGTGCCAAGCGTGGGTGATGCTCACCAGCATCGGTGCCCTGGGCAGCGTGGCCAGGAGCGCTGCTCCCCCCAGCCACACAGAGCCTTGCGCTGGGTCCCCGATGACAAGCACACCCCTCAGCGCAGACACTGAAATACTGTGTGGACCAGCCCTACATTTTTCCAGAAAGAGTCAATAGGGATTATTTATAGATGGGAGCTTTCACTAGGTAAAACTTGGGGTTTAGGCTGTTGTTATGGCTGGGGGGAATTAAAAACGTATTCACATTACTGCAGCTTAGGCTCTTCTTTTAGCCTTCAAGAACTGGAGAAAACAAGAGAATGGCTTAGGTTTAGTCCCGTAATTTATTTGGAAGCTGTTTGCAAACAAAGAACAAGAACTCTTGCCCTTGGGGAGCCAACCTGAGGCAGGAAGGGTAGATGTATTATAGAAAGTAGTGCAGTCTTACACAAATAAATAGCCAATTAAAAAAAACCCATGTCTTTAGTTCTTCCATGGGGGGAACCCAAAATTTAAGGCTCTTCTATGGAGCGGATTTCTCTTGCCCGGTAGAGAAGGCATCATGAAAATAAAAAGCTTTTGGTTCTTTTATAGTGTTTTCAAATTCGACAACCAAGCTTTTTAATTCATTTTACCATTTCATTTTAATACTTTTTTAGCTATTCTTGCAACCCCTGACCTCCAGCCCCAGCAATTCCATCTCACCCATTCAGCGCAGGACACTCACCTGGCACCGTGCAGCTGCCATTGCAGTGCCTGTCCCCAACGCCCCTCCGCTGCTCCCCTGCCCCGTGACAAGGGTGAGGGGCTGGCCATGGGGTTTCCCACGGCGAGAGAGATCCAAAAGCCTCAGATAACCTTTTTAAATGAGAAATCTACAGGCAACTCTCCTGCAAAGTGAGCCGCATCACCTTGCATTTGCATAAGATCGCTGTGCACTGGAAATAATGGGATGGGGGGAGTTGGTAGGACATGAGGCTGCGCTCAGCTGTGCTCTCCCTCCTACCCCAGTCAATGCCTTTGCTAGAAAGGAGTCTGTGTACAGCATGGAGGATGTTTCTTCCTTGAGCCTCATTAAATCTAATTAAATAGCTTACAAAAGTATTTATGAAAACAAATTTTAAAATGGCAAATGCATGCCAACAAGGAAGATATTTCTAATTCTGCCGGTGTCTTTTTGTGGATTTGGAGTCGGTTCAGAAGTGCACACTTGGAAGGTAATTGCTGACAGCATGCAGAATCCATCAAGCTATAATTAACACTCTACTATTATTCTAATTGCCTCACTCAAGCTTCTGTGTTTTTTAATTGTAGAGCAATTTGCCAATAGAGAATTTAATTGCAATACATATTTTATACATTTTGGGACAAAGTACCATTCTTTCCACTTCAGCAAAAATGTTACTCCATTTTTAATAGCATGCTTTATTCTTTTCTAGGATGCTTTTTTTTTTTGCCTGCTAAAGGAATTTGATTGCAACCTCTTGTGAAATTAGTAATGATATAATATACAGGAGTGCCTGGAGGCTTCATTTTGGATCATGACTCTATTAAGCTAGGAACTGTACATACATGTAGGAAGACACAGCCCTGAGGAGCTTGAAATCTAAACAGAGAAGACAAACTGAGGTGAGAACAGAAGTATTATCCCTATTCTACAGCTGGGGAACCGGAGCCCCAGATGACTCACCTTAGGTGACCCTGCGCGCCTGGGCTGCAGCCAGGAACTCACACGAGCCCTGAATGCAGGGCACCCTTCGTCTTTAACATGAACTTATTTTCTCTCTCCTGGTTCATGCAAAAGTATACTTCTGTAATCAGATTTGCAGGCTAGACCTTCTAAATAATTTCTAACCATGGAGGCTCTATGGTGACCTTTCATGGATGCCTCAGCTTTCAGAGCAAGACCCAGCGCTGAACAGGAGCCCTGATGATGCTGTCGAGCACCCCAGCTGGCTGTGACACACGGGGTGGAAGATGATAGCAGTGCTGTCAGGCTTTGTGAGGGATGTGTTTGACTTCTCCTGGGGCCATCTGAAGGTCAGACACAGCAAAACAGAAAAGGGTGGACCTTAGTTCACATTGACCACCCTTGCATTTCATAATTTTCCAACACTCTAGCTCGATGATTCTATCTGCAGGGCCACAAATCTCTCTGTAAGACTGTTTGTCATCTTTTAATAGTGCTCGTGATGGCTTTCTACCCAACACAGATGATGCTGATATTTGCAAATGTCTGATACCCACAGCTACAATCCCTTATACTGTCACCCTGGTGCACTGATGGGCCAATCAACATTATTATGGTGACAAATGGAGGTGTGTTGTGGGGACAGTGTACAAGACCGCGGTGATTATTCAGCACAAAAACAGTCACACATAACTAACAGTGGTCTTTGGTATTAGCATCTCATGGCAAGCTGCATGGTTTGGCTCCTGGCACCCAGGTTGCAAGAGATGGTTTCTCTGGTATGACCAGATCAACCAAAGCATCAGCATTCCAGAGGTTTATTAGTCGATCTGGTTACACCAGATCTGCAAGGACAATTTTATGGCATCTCGCCACTCAAAGCTGGTCTCTGTCTCTCTTGAATCCCAACCCTGCTCCTCAGAGCTCGTTTTGTTGGAACAACCTGTGAGATGCATGACGTGATCCAAAAGTGCCTAGCAGCAATGACTAACAATAACATCACTTCTCACTGCTATAATGCGTGAGGCCAATCCAGCTTAGCAGGAGGCAGCCTGTGACAGTGAGAATTAAAGAAAAAGATGATGAAGTCAAGCTTCAGTATAGGGTCACTAACAGTGCTGACATCTAAGTTTATCTTGGGCTCAAACGCCAAAGAGTTTGCCTTGCAATGACACGTAAGCCTTTTCTTCTCTTAAAATTAGAGACCAGTGCTTGAACTCTGGTCCTCCAGGAACAGAAAGTCTTTGATCATGACCAGATCATGCTTCGTTAATCTGAAAGTTCACCCAAGTAGCTGCTGTCATTTCATTTTTCACAGGCAATGAGTTAAACTGCTTTACAGCCTGGGACTGGCACAGGCAGGTAGCAAAAGAGGGTGCAAATAACTAGATCCAATTAACTAAATCCATGTTCTGTCACAACGTTGCCACCTCTGATCCTTTTTTTTTTTCCCCTTCCAAGGGACTTGCTTTAAAACTTTTGTATAAATGTACATGTATTTATCTCATCTTTTTAAAAGATAACTATCAGAAAAGCATGACAGCAATTTACTGCTGAGACAGGACAGGGAGAGAAAGTAGACTGTTAGCGCTAGAATATCTCCTGCCATCTGGGTGGGCAAAATGCATGATAAGAGCGAGGGTGTGAGTGTAAACCTGTGGTACTCGAACCTGGAGCTTACACCCAACTGCTTAAAAGCACGTTTTTGTAGACAAGGCCATGGACTAACTCCAAGAGCAGGAGGAAAGCTGGTAGACCTGAAGTCTGAACACTGTCTGCTTGAATCACACATTTCAGCACATTACTCTCCCCTAATCAGGCTCAAGATCCAAAATCCAGAAGTTTCCCTAAGTCCAGGGAGAGCCTAAGCCCCATGCGTGAGCTGGCAGGTATTAGGGTTTGCTCTTCAGATCTGGGCTTGGACTCACACCTGTGCCAAGCCTCCAACAGCAGGAGCAGAGCTGGAGAGACAGCTATTCCCGACAGTGACTAGCGCTAATAGTGTTTATGGTATGAAGAGCTCTATTAACTGGCATAATAACTATAATTACATGGTGTAACTTCTTTTTGTTGCTTTCACCTCTAGGCTGAGATGGAAGTGTGAAGTTCTTGCAGCCCCAGAGGAATGTGTTAGATGAAATCATGCAAGTGGAGCAAAGAAGCTGGAATCTAGCTACAGCTGAAACAGGAGCCACCTGTCCCTGCTCAGAGACTAATAGAGAAAAATTTAGAAATTTTGGAGGAGGAGTGTAACTTCTCTTTCAGATAGGGATGCTTTAAACTGAGACCATTTCTTCACTCTGCACAAGCTTCCTCTAGAAAGGGCAATAGACTTTAGGTGCATCTGAAAAACAGGAAATGTTTTATTTTACTCCAAACCCTTGCCTCTATGTAAATAGGGAAATGAGCCACCAGCTTGCCTAATAAAAGTAAGGGGCTCCAAAGCATTTCCAGAGTAAAGCTTGTGTTTCCTTGTTGATGGCTGTTGACTTCCCGTGACTTTCACGGCAAACCAAGGTAACTCACACACCCCCCCACCCACCCCCCCCCCAAAACAACCCACACCTCTCTCTGGGCTCAGAAGGTTGATAAGGAAAACCCCAAAAGGAGCGAGCACAGGGTGCCCTCTCAAAAAGCAGCCAAGCTGAGTGTTTATTTAATAGCTCACTGACAAGGGTTCATACTACAGATGAAGGGTGCCATCAGCAAGAGTGGTCTCTGCCTGGCAGAATTTTCAAGGCAAGTTTATCCAAAAGGTGCACAAGTTATGGCTGTTCTCAAAGGTCCAGATCCCATATAACAATTAAAGGAAGATGATTGCAGAATGACCACAGCAGCCAGACTTTGGAAGGATCTGGCAGTCAAGCACTGCCTTGCAGGTCAGAGCTAGTTTTTTTTCCAACTGTAATACTTGATCTTTATCCATACCGAAAAAGGGGCAAGATACCTTGTGACAACTTCTATCGGTACTCAGTTACTGCCTCTGTGATTACTACAGGCCATTACTACTAAACACCCTCTTGTTGCTTCATCTGGCTGGAAGATATTAGGATTTGTCCGCTGCTTCATCATACTTTGATCCCTTGTTTAGAAAAGAAATCTGTTTGCTTGCTCTTGAGTGCCTTGTTCTTGGCTAGGAACTGAACTGCAGACTGATATTTCTGTTTGGCCCTTGAAGCCAACTATTAACCACACTTCTTGTCCTGCTGGTACCACCCAGGAGTGCATCAATAGTGCAATACAAATGCCACAGCGTCATTATATGAAGAACAAAATATGTGGCAAGGCCCTGCTGTGGCTTAGAGGCTCTAAGAAGAATCTCTCAAAATATCTTAGACATCTGCCATGTGTAAAATCTCATGATTGTTCTTCAAATTCTTCTGTGGAGACATCAGCCTCTCCTCCGCTTCTCTCCCCATCTCCCTCTGCTAACGCATGAGCTTCTTGCCAGCAGTGTGTGACACATGGGTTGTTTTCCTCCACAGTTATTCTATTTATTCAGTACCTGAGGTAATTATACTCTGGTTTGAGACATTCTAAATCACTTCCATAGTGCACAGTTGGGATGACATGAAGGATTATGACTTCATGTGGGAATAAGGAGGAGCAGATGAAGACTTAATAGACACAGATCCTGTTTTATGCCAATGCCATAACTAATTAGAAACAGGGGGGAAACTAGTAGATGGGAACTGCCTCAAACTTCTCTCAAATTTTGCCATGGGATATGAATGAGTCTCTAGCATCATCATGCAAGCACTGCAGCAGTTGGACAACTTTGTCCACAGATGCAGTGGTGGATGTTTGGGATTGTATAAACTCTGTGTGTCTCAGTGACACTCGTTTCTCACACATCTTCTCCGTCTCCCACAAGATGTGAGCAACCACGGGAAGTTGCAGGGATGCATAACGACTGTTTCTGTTATATCCCAGGAGGATTACATTCCTTTTGCCTTTGAGATGAGGTTTCCATCAACTTGGAAGTAAGGCACGTTGTAATGTAAGAGCTCACACAGAAGAAATTAGATGGAATCCATTATCGACTCATCATCTGGAGGCAGCACTGTTTGAAGAGGCACAAGATGCCTCATGCCCCCTGCCACCCAACTTAAAGAAAAAAAGAGAAAAAAATGCCCCAGTGTGATGTAATTTGTCTCTTGGATTAGAGGAAGCTGCATCGGACCTTTAGCCTCACAACTATGCTGCTCCAGAGAGGAGCTAATTCAACAAGGATTTCTTTTTGTTCTTTAGCATCCATATTTTTCTCCGAGAGGGCTATGTTACTCCCCTTCTACCCCACTTGGACAGAGCCTCTTTGTTCTTATTACCCTGGGCAACAGCATCATCTATTCTGTTTTGGAGGATCCATAACCAGACAACTTGAAGCTAAAGCCATAGCAACCAGCCACCACTGCCCCCTCGCCTGGCTAGGGCACCATCACCTACTCCCAGGGCACTGAGCATGGGTTCTTGTTGAAGACAGCTTAGAGAACAGGCAGTGTCCAACAGGAACCCCCAAAGAGAAGGTGGAAGGAGAAAAGGGAAAAAAAATGCCACTCTTGTCCCCTGCTTACCCCACTCTGTTGAAGAGGTTTTTGCAGTCAGTGGATCCAGCTAGCAGTAATGCAGTAAATAGCCACATCCCCTGTGCACGGGCTCACCACTTGCTGACATGGGTGAGCACAGGCTTGCTGAGAAGAGGAGCTGAGCTCCTTCCCTTCTGCTCCATCAGCACCATCTGAAGATACACAAAACCTTGGCTATACAACCCTTCCCTTTGCACCAGGACCGTGCAGCAGAGGTAAAGGCTGTTCTCCCCAGCATTTATGGGGTTTACAGGTGTCTGTATGCTGTGGCTCCCTGGCCAAGCCTCTCCAGATGGGCTACACCTGTAGGCAGAAAATCACCTGTGAGTGATCAACTGCCAATCTCACCTCCCAGGCACCACACACACTGCCCCAAGCTTTTGTCTTCCAAGGGATCCTTGAGAGTGAAATGCAAGGAAATGGATGCTATTTTTTCATGTGGTGACCTTGCTGGCTGTTTTGCCAGAAATACCAGAGCTGCACCTCAGATGACTCCTTGTTCCTGGCTCTAGGACTCGTCCTTGTTTCGGGTGGAAGGGAATGCCTCTGGGGTCTGCTGGATGTTTCTGAGTGCATGGTGGAGTCTCGTGACACTTGGAATATCTGTGGTGGTCCCAAGCTACGACATGAGGGGTAAGTGAAGGAGAATTGCCTCTCTTGTTAAGTGATATTTTATCAAGTACTGTCTCGTTTCGCTTTGTTCACCTCCAGTTTGAGGAGCAATGGCTGGTTGACTCTATCTGAGCTACTGCATTGTTTGAGTTGGTGTCTCTGTGAGAGGTGTTTCCTTGGGACTTTAGATACATTCCTTGCTTCTGCAAAGAGCCCAGTCCTTGGATGTGTTCAGGAGGGGTTGCTGGTTCTAATGCCCAGGGCGTTTTCAGATGGTTTTCACAGGGACTGATGGTTTCGTACGGCTCTTTGGCTGGTGGCTTTGAGACTGGAGCAGTAGTTCTCCTAAATGTCTTCCTTTAGCAGCTGGGCAAAAGGCAAACAGGCAGAAGGCAATATAGACAGGAGGTCTATATGTACCACAATGCATATAGGTAATGCAAAGCTTAGACTGGTTTGTCTCTGAGATGCCCAGATTTCATAGGTTTTGACAGCTTCCTTGTGTATGCAGCCTGCAGGTGATTAGAATCCTCTAATAGATCATCCATAATTTAATAAAAGTTAGCTTGCTGTATTAATGTAAGGCAACACGCTGGAAAAAGTCATTAATCATAGCAAGTCTTGATGGCTGCTGAGTCCACACCTGCAAAGCTGGAGCCTTGGGAAATAGTATTTTGAGCAATCTGCATGGCTTTGACAGAATGCCTGTAAGTTTTTCCCATTACATCATTACTGGGGCCAACACAAAGGCTATCTGGGTTGCTCAAGGAAGTGTATTGTGGAAAACAATCCTACTTTGATGACTGATCCAGGCATTTATTTAGGCAAAGCAGAAGCAGTTGCATTGGCTCATTTGATCTGTGCTGTTAATAGGAGACAGCTCAGTGCATGCTTTTGTTATACTTGCTCTTGCTTGCATAAGTTCTTGAGATATATTTTTTTTTTAATGAACAAAACAGTCTACCCCTTCACGTGGCAGTGTCACAATCTTAATTATCACTCAAATTTTCCAGATCGGACTTTTTCCAAAATCTGGCTTAGAAGAGTTTGCCCAGGTTTAAGAAAGTCACCCAATATAATACTGAACAACTAAAAATGTATACGTATACAGCAATAAAAAAAAGATGGGATGCAATTTGTGAAGACATGGGGTAAAAATAAAACAGCTACTTGATTTCTAGTTGCGTGTGTTGCTTTTGTACCAGGACCATGTCAGTAGCCCTCTGTATCCTTTTGCAACAAGGATGCAAAAGTTACTGGTTCCCTGAAAGGGAAGGAAATCTGTTACATGAATCACACTGATCTCTGGGGCTGTAGTTGGAGCACCTTGAAAACCATTTACTTTTTTTAACATTCATTCTTTGTTAACATTTCTCATATGTTGGTGCCTGTTTATTAAAGGCTTGATAAATGGTTTGAATGAAAGGCTTGCAGAAGTAGCGAATTCACCTCTTTGGAATCACACTTTGAAACTTTGTGTGCTCTTTGTCTAGATATTCATTAAATAAAGATAAACTGACCTGAAAAAATGAGTGGGGCTTTCAACAGTGTAATATCTGAAAATAAAAGGTGAAATTTGGTGGGGACAGCTGACAAATGGGGTTATGTTCCTCTCAGTGGGAGAGGAAGGGATTTTCAGCTGTACCTTACTAGCCAGAAAGACCATGTTAACTAGCAGGGCATCACTGATTGAATTGCAAGAACCTGCAGTGAGGAGACATCTGCTCCACCCTCTGCTAAAGTAAAGCCACTGGCAATAAATCTTCCCCCCTAAACTGATCTTTAAAAGACTGAGCAAGACTTGGCCATAAACGTTTCTTGCATAAAAGGGAGTATACTGGATGTCCAACTCTACACTCACAGGTACACCAGCGTCCCTGGGGCAGCTCCGATGGCAGCTGACTCTGTTACTTCTCATCCTGCAACAGGTCAAGCAAGCAGTGGCCACTCTCAGAATCTCTGAGAAAGTTTCCAAAAACCAGGAGGGCAGACCCTCAGCACTCCTTCCCAAGGCATAACTCTAGCCACGACAGCCGATGGGTTCCTTTGCATGCCTCTTCTCCTAAAGCATTGCAAACCATAATGGGGAGGACCATAAAACTGGTGTCCGGACAGCTGGAACTCACGTCTTGCAGAATAATGGAGCGTGCAGATTTGCACCGTTGTGGATTTGATCCAAACTGACTCTCTGTCTTGCAAGGATCCTGAAAGAATCCATGGGGGGAGTCGTTCCCCCCCAGCATCCTTTAGCAGAACAGTCTTTCCCATCTGCTGCCCTTAGCTGCTAGACCATTTGTCTGCTTCATGGTCTCTGGTTTTGGCTAGGAATGACACATCACCGTCTTTTCCTAGTTCTTGGAATTTGTTTTCTACAAACGTTATAGGGTGAGTCTATTTTTCTGCGAAAGGGGTTTTTAACTAGCTTTAAAGTGACCTCAAAAGCCTGCTGCAGTATGAAGCTGGAGGAAGGCAGGGCTGCGTGCGTGCCTGCGTATCGCCTGCACGCACCAGACCCTGCAGCTACTCATTCCTTCTTGCGCAGGCAGCCGAGAGCGTGACAATAGCATTTGGAGAGCATCCCGTTTCCTCCCCCCCTTAAACCTGAGCGTTGTCTTCCAGGTGTTACAGACGTTTTTGAAGTCAAAACACTTGCCAACTCCAATTAAACTTGTGGTTTGCAGACAAATTGGGAGCTGGCCGGAGAGGAAGCTGGCGGGAGGAGAACTTTGTATGTGTGCCGGGCTCCAGAACAGCTAGGTTTCCATAGGTTTTGTGCAAATAGCCAGCAGGGAAAAGAAAAGATTGTTAAGTGCTCTGCCTCTAGTAAAGAAGGCATAAATACACAGCTGTATCGTGTCTGCAAGGGAGGCTTCCACAAGAGCAGGGATGTGCTTAGATTAGGTAGGGTGAGATCCTGTTGGAGATTGCAAAATTGGAGAACTCCGATTTCATTTGTCCAGTTCATGGTCCAAAAGCACAGTCTAAATGCCACCCCTCTGGGTGTCCTACCTGCAGGCGCACCAGCGGTTGGCTGGAATTAGGCTTTACATGAGCACGGTCTGCTCATCTTCTGGGGCACCTCAGTGTTCTTTGTAGAATCATAGAAGCTTGGAAAAGACCTCAGAGATCATTGAGTCCAACCATTAACCCAGCACTGCCACGTCCACCACCAAACCATGTCCCAAGTGCTGCACCTACACGTCTTTTAAACACCCCCAGGGATGGTGACTCCACCACCTCCCCGGGCAGCCTACGCCAGTGCTTGATAACCCTTTCGGTGGAGAAATTTTTCCGAATCCCCAATTTAAACCTCCCCTGGCGCAACTTGAGGCTGTTTCCTCTTGTCCTGTCACCCGTTACCCAGAAAAAGACAGACACCCACCTTGCTACCTTCTACCCCCCATCCTGTTTACTTTTTGTGCTTAGCCTGCCTTCCTTCTCTATTTTGGCTGCTTCAGGCACTGATCCTTCCTTCTCCCTGATCCAGCCCTGTACGCCTGCTTTATTCTCTGCAGGACCTGGTCAGCAGAGGGCTTGTTTACTCTCACTTCTTTGCAAATGATTTCTGGATTTTTGAGGTCTCCTTTCACACAAAGCTTTTCATCAAGCTAAGAGACACCTTGAGGCCATTTGTAATGCATTTCTTTAAAATGGAGCGGGAAAGTTTTCCCAAACTGGGAATATTTTAGAGACCTTTGAACAATGTTATTCTCAGATTGCATAGTGACCAAGTTCAAACACCTGAGTTTTGTTTGGGGGCAAGGGGGGAAGCTATTTTGATCCTCTTTCTACTTGCAACTTTGGGAACAGACACATCTTGAACAGCAACATAAAAGGACCTTCATTCTTGGCACTCCCCTGAAATAGGACACTTCACCTGGATTTAAAAAATGGATCCAAATAGCCTCAAAACTAAACATTTCCTGCAAAGAAAAGTTTGTTATGACTTTTTTTTTTTTTTTCCTTCTGTGGGAAAATATTGTATAGTGAGGAAACTGCCCACCAGTTCTAGCATTTGATACTATTGGAGAGGTCTTTTACAGCTTAAAAAAAATACTGCTTTTTTAATTTTTTTTTTTTTTTTTTTTTTTGCACCCACTCTGCCAGCCAAAGTGGAATCTGAGAGCAAAGTCAGACACAAAACCTGGAGGAAACAGAGCTTATTAGATTGGGGGTAACTTTCGCAGTGCATCTCACTGTCCTGTTGTAGTGATCTTTCCAACCTGGCTGCCTGCATTGCAAACGCATCCACAGATAACATGTCCCTGGTGTTGCAATGATGTTTCTCCCCAGCATCCTGGCAGTTCAGCTCCGGGGGATTTCCAGCCCTCTTGCTGAAATTTCTTACTGTTCTCTGCCTGAAGGCACTACAACCATCTCCCAAAATGTCTGTGTGCCCTTGCCATGGCCTTGTGCCATACCCTTTCAGATTTTGCTTGCTGCACCCTGTCTGCCAGGCACCGCTTTCGTTTGCTGTCCCTGCTACACCCATAAAAGCTCCACACTGGTGTCTCTGAAAGCCCTAGATAAGCTGTGCTGTAGCAGAAGAGAAGCACCTGGCTGCTGTTGTGAACATGAGGATCAGGAGGACTGGGCAATAGTGCCAAATTACCTGTTTAAACATCCTACTTTGCAGTAGAAAGTATCTTGTGTGTCCCTTGTAGGAAGTGTCTTTGCTCCAGGTCTTTTGGAGGGCAGAGCTGGAGACCTCCAGGGAGGTCTGTGCCTCTTTGGTGGCTGCAAATGAGCCCATGTCCACCATCCTTCCAACTGGTGAGACTTTTGCTTAGCTGTTCCCAGTGTTGGCGGCCATGTGGTGTCCCAGGTGGCCAGGCAGCATCTGAGTTTCCAAAATCAGCTGCCTTGAGTGGCCCCCAGCCTGTCATCCTCTGGGGAAGAGCTGTGCCCTGCTGTTTGCCCACCAGCCTAGGAAGGATGTGCAGGTCTTGGTGGGGTGATACTTTTGCCTCCTGGAAACGTCTCTCTTCTCCTGCAGCCTTCTTCCTGACCGCGTTTCTGTTTTTCCTCTTTACTGCTGCTCCATCCTCCACCTCCCCCCCACCTCCATCTGGTTTCTATCTGGACTAAACAGATGTTTTTCCACTTCTTAAATGTCCTGTACACTCACCTCGCCGATGTCTAACAGTGATCGTTCATTCTTCTTTCCCCAGGTGAAAAACCTGAAAAACAGGAGGGGCTGGGGGAGAACCAGCTTCTCGTAATACCTCAATGTGCGTTTAGTGCTGGATGGAGGGATGAGAGAAACCTCTCCAACTATTCACCTTGCAGTCTAGAACCCTGTTAAACCCTGTTACTCCTTCCAGGTCCCCTTTCCATTGCCAGTGTATACAGAGGATCAGACCTGTGATTATACACACATGCCAGGGCAGTGTGTATAATATTCTCACTTTCATGTTATAAATGTTTAACAAATCCATAAGGTATCAAAAGAACTCGCAGAGATTTGCTAAGAAGGGCTTGTGGATAAACCTTTCGGACTTGGCTGGAAAGCAGACATATACAGTTTATTGCTTCCCCCTGCTGTGGAGTGACAATAGGTTAATTGTAGATTTTTCCTTAAAATAAAAGTGCCTCGCTTGGCAATTCAATCAAGTGGTATCTGTCACGCGGAGGTCTCGTGAAGGATTTATTCCCATTTTAAGTAATGTTTCGGGGGTGCACGCTCCATATGGAATACATTAGATAGACAGCGGCAAGGTTTGCTGGCACGTTTGCAGGGCTGGGGAAGGTATGTGTCCTGTGGGCACCGGGGTTCGGAGGCAGCGATCTTCCACGGTTCAGCAGGGATCTGGTTTACTCTCACCCTCTTTCTCTCCTTTTCCCCTTACATGGCTCTGAAGGTCTTTGAGGGAAGGTTTTCCCAGCCTCCCCCATGGAGGGACCAGGAGCATCATGGCTGAGGGGCCCATTTGCCAGGTGCCCAGCAGGAGAAGGATCCCATGTGCGGAGCAGGAAGCCACGGGCTCTCCCAGTGACTATAGGGCAGAAATCCCGGTGCAGATCCCAGCTCAGGGCAGTGTCGGCACAGCAGTCCCCAATCCTTGCAGGGCTTGCCAGGGCTGCAGAGATGCTCTGAGCTGCTTTGGGTCCCAGAGCTGGTGGCAGCTACTGCCAGTGGCTCTTTCTGGCCGTGGCAGTGCCCAGCTTCTGGGAAGGGGGGCTGAGGATGGGGCTGAGGTGAATGACCGCTTCTTCCCTTGAAAAAAACAACTCCCTTCTGAGATGGGAACTGAATGACCGAGTAAACCAATGTCATTTGGAAGCTGCTCTCTACTTGGCTTTCGTATCTATTTATTTTTCAGTTGGCCGGACTCGTTCTCCTGTAAAAACAGCAACCAGAGATAGGCTAAGCAAGCAAAATGCTTGCAGGGCAAGTGCCTGCCAGATTTGGACCCGGGTGTCGCAGCCCTCTGCCACTGGGAGCTGCCGGCTGATCGGGAGGTGGGTGCTGGCCCCCAGCCTCTGGGGCAGCCCCTCCTGCTTTGCTTTAGGTTATGGAAACTGTCCTCCTTAGAGACCGTATCTGCAGGCACTGGCATTTTCCATGCTGCCTGCCAAGGGGGGCTGTGCAGTGCAGATTAGCCACTGAGCACGAGCATGTTTTCCTGCAGCGGGCCGTGGTGCTCGCTGCGGCACAGCCTGCTCTCTCCCGGGGGATTTGGCTTGCGGCACGTACCGGCCGCTGGGACTAGAGCACCCATGTTACTGCTCTGCAAGTGCCTGGCTGTGAAGGGTGCTTTGCTCTGCTGCAAAGGAGCTGGGAGAAGTCCCTGTGGTGCACTCGGGCACTGGCGAGGAGCGGCAGGGAGCAGGAATTGCTTTTGCTGTGAATCTGCTCTCATAGGTGCCCTCTATAACAGCCACGATCGGATGGATGCCCCCACTCCAAGCAGGGGTGAGCACAGGGCTGCATCGTTAGAGAGGTTCGGAGGCGTGAAATGATGAACTGCATGGAGTGAAAAAGCAACCAACCGAATAGCAACAACTTGAACAACTTGCGGCTGTTTTAATCTGGCTTTACCTGTTAATATAGCTGCAGCTTCGCAGCATCGTGCACCTCGGCGCTGCCTCAACATACCATGTCTGGTCACGAGGGCTGCAGGTTCCCTGCTCCCTGGGCATGTGGGCATCGGGGCACATTCCCTGCATTGCTGCTAGTCCCAGAAAGAGCAAAAATATCCCCGTGCACCCCAGAGGAAGCCCTGTAATGTGGGGGCAGAAGGAAGAGAACCAGAAGTAGGGTCTCAGTTGTTTTTATGAAAGTACGTTGTAATGACAGAGAACAGCCAGCCCTTTTGGCCAGGGAGAGCTGGGTCTCTGTTAGGGCATCTCAGCATTGCACCCACCCAAGGTCTTTTTGGAGAAGGGACCCTTCCCTGGGTGAAGTCGGTGCCCCCCTTCCAGCAATGCTGGTGCCGTGTGACACCAGCACCATCAATGGCAGAGAAGAAGTTTAGTTTTTCACAAAACAAGTTTCCCTAAACTTTCTGACCTTGAAGTTTTCAGCCAGAGCTTTGGTATTTCATGTTCCCCAACCCAGTGAAAGATGAAACTCGGTGCAGAGCGGACGGGGTGCAGCAGGCGCGTTACTAATGGGATGTGGAAGTGCCATATGGTCCTGAAAAATCACTGTCAGCGAGACAACGTCAAGGAGCCCCCCCTCGGAAGGGAAGCGGGGGAGAGGCAATTAATCATCTTCACCTCCTAATAAGTACGTGAGCTCTCATACCAACCAGCGCTCTTGTTGGAGGAGCAAAACTTCAAAGCGTGTGGTGCCCTGTAGCCCAGCAGATGCACGGGGTGTTGCTGAGCAGAGGCTGCATCCCACCGGGTTACAGTATGTGCATCTGAAAGCACCGAGAACCGGTGACAAATGTGGCGGGGACAGCTGTAAATGCTCCCTTGAGATGGGGATATTGTGTTTTACAGGGCTTCACCTGGGATGTGCAGCTCGCCCTATCCCTGGCTCATCCCAGCCCTGGTCTTTGTGTCTGTGGGGTTAGCGGGGGAAGTGTGCTCCTGGGGGTTTCCAGCCAGAGAGCTTTCATTTCTCTGGGAATGTTTCAGGGCTCCACAAAGCAAGGAAGATTTAACCCCTGTGAGCACGTAACTGCGTTGGCCTCGTGGGGCCCAAGTCCCCATCAGATCAGTCGTGCAATTGCGATGCTTAATCAACACATCCCCGGGGCCACTGGCTGACCTTCCACTGCTGCAAAATCAGCGGCTCCTTGTTCTTTTGTCTTTAAGCTGTGGCTGGACGAAGCTGAAAGTAGTATTGGGGGAAAAAAACTGTTTATTCAGGCTTTTTTTACTTTAACAGACTTCTCTTTGTTCTAAGCACCTCTATTTCACACGTTTCCCTTCCCACTGGAGTCTGCAGTACCGTCCTCTGGCCATGGACAGGCTCATACAACCCTCTCCACTGCTTTAATTGTAAACTTGGTGCTAGGCTGGAAGAGTCTCGAGCAAATCATGTTTCAGCTCATCTCTACTTCCATTGTCCGTGGATAAAACAATACTTCCAAACCTCATAGCACTTCATAAATATTGCTGCCAGTGTAGAGAGCAGTAGGCGATTTCCAGAGCCCTGTTTGCCAGGCCACAGAGATTTTGAATATTTATTGGGAAGCTGCAGCTGGATCTGTCCCTGCCCGCGGTGCCGGCACTTGCTGTTTGCTGGGGAGCACAGGTCAGGGCAGTGGTTTACTTGGGGCAAGCCTGCGACTTCTGGAAGAGTTTATGCATCCAAGTCCATTATCCCTGGGGCAGCGGGATTTGTCTCTTGCTGGTACTGCTGGCAAGGAGGCAGACAGCGGGATGCACAGTGATGCTGGTGCTGTAGATGGATGGGCAGCCCCTATGCAAATGCAACTGAGTGAGGAGCAGCAGCGCTGGGAGGAGAGGGCTGGGTGAATAAGCCCTTCATAAGCCTTAGGGAACTTCTTCTGCTGAGACCACATCTCCAAGAAGCACCTTGGGAGCAGTTTCCAGTTTGTCCTTCTCCCATCTGCACCAAGCAAACCTTTCCTTGATGGGCTCATCCCAGCATTTGCAGCCCAGCACCAACACTGCTGCTGCAGCCTCTCCATGCTACTGCGGGAGCCACAGCACTTCATGTGGGGTATCCAGAATAAAGGAAGTCAAACCAAGCTGTCCTTGGCTCGTGCTTAGCTCTGGTTAAGCCAACAGGCTTTGCAAATTCTGTGGTCTGAACAAGCTTCCACTTGTATTTCCATATGCGGCATCGTCCCGAGCTGTAACATAAAGCAGATCCCACAGAGGCTTGCGTGTGGGAAGACCTCTGCCCAGGCAGAGATCAGCCCCCAGCATCCTCCCTGTGGTGCTGTTATCCGGGCACAAAGTGCCCGTGCAGCCTAGAGTGGTGGAGACCTGGAGGTGAACGTGTGTGGTGTGTTGCTTAACCATAAAAACCTCTTCCCACCCTGGGGATTGGGTTTTGCTGGGATTTTTTCAGATGTCTGCGTGTTAAAGTGTGTGTGTGTGTATGTGTGTGTGTTCTTCTCCCTCTTGTCCGCTGTCAGCCCCCAAAGGGAATTTCCGTTTTCCACAGACTCTGCCTCTCTCCTGTGCCCAGGAAGGCAGCACCACTCTCCTAGCAGCACTGCAAAATCGGTGGCTTTGGTTTCCTAATATCCACTCTGGTGTATCTGTGGGGAGAAAAACATGCATCTGATGAGCACAGTCATGTCATCAGTCACAGGGAGGGACCAAGAGCAGCCAAGCTGGAAGCAACTGATGCTCTGAATGGGTATCGGAGACCTCCTGCTCACTGCGGGTAGGGACACACGGGACTTGGCTGAGCGCGCAGGGTTTCAGTGGGGAACGAGCAGCAGCAGTTCTATATCCAGTAATCTCTGGCAATCACCGTATCCTAAAAATGTTGTTTCATTAAAGCTGCTTTCTGAAGCAGCTCTTCTGTCCCAGAGAGGGGAGGTAGGCCACTCAACCAGCTGTGGTTTTTTGTTGGGTTTGGGTCCCCCCCCCCCCCCCCCCCCCCCCAGTTTGCTATACTGGAGTTTTAAACTCTGCTGCTTGGTTTGCCAGCTGCTGTTCTTTCTGATGCTACCCAGTTGTTTTGCATGGCCTTGAAGTGGTTTCCCAGCTATTTGAACTCCCTAAATGACAATGCTTCATTATTGTCTGATGGAGAAGTGGAATCTTCTGTTTACATGTAAAGGTTCCCCTCCTTCCCCACTACCTCCCTCAACATATGCAAAGGCACTGCAGAAACTGGAACTAGATAAAAAGAAGAAAACAGGCTTTTAAAGCAAGTTCTGAAGTGTAAAGATGTGAAGGCCACTTAGAAATCATTGCCTTGCGCTTTCTCCCACCCTGTGATTCATTTGGTCCAATCCATCATTGATTCAACATGCTCATCCGCCAGAGCCTTCAAAGACAACTGTGCATCTGCTTTAGCCATTCATCAAGGAGAAGCACAAAAGAGAAGGGCAAAGGAAAATGTATTGCCAGCTCCCTTTGGTGCTGTTTAATGGGTGTGAAAAAAGGACAGTGGAGAAGCTGGGTTAATGAAAGCCAGGGCAGCCGGGGAAGTGCCCACGGGACATATATTTCTCAGCCCAGGTATGGACCTTGCTAAATTTGATTCTGCAGAGGAACTTCAAACGCTGAGCGGGAGAGCCAAAATGAGGTCAACGTGCCAAAGAGTAATCCAGTGCAGGTGGGTGCTCTTCCCCAGATGTGGCCCCCAGCCTCGTGTGGACACCGAGGGGAGAGGGGCTGCAGACCATGCATTTCCCCGATAAGCATCAAAGTATTTTCAGGGAGGTGATGCTCTGCTGCTCCAGAGAGCTCCCATAGCCTGATCCCTAAGGAGATGGCCTCATATGCGTTTTCTTCCATTGAAAAAATTCGAGCAGCAAAATGCAAAGAAAGGCCTTGCCTTTCGGGGCTGTTCATCCAGCTGCAGTCCTGCCTGCAGATCACTTAACTTGCACCTCTCCTGAAAGGTGAGCCCCGCAGCACGGTGCTCTTGCTGCCCAGGAGCCACCGGACCAAGCCCAGCTGTGCTGACTCTAATGTCAAGCTGTGTGGACATTGCCCTGGTCGCACGGACCTGCTGCAAGCGCTGGGGGTACCCGAGCTCGCTGGCACTGTGCTAGCACAGGCACCTGCTCTGTGCTCTGCCCTGCGGGGGACACGTATGGCTGAGCGACCCCCCCGGGCAGCTGCACCATCTCAGGCCAACCCAACGTGGTGGCAAACCCAAGTTCGTGATGGGGAAGTCTCTTGTCTTAACACAACCTGGAGGGTATTTGGTTGAGGTTGCTGGGCTTGTTCCTCGTGTCATCTGTGACCCTGCTGAGCTGTCTAGTGATGAAGTGAGGGATGTTTTACCTCATGTGTTTCTATTTATTTTATTGGCTTCTCACGTTGTCTTTCTCCTGGCTCTTCTTCACCCCCCATGGTCCTCCCTTGTTCCGTCTGTCCCTCCTTCTCATGCACTCTTCCCCACGTGGAATGGAAGAGGAGGAGAGATGGCTGCTTTTTAAGAGCAGGTTTGACACTTGTTTGTTCACTTTGAAAAAAACGAGATTGTTGGAGGGAAAATATTATTTTTGCAATTCTCTAAGTCCACAGGAAAAAATAAAAGGAAAAATAAGACAATAACCTGCGAGAGCATTGTGTCATCTGACTGCACAGCCCCATGAGTCTCCAAACACGCATTTCAAATCATGTCAGTGGACAACACCAAGTGGAACAATAGGCGAAGAGACATGGTCTCCACCTCTCCTCTCGTCCAAGCGGAGTCATGCCTCTGCAGGTGGGAGGTGGTGGGTGCTCAGGAGGGCCTTGGTGTTTCTGATGGCAAAGCCAGAGCGCCACAAGGAGAGTGAGTTCACAGATGACCTCAGTCGTCCTTGCGTAACATCTCCTGTCCCAAAGGGAGTTAGGTGCTTGGGGTATGACAGTGCTCTCTTTGGCAAGGACAGGAGTTATATTGACAGGATTTTAATTTTTTTATTTTTATTTTTTTCTGGGCGCTCTTGAAGCTCACCCCAAACTCCCAGGCCAGCCAACCCTCTGTTAACAGAGATTATTTGTCCTTCTTTAGTGTGAGTTTATCTTGGTGGAGGAAGGTTGTTAGGGGTTGCACAGAGGAAGAAGGACACTGTACGATGCCGTGGGGAAGACTCTTGGGCAACTTATTGGCTGGTGTGGAGCAGCAAGTGATAGAACATGTCTCACAGTTAATTATCTCACTTTGGGGTGTGGTTGAGGCCTCCTCCATTTTTCTCACGTGATATTTATTACTGATGTTATGTTCTTTTCAATCAAAGATACTTAGCCTGAAGTTTTCTGAAGACTGCTTCCAAGCAGTTGAGCAACAATTTGTTCTCGGAATAAACCAATTTGCAGCTGGGGCCTGAAATGCTTTGAAGAAGATGAGTTTATACTTGCAGGCATTCTGCTTTGCGCTTATCTTGATTTGGCCTTGCAGATCTTAGTCCAGATTTATAGCTGAGTTGCAGTCTTTTCTTCAGCTTCAGGATGAGGAAGGAAAGCGCTGTGCTTCCCAACAGCATGTGAATGGGTGAGCTCTTGTCCAAAGTCCTTCCCCTGTGGATTAGACAGAGCTTCTGGACTTGTGTAATGCGCTGGCTGGTGCGTGATCATTTCTGTCCTTCCCATATCGCAGGATATAGATGGAAGCTAATATGAATTATTAATATTTGTGCTTCAGTTCTGTAAAATAATAGATTTGGAGGTTACAACCTCCCCTGGAAAATGTTGGAAACTCTGGGCAAGAGTACTGTGAGTTTTTTCATTTTAGTGCATCTATCACAGAAGCCCTGCTATATCGATATTTATGTGATTCGTCTTTCAAGCCAGCTTTATGGGCTTGCTTTTTTTCGGTCTGTATGCTGCAGGTTGGGATTTGCTTTTCCTGGCTGTCTCCCCTTCAGCCTCCCTTATTAATGCCCTTGCTTTAACTTTTTCCTCTTGAATTCCTTTGATTTCAGTCAATTCTGGAGCTTTAAAACTAAGGTCTGGGAGATCCCTGCTCATTTGCTTGCAGCTCAAATCAAACACAGCAACCCCTCTCTGCAAGTTCATCATTGTTAGGGAAATATTATAAATCATTTGTGTGAGGTTTGAGTTTGCTAATGAAGAAAGCAGGACAATGTATGCTGCTAAATGAGTGTACTCATGTTAAAAGGCTCTTGATGGGAATCCAGGGCAGTGAAGTCACATAGCCCCAGCCTGGGTGCGGTCAAAATTGTGAACAGACATCGGTTTTAGATAAAACAGTGTTCTAGCATTAGTGTGCTTTTATAGAAAGTTAGTAGCATGGATGTTGACCTTATGTTTGGCAAAAGTAGACTACCCAAAACATGTATGCAAGGCAGATGGGGAATGCGATTTAATTAAAAAAGAAAATATTATGATATTCTGAGAACAAAGTGGTAAAGTCTTCTGGCTGTGCAGGAATTTCTTTTGAGAAATGGAAGGCACTGAAAGGCTGGACCCGGAGGGGACGGGGTCTGAGGCATCCTTCCCCTGGGGGGAGGAAGAAGGACGATCCCGGGGTCTCTGCCTGGCAGCAGGGTTATCAGTTACTCTCTGGAGCAGAAATGGCTGGAGAGGTTCCAAGCACATTTTTCCATAGGAGGGTGCCAGCTCGCTGGAGCCCAGGCGTTTTGAAGAGGGTTTGATTCCAGCGCGATAGCGGCGATGGCTCCCTGCCTGCTGGAGCCGGCTGCTGCTGGCACCCCCCGGCCCCACCTGCGCTGCCCACCTGTGCCTGCATCACCCCAGGGGTCCCCCCGAGCCCCCCAGATGCTGTGCCAGAAGCCTTGCACTGACTAAACCTCAAGGCACCAGGTGATGCAATGAGAAGGTGGGAGCCGAGCTCAGTAAATGGGAAAGTCCTTCACCCATCAGCATTCCCGTGGATCTGGGTTTCTCTCCGTCCCTCGGGACATTACTAAAGACCTGGAGCCTGGGGTCGCTGGCTCCCAGCTCCTCTGCTCTTCACCAGGCAGGTGGTGAGGAGTGAAGCCTTTCGAAGCCCTGCTGCAGCCAGGCAGGTTTTTGGGACCAGGGAAGCCCCACAGGACAGCTGTGGAGCCCTCTCCCCGTGGGAACGATGTGACCCTAAATTCCTGTGAGGTGGGAGAGGCAACAGAAACCTCTGCTTGTTCCCCCAATACCTCGCAGCCACGCTCTGCTCGCCACCATACGCCCGCTTCTGCTTTCGCCCCATCCAGGGATGAGCCTGCAACTGCTCCCTGGCCCCACACGAACCGGGGTGGGGCAGCAGATGGGTCTACGTGGGGCAGCTGCAGACCGTGCTGGGCAAATAAACAAACGGGGGCTTTCCTGAAGGGAGGGATTGGAGCTGCAGGGTCTCGTTCCACCGCAGATCCTTGCTACCCACGATTGATGCCTCTCTGGGGACTCGAGCAGATTGCTGAGTGGGCAGGGGTTCTGGAAACTGGACGATTTAAGGGGCTTTTGTTTGGATTTAAGAGCCTCTGGATAGACACTTGCTTCTGAAAATATATGCCAAGGACACCAGTGGGGAAAGGACGTGGAAAAGTATCTGCGAGGTAGAGTAGGTCTGGGACTGCTGGGGCAGAGCTGGGTCCCTCTCAGAGGGAGCTGGGGAGGGGACAGTCCTGGGTGCAGGTACAGGGGTTACCTGCTTGCTCAGCAGACAGAGTCTTTAGTGGGTAACGGAAAGATGCCTCAGCTCAGGGAGGACTTCCCTCTCCATGTAGCTGCTTGTGTAAAGACATCAGCCCCGCTCACAGCATCGACCTCTGGGCAGCAGGGTGGCTTCTGCCACAGGCTCAGCCCTTCAGGGAAAGGTCCCCTAACCTTTGGAGATCATCACCCACTTCTTGAATGACCCCGAGAACTACAGAGAGGGCAGTACAGCCTACAACCCCGATCCTCCAACCCATCATCCAGTCCTGTCCCCATGCAAAACCTGCAAGCCGCCTGCCCTGGCTCTGGGGGTCTGTGGGGACTGGAGCAAGCAGGTCTGGCTGCAGCCTCCAGGTCTTCATTTGTAAATAATCACCTAGCTGCTATGGTAATGCTTATTTAATTTAGGCTAAGTATTTCTACAGCTGTTCTGGGGGAATCATGCTGCTTTATGCTAAATGTTAATTCTTGGCTGCTCACAGCTGCAGGAGTGTATTGGTTGGGTGCAGCCCTAAGGACAGGTTCTGCTGCGTGGTCAGGCACAGCCGCGCGGGCTGTCCCTGCTTTGGGTTTATGGAAAATGCCAGTTGCTCTCCCAGACCGTTTGCATGCAGCTCACACAAGATAGCGACCAGTGCCTACCTGTGCTAGCAGAGCAGGTCATAAGTGGTAGGTTACCTAAGGAATTTTTAAAGAAAAAGGATGCTACTTCTTGGGTATAGATGTCTTTCAATTTACCTGCCCTCTGACCAGTCACACTGTGGCAGAACGTGCGCTGGGTTTTCCCACCTCCGTTATATAGTGCTACATCTCTCCTTGCTTCTTATCCAGGCTCTGAATGACCAGAGTGAGTCAAGGCATAGAAGCCAAAGGGACAGCCACCGAGCATGTGGCACAGGCACCCGTGAGCCCGGGGTTGCATGCTGTCGGTGGAGGCAGGTGGGTGGCAGTGAACTGTTGGGGGTGGCCCTGGCCTTGGGGCAACCATCGGGGCAGAGCTACTTCAAAGCTGACCATGGCAGCTCTGCGCAGTCCCCCTCATGCTCCGCTGCTGTCCAGTTCCTCTTCTTTAGAGGTGCGGGGACACACTGGCCATCCACAAAGACTCTGCAGATCCCCCTGCCCCATTCTGCAGCGCACCTGAGTTTTATTAGTCCCTCCATGGCCAAAACCTCTCCCAGCCATGGGATCAATTGACTCCAAGGTTGAAAGGCTGCCAAGCCATCCTGCTGTAGCAGGTGGGCCCTGCTGGCGGGGAGGAGCAGCAATGAGCGCTCCCAGCCCTGGCTCCTCTGGTGCTGCGAGCAGCTGGGAAGCTGCTGTTGTTGGCCAAGTGTGATAAAAGTCTTCCTCCAGCCTCCCCTGGGCTTGGGTGGGTTGGAAAGCCTGGCTTAGCTTGTGCTGGGGCTGACGACGGTCTCTGCAAAAACCAGATTTTAGGGCATGCTGGTCTGCAGGCAACTTTCTGTTGAGGGTGGTGTTTCAGGGCAGGCTTTGGGGAGCAGCAGAGTGCTCTGCAGCTGGCAGAGTAGCCATGGTCTCAAGCATGTCATGGACCCCAGCATTGTCTCAAATGGTGCAAAGCTTGCTCCACAAGCTGAGATCACACTGGGTCTAAACGTTCTACGGTGCTGGGTCTGAACATGCTGTGGACTCAGCAGCTTTGCAGCACCTGAGGTGATGCTGGGTCTGAGGGTCTGAGCATGCCATGGACCAGAGGTGAGGCTCATCCAGGTCCCAAGCTGGGCTATGGTCCCAAGTGAGCTGCAGACCCAGTCTCATCTCAGATGGTGCAAAGCTTTGCAGAGCTGCTGGGTTCACGACATGGTTTGACCCAGCATCATCTCAGGTCCACAGCACCCTTGGACCCAGCATCGTCTCAGAGACTTTGACCCAGCATCGTCTACCTCTGAGATGATGCTGGGTCCGCGGCATGCTAAAATATAGCCCCACTTTGACAGGAGCTTTTGCGCGAGCTATCACGCAATCTGTTTATAGCTCGGGATTGTCTTTGACTTTTAAACACTGCAGTGAGGAGTAAACGCAGTGAGCCCAACGTGGTCTTTGTTATGACATTTTGTTGCAGGCAGGAGGCAAGCTCCGGCTCCAATAACAAACACCCAGTGTTATGACACTTTTACCTTTCCAACTATTTATGTAAGCACAAATATTTTATTTTAAGGTTTGAGACATGCCGTTAACATAAAGCAGTCTCATTCCTTTCAATACGGCCTGGTTTTCACTTGGGGAGCTGTTGTTTAATGAAAAGGTTAATTGTGTTTTATAGGGCTGTATCGCCTGCCTACCAGTTTCTGGCTGGGAAGGCGGCGACGTGCGGCTCCCGGTGCTCGTGCCAAGTTACGGGCCGTGAACGCAGGCAGTTCCAAGGAAGAAAACAAAATGCATGACAAAAAGTAGCTCAGAATTCAAGGGTTTTGGTGGTGCAAATCCATTTAGGGGCTGCAAAATTAATTTCAAGTGAAATGATTTCCAATGAGGCTACCCCATGGCAACACCCTGCGCAGTGGAAGATGAGAAGGGAGTTTCAGAGAACATGAACTGTTTTCTGCTCAGCGGTAAACACGCTCAGCCTTTCCCTTCCATAGCTGCACCACGTTAAAGAAATCCTGCATGTATTTTTCTCTCCTGAGATTGAATTAATTAACTTGAAATTTCGTCTTAACAACACATAATGACTGGGGAGAGCAGAAGGAACTGAAAGTTTAATCTTGACTTGTCAGCAAATTCCTCCTCCGGCAGCCGAAGGAGAAGCAGCCATGCACTTGCATAATGCCCTGGTGCGGCTGCCGGACTGTTTTGATTAAATAGATTCTGGGGGTTTAGGAAAACTACAAATTTTATAGCTATGGTGTTCTTTGCAAAAGTGATGTAAAACATCATAAAGCTGCCAAACCACCGCTGCGGTGCAGAGATTCATGCTGGCCTCCTCTGCAGCAGTGACTGTCAGCCCCAGAAAATGCTATTAAGAAAATATCTGAGATGGACTTGGTGAGAGGGCATGGGGGAAGGTTTGCGCGTTGCAAACTTTTGTTCCCTCTTTCTGAACGTTTAATGTCTTTCGATCCATGCCACTCAGAAGCCAAATCTGAATTTGGCCCAGTGTTTGAATTAGACACTTGTGAGCCAAGTGTTTCTCTGCAGTGGCATCACTCATGGCATCCGTAATGACATTGTACCTGGTCTTCCTTCTTCCATTTCAGTTTAACACCAGCCCTGTATCAAGGTACTGACTATTTCTGCCTTCAGACTGCACTGAAGACAGACCCAGGGGAAAGTTGCTGTTGAAGCAGCGTGGTTTCAGAGCTACTCTTTGAAAGAAGGTGCTATTGGCCCAAAACCTCATGCAGGGAGTCGCCCCCTGCCCCATACCCCCGCCCGCCCCGTGTTGCCTCCTGGCTGCCCCAAGCAGTTGTGCCCAGCCCCAGGTGCCCCCAAAGGTGGAACTTGTGCCTAGATGTCTCCATCGGGGTGGCAGATGCGTGCTGTGGTCCCCAGGTCGGTCTGTGCCCCCTCACACCTAATTCAGCCGGCAGACCTTGCTTCGCTTGCTCGCTCGGCGATGACCTGGAGCCCTGCAATGGTAACAGGCTGGGATGTGGCCACGCTGGGGTCCGGCTGTAGGCTTTTGTCAGCTCCCCCTGTTGCAAAGCCTCACGGGCTTCGGGCTGGATGCAGGCGGCAGGAGCGGTGCACCCTCCCTCTCCGAGCGTTTAGGGAATGCTCCCTCTTTTGGCAAATTTTGATATCTCTTCCTATGGATTACAGAGATCGAGTGCAGCTCAGAGTTTCTTAGGGATATTAAAAACTGAATTCCTGAAATCAAATCGATTGCATTAAAATTACAGCCACCCTTTCTTGCGGCCAGTGCCAGATGGGTGTGCTGTGTATGACTGATGATTTTAAGGGCTGGGACCTGAGCATTCTAACATGCCAGGCCCTGAAGAAGAGTCAAATTCAGAGCAGAAAGGGAGAAAATCGAGCCCTGTTCCCTGCCAACAGTCTGCAGGGAGGACGGGTGTATGCAGAAACGGTGGTCTTGTCAGCACTGCCGCCCAACCAGTTATTTGACTGTTTCCTCGTCCTTTTTTTCCCTGCCTTCCTTTTTTTTTGCCTGCCTTCCTTTTTTTGCCTGCCTTCCTTTTTTTGCCTGCCTTCCTCTTTTTGCCTGCCTTCCTCTTTTTGCCTGCCTTCCTCTTTTTGCTTGTCTTCCTCTTTCTGCTTGTCTTCCTCTTTCGGCTTGTCTTCCTCTTTCTGCTTGCCTTCCTCTTTCT
>JAVJGI010000050.1:16941912-17029263 GCA_035590275.1 Ibycter americanus
CAGGAGTAACCGTGGCTTTACTGTTTCTTTTTTCTTCCTTCTTTTTTTTTTTTCTTCCTTCTTTTTTTTTCTTCTTCCTTCTTTTTTTTTTTCTTCCTTCTTTTTTTTTTCCTTCTTTATCTTCCCCCCTGACCTTTTCACCACAGCAAACCATGCTGCCAGCAGCACCAGGGCAGTGTCTAGCAGAGTTAGATAGCACTCCCTCTGCACGACTGAGCTGAAGGAGGTTTGTACGGTGGGGGCACACAGACCCGTGGTAGGGCACATGGCACAGCCCCGGCGCTATGTGCTCAGCAGCTGGCAGCTCAGCCGTGGTCCCCAGAACGCTCTTGGACCCAGCATCATCTCAGGTCTGTGGCACGCTTAGACTCAGCGTCACCTCAGGGGGTGCAAAGCTTGCGAAGGTTTTCTCACGTGTGGGGAAGTTGTGGTGTGAGTAAGGCTTCTGCTTGAAGCTGGTGGAAAAAATTTAGAATCAAAATACTGTTAAATGCCTCTAATGTATAAATGTAAGTTCTCTAAACCTGAAGGTTTAATTGATATTTTTTCTTCAAATAGCGGGCTAAAGTTGAGTAATTTAAGCCATTTTACAGCAAAGGCAATTGAATAATTGCTAATGGCTTTCAGCTGAACGTATTTAAAGTCAGGTCAGAAATCTGAGCTGATTCAAAGACCAAGGGGCATTCCTTTCTCTTGAAAAAGAATTAGATAACAATGGTAATTACAAGATGGGATTCAAAGGAAAATTGAGATTTGCATATAAGCCTTGGCAGAGCAAGAGCTAAAGAACTGACCTGGCAAAGAAAAATGGTGACCAACTATTCTGTGGAGCACTCGAGGGGAGCAAAACAAGAAAACAGAGACCTTCACGATAGAACTTTGAATTACATTAATGTGCATTGAAGGGTGAAAATGGAAGGGTTTCTTAGCCTGGTGTCACAATGTGGAGGTCAGGCTGGTGCAAGATTTCCTGGGCTGTGGCTTCACCTTGCATCCATTCACAAGCTGGAAAATGATCTGGATATGGGATGATGGGCAACCTTGGCTGGAAGATCCCATGGGGACATTGTGGCATGCGGAGTGGAGCAGGCTGGGAGGGGAGCACCGCCATGGGCTGTGCATGCCTAGGGATGGTGACAAGGTGAAGTTCTAAAATTACTCTAAAGCTAAGGAGAAATACATGCCCCTGAATATTTGTGTGGGTGTTCTCAGAGCAGATACACCTCATGCTCTTCCGAAGAACAATTTATTGATACTTCAGACAAGCTGGGACTCCTGTCCCAAGCTGCTGTTGGGGCAAGTCACTGTTGTATTTGTTTGTTTTCCTGCCGCTGGCTCAGGGATTCGTTGGCTTTGGGAGCTGGCAAATGTCTGTCCTCATGTTGCTGCATGTGTGTCACCGAGGCAGCGTTAAACCGCGGCGCTGAGCGCTGCCACATCTGCTGCCTGCTGCGCCCGCAGTGCTGCCTGTCCCTGCCTCTGCGATGGGGGACTCATCCTGCTGCTGGGGAGGGCATTAAAACTTTGCAGCAGGCAGATCCATGCACGGCATCTCTAAAGCTGCTCTATGTAATAATTCCAAGACATAGCCTGTGTGCCCATCCCGGTACCTGAGTGATAACTCGGGATATTCACACATATCTCGCTTGCAGTTGTCTCCTGAAGCTAGCGGGGGCTGCAGTTTCAGTGACATCTGATGGTAGTCACCTCCGTGTCCCAGTGATGAGGCTGCATGAAACTGTGCCTTTTGCTGTCCTCTGGACTGATCTTGCTCCGGTAGCTCCGGAGTCATGGGAGAAGGAAGAGAGAAACCCCTCATCAGCTTTCTTCGGATAATAGAAAGTGGATTCCTTTGTCTCCTCCTTTTTTGTTTCCTTTTAAGGTAACTTGCACTGGCTCTTCAGAGAACTTTTTTCTTGCCTCAGTGTTTGCTCAGCTTCTCTGAATTCCTCTTTGCCCTGCGTCCTCCAGGGATGGAGTGTCCCGTGGCGGAGCGGCTCCTCTTTGCCCTGCGTCCTCCAGGGATGGAGTGTCCTGTAGCGGATTGGCACATCCCTGCTTAGCTCCGTGTCGCTCTCGGTGATGGAGTTTCACTGAGGCATGTTCACCATGCCTGTGTGTTCAGCTGAGGTCTTCCCTGACCCTCCTGCTTTGGTGCTGCCCGTCCCTTTCTGCCCCACGCAGCGATGTGAGCACCTTCCAGCGTGTACAGCGTTGCCTCTGTCAGCACTGAACTTGGGTTGCTGTTGTTTTGTTTGCACAAGGCGATAGTCCTGCCTCTGGAGTGCAGCTGTTTGGGAGTTTTTACACACCATGGCCTGCCTTCGGCTGTCATTTATCTCTTTTGCCAGCCACCACTTGTGGCATGCGGAGGCATGATCTAGTAACACAAAACTGCATTGAACTTTCAGTCAGAATTACCCAGGATGTGCCATGGGTAGTTTTCCTATGACTCGCAGGCCCATGACTTCTTTTTGGCAGTTCAGTAATGCTCATGAAGCATTCTTGCAGCCCTTCATCATGATTCTCCTGGGCTTTCTTCAGGCTTTACAGCTCTTGGCAGAAGATCCTTGCTGGATCTGATCTGTTCAGTGTCCTCAGCTGAGGCATCCTTTGTTAAGGTCTTGTTCCTTGCAGTTTCCCTTCTGGATGCTCCTGTTCTCCATCAGACTTTGGCAGCGTTCATCCTGGTGTCATTGGAGCAGCTCCTCATCTGAAGTTACAGCTACTCCTCATTTTCCTTCCCTTGCCCTGTTACTTGCTTCCCGGGAGTCTCAAGACATGAGATAAGGAGAAACCAGAAAGCAAGCAAAGCTGCCAGTGGACTTTTAACATCCCGCCTTGGGAAAGGTGCTGGGTTTGTACTTTACCGTTTCCTTTGCTGTCACCCAACTTTCCACCACACCCTGACATGGGAACAGTTAAGCAGCATAAATAGCAAACAGGTTCACTTGCCTAAGCACTTCCAGATGCCTGAGCAGGTAATGCTTTGAAATGTCTTTTAAATGAGCGCTGAGTTTTGACCTGCAGGATAAATGCTGGCTGGCATGACACAAATAATACCGATCTTGAAAATTATTCCAAATTATCCCCACCAGTCGTAATGGTGGTAACAGCTCGGAGACCTGCACCTTAATGAAGCCATTTCCTGCCAGGATGCTGTGGAGCCCCGCAGTTACTGTCACCAACTTGTACCTTGAATTACCGCCTCTTTGCTCATTGTCCGTGCTTCCTCATCTAGGTCTAAACACAAATCTCTTATTTTTAATTTATTATCTGTTCATGCATCCATGCTCCGGCTGTGTCCAATCTCTGCATCCTCTCGCACTGGACCTAAGGAGCCGAGTGTTCACGTTCAGCGTCGCTCATGCGGAGCTTTTTCCTTTGGTGTGCTTTCCTCATGCAGGGATTTTGCAGCTGGTCTCGGCAGGATAGAGGTGTCCATTTCCCCCCCTCTCCCTCTGATTACAAATCTCTCTTTGAGGAGGACGGTGCTTGTCTTACTGCAAGAGCAGCACTACCAAAGGAGTAATATATTTAGTTCAGTGGTGCTTAGATATCTCCGTTACAACTGTAGGCTCCTGCTGTCCAAACAACTTAGATGGCCCCAGTACATTTCGGGAAATAATTAGGACAGGGTGTGTTTTGTGTCTTTCCAGGAAGAAAATCCTTTGGAACCACTCACACTTGAATATAGCCTGTAAATCAGAACAGATCAAACTCCAGATCAAACTGGTACCGGTGTGAGGGTGTTCATTTTGCCTAAGAAACGGGGGAGAGGAGGTCGAGGTGAAAACCTGGATCCCACTCCTGGATCCTTTGGGAGGACTTCTTGTCCTTTAGAAATCTTGGCATCGAACCTTGACTCCTTCCAAATCGAATGAGCTCATGAGGGACAACTATAGAAATTTTCATTACCTGCATGCTCCGAAAATGCCTCTGTGTGTTTCTTTTTGGTGTTTTTTGCTGCTGAGAATGAATATTGCATCTTTTACAGGAGAGAAATTAATCGGCAAAAAATCTGAAGTCTGTGTGTGGAATAAACCGGTGAGCTGGACCATACACTGCAGTACTGCACAGCATGATCAAATTGTATTTCTACTAACTGTTTACAAGTGCTTGCTTCTTGGAAAATGTCTTCTATATGTGGGCAAGGAATTAAACTACTAGTTTAAAATCATTATGACAGAGGTCACTTTGTGCTAAGTGATAACAAATATCCAATATAATTTTAGAGCCCTTCCTTCCTCTGGCTTTTAATATTTAAAGTTTAATATTAAAATAAAATGTTAAAGGAATGATTCTCCCTTTACTGCATTCTGCCTGCTCCCACTTTCTCCTCCAATAGCTGAAGGAGACCTTCCCTAATCTTTCCAATTAACTCGGTATTTCCTGTAAGGTTAACACCGAAGAGGGTAAGAAAGGAGTGTAAAGCGAGGAAAGACATCTGTCAACTATTGGAAATACTTTCCATGTTAGAAATTGAAGGGAGCCCACACTGAAGCCAGATGATCCGACGAGAAGCACAATTGCAGCGTTGGCTTGAAAAGAATGTGGGTGATTTGTTATAGCTGTCCTCACAGTAGGCACCTGGTTGTCATGTTCATATGAGAATACCTTGGAGATATGCTAAACGCATATCCTGTTCCCATCAGGAGTGCTGAAGGGCCAGGACAGGCAAGGTTTGACTTGCATTTTTTGGAAGACATAAATTATCATTTGTTCCTAAATCCCCATCTTTTCAAATCCTTCTCATTCCTCTCTACTGTCCCACGACTAATTTCAAGTGAGCTGTGAAGAGTTTGTGTGTTGCAGCAGCAACTGAAAGTGTGTGTTTTACCAACTATTGAAACTCCTGGTTGACCTTTTCTGGGGCTGAGCCTGTGTGCAGAAGTTTATAACGCTCTGGGTTTGACTGTGAGCTTTATAGAACAGGTCAGCAGAGACCCGTTTTGGTAACACTGCAGTAAAAATATGAAACGCTTTCTGGGGAGGAGAGACCCAGCATTTCAGCTGATCTGACACATAAGCTCTTGGATTGGGTTTTTTTGCCCGTTTTACTTTTTGGTTTGTCCTGAAGTTTGAAAACGGCTCTAGCATAGCCCAAACACAGGCTGGAACATCAGTTCAGCTTGGTGAGCCAGGACACATTTTAACAGGAGAATGGGTCTGCAAATTTCCAGGGCTGTCCCAATCCTCTGCTCCTCCTCACCCCACTGGAAGTAAATTAATTCTAAACGCAGAGGGAAGAACCAGCTTCATCCTCCTAAAAGCAGAAAACCTGATTTCATTGCAACGGTTTTTGCACCACTTGGTGCCCTCTTTCCTTCCTTTCCTTCCTTTCCTTCCTTTCCTTCCTTTCCTTCCTTTCCTTCCTTTCCTTCCTTTCCTTCCTTTCCTTCCTTCCCCGATCGAAGACCAGCACTTCAGCAGTCCCTCGCCATCTCCACCTGCACAAAGAGACCCAGGAATTAGTCGAGCCAAGACGTGACCCCACCAGTTTGACATTATACTCTTGTATTCGCTTGCACTTCATCTCCCTCATTGTGCCAGGCCCCAGGAAACCAGAAGAAACTTCTGCAAACAGCTGGATTCATTTTAAAGGCAGAGAGTATCACGAGATCAACAACTGGAAGTTTACATTTCATGAATCATGGGATTTACCCAGTCACCCTGGCAACGAGCCCAATAACTCTTATTCCAAAATGGCCTGCCAGTGAAGATGTCGAGGGATGGAGACCGTGCTAGTAGCTCCTTTGTTATCTTCGTGCTTAGTCATGATGCTTGAATTTGACTATGCTCATTTCTAAAGCTAATTCACACTGGCCCTTCCTCCCTGAATTTTGGCGGTGGATGTTACTGTCGAATGAGAAAAGAACTGTGGAGGTCATTGCTGCATGTTTAGGTCCCTTTGAGCAGCCTGTGCTCTGGATCTCATGGAAAAAGAGTAGCCTTGCCCGAGGGAGTGCAGCAGCGCTCTGAAGGCATCCAGCTTGAGAATACGAACCTAGGATTTCAGGTTTACCCTTGAAAGCACCACATCTCTGTAGCTGTGTTCTCCCCTGCTGGCTTTAACACAGAGGGACCTATTTTAAATAGAAACCTTTTATGAAAACTGTTCAACATGTTCGCCTTGAAAGAGTCAAACCTGTGTCATCTTCTGGGCTTTTTCCATCTCGAGCTGGCATTTAATAGGGATGGACCCAGCAAGGACAGGAATCGGTGCAAGGCTTATGTCAATGCACTGTGGGTTTTCCTGCTCCAGCCCACGCCTGGAGAAGGCACTGTGTCCATCCCGAGCAACAGACCTGTCCAACTGCATCATTTGTATATTTTATATATATATATATATTTAACAAAAGCTTTGCCTCTTCTTATGAATACTGCCTTCTTTCAGCCTGTTGACTGCTGTTGGTTATGCTGATCTGGGCTGCTTGGTGGGACACCCTGGCCATGATCACTTTGAGCCCCTGCCTCTACCCTCGGGATTTAAGCTCCTCCCTGCCTTGCACGTCTCCTGAGTCCAGCCTCATGACATATGTGCTATTTGCAGAAAATGTTTGTCAAGACCAGGTGGTTGAAAGTAAAAATGCCAACAGATCTGCCTTTTGTAACCGTGCAAGCAGCTTGTTAAAATTAGTCACAGGCTAAGCTGCAGTACATCTGTGCTGTCAGCCGTCCAGAGAGCCATCGATACCGCCCGCTCCCGCTGCGCCAGCCCCAGATGGGAGCTGTGCTGCTAATGCCGATCTTTGGGTCTGCGCTAGCACAGGCTGAAGTCATTCCCGGAGCCTTTTCCCCCTCCTCCAGTTCACAAACCTTTGCCCAAATTTAGCCACGAACCTCCTTCTAAATGCATAAACATTTGTGTGTCCTGAGTTTCAGATGCCCGCAGACAGCATCCCAAAACAAAACCTGGGAAATCTTGATGTTGGCGTTTGCTTTAGAAGAATTTGTACTTGGCTGTTCTGAAACTTTTTTTTGTTCTTTCACTTAATTGAGCAAGGGCTGCAATTTCCAAGGCCTTTTGGGGAGTGAGGTGCCTAGCTGTCATTGGAGGTTTTATTAAATTTGGGTCCAACTCCCATTTTCTGCTTGAAAAACTGCAAAGCAAAATTCTGCTCTGGCTCTCTGCTGTTGTACAGCTGTCTATCGGAAAGCACCGGATCAGCTGGTCATTAATAGCTCTCCCTGGTATTGAGCTGAAGTCGTCTGTTCCCGCTTTCTGTGCGGCACCCAGCACCAAAAGCCTTTGGGGACGGTACCCCTGTGAGCGTGGCACGTGGGGGCGAGATGGCAGCGCCGTGCCTCGAACCCTCCGCTTCCCCATCGGGAGCTGCCTTTGATGCACGTCCAAAAATACAGCATGAACTGGCTTCTTCGGATCCATCGTGCTTAACTGCTCTATCAACATGCCCCACCGTACAAATACGTAAACAGTTTGCATGTCTGTCCTCGAGCCAAGGGTCTTGTATTTCTGTGCGTCCTACCTCCGATGATCTCCTGACATGCCGTAAGCGATGCCTGCGCTCATCCTGCCCTGCATCCCTGCTTCCATCTGCAGGCACGTGGCCCCAGCACACTCAGCTTGGGAATTGCCGCTCCTTCTCCTGAAGCACAGAAACATACGGGTTTTATTTTTTCCACCCTTAAAACAAGGATTCTCACGAGTCTGACCAAGTTTTCTTGTACCACCACCAGCAATGGACCTAACACTCCATGCTTGGCTGGGGAAGGGGAGAGGATTGCTCTGGCTTTGCCCATTTCAGAGCACGTTTGGTGCTGACTTCCAGGCATTTTGCACATAATTCCCTGCCTGCGTGAAAGCCTGACATTGTGCTGGGAGGACATGAACACAGAACCTTTGTGCTCAGGGTATTATGCTTTCCCCGCGCACATGCTCTCTGCTCACACATGCCGTCTGGCCAGCCCTTGTAGCTGGGTCTCTTGCATACCACGCTTTCCTATGGAATTTGGATTCAAATGTGAAAATTCTCCGCCACACAATAAAAGTGGCATTTCCATGCCCTTTAGCACATCAGTCTTTTCTTGTGAATAGAGCCCTGAGTTCTTTGGCTTTTGCCATATGGAACAATTGATCCCTTCAGTTCACTTGCCAACAGTAATCGGTTTCTTCTAGCCATAAATTTTAGCCATTCTTTTTTTCCCCCCTCCTTTTTTGGGGGGCATGGAGAGGAATAAAGTAATAAAAAGAGACAGCCATAAAGTAGGCAGCTGTTACTAGTCAGATCTTGGCCTGGGAAAGAAGCAAAGCAAGTATCAGCCTGACTTTTACCTGTTACTCTCTGCTGACGTTTAGTTATTGGGTCAGGTTGCTCTGCGACGGGTCCTGCTGCCAATGTTCCTGCTTTCTCTGAAATGCCTGGCCATGTGGTGTTTTGCTGTAATTTGAACTGAAGGAATAACCAATTTTAAGCACCCTGTGGACTTTAGCGGTTGTTGGAGAAAGTCAGGTAATAGCCTAAGTGGGAAAAGCAGTAGTGCGACAGTATTTTGTTACAATGGGATTTTTTGATCTATCATTTTTCTATTTGGTGCCATGTGTTTGCCTGTTCTTTACCTTGCATCGACAGACTGCTTGCGCATTTTACCAAGGCTTTCCTTTTCTAAGTGTTGCAGTATCTATTTTTAAGGGAGGAGCTCAGTGCTCCTTGCTGTGGTTGATTGCAGTGAACTGCTGGTTTCGTGTTGGGTGGCACTGGAGAGGCTCTCCAGAACCCTGCGGCATCCTAACACCAACCTCAGCCTGCAGACTCTCCCTCTCCCCACCGCCGTCCTGGGGACCACACGTGTGTTTTGCCTTCCTCCTGTCTGCAACTGAGGCAAAAAAGGATGGGAAATGCCAAGGAAAACAATTCCCCCCTCCCTTCCAAAGATGAGTGACACGGCTTACTTTATAGGACCTGCTTTCTCCTAAACCTAGAGTGTGACTTGAGGATGGGTTTATTTGAAATATATTTTTCCTGGAGGGAAATTTTCTACCCATATGGCTCAGTACCATAAAGAGTTGTTTCACACTTCTCTTGTGGTTTACAGTAAACTATGAGAACCTGCCTCTTCTGGGCTAGGGGAGGGCAGAGTGGCTTTGAAATTGCTGATAAAATTGTTCTGCAAGGGAATTTGATCTCGCTCAGTTTCCTTCCTCCACCTGCTCACTGCTCTGTGCTGCTGGTATCAGAGGAGGAGGGTGGGCGCCTCCATCATGAACACCTTATTAGAGTAAACACGGCAGATTTCAGGTCTGATCCCTCAGAATTACAAAAAAACTACTCCTGCACCTCTGGGAGGGAGGAACATCCTACTTGGGACCAACCTGCACCTCTGCAGCTGCTGCTGCCACTCCAGGGACGACCAGGAGGCATTAAATGGGTATCTGATGGGGCCTGCGCGTGCTGGGTGAGCTGCAGAGCAACCAAAAAACCCTCCTGCACGAGTTTCTCCTTCCTCTGCAGTTGCAGTTCTGCAGACATTTGCTTTCTCCCCAGCAGGATTTTGATTCCTACGAAGTTCTTCCAAAACTGATGTCATCTGGGCACAGACCTGCCAGATTTTCTGACCTTTTTGACATGCTCCCAATAGCCACATCCCCCGGGGACTCTGCGAGATGATGTGCGCCGTGGCCAGAAGCTGTGGCGCTGCTGGCTCTCCGGCAGGGCACCGGGCTTACAGGCTGCCCTGGGAGAGCCAGCCCCAAAATCCACACTCCAGCTCCCCCCCAGCCTGCCTAAATCCCTCCCACTGAAACCACTTCATTATCCTAAAACGCTCTACAGCTACTTTTTTTTTTTTCTTTTTTGGAGAGGGTTTAGGTTCCTTTCCACCATCCCCACTGAGGATTGGAAAGAAATGTATTTTAAACCCCCCAGATCTGGCAGAGTCAGCCCCTTCCAGCGCTGTCCCTGACCGTTGGATTCGTACATCATGTGCCAACATCCAGCTGCAGTACAGCTGCAGTATCACCTTGTTTCCCTCAGTCCAGTATGAGGCATTAAAGCCTTTTTAAAATCTTGGATAAACCAGGACCACCAAAGAGGGCTGTAGTCATGAGATACGTCATCAGATGCTTTCTCTTTAGGAGATATCCATTTCAGTGCCTTGTGTAATCATGGGTCTTCTTTTCCACTTTCAATACCGCACTGGTGTTTGCAGTGAAGCTGCACGTCTCCCAGAGTCCCCCTCGGAGGACCACGTGCATCACCAGCCGCACTTAGGAGAGGTGGACGGTTCTCAAACACAAGCGTGAAGCAGCTGGACCAGCCAGTGCGAGAGGTGAGCCCGAAAAGCATTGCCTAAGGCTGGACATGGCTTAGATGGCTAATTGCCATCTCTAAGGCATTGCGGTTGTCAAAAAAGATTGGGTGTTGTGTGGACATTTCATGCACAAAAGCAGAATCTGAGACCCTGTTTCAGAATCCTGTTCTAGATCCTGACAGCTCGGAGCCACCTTGACTGAGCGATGGCTTTCCACCTTTGGATGCACAAAACTTAGAGCATGTTTTTGCAGTGAGATGGGATGTTTTCTTTTGTCCATACCAAGCATCTGTCTGTGTGTGAGGCTGCAGGGGCTGCCTTCCGCCCGTGTTTGTGTAGGGTCTGGTTTGAGATGGGACCTCCTCAGATGGATGTCCAAAATGCTGCTGACACCCAGAGAAGATTAACAAACTCCAGGGAAGGCCAGAAATAATATATATGGCCCCTACTGACATTCTTGTCATGATCAGTTAAAAAAAATAAATACACATAACTGTCAGTCTACCACAACCAAACACAGTTGTATTATCTGCTCCACTTTCTGATTTATTTGTTAAAGTATAGCAGAGCACTTATGCTCTATACAGCTAATAGTTGCTCTTTCACGAGCAGCAGAAATGCTTACGCATTCCAGTAGTTAAATGATGCAATATCCAGGTGGATATTTAATGGCCCATGACAAATCTGGAATGACACAGCAGACACCATAAATATCTTTGCTTGAACAGATAGAACAAAACCTTTTTTATGAAAACTGTGCCCAATTTTTTTCCACGTGCTGGCCATATTTTTAAAATACTCTTTAAAAACAGCCTGGGGAATCATCCCTGTCCTCCCTGCAGCCTGATGCTTTCCGAGCACTTCAGGATGTGGAGCCCACGGTACTGCATGCAGCAGAGCTCTTTCCTATCAGGCACCTCTTGGCATTTCTTTAACACAGAAAAATTTGCAGAAGTTCATTCATGCGAATATACCTAATTTGTTCAGTGAAACTCCTCAGGCCGATGCGCATTTATGTTTTTTGCGTAATACTGGAGGGTTTTTTAAGCATGTGCTTCTGCTTATAGGTAAGTGCTGTCTTGGGCAGGGCAAGCTGTGGCAGGGTGTCCAACCAGCAGTCACTCACGGCACTGCTGTGGGTGCTCCCGGGCCACCAGCCTCCTTCAGCAAGACAATGTTGTCCTGTAGATGCAAGACAGACCTGAACCGTGCCTACGCTGATGTGCTGAGCATCTTCCCTGAGTCTTGTTATCATCGTGTTACATACAACACACCGCAATGGGGCAGGTGAATCACTGAAGGGAAGGGCACATTGATTTTTAAAATCAGGTTTTGGAAGGTCTAGAGCTCTTGTGAACTGAGACTGAACTTGTTACATCTTTAATTTTTCTACTCAAGCTTTTAAAAAATCCTCATGCTTCATTTTGTCATCCTTCAGATTTGAGTGTATTTTAGGTCAGCACTAAAAATAATTTCAAAAGCAGAAAAGTTTTCAAAATGCAGTCCGAGTAACCCAAAAGTGAAGCAGACTATCTTATTTTGAATCAAGAAAAACCACGTTACGTATTGAAGACTTTATTTTAAGTCTTTCAAAGGGTAGGGAACAGAGGTGAGTGTTTTCCTGCAACATTCCTTTTGCTTTAAGATTAATAGGTATTTTTAAGTTACTTTATTTAGTTACTCATTGACTTTAAAACTTGATTCGCTTGTCTCCGTTACTGCAACAGTGGTGTGGCATCCTTAGTTTGATGTTCTGCTTGTGGACATGTTATTTCCAAGTGTGCAGTGCCCCCACACACCAGTACAAACAGACAGTGGTTGGGTCGTTATCCAGTACTGAAATTTCTGATCTTAAAAAGAAATAAAAGTGGGTGAAGGGCAGAACGGGGGAGCTGGAGTTAGGAGGTCCTGCTGGCCACAGTCACCAGGCCAGTACTGATGTTGTCCCAGGGACCCTACTAAAGGGACGGAGGTTTGTCATGCTGGGCTCCCAAGGAACACGTGACGATTTTGGCATTGCTTTATCTCGGATTTGATCCCTGGTGGAGTGCGTGGCAGACCCCATAAGCAACTGTTCCCAGGCAGGCTATAAAGATTCCGAAGAATGTATCTACTGCTACTGTCTTTGTTTATGGGCCTTTTTCGTGTACTTTTTTCCAAAACATTTAGAAAGCAGTAGGATTTCATTACCGATACATGTGCCTTGGAGGCAGCTACTGAGCCTAGGGGAAACATCATCATCTGTTAAAGAGTCCTTTAGACGATAAGGTACTAACTGATCTGCTCGGTTTAACAGCACGTGCTGGTACGAGGCACCTTGGAGCCATTTTTCAAGACAGGCGAGTCTAAAATGCAGCACGCTCAGCTTAATGGACTATACACAACTATACCTCTGCCCACACCTCCCCTCTCTAAAAATCTTCTTTATTCTTTTAAATACATCCTTTGCTCATAAACAGTGAAGAACTTGTCAATTTGTCATGGTCTCTATATTCCCTTCTCCTCCTGCCAGTTAAATCCTTATTGCAGGCTAACATAGCTGATTTTTATCTGTTCTTAACCACTCCAGTATTTTGCAGTCACATTTACTGATACTCATGTGTTTATTTCTGTTTAATCTCTAGTGTCAAAGCACTAGAAATCTCTCTTGGTCTTGAGTTATGGGATACTTGTCTCTACCACAAATTAATGAATGATGTAATTGCAGCTGCATCTTGAACTAGCCTGCCTGAAAGTACCTCTGCGCGCTCTCCAG
This sequence comes from Ibycter americanus, assembly GCA_035590275.1. NCBI lineage: Eukaryota > Metazoa > Chordata > Aves > Falconiformes > Falconidae > Ibycter > Ibycter americanus. Next base: position 16,954,940 of record JAVJGI010000050.1, read on the forward strand.
GCATGACCGTGTTGCATTTGCCCTCTGAAAAAGTCCGTGCTCAGACCAGGCATCAGTGGGTGAGCCTCACAGATGTACATGTGGACCTGTGCAATTGCTCCATCCAGCAAGGGTGCAGTGACTGCCCCATGGAGGGCATGCCCTCGGTCCCCGGTGGGGCGCTGGGTCTGTCCTGGGAGCGGGTCTCTCTGATGGAACATCCCCATTTGGAGCAATGGAAGAAACATCCTGGCTGCTGCTCAGCCTCCCCAGCAGTGATGCTTTCCTTCTTATGGCTTTGAACTTGCAAACTCCTCTCTCCTCCGGCAAACTTTAATGTTTCGCTCTATTGTATGGGAATGTTAGTGTTGCTCTGTGAAACAGTGAGGATTGTTCTTTTTTTTTCTTAAACATAGACAAAACAACCCTGTTTTCCATGAGCTCATTGTATGAAACACCAGACATATTTCAAGAGATTTCCCTCCCCCCCCCAAAATCTAGACTGAAGCAGATGCTCGCTTGGAAAATTGAAGCCCCAACAGCTGAATTTTGGCAACAGCAAGTGAAAAACCAGTGTCTTGTCATGGAAAGCATCTGACAACTGTAACCATTGAAAAACGCTACATAAAATAAACCCTGGGAAATCATTTAGCATGGAGGGGAGTCTATACAAATGGATGAATGGGGAAGGATATCTTCAGGTGTGTGGTTTTCTCCTTGCTTTTGGACTGATACTGGCCAGCGGGGCTGGAGGCCAGTGGGGCAGCCTGGCTGCAACCAAGCCACGCTCTTGTTATCCAGGGAAGCACTAGCGGAGATTACAATGACGCACAGCCTCAACCTTGACTTGGCCAGCATCCCATTTGCTCCATCTCCGCTGTGGTTTGCAGCCGCTCTCTTCTCCTCATCTCCCTTAAAAACATGATTTCCCATAAAACCACCCAAGAGTGCAGATGTGCAGTTGCCTGTGCGTGGGGTCTGCTGCAAGGGCGGGCTGGGCACCGGCAGAGGCTGGCCCCAGCTGGGAGAGCCCCTCTGGAGTGTGGTTTGGTACCGACCTGCCCTATTGAAGCACATCTAGGAGAGATGCTCAGACTTCCCAGGCCCCTCTGGACCAGCGCATAGACACCAAGGAGAGTAGCCAGACCTAATTTAAGAGATTTTTTGTTGTGGTTTTGTTCCCCCAACTTCACTGATTAATTTCTTTGCTCGTCTTTCTGTTTTCCTTCTCTCCCCTTTCCCCATTAGTAACAGTGTGGCCCCTTCCCGGGGCACGTCTGCCTGACTGGGAAGACTTGAATTTCCATTACTAATGTCCATCATGTGTTTGTCAGGTCCCGTACACAATTCTCCCTTTGTATTCCCAAAGTGTTAAATTGCATTTGTTATACAGGACACCAAAAGAAAATTGGCTAAGCAGTTGATGGATAATTGTATTTCTTATATTTTCCCCTTTTTCCTCCTGTGGAAGAGATTTGTTTGGTGAAAAGACCTCTGCATTTTTATCCAGTTTTCCACCCGCTGTGACAGAGCTGTGCTCTCATTACTCATTCAATTTTTATCTTTTATGGCAATGAATTTAGGGTTTTTTTGGCCATGAACTCATTTGTTCTGTCTTTGCCCTGATTAGCTCACATTTGCTTTTTCTTCACTTCCTGAAAGAACATCTTTCCCTACAAAAACTTCATGCATTTAAAGCATTTATTTGTAAACTGCCACCAGGCCTTTGTACTGAATCCAAAGGCAAAAGCCCCAGTATCTCCAGGAGTTGTTTGCAATCTGACTGCAAAATGGAGTGCTGTATGTGGCAGGTGTTTGCACGTAGGTTAGGACCACTCTCCTGGGCCAGACCAAAGTTTAGCCCTGCCTCGTGCCTGGGGCCATGGAGCAGGTGCTGAGAGAAAAAGTCTGAGGACAAGGCAAGAGTGCCCCGATACCACCCTCAGCATCATTTTGATTCACGAAAATCGATGGCTTGGGGACTTCCCATGCTAGAGGTTGTGCTGCCTCTTGGTATTTAACGTTCATGCCTGTAATCCCAGTTTAAATACTGTGCTTAGTAACATTTGTCTATGTGGTGGCTCACAAAGCCTTCTGTAAGTGACTTTTTTATTTTTGTTAGCAAAATACTTTTGGGTTCCATAAAAGGTTTTCCTTAAATAACCAAACAGAATAAATCTTGGTAATCTATCAAATTTAGTGCTGTAAAAATCATAGCAATTCCCAAGCCAACCCCATTGTCTTGGGCTCAGCTCAGACTCTCTGACAGCTTCCCTGGGCAGTGGGAGTTTTCCTGGGGTGCAGGGATCTCTGGGGGGAACCATGCATGTCCCAAGACTGTGACTTCTCCATGCAGGAGTGACTCTAAGTGTGCAAAACCTCCCTGGGGTAGAGTCACTTCAACAGCACTTTGCTGGAATTTATCCAAGAAAACTGATTTTTTCAGGTGTCTTTTGTACGTCCTGATTTCAAGGTGCTGCCATTATTTGCAATGTTTTGGGTGTTCCTTGAGTGACCGTGCCGCTCATCGCACTGTTTAGGGACTGATTTGCTCAAGGGCTTGTCCGTGTAGCCGTACAGATCATTGCTGCATCCTGATGCTCGCGTCTTCTCTGTGTGCTGTAGAGAGGGAAGAGCCAGCCCAAAGGGGACAGTGTCTGTCCCTCTGCACCTCCTGCTGTCTCCTGGACGAGGATGCTCTCAGCAGGAGGCAAAAACCTTTCCTGGTGCATGCACACCCCAGACTGCTCTGTGTAGCAGCTCTTCATCCCAAGGATTTTTTTCCAGGCTGGGATTATTTTTTCCTTGAGGCATCAGGTTGAATTTCTCTCCCAAGCAAAACGTCACCTTCTGGTTTTGACTCTTCCCCCTGCAGCTTTCTTCTCCCTTAAAGCAACTTCGTTTCCAGGTGATTTTTTGGAGTGGCTCCTCTGCTGGTTTCATTTCTCTATGAACAATGTTGAATAAACCTGACCCTTGCTGCAGCCAAAACCTCTGCACACCTCCTCTACCTTTCGCTGTGGCCCTGCATACTCAGCACCACATTTCCCGTGGCTGTAGGTCTGTGGTGTCCATCTGAGCGACTGGCTGTCCCATAGCTGGAACCCGGGCCTCAGCCTCAAATGCTGCCCAGGAACTCCGCGTCTCTTCCCAGGGCTGGGAATTTGGGTGTGAGCGGGATGCAGCTCTGCTTATCTGGCTGAGCCCGATGGGGTTTGAGGCTGCTCGGGCATACGTTGCGCCTGTCCATCCGTCCGCAGCCGGGAGGTTGGCTCTGCCAGGGGCTCGGCTGCGGCGTGGAGCCGGAAAAACTCTGCTCCGAGAGCTTGGGCAAGAGCCTGGTTTAGAAAGTTGCCTGGGTGCCTTGGCAGCAGCGGTTGTTTTGCAACCCGAAGCAAGCCATCAGGGCAACAGATGATGTTTACTTCATGTGACATAATACTCAAGTCAAATATTATTTAATAGTGCTTTCTTTCATGTCCTGACAACTCTGAAAGTGCCTCTGTATGACAAAAAGCTGTCGAACAACTTTTTGCAGCTTTGTCTTGCTTTGTGTGCGGAGTGAGTATTTGTCTTTTCTTTGGCCAAGTCAGACTGATCCCAGAAGAGCTACATCAGGTCAGACTGAAGCCATTTGCGTTCAGTTTTACTAGCACGAGTTTATCACGTCCCACAAAGGAGGCTGGAAAAAGGCTCCGATGGGTTTTGGACTGGATTTAAGGTCAGTCAGAGCACTCGGTGGAGTGGGAGGGATTAATAAAAATGTTAGCAATGGATAAGGGGAGAAAAGCTCAGATGATGACAACCTGAAAAAGTGTCAGTGCTTCCCAGCTGTGTTCAGGTGTTTGGGCTCAGGCCCTTGCTCCTACTGGCATCCTTTGCTGGGCACCGCTGTCCTCACGCCAGGTCAGGGCTGTGTAAATGTCTGGTGCAGACGAGTGCTGCTGACACCTTGTACCTGCGATGGGTCACCGACTGCTTCAGTGTGCTCAGCTTTGAGCGGCCCATGACCGGGGAGGGTTTCAGAGGCTGCCCAAGCCTCTCCTCTCTTTGCTTCATCCTCAAGCAAAGGCGATCCTGCCCAGTGGGTTGCTGCCAGCCTTTTTTGTTTCTGTGAAATAATACGATAAAGCTTTTGTGGATCTTTGTGAGACCCAGCAACCTCCAAGCCAGAGCAGTGATAATTCTAACTGAGCACCATCTTTGGGACTAACCCCAAAGAGTGTCCTCACATCCATGTAGGAGAACATTGAGGTGGTGGTGTCCAGAGACACCATCACTTTCTTGCAGCAGTGGCTGGTTCATTAACCTCCTGTAAGTCAAATCTGCACAAGGAGATGACACATTTTAGGGACATGACCTGGCATCTTGCAGGATCACAAGTTGACTGAATTTTAAGAAACTTTCTTGCTAAAGCTTTGTGGATGCAACAAACCAAATGCCCTGGCAGTGTGGTAGCTGTGATGTGATGGATGTCCTATTTCATTTTTACAGTGTGCTTAGATGTATTTTATTGTCATGTTCATGGCAGAAAGTAAATACCATCAGTCTTGATGAAGACGTTTCTTTGGAGATGGTATTTCAGGTGACTGATTCTGACAGAGGGGAACATGTCTGTTCTTCACCCACAACAGGCTTTCTCTTTCAGAATCAGCAAGGCTCCCATGGATAAAGTAGAAATATCCAAAGATTTTGCTAAAAATTTTGCTGATGACAGTAAATACTATTAGTAGCATGCCTTCTAGCAGCACCCGGAGGACTTGGCCGAGCTCAGGCTCTCTGCTCTGAGCCAGGTGCTCTCCACACCTGAGCTGGTTTTGCAAAGGTAAAATCTCTCTGAGAAAGGCAGCGTCCCACTTGCCATTTGGTCTTTGGTAGAGGAGTCAACGGATCTGAAATTATTTGGAGAGGTTGGTGTTTGCCCTGTGTTTTGAGACTGCAGGGGTAAAGCACATCAAGGATGACTGGAGGGCGTGTTTTGGATTGAGGGTTATGTTTAGGATGTTTACAGGCTAAGTGTTGCAAAGCATTTGGAATAAGTTTGTGTTGGTCCTAATTTAGCAGTGAAGGGTTGATAACTCCTATGTGAAGAGCGAGGCCTTCCCCCTTCCCTACAACTGGCTGCAATACAGATGGGACAAGTCCAAAATGCTGGCGATGGCTGAATGCCACAAAAATATCATGGCTATGCATTGATATTTTTACATGATTTTGCCTGAGTTGTGATCACACCCTTTGTATCCACTTTTTACTGATACTCAGTTCATCAAGTTTTACTGGCAGCAGCATGCAAGCGTTGAAGCCAGGATGTCATTGGCGTGAGTATTTGTAGAAATTGAGCTTTACATTCACATGCAGGGAGAAAAAAAAAGGCTGAAGAAAAAGGCAAATATTCAGGTCATTATTTAATAACAGCTGGCAGGGAAATTGGGCTCTTGGGAGTTGAAGTTGACTTCATTATGGGCTTGGATGCTAGGGTGCCAACTACAAAAAGGGCAACAGCCACCAAGACCAAGGAATAATTCAGTCTTTGCAAAGCAGCATCACTGTACTGGTTAGGGTGGGTTGCCTCTGTGTTTTAATTACCCACATAAAACTCTCCTCTGGACGTGCTTAGCACAACCCTCTGAGCAACTTCTCAGAATTAAAAACATCGAAGAGCATTACATATGTGGAAATATGAAATCAGTTTTAGAGTTGCAAAGAATTATCCGCGTGCTCTTGAGTCCCGTCAGGTCCTTGCTGTTATCTTCAGTGGTGACTGTGTGTGGTAGTCAAGGAAAATAAACTCCAGTGCATTAAAGTAGCCTTTGCTAAGAGTATTGGACCAATAGAGCCTACTTTATCATCATAAAGTCGCACTTACAGTCGATACAAATCTGAAGTCACTAATGCTGATGTGTTTGGAAGCAAGATGTTTGGTCTGTTTTATGAGTTTTATTGTTTTAAGATGATGGATGTTGCAGAAGGCTTTATCATGCTGTCAGCAATAAATGGAGAAAGGACACAACATGTCCAGAGTAACGGAGCTCGTAGCTTGGTTTGGGTCTCTTGACTTGCAGCTGCGCGCCTCCTCTGCTCGGCCACCCTGTCTTCTCCAAAATACTGGACTATTGTCAAATGTTCTGCCGTGTCCCAGCTCAGCAGCGAGCCAAAAGCCCGCAGGAAGGAGAGGGATGTCTATCAGCAACTCTGGTGGGCTCTGCTTTAAGAGCCTCGAACCTTGTGGGATTTTCAAACGGAGTATTTTCAAACCCAGACAGTATCCCAGGCTCCTCTTGAGGCTTCTGCAGACATGTTGTAGCCGATTCGACTTCACATTTAGATTGGAGACAGACGGCACATTTTAATCCAGAAAAGATGGAGACAGAAGCTTTTAAAAAAGGACTGTTTATTAAAGCTCCCTTTCCGCTTTAATGTCAGGAGGGACATTTTTAGAAGAGGGAAGGTTGGCTATCTCTCACTGCTCCTCCCTTCCATCATTCACAACAGGGTGCAAACCACCCCCGCAGCTACAGGCACAGGGACCTGTTGCCCGATGTGCCCATTCCCGGGAGCCTGGTTTAGCCGAGCCAGCCCCGCTCCCCTGGCGTGCAAACCCCAGTGCCCGGCCAGCAGCGAGGGGCAGCTCTTGCTTTACTCGCTCCCTGCCTACTTTTACAGGGCAGCATTTTTCTGCCACTTTTGGCTGCGAGACAAGCTTTGTCTGAACAAGCAGGAGGGAGTCTTTTTTGGCAGCTCCCCGTCTCCTCTCTTGTTTGCCTGGTGTTTTGGCTCTTTCTCCCCTCTCTGTTTATTCCCTCAGGAGCCCAGACACTAGCAGAGCTGTTGAGACTCCGGCGAGGGTGCAGCAGCCACAAACATGCAATCACATTTCACTTTGCAGAGAGAGAAAAAGAGCAGGCGCTGGGTGCAGGGGGATGCCCCGGGGACGGTGTCCTTGGGACCAATGCAGAGTCAGACCTATGTTGGCACAAGCTGGCCCACAAGTCAGGTTACTTTAGATGCCACCAGCACTGGAGACCACTGTGTCAACCACTCACAAAGCCAGCCAGGACAGGCCGGGCTGGTGGGATGAAGCGTGGGAGCAAGTCTGCCCTGCGAGGGAGCATTTGTAAAGTGCCTTTAATCCCTGTGTTTTCTCCGAGTGCCTTTCCTCTTCAGGAATTCAGATTTTGGATGTTCAAAGGAGAAGATGGGGTCTGGATGCTAACAGATTTGGCTAATTCAAGCAAGGGCTTTGAATCCTCACCCAGAATAACTAGAAATTGGAGATGTGGTGGTATATCACTGTCTCTTCCCTGATCTAGCAGGAGACGGGGGTGTTTACTTCTCCACTATTCACCTGCAGCTCCTGAGCCAGCTCTTTGGCTGACACAAGCCATCTGCAAGAGCAAGAGCTGCTTGTTCACTTACTCCAGCCCAAGATCTGCCTGTCCCACCTTCTTTTGGAGCTTTTGAAATATTTACTTTTCTCCTTAACTGTGATTACCCCAAAAACATTGCAGTGAAACTCCCAAATTTCCTGGAAGAGTTTTGCTAGCCATAGGGATCCCTACGACCCTGGCGGCTGCATCCACCTTTCCCTGCTCTCAGCAGGGGCATCTGGGGCCAGGAAGGGAAGGGGGATGCTGGTGGGCTGAGCCCAGCCTTCAGAAACCTTCCTGTCCTACAAGTCTGGGATGAATAATGACAGCTAAGCCCCTCTTGTTTTCGAAAAGGAGTGGTTTTGGCTTTTGAAAGAGGTTTTATGAGCTCCTTTGTGACAGTAGGAGACTGGATTCAGAGGTCTTTTCCAGTTCTCCATCTTTAAATCCAAAGGTTGTAACTTAAGCATTAATTTTACCCAGGGAGCCTGGTGTTCTGGGTTAAAAAGCCTAAAATCAGTAATGACAATAGTCTTTTCTCACCTTAGCATCACCTGTTGGGGAATGGGGCTGACGTGACTGTCTGATTTATCCCCATCAAGAGTGCCTGTCGGTGGTACTGATGTGATGAGGCCAGCAGCCTCCACAGAGGACTGCGAGGCTCTTGGTGACACCCCAGCAGAACAGATCTGAGCCTAAAGCCTCCCCACCAGCCATGCCAGAGCCCACATCCAGCCCTGACAGCTCTGCCATCCATCAGATGCATCACAGGGATGGCTTTGAACCCCAGCTCTGTCTGCCAGAGCTGCCAGCTTGCCTGGCACAGGGACCTCCATGGCCCTCCACAGGCAGCGTTTGTTATGGGACCGAGTTGACTTGGATGTCTGACCCCACATCTGGCAGGATGAGTGATGGCGGGGAAGGCCAGCTCCCCTTCCCCGTGCCTTTCCCCAGTGAAGCAGAAAACGCGCAGAGCAGCTTTCAGCCCAGTCCAGCTCCTCGCGGGATGGCCGGCAGGGAGGTTTGTCTTCTCCACAAACCACCTACGAGTATTTCCTACGCGCCACATGGGTCTGGGCTTGAGTCTCCGTGCTTTGAAGAGCAGGACCACACAGAAAGTCCAACCACCCGACGAGGGACGCTGCTAATTGTCTGTGTCTGCTCGGGTGTCTGGCTACCGCTTGGCAGGAGCCACCCGTGCGCGCTGAGCAAGGTGGACTGCACAAACACAGCCCAGGCATCTGCAGGACACGGCAAGGGCAAGCGGGCTCTTTGCGGCGACTCGTGCTGTAAATTGTTCTATAAATAGTTGAGGAATTACCTTTCTATTTCTTTCAGGAAGATGTGCTTAACTAAACAGAGAGCAGCACCGAGGGGTTGCTTTGTTTGTTGATACAGTTGGTCTCCATGCAGTACGCGGGCTCTGCCAGGTTGGAAACCCTATCAATATTTTGGTGACACGGAGTTACTAAGCTACTGTCAAACCTCGCTGAGAAAGCGAGCAGATCACCTCCCTGAACGCAACACTCTTGCTTAACTTGCAACTCGCTGTTTCGAGCCTGTTTTTTACATTTTATAGCAACGTTGTGCAATGTCATTATCTAGTCCTACTTAGCTTCAAAGACGGTTGAAATCAGGGTGCTCTTCCCTTCCTCCTGGAGATGCCGAGCTGATAACGCTCCTCCCTATGATGCCCACGGCGGGAGGTGGGACCGGGATGTTGGAGGAGCCTTTTCTTTAGGAAACGATCCCTGGCCCGATCCAGCTCCCCATGCCAGCTGTGGTCATTCCACTGGGGTGGCTTTGCATGAGGCAGGAGCGCCGGGCTGGGCTGAGGGTGGTTTTGTTTGTTCTCCTCTCCATGCTTTGACTCGGAGCCTTGGCAATTCCTGCGAAAATGCCTCAGGGTTAGCAAAGTCTGAAAATATATTTCTTTCAAATACTTGGCTAGGCTCTTTTTAGGCAAGGTTCCCAGCACAGGTGTGAACTTTTTTGGGTGCTGGTTGTAATGCAGTGAAGGAAGCGCTCCCATATTCTGCCTGGATTTTATAACACCCCGGCTTCCTTTGGGTTTTTTTGACTTGTGGCCCTTGGCAAAGTTTGTTTTATTCCTTATTTATTCATTTATTACTTCAAAAACACCCTCCCCTCCCTCCCTGCCCCTCAGTCCCAAGCCACATTTGGATGCAGATGGGGAGCTAGGAGAAGCTGTGGTCCCTTGGTGGCTTTGTCCCCAGGTGGGGACACTGCGGGGGGGGGGGGGGAAGCTCCTTCCCCTGGGGCTTTCTCGCCCCAGAGCTATTTGGCTGGCTCTGGCCCTCATGGGACTGCAGTGACTCATACAAGAGGGAAAGGGTGTTTTTTTCAGCTCTGCTAAAAAGGTGACAATTCACTGAACTCCCAAGCTGGCGTTTTGCCTGAATCAACGCCTTGTTTGCTTTACCTTTTTTTTTTCCCTCCTCCCAGTTTGATGGAACAATTGAGGGGCTTGTTGAAATAGGACTTTAAAAGTCAGACAAGCATTTTCTTGACATGCAAGGGGTCTGTGGCGTTCCTGTCAAAACATGGCTCAAGTGAAGGGATGTGGCGCTCGGAGTTAACTTCGTGTTTCTTTAGAAAATAATAGTGTAAAAAAACCCACAACCCAACACAAGTTTTAGCAGCAGAGCAAATGGACATAAACAAGCAGAAAATAAGGAGGTCTGTAATCCTTAAATGATCAAACCTGCTGGGGTTGCTGCAGTTGAGGAGATTGAAGAGGGTGGGAGGGTTTCAGGGGAGCTTGTGATGCTTTTGAGAAAGTGCCTGTGTGGTGTATGGACCGCTGATATAGGGACATATAGGGTGCACAGGGTGGCAGGAGCTCTTGCTTTTTGTATCTCATTTATTAATGAGAATATTTTCATAATTAAATCACCTGGTGAGAGCAGCAGCGAGTCCCGGCTTTTTCCCAATGATAATTAGTATTGCAATCTCGTTTGCTCCATTGCTCCTTCAGTTCACAGTGGTAGAAGCACCTGAGCAAAGGCTGTGGCCCAGGGGCACTGGCAGCTTTCCCCTGCAGCTCCAGTTATTCAGGCACCATTTCAGCCAAGCGCTTGGTCTTGGGAGCAGCTTCACTGCCTGAAGGAAGTTTTTGCTGATTCAGTGGGAGTGTTCCCCCACCCTGAGGCTGGCATTAGGTCTGGGTGCTCTCCCGAGGAGGGCCTTGACGACATAAAGTTGTCATTTTTGTCACAGAAATTAATGGGGTTAAAGCAAACCAGGGAAGCCAATCAAGCTGCCTCAAAGCTACCACTTTTAAATGTGGGAGGGTAAAATTCTAAAGCTCCATATTAACTCAAAATGCCAGTATGTATTTCTCCCTATCTTTGCACCAATGAGGTCTAAGAGAAGAGCCTGGTTCTGCTCCTGTGGGCAGAACTGTCTTTTAAAGAGCTGTATGAAAAAAGTTAATTTTCTTGGCAGAATTTTGATCCTCATTTTGTCCTGACTCATTTAGTTTAATCTGAAATATTGGAAAAAACTCCAAACTCTCAAAGCTTGCAAAACATCCCCATGTCCCCTGAGCCCCACACCTCTAGCTGTTGGCTTTGCTTTGCTAGCTTTTCAAAGGAGACCTGGTTTTCTAAGGCATTGCCCAAAGACTCCGGTAGATATTTTGATTTGAACAGAGAAATGCCTCAAATTTTATTAAAATGAGTGAGAGTGAGTATCTGGGGATGCTGCAGTCCTTGGTGTACTACGGTCTCTGTGCAGTGGGAAAAGAGGATTCCATTAGCAACAGCACAAGCCCATGCCCTGCAGCCCTCCCAGACCAAAACTCCTCCTAATTGCCCCGGGATTTGTGGGCTACAGAGGGTCTTGCTGCCCGGCACCATGGGGTGGGGTGGGAGGGTGCAGAGAAGGACCTGCTAATCTTCTGGAAAAAAAATCTCTAATGCAATCAACACACCAATACAATGCAAGGTGGGGATCGTGATGGGAACAATGCCTTTCCCAGAAATAGTCACAGGGAGAAATGTGATATAGGCACTGCTGTGGCATCCCCCTTTAGCATCCCCCTTCAGCATCCCCCTTCGGCCGCCCCCTGGCACGGAGCCTCTGGTGAGAAGAGGAGCTATGGCCGGGGTTAGGTTCAAGGTGGATGTTGTTTTACTTTCCGCAGCAGTGTGTGCAGGGTCTGTCTGTGCCTTCCAGTGTCTTGCTTTGATCCAGCCTCAAAGCCGCTGGGAATATTAGCCCATTTTACAGATTTAAGAAACCAAGGCAGCACCAGAAAAATGGCTCAGGTGGTGAAAGCCAGCCCCCAGCGTGCTCCCCCTCAGCTCGCTGCTTTGTCCTGGTCTTTGGGAGAAGTTACAGGACTCTTTCCTTCTAGAAGTATTTTGAGCTCTTATTAAAGGCTCCTTTGAAAGGGAATCATCTGTAGCTCTTAGCATCATTTCCTCGGTCAGGCGTGACCCAGAAGTTGTAAGCACTCACATTTGCTATCTGTACTTCATTTCAACTTCAATAATAATTCCTGCTTTTAATTTGATGCTGATTGATGGTGAAACCGTGTGTAAGACGTATGGCACCATGTGTACAGTTGTATACCATTCCCATTTTCCAGCAGTCATATTGAATGATTTATGCAGCTCCAGACATGCCTATGGGACAGCCAAAGAGTGGCATTAGTTTTGATTATCTTATTAATCCTTTATTCAATCAAGAGGAATCACAGCGAATGCGTAGCAGACCAAATGTGTACAAACAAGACCGCCCAAACTCACATGAGGGCCAGCAGGCGGGCTGGGAGGAGAAGTGTTTGGTCGGGTTTTACACATCTGCTTTCCAAAAAAACCAAAAGTTATCTTTGTCAAAAGGGCCTGAGAAACTCTTGCTGAAGGCAAAAGGCTCAGTTTGCTGTGAGTTGCCCTTTCCTGTTTTTTTCTGGATGTGGCAGGCGCTGCTGGTGTGGGTGATGGGCTGTGCAGGTCAGTGCCCCGGCAGGATGGGCTCCATCCACCTTGGGGGTGCGGGAGGAGCGGGAGGATAGGGTGAGCATGGAGTCCCCAATTTCTGCCTTGCCAGCCTTCAGCCAGCTGGAGATCAGAGCCTTCCTGACCCAGAGGCTGTGGCATCATGTCAGACCGAGGTGCCGGGTGCCACTTGGGCTCCGGCTGTGAGCGGGGATGTGCGTGGCATCCTCCAGGAGCAGGGACACAGAGCAGGGTTACCCTGGGAGCTGCTGCATGGACCAGGCTGCAATTCCTGCTCAGCGCAGAGCAGAGATCCTGGCTGCCCACTGCCCCAGCCTTAATTGCAACACAGGGTTTTGCAACGCTTTATCCGAACCAGGCTGTAATCTCAAAACCGGGAGGATGCCTTTTGGCCAGCTGTGCTCAAAATCAGGAATTCCAAGTTTCCTCAAAATCTGACTAAGGAGGGTCATTTCCCGCTGAACAGATGGAAACAACTATTCCATAGCTATGGGCTGGGTGTGCGACGGGGCACTTCTAAAATAAAGCTTGTCCTTTTTCCCCACCATATGCCTGTGAATGTACAAGCCACAGGTGCTGCATAGGCATGGCCTAGATTATTCAAGTTTGAAACATAAACTAAAACAGCAAAGAGGCAGACAAATCATGACAAATCCCGATATTCATTGTAATCTTATTCCTGACAGTGTCTGGAGCCTTTTATGATAGCCAGGCATCTGAGAAAACCAATTCATATTTAAAAGATTAATTTCTTAAGGGTAAACTGCACACTCAAAATGAAAACCAGGTTAAAGGGAGAAATCTGGGCTGGGTCAGGTCAGATGAACATGGTTTCAGTCTGAGGTTTGCAAAGATATTTTAGGGATATAGTGCTCAGTTCCTATTAATTAAAAAGCAGTTGATCACTCACATCCCACATGTGGCCTTTTCCTTTTTCAATAAATGCTGCTTGAGTTAGCTAATTATACAAAGACCATTTTCTTTCATAAAGAGCTCCAAGCAGGTAAAAAGAAGAATATATTGCATTCTAATAACTGGAGCGGCTGTGTGGTACGTAGTTGCTGGTTGGGATTAAACCATCACACAGTTGTTCATTTAATATCCAGTTTAAAATCTACTAAACTTTAATGGAAAAAAAAACCCTATTAGTTTCATACTTCTCCCAGTAAAATCCCACACCTCTTTGCCAAGGACAATGATTAATTCAATAGTGAATTTGCATTTGCTGGCATAAAGTGGGAGCAAACAATTATGTGAGGCTATCACTAGTAAAAGTGTACCACTTTGCTCCAAATACTAGAAGTGTCTTCTGCCACACCGAGAAACGCATGGTTACCGATTGCTTTGCCCTGAGAAATGATTTTTTCCCTGACACTGAATTTCTACCTGATAGCAAACATAAAATGGAATATATATATCAATTAAACATTTCACATTATTGTGTGCACTGTTTCCTTCTAAAGCCTCACAGTTAAAGGACAGAAAGTGGAAAAAACCCAAAAGTCAGCTTTTCCAGAAATGCCTTTGCAGTTGCACTTTACCCAGGGCAGCTTCCAGTTGTGCAGCAGTGGGAGTGATTTGACCTGCGGGATGCAATGTGTTATAGTCTTTTTAGGAGGCTTTTAAAATCAAGAAAACTGGAAACAGTAAGGCCTTCTGAGTTGAATGATCGTGGTGCACAGGCAGGGCGATGCTGCGGGGAGGCCAGCAAGCATCGGGGCCAGCACACAGATGACACCTGACAGTTAGTGTTTATCTGCAACAAGCAACTGCACTTGTAATAAAGCACACGGACGTGCTGCTGTCAGCGGCCCGTTCTCTCGGCTGGTTGTCTGTCACCACAAGCAGGTCCAGGTTGTGCCGAAGGGAGCATTCCCCTGTAACTCTTTGCTTCACGCACCAGTAATTATTTGCAGTGCCAGGAGTAACTTCTCTCCCTATCAGCAGCATGGACAGGAGACCTCTCCCTCCCTGCCTCCTGCTATTTTCCTTTAAGACAAAGCAAAAGCCCAAGCAGGGAATTCAGAGAATGTTTTTTCTTCCAACTAAGGAAATCTCAGGGGCTTCTTCTAAAACACTGGCCGGTGCCCCGGGCCTGGCTGCAATGTGTTGCATTTTGCAGCGGCTCAGCCCCATCCCTGGACAACGTGCCACAGCCTCTCCGGCAGCAGCTGGGGAGCAGCTGGGTGCTGGGCTGGGTCAGTGCCAGCCACCCTTCACACTGGGTTGAGCTGCAGAGCCAAAGCAAAAGGCAAAGGAGGGTTTCTGTGTAGGTGGGGTGGGTTTTTTTGGATGCATGTAGAAGGTAAACTTCATGCTTGAGTGTGCCTCTTCCTGCAAGGTTGCTCAAGGGCAGACTTGTTGCTTCTGCACGCCGTATCCTCCAACAAAAAGGGTTTGGGCAGATGTGTGGCCTCGCAGTCAGTGTTGCAATGAGGCACGGCATCACTTTGCTGGGGGTGATGGCTTTGCATGTGACAGAGGGCAGGTCTTGGCATTGGGCTGCTGGGCTGATGCTCTGCCCCGTCCCCTTGTCACTCGACATGGTCACCGGAGGCAAATCTGATATTTTCTGCTGGGTTTTACCCAAACGCTGCCTGACTTTTTGACGGATGCGCTGCTGCAGGTTAGTTTGGGTTTCACATTGAGTGATCAGGAATGGGTGTGGTGTGTCCTGACTGTCACCACATCTGCGGGTTTCTCCCTGGGTGGCCCTGCAGCTCCTGCTGCAGCTTTGCTCCTGGGGCAGCCTGAGCCGCCCTGGGAGAAATGCAGAGAGTATCAGCTAAAACGGTCCAGGGGCTGATTCTGAACCTCTGACCCTGTCTAATTCATTTATGGAAAAATAAATTCCTCCTTTTTCTGCCAGAAAACCCAGTGTTTCTATATGAAATTCGGACCGATTCTATGAGTACCAAAGCTGAAGTCCCCCAACATAAACATAGTGGATTCTTAGTGCAGTGTAAATCTGCAGTAATTTAGTTGACTTAAGCCACATGAAAACCAGCAGAAAGTAGCTTTATATATATATATACATATATACACACACATATATATATTGCCATATTAGAGAAGTACAGAAATAGATTTTAATTATTTTTAAAGGAGAAATGGTTAAAATGAGAACTGATTAAAGTATTTGCTTTCTGGTAGGAGCAAGGAGTCTTTTGAGAACTCTTAGGCCAGCTTCAAAAACACCTAAACGTTGCATGATCGAAGCTTCGTTTTCAATTATTCATTTGTTTTCAATATCTGAAGGTCATACAACAGGCTGGGATGGGGAATGCAGCTGTCATTAAAAATTTACTTACTTTTTGTACTCCAATTAAACTTACAGATAATAGCAGATAAAAACAACCATGCAATTGCTTTCCCGATGAAGGCACTGATTTATTGATAGTGAACTTGGCTTCAGTGTACTTACACCAGGGATGAGTTTGTCTGCAAAGGTTTGCTTCCATTTTAGGAAGAAAAAAATTGACAGCTGTAAAAACAGCAGGATGTGATACTGTCCTTGATGAGGATTTTTCTTGGCGGCATGGCATACACATCTTGCAAGACCATGACGTGCCCCATTCCCTCCAAAGACCCAGTCAGCTAATGCTGGTGTGTTAAATTAGGGATTCAGTCCCCTCCACTCCCTCTGCAGTCAGTGAAAAAGGGAGGAAAACCGGATGTGGGATGGGGATAGGGATGGAGGAGTTGCCTTCAGAGTCCAAGCACTGGACCTCTCCTGTATTTCGCAGGATCTGTGAATTTTGCTACATGAAAAGCAAGATCTTTCCTGAGAAATCACCTCCCGTTCAGTTTGCTAGACCTGCAGGCTGGTGTTTCGACAGTTCATTGGGGTATCAGTAGGAACAAAGTTATCAAAATAATAAGGGCTTTTGGAAATCCAGCCACGCAACTTTGGCATTTGAACAATACCTCCTTTTACAGCAGGAAAAGGAGACACTGCAGTGAATTGATATTCTACCCATATCTTGGACATATTGACTTATGGGCCAATAGTACCAAGAACAACTGCAGAAATAATTGGAATATGTGGCAATAATGCAACGTTTTGTTGTATGTGATCTAAAACCAAAATGGGACCCATCCTCGTACACCGGTTTCTCCTGTCTGAGTCAGGGCTAGATTTACAACGTACGTACTCAGCTGCAGCCACCTTGTACATTCTTCGACAGAGAAAATTGGGTAGCTACACCAAAGCAAACTCTCTAGCAATGACTCATCCCTGATCACTGGTAGTTAAACCTGAATTATACTCAATATATTTGCAAAGGTCTGTGGACATATTAAAACTGTTTCTAATGTGAACAGAAAAAAAAAAAAACAACAAAAAACCACCAAACCCCAACAAAAAAAAAACACTAAAAATTGCATTTGGAAGTTCCTTTAAAAGAACAAGACATCATGGTTCATTTGTAAGAAAGATTAGGAGAGAGCTGTGTATAGAAATGAATAGAAGAATTCATTTTTATGTTGATGTTTCAAGAGTCAGGATTTCCCAGAAAAACCCAGCAATTTTAAATGGAAATGGATCAGATCAAAGACAGTTGCACTCTTATGCCTAAGGCTCTCTTCTTCTATGTGGTTCTCCATCTCTTGTTGTGGTATGGTTTGTTTTGTCCCTCTCAAAAGTATACCTAAGCTTATCAGTAATATTAGGGATTGATCTTCAGCATTAGATCAAAGGGATCATTTGACTGTGAGATTTCTTGCTAGTGATCTTAGACTTCTGCATAGCAGTGACTCTCCCACCTACAGGTTCTGTTCCGAGAGGGAATTCATCACCCATGTGGGATAAAAAAAATCAGAAACACTAGATGATTTGGTAAGTGATTCACTATAAAGCGGATGTCTATTTTGGTTAAGAATGCAAGAACTGATGCAAAATCTCCTTAGGAATGGTCCAGGGCATGCTGAATTTTTACCCTTTATTTCTGCTATGAGGAGAACTGTCTTGAATACCCCACAGGCTTTGATGGGAATTTTAGAAAAACTGTTAGTAACAGTAAAGATAAGAGCATGCTATTACTTGTTTGGTTTTTCGGGAGCAGGTTTGCTGACACTATAGGCAAAATACGCTCTGCAACATGTTACTATGGGATGCCTGAGGACAGGCAGATTATGGTAGGAGCTATGCAGATAACAAGGTCCCATGAGTTCCATGGGCTGTGTCGTTCTTTACTGGGCTAAACTTTCATCCCCATTTTTAATGCTACTCCAATGTGCTCTTTAGAAGCTTTGAATTTCATGGAACATCAAAGAAGTTATCTTCATGGTGCTTTCAGAAAGACTGATGGTACAGGCTTGCTGTCATCACATTGTCATCTTGTCCAAAGTGGCTGAATTGAAATAAATTAAAGCTCTGGTTTGACCGACGAAAGGCTTGTATGTACGCTTCTAAGGACAAACCCTTGCTATAAGCCTGTAAAATGACTAAGATGGATGAGGAGGGCTTAGGTTTGAACCAGTCTTTAGGTCCTCCTCATGCCTTTAAGTCTGACTGATACGGCTACGTGCAACGCATAGAACATTGGGTCTAAATTATGAAAACAGCTGCAGCAGAAGATGGCTCTTAAATCTTCTCTGGATGTCTGCATGTACGTATGCGTGTATCAATCAGCTCTGTCTTCCTGCTCAGCACCCAGCTGAGCATCCTTCTAGGCAAAGCTTAGTGAACTATTTTCAGCAAATTTGAGTGGAATTTGATGAGTAGTTTCAGCTGGGGTATTGTATAAGGTGAATTTTGTAAGGATTTAAGGTGTCTGCTGCTAAGTTTTTAACCAAGAAATTTCACTTTGTTATTTGCTATTTTTCAATGTGTGCAGTGTGAAGTGTGTGAAGCACTGAGTGGAGTAATGGGCCATTTTGACTCTTCATTTTAATGTATTTCATATGTGACAATGCCCAAGCTAAAGATGCTCATCCTAAATTGTCGTTTAAAGAATACCAGGGTGAGTGTTATTATAGCCATGGCGAAAACCTTAAACTGGCAAGAATAAGGGTTTAAGAAACATGAGCACTGAACAAAGAAGAGATCCAAACCACAGCTGAGATGAAGTGTGGGATCACTTCTTACCAGGACTTGAATGTCCTCACTGAGTTGAACAGTGTCTGGGGAAGACTGGTGGGGTTGCCTTTTCGTTTTCATGGGAAGTTTTCCATACCCAAACTTTTTTCTGCTTGTCACTGCCTTGCAAGCTGATAAGGTCCATGCAACCCACTAAACTGAAGGCCCTTTGTCAGAGAGTTACAGCTGAGACAAAATTGATGCAGCATCCTTAAGCTTAATGCAGTATTTGCCTGGGAAGGAGAGAAAATGCTCGACTGTTATTAATACAGATATAGGCAAGAGAAGTTTAAGCATTCTCCCCCTGCAGCTAGAATTTTTCTATGGGTTTTCTGAAATTAAAATAACTCTGGACTGTATTATTTCTTTTCTTTCTGCTGATGAGCATTGTAATACAGGGAATATTTTGGTACCCACAGAAAGTTTAATTTTCCATATAGACAGGATGTTAAAAAAAGCATTCTTTCTTCCTGGATATTCACAGAAGCAGCCTGAGATGTAGATGCTTACCAGTTTAGATGAAAAGATGAGCAGTTTTGGTTTTCCTTCGCTAGATTTTAGTGGGGTGAAAAATTTAAGGAAAGGGCAATTATAGAAGAGGGTAGCCTAGAAGCATAAGCGCTAGAAGCTAATTGGATGGATACAATTGCATTTAAAAAACCCCTTTATCTTATTGCAATGTTAACATTAGTGTATTTTTTCCCCTTTCTGGGAGGCAATGTCACACTAAGCTGATACTGGTATGATTAGATAAATGCTACTTTTACATGTATACCGCCTTAGTGGCTTGTGTGTGTACGTTTTTAATGATTGAGTCCTCGTTTCTATTAGAAAAAATCCTTTTAGATGTTAGCTAATATCAAAGGACACAGCAAAAGTAGCCTATGCTTGGGAAACACGGTTAAAAGTATTTGGAAAGTTGGATTTTGTCAGAATGAGCAGATCTGAATGGGTAACGTGGCTGGTGCAAGGGAAAACCCTTCCCCATAGAAAAACTGAAAAAGGTTCTGCTGGAAAGAATTTCAGACACATATTTTGTTTTCAATTAGTGAGCTGTAAATTTCCTAGAATTTCTAGGTGGTATCAGATTTCAATTTTTCAGCCTCAGTATTTCAAGTATGTCTGACTTTGCTCACAGAAGAAGCCTCCCTGAGTTCAGCAGCCACAGATCTTCTGCAGAGGGGATCCCTTCCCGGTGGTCACGCATGGGAGCCCTAGCCAAGCCCAAAAGAATCAAACGCAAACTGCTTGTACATAGGTACAGGGTAGCACTAGGAGATGCTGGTTATTAAGCCAAGCAGTAAAAACTTCTTCTTCCAATCCTTCCCCACATATTCCCTGCCCATGCATAACCCTGTTCTCATGTGAAAAGGAACAGGAATCTGGGAAGCTGATACCGCGTTTCAAAGTCTTTTTTGCTGCTATTGTGGTTGTCTAGTTACTGTTTCAACAGGAAGGTGTTTAATCAATGCAAGGCAAAAGGCAGAGAAACGAGCTGGTGATTTCCAGAAGGAGAAAATATCGGACTGATTAGAGTGTTTCTTTCTCAGGATGGAGTAGACAATACAAAGCGTGTGATAACATGCTCAAGATATGCCTCAGATCCCCACCAGCAGCCCTGTGAATGAATGGCACATTTCCTATCACAGCTTTTGCAGTCCGAGGCTGATAAGAAATGTCTATTGCAGCAGAGCATGTTTGTGCGAGATCCTTGAATACACCTTCGGAAAACCTTGATCTTCTCTCAGGCAACAAAAACATAAGAAGTTCAATGAGAGGAAGCAGTTCGCTTTGGATTTTTAGCTTGTAAACTTGCTGGTTTATTTAATTTCATTTCCCATATTAGATAATTGTATTCTCCAGCTCATATGATGGCAGGAGGACAGGAAGAAAGAGGATATTTTCCTTAAGTTTTGATCCGGAGAAGTGAAATGTTTGCTCTCCAAGTGTGCACAATGTCTTTTTTGTGCTTTAAAATTTGATTGACACTGGCAAAAGGGACATATTATGCCCATACCACATGTAGCCCTTCATATCCTGCTCAATGTGTGAGCTGAAGTCGTTAATCTCACCCATTTCCTATGCTCTGCACCGTGTGCCAAGATGTTCAGAAATAGCTAGGGATTTGGGATGCCTTAGCTATTGGGTGTCCAGCTAAAGACACTCCTAAAGGTCTTGGGTTTTCAGAAAGCTTTCAAGAGCTGTCCTCTGAAAATTTGACTTGTAAAACATATGTTGGCGAGTGACTGGACTCAGCCCTTGGAGGTCTTTGTGGAGCAGACATTTTCACAGTTTCAGGCTGGGCTTGGTGGAGCATCACCGGCATCCTGTGATGCTCCTTCAGAGTCACGCTGCCATGAAGGCAGCGGCGTTGGGCTTCAGCTCTTACTTGCTGTGTTGTGCTGCTTTAGTTCTCCTGACTTGTACTTGGCTAGCATAAGAAAAGGGCAGATTTTCCCTTTGGGATGAAATTTGTGATCTTTAAATGTAAAAAAAGGAAAAAAGAAGTACCTTCCTGAGGTATTCCAGTATTATGTTCAGTAGGATTCAAAACAGGTATGCCAAATCGGTGATTGACCTTCAAGCTGTAAGTTTTAGAGACAAAGGAACAATGTGCTGTGTATTAAATTTGCAAACAACGAGTTTAATAGAAATATCAAATTCATCTTACTCTAACTGGTGTTCCCCAACATCAGCTCCTATCCTGTCCTGTCCTGTCCTGTCCTGTCCTATCCTATCCCTGTCCTCATCCCTACAGCCTCACAGCAGCTTCTAGAAGTGCTGGCTGGACACATTTCATAGATGAACTCTAAGGTTAAAACACCAGAGAATAAACAATACATTGAACAGAATCAGCGTGTACCAGCTTGTCTTAGTGGTACAAAGCTGAATAATACCTGGGTAAACACGGCAAAAGCAGCTATTGACAAATCAGCTGCTCAAGAACCCAGTGACCTCTGAAATGCTGGAGGCCTGCCAAAGTCCAGCAATGGCAAAGAATATGATGAACCACATATGTTTGAGAGTGAAGACGTGGGGAGAGATATAAATTACATCCCGGATGTTGCAATGTCCTACAGCTAACGCCTCTGTTATCTACAGTGGTGTGTATATAGCTTACAATTACACACACTTAATCTGAGCAATAAACATGTCAAGGGAAAGCTAGTTTTCATCTCTCTGCTTCCAAAGCTTCTGTCACCCTTTTAGAAATAATATAACGCAAAAAAATAATAATAATAAAATCTGCTCTTCAGAATGTCTGCAGCCAGTTTGGCAGGGTCAAAAGCTAATCCTTCACACCTTTTGGCTTTAAATAAATCACTTTTTGTGTAGACAAACAAAGCAGCCTAGACTCTTTTTCTTCCTTAGAGGAACCAACCCTACGCGACACCTCCCAGCTATGTAAATGCTCTGGTCATCATGCAAACACATTTCTCAGTTGGGCAGGTGGCTAACATCTTTTCTTCTATCTTGGGGACCGCAGGAATCGGGTTTGTCCATGCTGCATGATCTGAAGCAGCCAGTCTGTTAATCCTTTGCGAAGTCTTTGTAAAGGCAGAGAAAGGATGCTTGTTCATGCAAATAAGCGCTGTTGGTTTTGCTTACAGAGGTATGCAGTACGCCTTCATGATCTCATGTAACATGGAGGCCTTGAATTTTTCCTTTCCATATTCTATTTCCAGACTTTCCACTGTCCTCCCCCTGAAAGCTGTCTCGCAGGTAGGGTTACTCATGAAAGGTAGGGGTGCTCGTTACCTCCCACCTCCGCAGGGCTCACAGGCTGGCGATGCACGGTTGGTAGCAATTGCTCCTGTGAATATTGAACACCTGCAACATGAGCTGGGTCCTGAGCCCTCCTGGAGAGCCTGGAGTCCTCCCCTCCCGACAGCGATGGATGGGGGGAAGAGTCTGAAATGTTAGAAGAGGCAGAGGTCTTACATGCATTTCTCAGGGAACAATTCCTATTGTTTTCTTTTTTTTAATCTCCATCCTGTCTTCAGTGGGAAGAAGCAAGATGCTTCTGTATTCAGAACAGCAAATTTTTGGTCTTGGGAAGATGCGTGGCTTGATGATGACAATAGTGGCTATGAATAAGGTTCTTGGTAGGGAGAACTATGAAAACGGGAGAAGGCTCTGCCTTGGTCCAGCTGAGGTTTCTGAAATATGATTTCATGACCTGCCCTGTGCCAAGACCAGCTGAAAGAACAAGCCACGCTTACGCTTTATGCAGACCATATGCCACTGATTTTTTTTTCTCTGAAACACAGCCAAAATCTTTCACTGGTCAGCTGAAGGTGTGTGGATAATGCATTCTACCAATACCAATACTTCATGGCTGGAGCAAAACATAGATACCTTTTAAAGCAACTCCTTTAAAGATTTATTAAACACCTGCTCTTACTCCCTGCTTGATCTTTGGCTCAGGCCTGCACTGAATATCAATTGAATCTGCTTTTAAACACAACATCAGACATTTTAAAAAAACTTAGTCCTCCACCAAAATGAAAAAAATCTCTTCCTCTTAAGAAATGAGATTATTTATTCTCCTGCTCTTGTGCGAACACGTGTCCGCTTCTTTCTGTGTCCCCACTGCTGGCCAGCTGCAGTTCACTTTCTCTGCTGAAATAGGATGGAAGAGTGGCTCTTCAGTGAGACCTTTTTAAACTGGTTTGCAAACCCACTGCTAAAAGCCCGTCTTCCTCCCGCCGCCCTGCGTGTGTCCTGTGGAGCCCTGCGTCCCCTTTCACGGCTTAGCCGTGGCTGCACGGCTGCTAATCTCATCTTCTCACCCGCCTGGGGGGCTAAACCATTTGACCTGTGACCTTCAGCTGATCTGAAACCTCCATCAATCCTCCTGAAAAGTTTTACTGGAATCAGGGCTTCTAAATGACCCTTTGCATAGTTCCGAAAATGAAAAAAAAAAAAAACAAAAACAACCCACCAAAAAAACCCCCAACAACCCACTCAAAAAAACCCAGCCCTGTGCTGTTTTCTGTTGTTTTAGCAGAAACCAAACATAACTCATAAAAACACAGGCAAGAAAAATAGAGCGCGCTGGCTGCCAGAAAAACAAATCGTAACAGAACATAGAGGGGCCTCTCACAGGGAGGAGGCAGGGAAGAAACACCTGTGATTTCCATTGAAAATCCCCTGATATCTACATTCCCCCCGTTCTGCTCCAATAAAAGTTCTTGTGTGCTCTATCTCTGACCCCGGGGCAAGGTCTCGATGCGAAGAGGTCCCTCCTTGTTGGGCCGCTTGGACGCAGCCCTGAGCGCTGGACCAGTGAATCAGAGCGCGCAGCTGAGGAGCACAGAGCGTGCCTGCCAATTGTCCTCGTGTCATTGCTATGGTTATCTTACAGTGCTCTGCAGATGTTTGCCTGCTTAAAAAACAAAAGGAAAGAAAACAGAAGTGAAGAGAGAGGAAGATAAAACCATAGCTTTAAATTCCCCCATCCCCGACTGTTACACCACAGCTGCTGAAAACCTTCGATGGAGGCAGAGCTGTTGTTGCTGATTGGGTTTTGGACCATGATGGTCCCTAGGGGGTCTGGAGGAGAGAAGATGCTCAGATGGCCCTGCTGTGCCCACAGGGACATGCCGAGCACTTCCAGTGACAAGTGAGCAGGGATGGTGCCCAGGACGCGTGCACAGCACTTGGATGGGCTCGCTTCTGCTTTGGCCCTTCCCAGCGCAGAGGGGCATTCACAGGAGCTGTGTTCAGCCCTGTGACATCCCCTCCACACTAGCTGATAAATGCTGAAAATACAGTTTTCCTGAAAACTCCTTTATTACCGTGTGAACTTTGGGCACTGAAGTCAGTTAGGCACTGAAACAGGTACCTCTGCACCCCCATCATGGGCACAAATCCTCCTGGAAGCTCTCAAAAAATCTTCAGGGTTAGGAAGTGTAACTGCACCAGAATGGCTCCTTGCTGGATAAACAGCTAACAGGGCTGCACAGCTTCCAGGAGCCCTCTGGGGCTGTTGTGTGGTGTAGAGGTGCCCATTGGGGTAACCACAGCACTGAGCTTCAGGGCACAACTAAAAATATCCAGTTTTCAGCATTGAGTCACGCAAGCCCACCTGCAGGTGCTTTTGCAAACACTGTCTCTTAGCTGCCTGGTAATATCCCATGTTTGTGACTATCCTTCCCCAAATGCTCGTTTCCTGAAATACACAGGGACAGTGGGACTTGGAGAAGAGATCTGAGACTTACCATGGACCTGAATGTGGCGTTTAAACATGTGTTGTAGTTGTTTTACAACTTTTTCAGACTTGGTGTTTATAAGAGGCAGGAAGACAACTGATGGCAGGGATAAGCGCTGTGGATGTGACTTGGATGAACAGGCAGGCGTATCAAACAGGCCCTTGAGGACCTGCTTTGTGCTACAGCTGCTGCAACACTGGCACGGGTACGTCCAAAAGCCATGCAGGGATGTTACCGGGTTGTCCAGCTCTCCTGGAATCAACAGGAGATTTTCCCCATCAACTTACATAAGCCCTGAATCACATTCGAAATGAGTGTGCACATCCTCAGCACCAACCCCAGCCTGCTGGGCTTGGGTGTGTTACAACAGGACATGACCCACAGTAGAGTGAAGAGGCTGTTCCTAAACCACACAGAAAGAGAAACAGCCTGGGGAGAAAGCTCCCTCTGTTATTTCATGGGTGGTAGGTTCAAGCGCACAGTGTTTTCAAGAACATTTTGTGAGGCTGGGGTGGCTAAATGTAGCTTCGAAATAATACAATTTCCTTTGCAAAACAGGGTGAAAAATCCTTATTAGGAAAGCAGAGCCCAACTCAGAGTTGAATAGAAAATAGTCTTGTTATAAAAGGCATCGTTGCCTCTCTCTGGAGCATAAGCCCATGCACATAAAGAGCTCAATTCAGTAATGCATGTGATGCTTCGCTGACCTGGGGTCTCCAAATTGTTTGCCTTGCTGTAGGACAGGAAGAGAGGCATGGCTCGAAACTGTGACAAGCCCTTTCTTTGGAGCTGCCTGACTTACCTTCCGAAGGGCAAAAGAGGGAGCTCATGCTACAACAAGAAGACAAACTGCAATCGATAAGACTTCTCCCGACAAGGAAGATCCCAAGAGCTCAGGCACCTGAAACTTCCCTGGTCTGGTCAGAGCTACCTGAGCATCTCCACAGCTGACGGGAGTTTCCATTGAAACAAATTTCTTTCAATAATCAAAGGCTGTGTGAAAAATTGCCAGTTTTATTAGAAGTTCTTGATTTGGGGTAGTCTTTGCAGTTTATTGATTCATTGAAGATGCTCACTGGTATTTTTATTTCCTCCTTTCCTTCTCTTATCCTTCTCCCCCTACATGAAAAACATCAGCTAACACCAACCCAGCTGAGGGAAGGAAATGGCTGCAGGCAAGGGGAGAAATCAGGAAACATTTTGGAAAGGAGTTCAGTAAACATTGGCTAAAATGCCGAGAAAGTGCATTTCTTTGCATCTTGGAGTGGAGGAAGTCTCTCTGATACGCTCTGTTAAATGATTTCCCATGTTTTGCACACGTCATATCTTCCTCCCATGTTAACTGGAGCTGTGGCTGTGCAAACAGGTGCCAGGCATGTGTTGAGCTGGTCTTTTGCCCCTGATGTTTGAATGCCCCATGTGTGGCGCCTGGCCATGCTCCCTCCTGAGCATCACTCAGCCTCAGCTGTGGCAGGGCAACGTGCTGGCGGACTTCTCCTGGGTGGCATTGCCACCAGGGCACCCGTCCCTTTTCCCAATTTCTTTTTGGGGTTTTGCTTAGTGCTACTGGGTGTGACATCTTCAGGTCTAAGACAAAAATGAGCCTGTACAGATTTTAAAAGAGCAAAAAAACATGAATCAACACCAAAACATGCACGTCCTGGTAATAATTCTGGGCAAATGTTGTTTATAAGAGAGCTGGCTTTGTGGTCAGTGCAATACTTGTGCCCCTGCAGAGCCAGCCAGCATAGCCTGTCTCTGAAGCTTGCGGAGGTTTGGTGTGGCCAGAGGTCTCCAGCTTGTTCTTCAGTGTTCGAGCTAATGTTACCGCTAGCTAGGCAATTCGGTTTGGTTCTCCATCTGAGGAGATCACTGCCCAAAGAGGGATAAAGGGTTCCTTTTTTCTGGGTAACATCTGAAATCACAGCCTGGGCTTTGGTAACAGGATACTGGTGGCTTCAGTTCTTCTGATAAGGGGGAATGCTTCTTTTCCTTGTTGTTGTTAATCCTGGAAGTGGAGATCAGTTGCAGTGCAGGTGTCTGATTTTCATTAAAATTGCAAATTGGACGGGATGCTTGATCAGATAACAAAGACATCATTGAGACCATGTGTCTTCCTTCAGCAGCAGAGCAGAGGACAAGACAAAGAATTTCCCAGTGTGTGTCCACTTGTGCATATTTACTGCAGAGAGCAAGTCTTAATACTTTGGTCATGGGTGAATAAATAGCTTCTAAGAAATGCCAACCCTATCAAACTTGCTGCAGCTTTGGAACAGCTTTTGAGTTGAATAGAAGAACTACAGTATTATCCCTCTGGTGAAAATACAGGCTGTTCTCAAAGGAAATCAATTAACTGTAGCATCTCTTCGGTCCCAATTTGGCAGATCTTCCCTTTTTATCGAAGCACTTAAGTGTTTTCTTAGCTTTAATCATGAGCTTAAGTGCCTTGATGAATAAGGATGGACTTTCACACATGCTGCTGTCCTCTCCAAAATCAAGACCATGTGCTTTTTACTGTAGGAAAGAGAACGAGTTTGATAGAGAGGTTCAACCAGTCATTCTGTTTGGAAATCATATGCAAAAAGCTCATCTGGAGTAGGAAAGAGTGGGGGCTGATGGCACACCGTGTGATGTCCTCTTGGCAGCTAAACAAAGTGATTTTGAAGCAAACACACACACACAAACATTGCCTTTCCTAAGACAACATCTTCTGACAGATGTCACAGAATTTATATGTCTTAATTATGTCTTGTTTTAAAGCATTGTCCTCTCCTCCTCTTCTTTCTGGCAAAGTACCCATGAACTTCCCTTAGTAATGATGGAGGGAACAGCTAAACAAAGGTTCACTTGACCCAAACTACTAGCTAGCAGGTATCTAGGATAGGTTCATCTTAATCCTTCAAACCCTCCAGAAACCACAATCAATGAGAAAGGTGCTGAGCTGTGCCTACACTTATCTGGTGTTTGCAGAACTTCTGGAGAGGGTGTATTTAAAATGGAGCATGTTAAACGAGTACTTGGCATTAGAGGAACTCTGAATAATCTTATCTTGGCCATCAGTAGGGTTACATGCGGCCACAGCATAATGCTTACCCATTTAGGGGTGAAAGAAACTCTGTTCCTAGTGCAGAGGAGCAAGGATATCCCATGTTAAAATGTCTTATTTGGAGGGTCATTACCAAGTCCACTCTGCTCCATGGAAGATGTTGAAGGAAGAATTCCTCAGGGAGGTTAGACAGATCATAGCTTGGGAGGTAAAATAATTCTTGGCTTTTACAACAATAAAGTAATGAGAAGTTCATCGTGCTCTGCATGCGCAGTGAGCAACTCGGCTTTTAAAGTATTATTTGTTGCCTTGGTGTCCTTGAGTAAAACCTTCTCAGCATGGCTGTCTCCAACACACGTCCCATCTCATCTGTGAGGCAGCTTGCTCTGCTCTGGGTGAAGGACACGATGCGGATGGTGCTCGCCCCCGTGGCCCTGGCCGTGGCCACCAAGTCGTGCAGGGGCAGCTGGCTGCGATGTGCTGAGTCAGCGGAGCCTTGGGGCACCCTGGGTGCGCACTCCGAATGCTGGTAAAATGGGAAAATTCAGGCAAACTCTGCCACTGAGAAAGAGCTGAACTTCTTACCCCCAAAATGCTGTGAAAAGCCTATGAAAGACTGTGAAACATTTTGTTTTCCAAGGAGAGGGCATTATTTAAATATTGCAGAAATATGCAAGGAATTTCTTTGGGACTAGGACACACAGTATAGACATACAAACAGATTGCTCTGACAGCTTCCCATGCAATAAGCACTCCACATTTACTGTTCACTTTCATCCCTTGGTAAATGGGAGGTAATTTGAAGATATTTTCATTCCTCTCAGAGCATCACTTGGGATATCTGTCGAATCACTCAGCGTCACAATTCCAAGAAATCTGCCAGGATTATGTTCTGAAGTTTGCTTTGGATAAAAAAGGACTCAAAAGGTCATAGATTATCCCAGGACATATCAAAACATGCATTAAAAATTTCCATGTTCTTGAACTCATGGTAGAAGTCAGCCACATTCACTTGGTTTTGTTCAAGTTTAAACTCGAGGGACCTTATCACTGCTAGCCAGTGTGTCAGTGCCTTCGGAGGGGAGGTGGAAACTGCTCGCTGGACTCTGCCCGTGTCCTGTCGGAGGGGAAGCCAGTGTCGGAATAGCGGGGCGAGCATTTTGACTATGAAGCATGCGAAACCGCTGGCCCAGAATAGGACTATGTAGCATTATAGTGTTAATTAGCACAGAGGAGTAGCTATTTGGGCATCATTTATAACCTTCCCTTACGGCAGTGGAAATCTGGCAGGAAATTGCTTCGTGTGTGGATAAGTCAGACGTGCCGTGAGCCCCAGTCCAGGAGAGCAGGTGGTTTTCAAGGACAGCAGTCATCCAGAAGCTGAGCTTTGGGAAGCAGCTGCTATCAGCGCTGCGGGGAAAACGCAGTTTGCTCCAGCTCTGCTTTGCCTGTTGCCTAAAGGGATGAATGTTGCAGTGGAGCCGACACCACCAGCCTCACCCTTTGCTTTAACTTCACAGGATTTCCAGCCTCTTCAACACATAGCAGATCACTGAAGGACATTGCTGCTTTCCTCGCTGCCACCTCCTCTTACTAGCTCTTACATTAGCAATGACCTCTTCACCAGTAAGGTGAAGGTGATGCGTGGTGGCACACCGTGGCATGAAGTCACTCCTCTTGTACCTACCAAGTTGGTGTCAGAGGATGCCGGCACAGAAATAGATGTTGCAGCACGTTGTGTGCTGACCACTCATTTAACTGCATCCCTAAACCCTGTCCACCTCTCTGTTTCAGACATGTTGTCAGAGGATCATTTCTAATCACAGAAGAATGGTGTTGAGAGGAAGATGAAATCATCACTGGGCAGGAGGTTACAAGCAACAGCGACAAGATCAGTCGAAGCCCCTTGGCCAAAACTATCTAATAAAGAGAAGTGGGCCAGAACGCCAGCATCAGTGACCCTGAGATTGTTTTGTTTTTTTTTATCAGCTTAAATAATCTTATCTGGCAACTGTGCTCTAAACAAAAGCAGGGTTTTCATGGCCATCCTCAATGCTTTTGCCTGTACTACAGTGGTAAGTCATGTTTCAGAGGGCCAGTAATGGAAAACAGATGTTTAAATGTGTACAACAAGAAGCAAAAAAGCAAATACTGCAAGCACAAAGACTGACGTGAAACGGAGGGTATCTCTGGATTGTAATAACAAAAGACCCATGTTCATGAGACACAGGATTAGATAAAGTGCTATTTTTCAATTGTTGTGCACAGCTACTTTCACGGCTATAAAATCCCAGTCCTTGTAATATATCTGAATCAGAACGTTATTTTAGTGTAGCTTGCTCCTAGTTCACATAGGGATAAACTACTGCACAAGCAGTGTTGCAGGAAAGTGCTATGCTGCCAAAAAGACAATACAAGATTAATTATTTGCCCAGCACACTGCTGCCAGGCTATGAAAAATGCTTCTATGTATTCTTTTAATTAAGAAGAGACACTTCCACTGAGTAATGAAGAGACCTACTTTGAAATCGGAGAGATTCCAATATTTCAAAATTAGTTTTCATTCCAAGCTGGATTTCTAAAACATGTCTATTCAGAAAGTTTTTTCAGTAGTGTTACAACATTATGTAATTCAAAATATGTATCCTCTGCAATATTTAAGTCATCCACGAACATTTAGAAATGATTACCATGAAAAATAATCCAAGTGCATAATGTTTCTTTTCCTTTAAACATCAGTATACCCTCCTGAAGTGCATTACTTCGGACATGCTTCATTTTTACATAGAAAACTATTTCTTCTTTTTTTTTTAACATCAACAGTAGCTATATCTGTATGAGCTTCAGTTTTATTTCTCTTTATCAAAGGAATGTGATGTAAAACATGAAAACAAATGATTCCCTAAAGTTGTTTTTATGGGATGCACATAAACATGCAGAATTACAGCAAGACAGTTAAAAGAAATATTGGAATTGCTCTATTTGAAATGATAAAGATCATCTTGTTCTTTTTCAGCCTGTCTCCCTGCTATTCTTGGATGAGGAATAAACGGTCTCAAAGTAAATGTTGCATTGAAATCCATTGAGAAAAAATTAAACTTTTATATTATTTAGTGGGAAAAATGATGATTCTGCAAGCTGACGTTAAGGGACAGATTTTCAACATTATTCACCCATTGAAAATAGCTCCTATTGTTCCCAAGTTCAAAAGCCTCTCTGGTTATTGCAACTTTGTCCTAAATATGTAGCTGAACAGTTGGGCTCAGGCTCTTGTTGCAAAAACATGTGACTTGCCCGTGCAGTTACCGCTCGGCACATGCAGGGATGCTGCTTGCACCCACCAGCGATGCTGCAGACACAGGATTTGTACTTGTATTTAACAGGACTGTGGTTTGGGCTGCAGCAATAGCACAGAGGGGTTATATGAACCCTCTTCACCCAAAGCTGGACCTTGGCATTTGACCGTGTTTCTGCTGAGTGTATCCAAAGAAATGTAGCTGATTTGACAAATCAGCCAGTGGTGGGTGTATCTGTTGCTTTGGGGCTTACCAGGGGACTAAAGGTCTACTCTAGGCTGAGTGATGCTCTGTAGCTTGGGAACCGGGTCTTGTTGGAGGGGTCCTTCCCCCCAGACCTTGTCTTATCTCCTTGCTCTGTGTTGGCAGGACTTTGCCATGGGGAAGCTGCTGGGGGACTGCAGCCTTTACTGAGACAGCACAAGCTGGGACCCCAAAGAGGAGCAAACCCACTCCCCAGCATGTGACTGGAGGGCTGGAAGAGCCCCCGACCCACCTCGAAGGACACGCAGGAGACCGTGATCGCCACAGCTGTGGCCAGCCATCATCAGACCTTGGTAAAATTTCACACATGATTTCTCTTTGAAGCTGAAGCAAGAGAAACAGGATTTGGTATGAATTTAAACCCTAGTTATATTATTTGGAAACAAAACAGTGGCATAATGCTGTGGCAAACAGGACAGCTGTTCGGGCTGGACCGGCAGGCCAAGAGCCGCGTCCCCCCTGGCAGAGGTGTGTGCTGGCGGTCAGGTCTCCTTCCCCCGTCCCGCACGGTGACACTCGCCCCCTGTCCTGGGAGTCCCGGGCAAATCTGCTAGCCCCCTCCTCTCTGGTTTCAGAAGTCATCTACAAATAAATGCTTAAAAGACACGAAATGGATCCCCTCTGCTGCAGAGCCGCTGCTCTTGAATGGAACCGGGGAGGCTGGGTCTGCGCTGCCTCTCGCCTCCCTTCTCGCTCTCAGCCTGCGATAAATGCGCACAGCATGCAAATCCGATTTGCTGTGAGATTAGGGGAGCGTAATCTCATTAATGCTGACAAGCTTCACTGGTCCGCTCTGCCGCCCACTACATAACCCCGCACAGCAAGCAGGGGCTTTGATTAACAGCTTACTGCAAAGATAATGATCCTGCCAGCTACGCTGGCATTGCAGGGAGATGTACCCTGGATGGAGCCTTAGGAGTTGATGGACTTCAGCGCATTCCCATGGGAAGCCAGGTCTCGCTGTGTGTGGTGTGATGGTTGATTTAGGACTAGATTTGGTCCAGTCCCCTAGACAAATGTCCGCATAAGTGGCTGAGGTCTCTGAAGGACCAGTCACTGGTTAACCCACATCCTGGGGATGCTTATGGTCAGCTTTCCTCTGAATGGACCCCAGTTAGCACTCACCTAAGCTGCTCAGCTATGTGACAGACTGCATGGGAAGGGTGATTTGGGATCATCCCAGCTCTAGACAGTGTCCTTTGACACTGTCAGACCTCTCCAGGTCACTTATCTCAAAGGGGACTTTCTACCATTAATGCTAGATGACATGCCTGTGTCTCTGTGTGCAGAACAACTCCCAAAATATCCCATGGTGTCTTCCTATTATTTTCTTTTCATTTTATTTTTATGTGCTAATATTAAAATCTGGAAGGCAAATATCTCTGATTTGCATATGCAAAAGAAAAATTAACATGCTAATGAGTACCTGCAAATGGTGCAGGCACTGAATCTTACAGGAAAGTGCTTGAGAAGGAAAGCCAGGACCCAAACCATGTGACAGGTATTACAGGCAAACAGCGCTCTCGGTGACAGCAAAAAGAGAAAACTAATCCTACAGGTTTTCTGGGACTTCAGTTTTATTCACATTCCTTCCCTGGGCATTAGATGGAAATCCTTCTTTAATTAAAAACTGTTCCGAGTCCCCCCGTGCGGCAGGTGCTGGGCTGGGCTGTGCATCATGCTGTGTGCTTGTGCAGCACTGTGCTGCTCTGCGCTGCAATGGCATCCTCCTCTTTCCATGAGTCCTGCTAATCTTGCCTCAGGTACAAGCCTCACACAGCCATTTCAGAGCGTGGGATCCCCTCATATAGACAAGAAAAAAAGCAAACAGGACAGTTTCCAAGATGAATGTGCTATCCCCGAGCCACTGAGGGTGCCTCTGCACGCTGTATGTGGCTGCTCTCCGATGCTCTGTGTTATTTCTTCTCAGAAAAGTTGCTGAAATACTTCCCTGAAATGCAAAATATTTTTGAAGCTAAAGATAGTGCAGCGGAAAGGCAGACATCTAACTGACATTGAGCAAATAAATACAAGTTCTGAAGAATTCCTAGTGAAAATAAAACCCTGGAGGAATGGAGCTCATTACCAAAAACAGGGTGGGAGGCTGGGATGATGGCAGGCTCTGCTGACAACGATTGGCTCCATGCACAGGATCCATTTTGGGGCTGGGGAGCATCCACAGTTTCTGTTAACATTGCTGAAACGCTGCAGGTGAAGGAAATTGCAATACTGTCATATGTTGCAACGTACCTGCTCTTGCCATTACTTGTGAGCAACGCTGGTGGCTTCCACCGAGCAGTGTGCATGGTCTGTGCTCTGCAGTAGTACCCTGAACGGGGCAAACTGGAGTTTTGTCTTCCATTCCCTCCCAGTCAAGCATTTTTGGCTGCAGATGGAGCTCAAGTTTCTTTCACGGCCAAGACAAGCTGTGGGGCACATCTTCACAAGACACCCTCCGGGTCACTTTTTGGTCAGGTTGCTCCTAAAGCCTGGCCCAGCCCTTAGCAGCGTCGCTGCTGTTAAACATGCTTGTGCTGTTGCTTTTCCTAACAGAACCAGCCTTGAGGCACTGCCTTCGGGTGTCAAAATTCTTGGGCTTCAATGGAGAAAGCAGCAGAGAGAAGATGCACTCTACCCAAGGAACGCATTTCTCCAGTATCTTTCCTGGCTTGCTCTGTCCTCTAGATTGCAGTGACTGCAGAGCACTAGGAACAGAGACAGGTGTCCCTTCTTTAAGCTTTATAGCTATTGAGTGAGGATGTGACAGAATCAGGTGGAATTTCAGGAAAAAAATTACTCTTAAACATACAAGCTTTTGTGTGCGTGGGTGTGTGTGCCGTTACTTTTATCTACTAATGAAGCTGCACTGGATTGCTGCTGTTGTCACCTGTTGATGGTGGTAGGACATTGGGACTAAGCAGAAGTTACTGTTAGAAATACTTCTATTGGATTTTATGTATGTAAGAAAACTGTCATTAGACAGAGTGATTTTCCAGGGATACAAAGCAGAAACTTCAGAAGAGGCACTGAAGTGTTATCTAAATCACCTTCAGCATCTTCACTTCTCAGAAAACTGTCAGGTCTTGCTGGTATTTGACGTAAGGACTGTGGTTGGGTATGGAAATACAATATCAGATAAAGAGAACAGAAGAGGACTGGGAAAAGATACAAAGGCTGAGGAGTGGTTTTGCAGAGTGGGCATCCTCTTGTCTGATGTTTCACTTGTGAGGTAGTTTGGTCTTGTGGGTTGAAGCCTCGTTCTTTCATGAGATCACTGCTCGGTTCCCTGCCACGAGGCTGATTTCCTTGGCTCAAGGGGGTCAAAAGCACTGACTGTTGCTTGCAGGGATATAGATTCGTGGTAGTGTTAAGCTGAAAGTCTGTTTCCACAAGCAAGTGCAGCCAAGGTGCTTTTCCACCACGTGATGCCAGGGCACTGCACCGAGCCCCCCGGGATGAATGGCTGCTCCCCTGGGATGGAGAGGCTGTTCCCAGCACATACAGCCTCTGTCCTAGGGAAGAAGGAAGGAATCCTTTTCACAAAGAACTGATGAAATGACATAAAAGATTGGCACAACCAGAACAGAAAAACTCTCAACTACTTAACAGTGCCGATAGTCGCTGTTGTTTTCATTTCCTGGGGCTGAACAAGGGCTATTTTGCAGAGAGTCGGAGTAAATCCCATATTGAAATACCACAATGAATATTAGCTATTAGAAATGCCTTGACAGAAACACTCGATACAGCCACAGCAATCAAGAGGAATATGCCAGAGATGATTTCACTGCTCCAGAAGCTAATGAGCTTGTTAGAAGAACACACTATTATTAGCTTGTGCAGATACTTGCAGCCTGCCTTGTTCAATAAACTCCTGCTCATGGGGCTTGGTTTCCAGCACGGTTTATTGCAGAGCATGGAGACCACATGGTTTCCACCGTGTGACGCCATCCTGCAAAGCCAAGGCTGGCGTCCTGGGGAATGTCAGCTGTGACATGAGCCATGCTGCAGGCTCCCCAGACACCTTCATGCACCTACTTAATCTCCTTGGGCTTCATCTTTCCACGTCTTTCACCTGGTACTACAAGGGCTGGGGGTTATGTTCAGCTATGCCCATGGGAAGATGTTGAGAAAAACCTCCTGCAGTCGTTTAATTCCCCAGGCAACCCTGGGATGCTGTTTAAGAGCGCTGTGGCCCCAGCTGTTAATGCAGCCTTTGCAGACCCCATAGCTTTACATTCTGGTGAGTAATGAGCAAGTGCTATGGCCATACTGGAGCCATGTCAGTGATGTGCAGGTCAGGGAAGTCCATAGGGGTGAGCAGCACCATATGAACGACAAGCTCAGCTGGCAGGCGCCGCTGGGCGACCGTCCTGCAATCTTTGACCACGTTTGATTTCAGGGGGGATGTACATAATGGCTCAGCTTGAAAGCCCCTAGATGTGAGATCGTTAGCCTTCTCATTTGGACAAGGTAGGTTCGTTTTTCTTAATGCAGCCAATGTTGCTGGGCAGGGCAGCCAGCGAAATAAGATCAAAGTTTGCCCGATGCCTTTCAAAGTGAAGCGGCGTATCTTCTGATTGGGCTCTTAAATAAAAGCCGCAGACCCACCCCTTGAAAGTGCAGGGACCTGAGCGTAAACGTTGCATTATGCATGGGAAACAGCAAGAGCAAATGCTTTTATCAGCGAGAGCGATCAGGGCTGGCTATTAGCTTAACGCAGCACTAAGAGGACAAAAATTGAGCTTGTTGATGGAGTTGAGAGAGGTTATGAGGTGTAATGAGTTTTCCTCTTGGAGGGGCAGGACTGGAGAGGGAACACAGGCAGCCTCCTCCATGAGCAGCAGAGGTGAAATGGGATTTCCAAAAAGAGCCGGGATGCACAACCCAGCTGGTGCGGCTCAGTTATCCCCAGCACTGTCAGCACATGCACATTCCAAGTCTCCTGCTGCCTCGTTCCTGCAAGCAGCTTCAAAAGCAAATATGTGGTGCTCACACCAGCCTGGCAAGCATCTCGCTCTGTGCCTTAATACAGCCAATACAGCAGAGCCTGAGCATCTGCGTGTGCACCAGAGGATGCTTCCAGCCCTTCGCAGGTCAAATAGTTTGTGTGAAACAGCTTGGCAGCAAAGGGAGCTGCAGCAGCTCTCGAGGCTATGGGAACCAGGAGAGAAGGCTGAGATGTTGGGGAGAAACTGTGGACCTCTGGAGGCTCTTCTTGGCCCTGCTACAGATATGCTGCATGACATTAGCTCTACATTTTTTTGCTGAAGCAATGATTTTCGTTTGCTGAAGATGGGGCCCTTCATCTTTTCTGGCCTGGGTTCTTTCTTGGTAGATGGAAAATGCTTCGTTTTCTCTAAGGGGCTCTCAGGATGCATGTCTGTTCTTACCACTGAGGTGCTCCCAGACCAAGGTGATGAGAAACCTATAAAAACAAATCCAGCTCTCTCAGAACCAAGGAAAATGAAATGGGAAACAAATGTTCGCCTCAGATTAGAATAAGCGCAGAGGGATCGCTCCCTCTGTTGAAAAAAAAAAAAAAAAAAGAGTAATTCTGCTCATTTTGGTCTCCATTTGGTGTCAAACTGCACAGCTGTGAGTACTCCAGGGTGAAACGACAACCCATCCCCGAGGTTGCTCTTACGAATACTGCGCCTTCAGAAAGACGACAGTTATAAACAATTTGTTCCTAATTGAAAGAGGTCACATGAGACTGACTTTACAAAGTTTACATAACAAAGAGTAATTCTGTTAAGTAAAATGATTAATTCCTGTCATTGCACATCAAACGGTGCAGTTACAAAACAGTATTGTCTATGCTCGCATTGCATTGAAAGCCATTTTTTCTCCAGTTTCCCTTCCCATAACGCAACCTTTTGACAGAGCCTTAACTCTTTGGTGTTATTCAGCGGAGGAATTTGTGAATGGGAAGCGAGTAGGCTGCCATGGACGTGTGAGATATGTTACACTGGTGTGGTGGCAGGGAAAAGACAACAGCTCTTTAGAGTGGACCCGGCTTACCCAGGGATACAGCGCGATGAGAAATGCTTGCCAGTACAATGCGTTGGTTGTTGCCCTTCCTCGGCACAATGAGGCATTGAGGGAGAATCACAACCCCAAAATGGCAGATTTTGCCTTTGAAACGCTTCCACGGTGTGTTGCGCAGATGTGTCAAGGACCCAGAACAGCAAACGGCTAAGGAATTTGGTGCTTGGATATCCGGGGCAACATGGGTATCTTCACATCCATCACACTGTGTGCTTACAAGTCTGTGGGGTAGCATGCTGGCTGTTCAGAGAAACTGCAAAACCTGGGGAGTCCCTGTGTGATGTGCACAGATCTGATAGGAAAGCCTTTGGCTTTGGAGCAGTTCCCTGTTCCTGCTATAGGGCCGGGTCCAGCTTTGGAGGGAAGGCTGTATATCCATGTGGCTGCATGGAGACCAGATGCACTACTCTGTGCATGGTGATAGAGGTCCTTTGTTGTCCTCAGGACAAACCTGCATCTGTGGATGCTGGAAGACACCTTCCTGACTCACTAGGCAAGGGGCTGGTCTTTGCCCCCGCTGCTGCTGAAGAGCATAGGCAAACTGGGAAAAGGTTGAGATGCACTGGGGTGCACAGCTTTGCTGGCATTGAAGTCCACTGCTGGATTTTAATATGATGCCTCTTGCGCACCACGAAATTTTGTGGTACTCCTTTTCTTGCCTGCTTGTCCCTCTGCTCACCTTTTTATCCCAAAGACAGTCTCCTTCTTGCTTGGTAAGAGCCACAGAGAAAGGAGGTGCTGAGACTGGTGAGGGTATAGGGGACAGGGGACACAAATTTGTGCTTAATCAAGCCATAGTTCTGTAGCTCCTGAAATTCCTTGTTTGTTCAAATAGTTTGGCATTTGCTTGTGTGTAAATCTACCTTTCACCAGTCTATGGAGTATAAGTGACTTTCTTGCAAGAACTTATTCTTGCTCGCTTATTCAATATAGAGCACTTATTTGTTCCCTTCGTATTTTTTCTCATTACAGTCCCTTTCCTTCCCTTTCTCCAGCCTCCCCTTGGGTCTGTCCTTCCTTGCCTGCATTTCAATTCAAAGCCCTGTTGGAGTTTTCCATTCTCTTCTAGGGCTGAGTCACTGACTTCTGTCAGCCTCCCACCATGGATGGCAAAGGGGAGGGGGAAGAGAAAGAAGAAGCAGACAGAAATTGCTTCAAGACCAGCCAAAAGCTGCATAAAAAGGCCCAAATGTTATGGCATCTGAAATAAAATCAGGCGCAAGCAAGCCCTGCCAAATCTCCCTTGAAATGCTGGAAATCTGGAAGTGCTCAGCGCAGCTGAAGAGCAGCTTTCTAGCCTAAATGTCAGTGGAGGGGTCAGGACACATATCCTGCTTTGCAGGTGGGGTGTCCATGCTCTCGGACCTTTCCAGGCACAGCCAGGCTCTGCACCGCTTCCCTGTTGCAAGGGCATTTGCTCTGCAGAGAGATGATGCCATGACACTCAGTTTGGTGGCCTGATAGCCAACATGCCATAGAGCTTAAGTTGATCTCCCGATGAGCACAGAGCGGAGCATGCAAAGGATGGCTGCCCACCTAACTCACTCCCAGCCCCAGTCCTGCCCTGGCATTCTGCTGAAGCCAAGGGAAGAGAGGGTTGGGTCTGCTGCTACACCCTAGTGCTGTCTTCAGCCTTGGTCAGAGTGAGCTTTGGACTCTGACTTTCATAGAGTCCTCCCAACTGGTGCCCAGCCTCCAAGGCATGCAATACTGATATATCCCCTATACAAGTCATCCAGTACCTCTTTCCCCCCATCCCCCATTTTCATGGCAACTGATCTTGTTCCCAATTACTGAGAAAGCTGCCAAGTCTAATTAATCTGTCTGGGATGATGGCAAGTTTCCCTGCGTTGAAATCAGACTCCTTTTTCTAGTAGAAAGCCCTGGGCATGCTGAGCATGGCACCCACAGACCCAGAGCCCTTCCGTTGGCTGTGGGCAGCTCTGCACCTCACTGAGCACTAAAATCATGGGTGCAAGAAGTGCTCAGACTTTGAAATCCCCACCCACAGAGCATCCAAAACTCCCAAAGCCAGGCCATTGCTGCCCCTGTTCAGGTGGAAATGATGGAGCAAAAAGTTCTTCTCCTTCTGTGCCTACAGTAAGACCCACCTCTCCCAGGTCTTTGCCTGGAGAGAGAAGGGTTGATAGTTGCTCCACAAGGACACTTAAGCTAGATTTTGTCCCTGCCTTTATCTTCTGGAAAAGCCTGCTTTTCTCCACTAACTATATGAGTACAGATTTTCTCACCGTCACACCTCCTACATTAAACACCAGCCCCCTCCACACCCACCACCTTGCAGTGTCTTTTGAAGGCGCCGTGACAGACCTTGCAAGGTTTGCTCTTATGGCACTCAGCTCCGAAAGCTTGCAGAGTAGGTGAAGGTTCACTTCAATGTATGTCCACTGAAGTCTACTTTTGCCATAAAAGGCTATCACTGGCAAGTCCCAGGCATTTTCAACACCTCTTGCTATAAATCTAAGCAATTTTAACTGTATTTACTTATTTATTTGTGCCACTAGCTAATCTGTTCTGTTGGGAAAGCAGATTTTATGTTGTTTGTAATTTCGGAGACATTTTTCCATCTCTTTCATGTGCTAAATCACAAGCTCTCTAATGTTGCAATCCATTTTTCTCCAAAAAGTGTTTAATAATGATAGATTAGATTGGCCCTTCTGACAGATTAGATAGGTTTTTAGTTTTGGCCTTTGATGAAATTACAAGGGAGAGCACGAGGCAAGTAGTAAAAAAACGTCCTCGTAGTGAAAGGCTTGACTTCTTATCTTCATAGATTAGCACCCTGCCTCTGCAAACAGCTTCGAGAAAGCTTAATGAGTCTGTGGGGACTGGCCGTTATCGAGAATAGTTGCTCTCCAGGGACTTGAAGGGCAAGGAGCAGCCACTTTGATTTAATGAGTAAAAATATACTGTGCTGCCCACTGCAAGGGCCATTAAACTAAGGAGACCATGGGCTTTCTTACTGCTGCACATACGTTGCCTTCTCTCTCTGTCTCTCACGTACACTTGCTTTAAAACATTTTGAGAAATCCCAGTACAGCCAGTGTAAACAGGACAGGTAAAGGCTGGTGGTTTAAGTACTCAGTTCTGCCTGTGGCTGGGTCTAACCAGCCAGGAAAGCCATGACAAGACTTGAAGTCTGGGATAGGACATGAATTGGCAAACCAGTGTGATTTCCGTCTAATGAAGACAAGTCTGAGGACATCACCTGTCCATCTGCACCTCTCCCATGATATATAATCATGACAGACCAACATGGGCTCTCTCTGCTTGTCTCCATGAGCTGGGTAGAAATTTCAGGAGCTGGAAGGTGAACACACCCCAGTGCACCCTACTGTTGCACCCATGCCTGTGACGAGCTGTGCTCTGTAGATGTCACTAGTATAAAAGGAGACTGGGTACCAGAAGGATACCAAGTGTATGGGAAAGATGAAATCCAAAACCTTTAATGTCCTTTTCAGTTGCAAATGTGTTTTGGAAGGGCCTTAGAGAAAAAGTCCTTGCAGAGAGTCTATGAGGCATAAAATATGCTCGGAGAATGATGCAGGTGAAGTGTTCCCAGGAGGAGCAGGGATGTATCTATTGGGCTTGTAGAAGCTGTGGGTGAGGCACCGTTTAGAGCAGTTTGTATGATTTTGGTCACCCATGTTCAAAGACTTGTGGCTGAAAAGGGTGTATAGGAATTCTGCATGACAGCAAGGCAATGAGGAGTCTGTCAGAGAAGAAGCTAAGCCAGCTTGTTTAGTCTGGCAAAGATGAAGGGTGAGAGGGTGGTCTCTATAAATATACATTGCAAAGCAAAGCCCCATATTTATTTATTTTTTCATTAGATCAGTTTAAAAATGGGAAACTGATTTTGGTTTTTGAAAAATAAATGCAGTAGAGCTCACAGTCATTTCCACATCTCGGTATCCTGAAATTGCTCCATTTTACAGAAGTTTTCAAGTTTTCCCGCTTAGCTTTTATCTTCTTTTCCAGAGGGCCAAGTTCACAGGTAGCAGGAGGTGGTGGAGGGACCAGAGAGGTGGGTCCTGGCAAGGAGGACTGGTACCTACAGGAGCTGTGTGGGAAAACACGCGGTCTCCAGGTGCAGCCTACATACCTCGTGCTTCATGGTTGTGTTTGCTCCTTCATAGCCCAGTTTGGTCACTCGTGGGAATCTGGCCATTGCCAGGCCAAAGGAGGTGTTATCTTCCTGGGTGGACTTTTCTGATCCCCATATCTGCCCATTGCTTCCTCCTGCAGCAAGAACATCACAGGGAATATCTCATGGCAGTTCCACCACAGGCTATCGCTTTTATTTTTAATTGACTCAGAATGTTCTCTTTTCAATGAATCGAAGCCAAAAGGATGTCCTGGGCCTTTGCATTGTGGCTCAGTGCCTTAAGGAACAGTGCTGTCTCAGAGGGGCTGCAGGAGTCCCTTCCCTATAGGGGAGTGGCTCCATTTGCGTCTGGCTGTGTGGTGTGGTGCCCTATAGAAGTGCCATAGCCTGGGAGACCTTATATAGGGCTGAGCTGGGCACAGAGCTGCAAACCCCATGGGGGAGCTTTATAGGGGAGCACTGGGATGTCAAAAGGACTCTTACAAAGCACAGTAGGTGACTTTGCTGAGCGAGGATGCCATCTCCCCGTCTTGGGAATGCCAGCGTTTCTTTTCTTTTTTTTCTTTTTTTCTTTTTTTTTTTTTTTTACCAAAAGAAAGAAAAGATCAGCGTGAAGCATGTGCAGATTTCTGAAGCCGCTCTTGCCCTGCAGCTCCACCCATGGAAACACATGGGGTGTCAGGACAGCATCGTTTCCCTGTGAGGGAAGATGAAACATGCCCTGCTGCAGCAGAGCCCCTGTACATCCCCAGAAAAGGCAGATTCAGCCATCTCTGTACAGAAGTACCTTTTTTTTTTTTTTGATGCAGATGTGGTGTGTCCCTGATCCCGATTCCAGCAAAACTACTAGCTGTTTGATTAGCTGGCTGATGAAAAAAGCAGCTTAACGCCATCACCAAGTCCTTCTCTGAAACAAGCCAGCCTCCGGATTGCAGGCTCCGTTTCACACCCTGGCAGCACCCCCGCGGTGCGCGAGCGCTTCGAGAA
The DNA here is from genome assembly GCA_035590275.1 of Ibycter americanus. Lineage (NCBI taxonomy): Eukaryota > Metazoa > Chordata > Aves > Falconiformes > Falconidae > Ibycter > Ibycter americanus. The sequence continues at coordinate 16,997,329 of JAVJGI010000050.1, forward strand.
ACCTGGTTGTGAAGAGGGATCTGTGCCTTTCCCTCGTGCTCCCAGATTAATTAGAAAAGGCCTCAAACTTCCCAAATGCAATAATTTCCCTGCAATTTTTTCAAATAAGCAATTTATTTTAGAAATAACACCTCAGCCTCAGGGACCTGTTATCTATGCAACTGTTTTTTATTAACTGCGGAGCAGGAATCCTATGGGGCGAAAACATGAGCTTTTGGAAGATTGTAATACACTGCTAATTTGTACTTATTTATTTATTTTACAAAAGGCATGAAAATTGAAAGGCATCCCAAGGATTATTTTAATCTCCTTGCCATACTCTGGGTATTTTGTGTATTCTGGGGAGATCACTTGAAATTTCAGCGACGTCTTCTCATACAAAGGATATGTTATTAACATGCATATTCTTTGGCAGTGGTTCCACATGTTTTTCGAACCAGGAAGGCATTTTTTATCTTGCTTGCATTTGAAAGGTGGAAAAGCTGTTTTTCCATTAGGGCAGATCATCAAGGGAAATACTTCAGGCTGGAAGAAATCAGTCACGGGAGTGTCAATTCAGCTGCACAGGGCCCCAGAGGAAAGCTCGGAGGAGTTTGGCTCCGTCTGGACTTTATCTAACACGGCAGACTGTCCGGGCCTGATGGCTTTTTAGTGTGGTGGGTGATATCCAGGGAGCCTGTGAGGATCTGTGGTGCAAGGTGAGGCTGGTGTGACCGGACTTGGCATGGAGAAAGAGAGACTAAAGCACCAGCTGTGCCGCTGAGGACTTTTAACTCATGACACGTGCTGGCTGAGCCAGGCAGCGGGAGCCTGGCTTCTCCCGGGCTGCACGAGATGCTTCTGGCAAAAGAAGGGGATCAGTTTCCCTGCCACTTGTAGCCCAGGCTGATACAAGCTCCTTGTAACCCAGGCCAGCCCTGCCAAGGTCTACTCTGCTTGAAGGCTTTAACACACGCAGTTTGGGTTGATCTGAATTAATTCAGCTGCTTTCTTTATGTACAAGTCCATGGGCTTTTTTGCTGCGGTAGGAGGATAAGAGTGGGTGGAGGTGCCGTTTTCACCAGCGTGGCTGGATCTGGAAGGGAATTTCTGTCCGCAGGAGGGGTTTGGAGCAGAGACGTAGCAGTGAGGTCCCCACAGCACAGTCGGGCACAGCTCCTGCGGGCACCCTGGCAGAGGGTTCTGGCAGGGCTCTGCCCTCCCGGCACTCCTGGACACCCCTGAGCACGGTTTTATCTTTTGGCCCACAAATGCATGCCGTTGTTTCACTGCTTGCTTTGAGCCGGTAACAAACACACCTGATAATGCCCCACTCCAGTTTTACCAAACTATTTTCTGGGAGTGATCTTGTACATCATCTTATACTGCCAACCTCATCTGCAGCCAACAAATTAATGGTCCCGGCTGGCTCCATTTCTTACCCTACAGAAGAGGCACAGGTGAGAGGGAAGGTGCCAGTGAATGGCCAAAACTGGGTGTCCCGGCAGACCTGCCAGAGATGCGTCCCCCATTTCTCACAGCGTGCAGGCAGTGCCCTCTAGTGCTGTTGCCTTTGGACATCACTGGAAATATTAAAGAGAAAAACTGCAAAGGCAAAGCCCTGGTCCGAGCTGGCCTGGTGGCACAGACAGGCGGATGTAAATCCCTGAGCCAGCACCCTGGGCATGGGGTGGCCATGGTAGCTCTTCTCCCTGGGGGAGCTGCATTGGCAGTGGCCATGGTGGCCAGTGGTGAGGAGATGCTGGGACTACTGTGGAGAGGGGGGATACTGAGAAAAGCCTACTTGACACTGGTATTCCCCCCTGAAGTCACAGGAAGAACTGGGATGTGCACATGATCGGTGGTGGCTCTGCAGGGATGTCCTCTACTGCTGGTCCTCATGTCCTCAACGTGGTGGCCAGGATTTCTGCAGGCTTGTGGCATGTTCACGTTGGGAAGCTCCCACACAACCCGTCACACTCTGCTGCCACTAAACCAGTGCATTTCAGCTAAGAGGTGATGCTTGACACATGCAGCTGAACTCCTGATGAAACAAATGCCATTGGCATAAATGGGAAGAAAAGTTAAAATTGTGTTGAATTAAGAAAACAGCAATGTTAATGTAGATTAGGGACTTCTTTTGTATCTTTCTTCCTTTTCTTTTTTCCTCTAAGAAATGTTTTTTATTTTCTTGCAAGTGCTAAATGTTTTATTGCTTCATTTCCATTTCTTGATTTCACATTGTTTGCTGATGGCTCCCAGCAAATCAGCTCTGCTTTCCAGAAGGGAAAAATGCTTTTTTCTGGATGCGTGTATGTTTAATAAAGAAAAGAAGAAAAAAAAAAAAGCCAAAAAACTCCATGTTACCTCTGTTTTGAAGGAAATTTTCATCAGTACCCTCGGGAGCAGGCGAAAAGCTTTTCTATTAAAACACAATGAGAGAGGAAATTTGATCCATATGATTCACTGCACAGCCTCTTCCTTCTTATTTCTGGCAGCATCCTCAGAGGATGTCTTTTATCTTCATATCATCTTGGCTGACACTAGCCACAATCCATGTACCGCTCTCAACATACCTGAGCACAATCTTGTTGCTGAAAATGCCTCCCATTTCTCAGCAAGGAAGATGTCATTTATTACTTCTACCCCTTTTAGTCTCTGGGGACTGAGCAGAGAACAGGTTTCTTTTGCATTAGTCACTGTAAATACATGCAATTAAAAAATTGCCCACCACTTCTTACAGATGGAGACAAATGGGAATGAACCTACCCTCGGCAGCAGTCCCTTAGGGCAGAATCTGGGCTGGATGAGGTGCTAGTAGCAGAGCTGTGCCGTGGAAAGCTGTCTCTTCTCTGCCCGTCTCAGCTGCGGGCACCATGAAGGCCACAGCTCCAGCAAATGGCCCCTCCACCCACACCCACACAGGTTCATGCAGCCAACTTCAGTGCCAGCAGAGAGATGTCACAGGCGGGGCTGGTGGGCCCCAGAGATGTTCTTTGAAAAGTCATGTTCTGATAAGTGCCTTAATTCTTCTGAATTAACGCAATCTCAATGGTCAAGGCTTTTGTCTTCTCCAAGTTCCAGCTGACTAAATTTCCTCCGCTGAGAGATCCTTTTTGAAACCAAGAGGACCAGACAACTCTTTGGTTGTCACATAAATATCCTGGCCTGATGTCAGAAGAACAAGGATCAGGATATCTCTCCCTGGGATGCAGTGGAAATCTGGGCACAAGTGTTTTGTGGATTTCTGCTGCAACGGATACTCTGATACTTGATCCCCAGGGTAGATGGCGCCTCATTAACAGAAGAGTTTTAAGAGCCACATCCCCATGCCAACATCTTCTTTGCACGGCTAGAAAGTAACTCTTCTTCTAGTGAGCTGAAGTTCTTAGTTAAGACTCATTTTTCCTTAAATGATATTTCACTGCTACAGTAAATGATCAATTTCTGTTCCTTGTAGCCAAGGTCAGGTGTAAGAGAATAATAGGCTCCTACCCTAGCCTTGCACGCGCGTAGAAATGATTTATTGCATTTCTAAAAGAGGATGCTTGACATTTTGAAAATGCAATGTAGTCCAACAGTAATTAAGCAAAAAGTAGACCGCTGAACAATTGATTGCCACTGTCAGCAAAGCCTGATTAACTCAGATGCTTGAAGAACTGTTTCTGCCACCTATGAATTAAAGGTTAGTAATTAAATTTATGGGCCATGGCCACTGTCTCTGGCTGGTACTTCATTTATAAGGGTCCCAATGAAGAATAATCAGATGGAAAAAATGCAGGTTGTTAACTCAAAGGCTTTTCATTGAGAGACAGGGTGAAAAGTTCCTGAGGACTGTGCCAGCCTACACTCAGCGTGATGCAGCAGTATCAGCCATCAGGGGACTTGCCTGAGGTGGCCAGCAAAGGCACGTCTGGCAGGACTGATGCCCGATGTGGTGATGGAGCCATGTTCAAACTGAGAAGCAGGAGCTTGGCTTGAACAGGAATTTTATTTTGAAGGGGTGAGCATCAGTAACTTCTATCCCACTCGGAGCCTTCAGGGTCGGTTCCTGATCCACCAGCCCAACTGCACAATGTTAAGCTTAACGCAGAAGTCACTGGTTGAGTTGTCCCAGTGATGGGAGAGGCCAGAGGGTGATCACAGGAGCCTTTCTGCAAAGCAAGCTGGTTATAATCACAGCTGGTAACAGGGAGTTTATTTTGGGGCCCACCTCGCCACTGTGCAAAACAGGTGACGGACAGCAGCTGTCAGGAAAAATTGCTGAACCGTAAAGACAAGGGTCATCTCAATGTTACCGAGGCCCCATATTTCAGGTCCTCCCTTGTGCATGCTGAGCAACATGAAGGGCTCAAGGGAATTTTCCATCCTTTCAAAGACCCAAATTTAGGGCTTAGGTGTTCAGGGTTTCAGGCCCCCCTTTGGGCTGGGGCTGCCTCATCTGGGACCCACCGACCCCAGGGTAGCCGCAAGGCAGAGCTCGTACCCAGCCACTGGATTTTACTGCAAAGCGACAAACATCGCCGTGAAAACAACACTTTGGGGTTTGGTGAAGCCATCGTTTTTGTGCTAGATTTGTGAAAGCTGTGTCTTCACCAGAACGGTTTATTGCGTGCCTGTTGAGGTTAATCCTTCCTATTTGAATAAAGTTGATATAACTGTGGTTGACAAATACTGACTCTTATGCAGGTTTGGGTTCCCTCCATCACCCCGCCAGGGGTGCAGCCTGCAACTGTCTTGTGGTCCAATGCACTGAGAGTTGGTCGCTAAAGCAGGGAGTCTGTGAATAATTCCGTGTGGTGAAAATGAAAAAAAATAAACTCATTTACAAGTGGCTATCAACAGGATAAGCTCGTGGCACAAATCTGCTGTTGGCAATAGAAAGCAATAGAAAGGCACTTCTGGAGCTGGTTGCTCAGCGGGGTTGGAGGGGTCTGTGTTGGAGGAGAGGGAGGGTGCTCCTGCTGTGCTGGTGGTGCCGCTAAGCCATGCTGCTGTGCAGGGTCATGGAGGTTCTCCACCTGCCCCAGCTCAACGCAGAGCATCTCAGGGACATCCCATGCACAGGAGCATCCAGGGACTGGGGACACGGACAACGACTGACTCTGTTTCCATGTTTGAGTGCAGATACCCAAATTCTGCCCTTTCAGGCACTGCAAGGAGCTTACATGAGCATGCAAAAACTACAGCAAAGCACCTGATGGGCAAAACCTGAATCAGGCTTGTGCCCAAATCAGCCATCCTCCTGCTACCCTCCATCTGCAGGGCATTGTAAAAGCTGATTATTTAAGGAGGTTTTGGTAAAGGCCTGAAGTTTTGTTCCTGCACAGAACTTAATGGGTGTTATTTGATTGCTTTGACAGTCTTAAGCATTGTTTCTGCAGCTTTTTTTCCCACCACTAGGTTGTCATTCTTCATGAAAGCAACTTGAATTTAATTGAAAGGCTGTGTCGGACTCCTGCAGAAGTGCTTTTTAATATCATTTTGACATTACAATAAAATAATAATAAAAAAATCAATGCATAATAATTTCTGCAATCTGCCACCCTCTTTGGTCAAACTTATCCATAACAAGCTAAATAATAGTAAAAAAACCCACTGCTTCTATGAAGACCCAACTCTGCTTGTTGCACATTTAAGATTTCTGCAGCCTTTTCCTCCCATTCCTGCCAATCTTGACAGATACATTTAAAATCCTTGCACTTCACGGACAGCAAATGGCTCCTAGTTTCAGCAGCTGAAAGAGCACAGTGTGATCACAGAACACAGACCTGCAAGCCCTCCTGTGCGTTCAGACGCTGCTTCCACCATGCATGGCATGTTTCTCAGCATGATTAGGATTCACACTCCCTTGCTGGTGCGAACATGCAGTATCTAAACGTGCCCATTGCCACCAGGTTTGCACTAGTACAAGTTACCTCTCCTGCTAACCACATCTCTGCAGTTACCAGTGCTGTTTCTCAGCACGGTTGCCAGCAGCTGAGACATGAAGCATTTATGCTGTTTGCAGGATTTGGATTGTGTTTGCCTGGTGGCACTGGAAATACCTGTTATTTGTGAAGGAGCTGAGCTCATTCCTGTGTGAGCAGGTCTTTGCTGACATGCTCATATCTGGTTGAAAATAGAGTGCCCAAAACTGGAATCCAGAACTGATTTTACTCCTGAATTTCAAAGAGAATAGGAGCATTGAAAATCCTGTCCAGAACCCAAAGTACTACTTCCTCTGCATCTAAACAGCAGAACTGCTTAATGGGATCTCTTGGATCCAAACCAGCAGAAATCTCAAGGGATTTTTGATGATTTGGGGTTAAATATATTAGGGCGGTTGGGAATCTCATACAGCTGGCTTTCAGACTTTGTCCTTGCACTCCTCCTAACTGAAACCTGCACTGAACTCATCTTTATTCTCCATCTAAGTAAGCCGTTGAACCAGTCTCCTTAAAAAAAAAATGGTGCTTTATGGAAAAGAACAGAAAAGGGACAAGAAGACTTGCCACCATTAACTGAACATTGCATGACTGGTTGTGCCCTAGTAAGTCTCAAGGGTAAGGATGGTTATCACACAAGTAGTTAGGATAGCAAATATTCCTTAAAGTCTCTTTCTTCTTAAAATATATTTGGACATCCCAGGAAAATGAAGCAACATGACCTGGACTGGGGGGTGTGCAGCTGTGGTCTATAGGATAGTTGTGGTCCATCCATTGGCACCTCTAGGACCACTCTGCTTGGAGGTATCACTGATGGAGCTTGATGACGAGCACACACAGCACTCATCTCACACCACAAGAACATGAAAGTGTCCCCATGGAGAAACCTGGGGTGGCCAGGGTCACGTGGCTGGGGCAGCAGCATTCACTCATGCAATCTGAATGGGATAAATAGGCAGTGTTTCGTATTTCCATGGTTTTGTATACATTCACACAGCCATACTGAAAGGAGAAGAAAGAATTATTTATGATGTGTTCTGAAATATAAATTATTTCAAAGTCAAAGCTCAGCGTAATTGCTGCTGAAGTAGATCCAAAGGTTGGCATTATGATTAAATAGCGCTGCTGCCTTTTAGGGGAAATCTAGTTACAGACAAACAACATGGAGGTCAGCAACAAAATATAATTCAATTCTTAGCTATGAATTAATGAATGTGTTTTAGATTAATTTAAATCCACAAAGAGACTTTGTGTTGCAGAAATATTCATTAGGAAGTTTACCAGATTATTCCTCTGGCAGGGGCTCAGCTTTCTGCGCTCCTCCAGGTGAACCCACTTCTTGCAAAGCACAAAGAAAGTGCTGGCTATCCTTACAAAAGGCATCTGTTTTGGTTCTCTGATGCTTTCCCTCCTTTGCAGCTGACCTGTACAATGCCTGCTGTTGCCCACTGCACTCTGAATAGGATGTTTGTGGTGTGCACCAGCAGGATGAGAGACTGAGGGTTGTTTGAGCTCAGCTTGATTCAGCAGCAATGAGATAATTGTGAAATGGAGCAATAAAAAAAAAAAAAAAAAAAAAAAAAGTTTGGAAAAACCAACCACAGACCAGGTGTAATATTTCCACCTTTTGCTCTGGGAGTATGGCCTCTCTGCAGGAGAGAGCGCAGGCTTCAGGGGGGCTTAAGCGTGCCCTTGAATGTTTTCTGGAATAATGAAGCTCTTCCCAAGCAGTATTTATGGGTGTATGTGCAGGAAATCTTTTGAGGTTATTTGGAACCTCTTTTATGTGATGATAGTCTCTGGCCGCCTTCCTAATCGTGCAAGGAAAAGAGCTGATATAGCCAAGGACCATCCAGGGGAGGAAAATAAAACGCTTTCAGCGGTCACAAGAGGATGGAGTGGGGACAAGTCACACCAGTAGGTTTACAACCCTGCCAAGGGATGCTGAGCATCAGTCCTGCCTCCAGGAACGGTGCTGGAGTGGGAAGGGCCCTCAACCCACCACCCCTTCCCCAGAGGGAGCTGGGGCTGTGAGGACTGTACTGGCAGGACATGAAAGCAGCTCTAACACTGCCTTGGCTTCACTGTCCCTGTCATGGTGGTGGAGGAGGGAGGGATGGCCAGGCCAGAAGGCCACCCGCTTCCTTCCACCTCCTGTGAACTTAATTTGCTTCTTCCCAGTACTGGAGGGATTTATGATGTGCCTTTACAGGGGCAGAAAGCTGTGCTTGAAATAAGATGGACAGATCCCGCTGTCCTTACTCTGGCTTCTATGGCTTTGGATTGCAAACCAAACCATGAAAAGTACACAGGGCACAGGAGAAGAGAATAGCACCTCTCCAGAGTGAAATATTTGGATATGGAGAGCTAGGTCAGCTCACCCCAAAAAATAAACGGCTCTGAGCTTGCTGCCACCAGCTGCAGAGCTGCTGCTAATGGAGATGGACCGTCTGTGCTCAGCCCACGGTACCTGCTCATGGTGTGCACGAGGGACCTTAGGGGTGGCTCGGGGGGGGGGGGTTCATTAGCTCGAGGGAGCTGGAGCTTCCTCCTTCCACCCAGACCTGCAGAGACATGCTAAAAGGTGAGTTGTGGGGGTCTCTGGCTGTCCTGCCCCCCCAGGTCCCTGCACACTGAACACACCGGTGCTTTCCTGGGAGAGCAAGGGAGGCAGCGTGGGCCTGCGAGTTCACCTCCTGTGGCTCGTTTGGAGCGGATCAGAGTGGGTGGATTAGGAAGAACTCACAGGAGGTGACTACGGGCCCAGCCCAGCTCCGGGAGAGGCAGGCACAGCGGGATGGGCTCCTGCCTGGACAGTCCCAGCCTCTGCGCGATGGGAACCACTGTCTTCTGACCTGGGCATCCCAGCTGGACTTCTTCACGTTAACCTCCGAGTGCTCAAGTTCTCCTGCTTGCTCTTTTCACTCCTCTGACAGAAGTGGTACGAGAGGTGAATGTGCTCTGACACCCTCCCTCGTGGTTCCTTCTCATTCACCAGCACAAGAACAGCAGATTTCATTTCCTTCAGTCCCCAAATAAGTGAGACTTATTGCCAGACTAAGACACTTTAGATAAATCCAAAGTTATAAATCCTCCTCTGGATATTTCTCACTCTGGAGAAATGGTATTCACCTTTTTCCTCCTCATCAGCTCCTTCCACTGCATTTGCAGCAATGACGGCGTTTTCCCTCAGCTGTAATCTGGTGTTTGAGCAACTTCACTTTTTAACTCAAGTACAAATTGTCTGAGCAATTTGCTCTTTGATTTCAGATCAGCTGCTCTTGACAGAAGTGCTTTGCTTTTGTCGTACTCCTTGCTTTGTAAAATGTTAGTGGCTGAGGCTATGTGTATGTGTATTATTTGAACATCTGGATTTTTATGACTTGGCATCCCGCTCTCTAATTAACAGCGATGTAATAGAGCCTGTGCAGGAACCTCCAACACACAACTACTGGCCACCACCCACCCTTGCTTGTGACATTGCTTGGTGCTCCCAAAGCACTGCAGACAAAGCCTGCTTCCAACTCCACCTACCTACTAATATGAAACACTTTACTCCATGTCCTAAACATAGCTTGATCGATTTTTTCTCCAATGCAGTGCTGCTTTTTATGTTGGTTTTTTGTTTGGTTGGTTGGTTTGGTTTGGTTGGTTTTTTTAAGCAGAACAACTTTTTTCTTTTCCTGTGGCTTTATATGGTTTGTTTCAGAAAGCTGCCCTGGCCTTGGGTAGCCTCACCCTTCCCAGCCCTCTGCTCCAGATGGTTTTGCTTTCCTGCAACAGCAAGATCTTTGGTCACAGAGACCGGCAAGTAACAATTCATAAGCTGTTTTTGGCTTCCTTTACCTCACAGTCAGAAACCAGGGTGGAAATGCATTTATTATGGACAAGTTTTAGCCATTAAACTTGGGACCCTGCCTTCCAAGCACTGCGGTAATTTCTCACTCCTAGGTTTCTCTCTTTGCTTATAGTAGGGAATCAGCTGCAGCAGTTTAGGATGCTCAGGATGTGGCTTCCTTCACCCTTGTGCATGCTCAGGCCTCAGGGAGCAGGGGGAGACTCTTCCATACTCATAAAAGGTGATTTCCAGTCATTGCCAACTCAGTCCTGGGGTTTCTGGAAGGCTCTCTCTTGGCTGAAGATGGGCTTTTTTTCCAGGCACCGTTTACACCATCCCTGGGGCCCCTGTACAGAGGTCACAGGATGGAAACCCGTCCTGGGGTAAAGAAGCAGGTGGACTAGGGCATGTGTATTCTTCTTGTATGGCAGCTCTGATAGCTGCAGTTTGAGAACAAGATTCATTGCTGGCATGAAATGGTAGAGATCAAATGAACTCAGATAATATCTGCTTGAAATGAGATGCTACTAGTTTCCAAGCAGCAGGAAAAGCAGCTGAATTGTTTGGGTGAAGTTTTTCTTTCTGAGCACTAAGAAAGCAGCAGAAAGAGGATCATGAAGGCAAGTCTGCTTATACTGCTTTTGGGGATAACAGCCCAAATCCTCTCCTTTGAGATTTAATTCAGCTTTAATTCAGTCGTGAGTCCTAACCTCACTCTTTCTGGGTGCTGGAAATTATTTGTCTGTAACCTTTTTACCAGATTTCCTTTCCTAACCTAAATGCCACGATAGCATTTGAGCTGTGCACCTGTTCCCAGCAGAAGCATTTCACTCCACTTCCTAAACAATAATTTAATATCCTGATAGTCCCCAGGATAAGTGTGTGTGCCTGTTATCAGCATGTATCTACTATCTATTACCTAAATATGTTAAAGGGTCAACGTGATATTTGTAACCCTGTCCTCTAATGGGCCCCACGCTGGAAGGAAGGGCCTGTGTTGACAGTGTTGCCAATGACTGAACTAGATGCTTGATTCAGACTGAAATTTCTTAAGACTCCTATAATTTTGAAGAATTTGGGACTAAACCCATACTAAGCAATAGAAATAAATCTATAACTAAAGCTTAAACCACAGTGAGAGGAAACACCAAGAGCGTGAATACTTGAAATAAGTGAGTGTGAATATTTGAAATAAGCAGCACAACATAACAGGTTCAGGATATAGAGGTTTTGGGCTTATGGCAAAATCCGTAAAATTAATTGAACCAGGAATGAGGCTAGTGACTCCAAGGAACAGATGCAGCAGAGAAACCTTGGGTAGTTAGTTGTTGCTATAAAACTGTAGCCCAGCTTCTTTTCCACTCCCAACCCTCTCTGGAGGACAATCTCCTGGTGTCACTGTGTGTCCCCTGCAGCATGGAGGCCACTGTCACCGTTACCGAACATTGGATGTTGTGGCTCTTGCAAGTCAATTAACTGGGAGATAGAGAGGGAAGCGGAAAGACTGTCCAATGGAAAACATGTCAGTTCGAGATATCTCACCTGCAACCGAAGAATTCCCAAAGTGTGTAGTGCTTTTCTCTCCAAGGGCACTTGGCACCTGGAGACCATGGATGAGATTTTCACCTCCACTGCTGCCAGCCCTAGCAGGACTGTGCACTTAAATTTAATAGCTTGATTCCTGCATGTTTAAAGGAGACATTTTTATCTTGGATGATAATCAGTCGAGCGGATGGGAAAGGTTGAAGCAGCTGCTGGTCCAGGGAGCACATCTGGAGAGCTTGCTAGGCTCTCATCGGCTGCCAGCTCCCCACCTGATCAGGCCATGCTGATGCCTTGGTGCATCCCTCAAAGGGCATCTTGCACTGACTCTGGTATCAGCCTTGGTACTGGGGGGCGATGCCTCCCATTTCTGGAGCTTGAAACTGCCAAAAGCTTATTTGCCTTAAATGTAAGAGTTTTATTGCCAAATTTGCAGATTGTGGGCTCTGTGTGTGTGTTCACTGACCTCTCCTGGCCAGACCCAGGATGCTCGGCTGGGCTGCACCAAGCAGCTTGCAGAAGCCAAGTGCCCCCGAACACCCACCTGGGGTAGCATTCCCACTAGGCAAGCAGCGATAGGGTTGACTTCCAGTTAAAAGGCAAAAAAGTGGCAGAGGCAGACCTTTGGGAAGATGCAGGAGATCTTTAATTAACAAACTAAATGTGTCTGTGATTGTGAGTAAACCACAGCATGCAAGCGGTTATTATTGCAGCAGTAAACCACAGTGTAGGACCCCAAACAAGGGAGACCTGGAAACAATCCAAAAATCCATCCCAATCCCACATTCCTTATTGGGGAAAAATTCAGAGTGAAACTGGGGGCTGCAAAACCATTCTTGTGAGGAAACTGGGCAACCTTGGAAATACTGAAGAAATAAGTGTAAGGGGAAAAGGAGACTGTCCAGGAGGTTATCACATGTATTGGGGAGGGCGTAATCTGCCAAAGGAATCTGGTAACTCTCTTAGCTGCACAGTGTGGGACCATTCATAAAAACCTGTATGAAAATGACTGTTATTGTGCAGTTGTAGTAAGAGTTCAAATAAGAAGCAGTTATTTTCCTGACAAGATAAAACCAAAATCTCTCTGTTCTTATGGATTTTCACAATTTCCTCTTATTTATGCAACCCCCTCAAAATACCTCACTCAACTGGTATTTCTCAGCTGAACATTTCAACACCTGCCACCTTACAGGCAGAGTACCATTGCTGCCAGCTTGCATTTGCTTTCAGGAAGAGGCTGATGATGAAGTGATGCCTCTTAGGTGGCTCTCCAGCAGCCCCAGGGCACCACTCATCCCTCTGCAGCTCCCTTGCATACCACTGCTCTGGGTCCAAACAGACCCAGACTTTCCTTCTCAGCCTGCTTTCCTTTTTTTTTTTATTTTCCCTGCTAGAAAACAAGGAGGATCAGCTAAGCCTATAGCTTCAATTTCAATTGGTGCTTTCTGATTTTTTTTATATGCCTTCTGCTGCTATGCTAAAAGTGGGTTTCCTTTGTGTGAGAAAGCCTTTGTTTGCTTGAAACAGGTTTTTCCCACCCCTGCATAAATACCACTTTGAAAAACTGCATCGCAAAACCCGCAGCATTGGGATTTTAGAAAGAGAGCCTGAATGGCTCGGAACTTCACATAGCTCTGCAGTGAGGAGAGCACGGCTTTCATCTGACAGGCTGTTTAAGGATGGTTTGACCTCTCTCTTCCTTTACATGCTGGGAGTTAACTTCTCCTGTAAGTGTCCAGCATAAATTCTTTTAATGCAAATTTCCTTGTCAAAACTACAAACAGACATTTGATCAAAGGTCAGCTCTCCTTTGTGTTCCTGTTTGATATAGGAATTTCTATTTCATCTTTGACTGTCATGGTCAGTTAAGGGAACTGTAGCCTGATGGGAAATTACTCATGCATTTCATGTCATCTCTCCAACGAGGCATTTTTCCCCCCTTTCATATCTTATGGGTATTTTAATTTGAATATGTTTTCATTTTTTAATGGAATAGTTAAATTAGCTTAGAAAATGTAGCGGTATGACACTGAAAATTGTCTGCTTTTTAAACTGAAGCTCAATTTACTGCTATTTGATACCCTGGGAGCTGATCAAATGATTATTATTCCCTTACTGCTGGCTTTATTTCACGCTTAACTTGTGGATCTTTTTTTATGGGGCAGTGCCTGAAGAAAAGGAATTGCAGCAAATGGAAGGTTTTAGAAAATTTTGTATTTACTTCTTCGGGTTCCTTGGCTTTGCTGGATCCAAGAGTGCATGGGGACCCACGTAGCTGTGGCACCAGAGCCCACTTGGACCTTGGCGAGCACAGTGGGCTCAGCGGAGGGGTACCAGTCCCGTCCTGCCCCAGTGTCAGGGTCTTGGGTCTCTGAGCAAGGGACACTGCAGGGAACTGCCACACTGAGATTTGGGATGATGCAGAAAGTAGCTAGGGAGTGAATGCAAAGCCCCATTTCTATCCACACTGACTTTCCCAGGAGGTATTTTCTTCCTTTCTAGAAGTGGTTTCATGGTTTAACTAGTCTACACTAGGTTGTTCAGGCTGTTTGCCTTTCCAACCTCCCCCAAGCCCATCTGCCTATTGACTTATGGTCCCTGTTGCCCCATTAGCTTTGCACCTGAGTCCCACGATGAGATTTAACATCAGGGCACCTTTGGGAGGCAGAGAAATTGCAGTTTACAGCTGTGGCCCTCGGGTTGTCTCCAGGGATGTAAAAGAGTGACTCTCATGAGGCTTCGAGGTGCTGGACCTACGTGATTTGCTCAAAACAGCAAGGGATGTTTTTGCCAAAGCATGGAATTGAGCACAGCTCTTCCCACACTCCTAACCAACATCCTAATCCCCATTTATCATCCTCTTGCAATTTTTTTGGAGCTCTTGACAGTGTGTAAAGTCAAGCCCACGTCTAAGTCCTTGTAGGAATAAACCACTGCTACTGTATCCCTTCAGTTATGCCTATGCAAGGGCACAGATGTGTTTGTGTGGCTACGGGCATGACAAAACCCTGGGGACAAGTGAGATCTGAGGACCAAAACCCCAATTACAATTACTGTACAGCTGTCCAAAACTAAGGCCGCTCTGGGGGTCCCTGCCTGTTGATAAGTTCTGAAATCCAGCCCCTCTGGGGTTTTTGCTAACATGCACCATGATTGCTACTTAAAATAAGAACTGAGCCATAATCCCATCTAATGAGCAGGGTGGTGGAAGTGGTTATCACTGTGCCCCTGGGAAAAGTGGACTTAAAGCAGATCTGTGCTGCAGGGGCTGAGACAGACAGCAGCCTGAACAACTGCCTTGGGACTTCCATCTGTGAAGCTGCCCAGACCAACTGCTGGGCCACGCAAAGGCTGCGATGCATGTGTGCATCACTGCTGAGCAGCCTGCAAGCAACAGTGGGCATCCAGGAGAATAACGTTTAGGATATAGCCTTAAACTTAGCTTTATCGCTACCCCTCAGGAGAGATCCTGAAGCATCTCTCTCTCTGCAAATCTGGGCCCTGGATCTGTAATTGCTGGTGAATTGATTCAGCTGCTTTTAGTGCTATGCAGTCCAGTGAGAAGCTGTGGCTTTCCAACCTGTAGACAGCAAAAGGGACCATGGTGAATGAGTCCTTCCCCTGCCATCACTTAAAAAATTGATACCTGGGCTTGTTGGTTTGATTCCCTACCAAATATAATTGTCTTCTGAGGGAATAGGAGGCCACAGGCCCCCTCTCTTGGGATGTCACCTCGGTCTTGAAGCATCCAGGAATGGCGGGACAAGAGGCACGAACATCACATTTGTCAGTGATCCCTTTGAAATAAATCACTCCTTCCTGTACCAGAAACACTTCTTATAAATCAGAAACACATCACCCCTGCTAGCCTGATTCTTGCCAGGGTTTAGTTCTCAGGAGTACCCAAGACTTAATAAGCAGACAGCTGGCCCTGGGGCCATGGAAGGGGATCCCTGGTGCTCCCTGGGGCCTGACTCTTCCCCCAGGCCCGTGTTGGTGCACAAAGGGTAACTCCCATGGAGAAAGCTCTCACGCTGATGGCAAGTGCAAAGGAGCCTTTTCCCAGATCACCGCTATCTATTTTGTTTTCCTGAGATTTAAGCTGATGAAAATACGCAGAGCAATGCATCATTGTCAGGAGAAATTGCATGAGATATCTGGAGACGGTCACCTAATTAACACCACTAATGCCCCCTAGGTGGTTCTGAAATAACCCAGTGCTGCGGACAGTTGTGTGTGTGCTTGCAGGGAGCCAGGGCGGAGTGGTGGCACCCAGTGCTGTGGCCGGGCTCCCACAGCTGGGTGGCCCTCTGTGCCCGCTGTCCCCAGCAGCCAAGCACTGGGCTCAGCCCCAAACGCTATCTCGAATCCAGGCTTCTGCAATCCCGTATGACAAATGCTGCTCTGGCAACCTGGAGTCAGCATCACACTGGGAAAGGGAAGAAAGTATGTTTGAAACTTGAACTTGTTAAGTCATGGTCAGCATGCTGGGACAAAGGGGGAGCAGGGCTGGCCCCTGGGACTGCAAAAGTGCAAGGGATATTTGTATGAATGCTGTCTTTTAGTGAGGGAGATGCTGTGGTTACAGCTTAGAGCTTGTAGGGTACCTGGGGGTTGGCAAACCTGTGTGGACAGACGAAAGACAGATCAGGAAAATGCTGAAAAACAGCAACAAATGACTGTGGAAGAACCATCCTCTCTTCTAAATGATTTCCCTTCCTCAGTAAGGAAGCATTTGGGCTTTAATAGAATGTTGTTTTCATACAGAAGACTACTTAAGACCAAGGCTTGGAAGACCTAATCATGACTGAGCCACTGCATCTTCCTCCCCACACGGCTCCAGTTTGAGCTCCCAGAGACTCGAACTTCTCCCTCTGCTCTGTAGCTTTGCAAGCCTTCCCCTTCCATTAGCATTTCCCCATGGCTCTGCTGGAGCAGGATGACCACAGCTGCTGATCCATAACTCACACTGCTAGACTGGATCTCTTCTCAGCAAAAAGCCTTTTAAGCAATTGATCTTCTTTCTTACATCTCCTTCTGTTATCTTCAAGTACACAAGTTGGTTCCTTTTAGACAGAGATGGACACGAGGCTGCTCAGATGTGCAGAGCTGTCCCTTGCCAGGGAAGACTTTGTCCTTCCTCAATGTCTGGGACCAAATCACCTCTCGTTTATCCAGCTTGAGTGAACGCAACTTCAGCCTGCAAAGTCCCAGCTCTCCTCCATCGGGTGACAGTGACACCAGATGGCAGCAGTGGCCTTCGGATCCCAGCAGCTCTGCCAGTTCTGTGCAAAGATGCAGGCAAGTGTTTCTTTGTATCCCAGATATTTTGAGGACAGCTTCCCTCTGTGCTCTCCTTCGCTGGGGCTCAATCAGCATCCATATGGGCTGTCAAAATATAATTGCACCGAGTATCTATATGCTGTAGTTTTTTAGTGTGTGAAAATGACACACAGACTCCAACTTAAAAAGTCAAGAAAGAAAATCTGTATCTTCAGCTGTGCTTTAATTAATCATTTTGTCATGGCCTTGATGGCTTTAGTGCTGCATTGGCAGGTGAAAGCAAACATTAGGATTTTTGAAGGTCACAGGGATTTTTGGGTGCCTGGTTGAAGTGACTGCTAACTCTGATCATCTGTTTTCTGAGGGGCTCCCAGTTGATCACTCAGGACTTGTGGCATCCCACATCGTTGACCCTTGATCTCAAGAGGGTTTGGAAGATTTTGGATGGTGCTGGCTGCATTGTTGCAGAGTTTCCTGCTTGCTGTGCTACAGAGTGGGTCCTGCCACTGTCCCTCCTGCCAGCAAAGTTCTCAGTGTGGTAGCATGGAAACCATGGCAGAGACCAAGGGCTGGCCCAGGAGGCCACAGGCTGTGTCAGGAAGTGGGTTTTTGGTGATGCGTTCACCTAGCAAACCAACTTTGCGGGTGTGAAATATGGGGCCCTGTGCAATGCTCCCCAGGCAGAATCGCCTCAGCCACTGCAGGCCAGGTGGGAGATGGGGTGCAGGGTGTGTGTCCTATGCGAGAGGCCAACTACAAAGCTGTAAAGGGGAGGAGAAATCCTCACAAGTCAGGTAAAGATGGCTTGATTTGGCTGCCTGCATCTCAGAAGAATTTCAGGACATGTGATGAACCATACCAACATGCAGCAAAGCAAAATACTGCTTACTCCACTTTTTTTTAATAAATAAATCAATTGAAGAAAGTTACATTAATTCTCTGGGCAGCAGTTTATTCTCTCATTTAAAACTACTGTGTTGTAGTGCTTTAATCTCCTGAATGAGTTTTGTTTATGACGACACACAAATATTTATTGATTTTTTTATTGGCCTGGGGGCTATCAATTTACCTGTTAGTCACTGGATTACTCCAGGAATTAGGGTACTAACTGCAAACAGAAAAAGAAAAAAAACAAAACCATCTTGGCTGATTGATTGTTCTGTGTGTTTGGGCAGAGAGTGCCAGCAAAGAGAAAGAACGGAGCTAAATCCCATTGGCATGGGGAAGACTTGCTTCTGATGGACAAAAATGGAGAAAGCAAAGTGAGTGCTGACAGCAGCCCTGTCTGCACTGGACAGGCTGCCTGGCCGTGCTCATTCTTTGGATTTCTGAATGGTACCAAAGCCCAATTAAAATGGTAGTAAGTAATTCACACTGGCACACTTTAAAATAGTGAACACTTTAAGCAGCCTGGCAGTGAGAAGAATTCTGTTCAACAGTGGAGATAGACTTTTTAGGTTAAATAAGAGAAACACTGAAATAGCACAGGAATCCTGCTAATATGCTTTTTTCTCTTAGATACTAACAACTGCATTTTAGCCTTTCTGCTACTCACATTGACCTGGTTTGCAAACAGAGATAAACCATTTCAGCTTAATTTATGCAGGGCAGTGACCCAGGACAGGAGATCTGGGTTAAGCTTTCTCTCAACCTGTGGCCAAGAGCTTGGGAAAATTCAAATTTTAAGCAAAATCTCTGCAGTCAGGAAAATCTCAGAAATGCCAGTAGTTGTGGATCACAGACTTAGTTTCTTTATCCACTTCCACTACCCCTGAGCAAACCACTGGATTGGTTTCTAGGTGTGCCCATCGCAGCCAGGATGAGCCTGGAGGGGCCAGGAGGGGCTGGGATACACACTTCTCAAAGTGTTATACTGGAACATGAAGCCCTTTCAGAAAGAACTGGCAGTGTCTGCTACACACTAATATCTTGAAAACCTGATTAAGCTCGCTAGATACTTTTGCCATAGAAATAAGCCACCACCTAGAGCAGAGACCACATTATGGCAGCCAGGCTGAGTGGGCTGAACCCTGCTCTTGAGTTACCAGCACTTACAACTGGCTGTATAACCTGAAAACAACTGGAAGCACGTGAACAACATTGTGTGTGTTCCTAACTGAAAGAGGAGCTTGCACTAGCTTTGGATAGCAATAGTGTTTCAGTTTTGCAACTTGGGATGCTAAGAAGGTGCTGCAGCATATTGCCTTGTACTAACATGAAGCAAAAGCTCAGCAAAAAGTCTGTGAACCAGATAAGATTGATTAAACAATTTCTAACCAACGGGGTTGCACATAAAAATTTTATTAAAACCTCAAGTGCTAAATTTATTTCCTGGGTCTGTCACCGCTATCTTTTTTTTATTCAGTAGTGATAATTACTACATTAGAAATTAAATGAACCTCATATACTACATCTTTCAGACCTCCTAGGAGAGTTGTGAAAGTGATTTAGGGAAGTGAATTTGCTATTGTGCCTAATCAAGTTACAGTAATTGTCACCTATAATTTTAACTTGACTGCTATGTGTTTAATTGGAACCTTTACCTTTGTTTTTTTGTAACTGAGCTTCTCTCTGACTGTTTTTCTACTTTCTATCCCCTCCCAAAACCCACTGACAGAGAACAAATCATTGCATACAGCTGTGCAGTTAAGAGCATTGCTGTTTGCTACCACATTGGCTTCTTCATCAACCTGATGTGTTGTAGCATCAGGTGATTCTCCTTGCGAGACCAGCACCAGGTTGTCTCCCTTGAGATTATAATCACAGCTGTATAGATATCAGTAGCAATAAAGGGACTTTCTGGCCCTAGATCCTTAACAGGACGGCAACTATTGCAGTACTCTGGGGATCACAAAGTTAAGCTAAGTCCTAGGACTGCCTTATGTGTGTTGGGGTAAAAGCCAGTCCCCTGCAGAGCTACTAAAATATCTGTAGTTCTTTCTGAGGGTGCTGACTTTCAGCAGCACAGAGCCAGGCTGATATGGCTCCGTGTGGCCCCTGGTTCTGTACATGTTTGGTCAGAGATACTTCCAGGGTCTTGCTGCCCTGCTCTCTGTCTTGTGCTTCAGAGATGCTGGGTCAGGTGCAGCCACCTTAGAAAAGCCTATTAATGAGTCCCTTATCCTGATGCCCTCAATGAGGCTGCAGCTTGTTTCCTCAATGAGCTCTGCAGGGCAGCAAACTGCCCAGCAAGCCAAAGGGCTTACAGGACAGCACCAGGGGGCCTGCAGGTGAGTGGCAAAGTAAGATACAGTGGAGCAAAAGGCATCTCAATGCTTCTCAGCAAGACCCCAAGCTACCTAAGGTTGGAAGCTGGGTTAAGGGTAGGCCTGTGGAGGCTGCTAATGCCTCTTCCCAAACACACACAATTTAATTCACAGGTTCCCTTCTGTGGTCTGAGACCTGGGCAATTGCTCTGGTCACTCAGCTTTAAAACAGGCCTGCTTGTGTCTCCTTCCCTTTTCTTGCTAAAGAAATGTGTCTATGTGCATCCATATATGACTTCAGCCTGCAAGGAGACAAGGTTTCTTCTGGATTAAGGGAAAATGGTGATGGTTATGAGCATGGAAACTCTAAATGGTTCATCTGATCATTGATCTTCAGTCCTCCTGGATGCTTGCCCAATATCAGATTGAAGAATGGGGCTGTTTCTGACCATACCCATTCAACATCATGTAATACTTGCCCCACTGGAATCACATAATACCTAAAACCTGTTCAATTTAGATTGGGATCAGGGCCCCCATTTTTACAGAGTCTGTTATCAACCCTTAAAGATCAAGAAAGGCTATGTTACGTTGATGCAATTAATGGATGTTATTTGAAACTATTTTGTCACTGTAACACTCATAGAAATTATTGTGCTTGTGTGGCTTTGCATTCACATTCTGGAGCAATGTGTGTAGAATAGCAGTAACCTTGTCCCTGAATAATTCATGTTGTTTGTCAGCCACTTTTTAAGCCTTTCTGCTTAACCACAGAAGATTAGCATTTTTGTTGCTTTTTTAATCAAAGGTTTGGGGTGAGGGGAAGGGAGAGTGTCGGTTTTCTTTTTAGCTTACTTTAAACACTTCCCCAGGCTTTTCAGTATGCAACTTAGCTATTCAAATTAGGATATTTTGGCCTTAGAAGCATTTTAGCTAGCTCTTAGGCCTGCTACATTATACAACTTTCTAGTAAATCATGAATAAGTTGAAAAGCTATAGAGCTTTCTTCCTAATTTCTCAAGGGTCCTTTTACTACCTAATTTGTTTTCATCCCATGTTATTTACTGACTAACTCTAATCAACTCTGGTATTGTTCCAGTCTGCAAGTGTGGGAAGGTTTGGCAGGTAATGTGTGGCAACACAGGGAGTTGGAAAGATCCTGGCCTTGAGATGAATATATTGTTGGTAGGAAATTGGACTGCATTCATTACATGCTGGAGTTCTCCTGAGCTTTGTCTTCCAGTAAGGATGCTCCACTGGTGTAAAACAGCAAAGCCCTTTTAGGGTTCTGAAGTGATGCTGAGTTGCACAGCTGCAGTTCAGAAATACTTAGCCTCAAAATCAACAGGATTAAAGTAAAAGCCAAAGGTCTGGCTCAAAGCAAAGTGAGAAGGAAATGCCAGCCCTGGCAAATGCAGGGCTGCGGGCGTATTTTCTTTGCTTCCATCCTGGGGTTGTGCAAAGTAGTGGTTGGGGCTTTTTTCTTTAAATTAAAAGTGAAAATTTGAATTAGTGATCCCGTTAAGCATCCACCCTGTATACCTCAGGAAAACAGGACAACAGAGGTAAGACGAGGGGTTTACAATACCACTAGCTGATGGAATGACAGTAGGAGGTAGACCACTGAAATCAGCCTGACACCTTGGCTGGGAGCTCCTTCTGACTAAGAGGTCCCTAAATCAGTGACACAACTCCTTTGACTGCCTGTGGATCCACACCAGCTCTTTGTGTCTGAGTAAACTAAAACCACTGGCATGCAACAGCAGCCAAGTCCTGTTGGCAAGAGCATATCACTGAAGGGGAGTGTGTTTGGGTTGTCGTGCTGACAGATTTAACAGAGCAGTGTTGATGTGTGTGGAGAGTTCTATGGACATATTTGGTGAAGGAGAGGTTGGAGTAAGATCACTGCTGTAGGAAACAAAGTCCCTGTCTCTGCAAGGCATCCCTGCTCTCCACTGTTCTGTGTGTTCCCTTTATTTTCCATGTTCTTTCTTTCACACTGAATTTCCTTTCACATACCAGGTGAGGTCCTGGCAGGGGATGGGGTGACAAATCAGTACACGGCCACAGCTGTTTGTGGAGCACTGTGGTGTGACATTCACAGCTCCTCTGGCACTTAGAGTTGGCTTGTCTCCTTTTTGCCACTGCTACTTCTTTTCAATCCTTCTTTACGTCATAACATCTAAGAAACAAAACTAGGATGCTGTTGGAAAACCAAATGGATTTTGAAAAAGACTGCTGTGTTAAATCCCAAACTTTGCAATACAAAGTTTTCCATCAAGCTAATTTTCCAAAATGCTGGCACTGAGTTTCTCTTCCTTCCCTTATTGACACTGTTCAAGCCTCTTCTCCTGGAACTGCAGCTCATTCTGTCATGCACGGTTGCCAAGAGCCAGTCCACAGCTCCCACACTGACATGTGGTTGAAATGACAGCTCCAGCTTTCACACGCTGGTGCACTATAGTCACTGGGGAGTTTCTCTGTTCCTGTTCCACTATTAGGTTTCAAACCTCCCTGCTGAGTAGCTGTCCTCAAGTCACATCAGGTAAGCTTAGCTATGCATTGAATTCAGAGAGTGGAACTAACCCCACATTTCAGCTTCAGATAGATGAAAACAATGAGACGGGGAGCTAAGCCTGGCCTCTGCCTGAAAGGTAAGGGTTTTAATTTATTAAAAGAAACAGATGCCCTACACTTGTGCGCTGTATCTGATTCCAGGTCTACCTCTATTTAGCTGAATGCCAGGCCTATATATATGAGGCAAAGTATGGACAATATATAATGAATTACATACGTGTCTAAATTCTGTGTATTACGTTTAACGTGTATGTTTTGGTTCATTACGCTTGACTAGGAAAGCTATAATGCCAGGATCAATAGTCTGCATATAAATTTAGGAAGCTATAGAAAAATATTACCATTAGCAGACAGGAGCCAACCTCAACAAATACATGCCTTTGCTTTCCCAACTGTTGATATTTCTGTCACTGAAAGAATTAAGTTCTGCCCCCAAGTTTCATCTGCACCACTCTGTGGAGAAGTGACTGGCTCATAGGGAAGTTTCTCCCAGCATTCCCTTTGCCTCAAAGGGACATTTATATTGACTATGATAGAACAGGGTTTACATTCTTCTTAATGATAAAAAGATGAGTCTTTACTCGGATCTGAATTTATAAAATCTTTATTTATAAAGATTTGAATCTTTTAGCTGAAATGAGCGGATATGCTAACTGCTAAAAACGGTACTTAATTGTCTTAGAGGTCCCCAAAGCGCACTTGCTATTTTCTTTGGCAACTAGAGGAAAACTTTAATTTCCCCTCATTTGAAATGTAACAAGAATGGTGAATAAGAGTGACTACCCTGAGATCTTGCCTGCATAGCACATGCTAGAAATGAGAGCAGTCTCTGTAAGAAGAAAGTGGCGTTAAAATTACTTTCCCTTTTAGCATTGATAATATTGCTATGATTAGTAAAAGAACTGAGCTGAGTGTTCTTCATGCCTAGGACAAGCAAGCATGACAAATCTGAAAAAGGAATGAATGTCCAAACTCATTTTCCCTGCCCTTCAATTCCCATGCTCCTTGTGCTGCTGACAAGTTCTGCCTTTCAGTTTGTTAGTGGGAGTGATGGGCCATCTCCCAGCAGATGGAGGAGCACTTCCCCAAGGCAGGTCCTGGGAGAGATTGATAAACCTGCTCAGGAGCTGCTACACATGGCCTGAAGATTACACAAGGAGCTGATACGCATGCAGGGCCCTAGCTGGCCCAGCCACACCTGCCTTCACGTTTGTAGGCTTGCTTTCTGGCTGAGCAGCAAGCTCAGTTTTGGAGGCACATCCAGACTTCTAAAAACAGTGCAGATGTAGTAGTGATGGATCCTCCAAAGCGAGTGCTTTCCTCGTCTCCAGTGTGGCTGTCTCAGATTTCCTATGGGAACTGTATGTCCTATGCTTGCCTTGCATGTGACTCAGGGCAAAGCCATTTGGTTCACGGTAAGTGCATGCAAAAGGTGGGAAAAAAAAGCGGTGAATCAGGCGTTTGGGTCTTTTAGCTGTGCATGTGTAGAATGCTGTGTCCAGGGATGAGGCAGGTAAAGCCTGCTGTATGGAGCTTCTGTGCACTGGTGGGCGGGCATATGCTATGCAAAGTACTTAATGTGATACCACAAAACAAAACAAAAGACAACAGAGTCCCCATTAAGGGGGGTAGACTTCTTCAGCTAAGCATCTGACCTAGCACCAAAGGGCTACTTAAAAAAAATCTGTATGTGTGGTCCTTTGAGATGTAGTCTCAAAAGCAGAGTTCCCATTCCTCCATATACTAGATCATCACCTTGGCTCACCAGCTGTGCAGTCTCTTGGCAGACCTTGCAGTTCCCTTCTTTATTCAACTGATGGATTTTGCAAGTGTCTTTTACCATGTGCTGTCCCAGTAATTGAAATTGGTCACAATCTCTTCAAGATGTAACTAATTCCAGATTTTTGACTTCTCATTTGTTTCTTACTTTCCTCCTAAGGAGGGCTGAGTGCAAGAACTCGCATGGTTCAAACAGAAATGGTTGTGTGAAGCTCAGATGAGTGCTAAATGCAGAACAAGGGGCTGGGGGGCACCACAGCTGGCAGCTTCTGCATTTCAGCACAGCATGGTCCCATCCTGAGCCTGACAAATAAGAATCCTGGTCTTCAACTCCAATGTGGCCTTTGGTAGTTGTTTTTAAATTTGTGTAACACCAGAAGAATTAAGGTTAATATGACTGGATATTATGTCAGAATAATACAGGTGTCTATATATGAGCCTCTACTTTTATTTATATGTCAGTTTATCATCTATTTATCAAACAAGCCTAGGAAAGTTCAGTAGTTAAGATAGCGATATTCAGTGTGATTTTTACATGGTTAGATTTGAAATGTTGGAAACCCTTCCCCTTCCCACCCAACAGCAAAAAAAGTGAATGCCTTGCTAGCTCCAAGTATCATATGAACCATTTTATCTTAACTATTTTTGCTTGGAAAGTTCTTTATTCTATTAGGTTAAAGAGCAGGCATGTTGTCTCAGCACAGTTAAATCCCACAGCTTATTACCATGAAATACGTGAGCTTAGAGGATATGAAAGTGTTCCATCCAAAAAGGATATGAAAGTGGTCTGCCCAGAGAGAGTTCAAGGCCTCTTGTATGAGGAACACCGTTCCAGGCTTTAAAGCTGTACCATGTGTCAGGATTTTCAAAAAGGCAGTTCTCAAAATGGCCTTTCAAACTGGCTATTATTTCCCATATATCATCAAGACAGACTTTTAGAGGAGAAATCAAGAGACTAGAAAGAATTCAGTTTGGAAGCGTTCCTCTGCTTCAGAGGTGCAATGGTAGGATGTGCAGGGACAGTCCAGCTAGCTACAATCTGACTAGCCTAGAGACCCAAGAGCAGCTTAATCTTTGAAGCTTTTGAAGCCTAAATTGGATGGCTGGTCTGTATTGCAGCTGGCATCACTGCAGCTTTACTGTTGCTAGTATCTCCTGGGGCCCAACTAAAGCTGACTGCAGTTAGACATAGCCTTACTTGGCAAAAAAATTAGTGAGCAAAACCTGTATGACCTTATCTGGGGGACAGTAGGGGTGAAATGGGGGGAAACCCTTATTGCCCATCTTACTGCTTTAGATTCCAGAACGAGTCATCTTCCTTTTTCTATTCTAACGCAGTATTTGCAATTTCTAGGAATCCACCCACTGTCTGACTTCCAGTTATCTGATTTATTCTGTTGCACAGAGAGTTCAGAGGAAATAACCTTTCACTCTTTTTAATACATAACCATTAAATACACTTTTACAGTCAATAACAGACTGCGCATTCTCCCTGTACCTCAGCTCAATGTCCCTCCATTCAATAATAAACCTATTGATCACAATGAGAAAAGGATTTAAAGCCACAAACAGAAAATAAAAATTGCCATTACACAGAAGTGTATATGAACTGTTTTCATAAACAGTCAAATATTCCAAACTGAATCCATAGAATATATATTATGTAATTGAATTTGGGCGGGTCAAGTAAATAAGGGCATGTAATGAGACATCTGTATCACAGCCTGTTACTTAAAAGAACCCCTAACAATATCATGTATTAAACTTATTTGCTTATGAAAACTGACACATTGGGCTTTCCTCTTACAAAAATATTCATGTCATCCATTACCCTTTCATGGATGTTAAGATTGTTTATGGTTGTTACCTTTCTCCATTCAATGAATAGGTCCATAACACCACACTGTCCCATCTTGTTGTCAGATAGTATTGACTCAAAAATAGCCATTAAAAGTTAGATGTCTGAGACACCTTTTTTTTTTTAAGCAATAGGCCTTCTGAGTTATCAAAATGACTCCAGTGTATTAAGCTTCCAGTGTTCTTCAGGCTGAAAGTATGACGGGGAGAGATACTTTCCTTCTTGTTGCAGCTCCAGGGATTGTCTTTTCCATATTCAATTTCTTTAAAACACAAAATAAGTTACTGAAGAGAGAAAGAACTGAAAAACACAGCAGCACTGAGTGATGACTTTGGAATGGTCCAGGGACACAGGATGGTGTTGAGTGATTCAAGTTTATTGTACTCTCCCTAAAAAGAAACAAATGTGGCTGCAGCTATGCCACTCCCCCAGTTAAGAAGGAAAATTAGTTTGCTCTTAACCTTCTCAGCTTGTTCCAGGCTGAAGAGCTTTATGTTTTGCTCTCCCCTTTCTCTAGTCATCTGTGCTCTTTGAGATGTGTCTGCACCTTTCCTGCAATTGAATCACATTCTGACTAGCGGCTGGATCAGTTTACATCTACATTAGTGCATTAAAGTTCCAGCTCCTAACTGCTGGAGCTGGCCAGGCCATCAGTGACCTGTTTCTTTGGAGGTCTGTATGGGGTTTTCCATGCAAGCTACAGAGTTTTAATAATGCACACACACATGTAGGTAGAAGCAAAAATGGTTGGAGGAGATAAGGGGCAGCAATAAGTCATTGATCTTCTCTGTTGTTACCTCTTCCACCGTTGCAAGGGTCTGCTTGATCTGGGCTGTCTGGAAGTAGAGAGAAGGTAGCCAGAGGGTTTGGAGATGAGATCAAACTACTTGCTGAAATCTAGTTCTGGAGACAAGGTCAGAAACACACCTCTTCTGCTCTGGATGGGGCATATTTCCCCTTTGTTTGTGTTTTGTTTTATAGAGTGGTCAAGAAGCCTGGGGGATATGGGCCATGTTTGCTGGCAACAGGGATTTCAGAGACTCCGGGTCTGATATGCAGTGTTTGTTCCAAATAGCTGGGAAGCCAGTTGTTTTTTAAGTGGTGATTTTAAACACGGCTTTTAGGAATAAGAAATTAAACATGCACAGATTTGCATGAAATACCAACAGAAATACTTTACCTGCAAGAGGCTAGAGTTAATTCAGACTCAGTGAATGCTCTGGTAGTGCCACATTTTCTGTTGGCAACCAGGGCTCTAATGCACACCTCAGTAACACAGCCACGAGAAGCTTAAGGGTCCTGGCGTGTTAAGGAGGGATCATCATAAAAATACGATTAAAGACTTGACAAATTGGAACAGGGCTCATACTCTGAGTCTGCTGAAACCCAAACAGGGCTGCTTCCTTTGAGATCGCTGTTGAGTTATACCTGCTGAAAAATGAGGTTTCACTGGGACCAAACTCACTGAATCTCCTCTTTCTGTCCGCTGTGTAGAACAGATCTGGTGGAGTACAGATTTCTCATCTTTACGCAGGTACTCAAGCTTTCTCTGCCAGGCTCCTAGTAATCACAAACTGCTCTTGCGAAACTTTATGTTGATGGTGGATGAATGGGTATTTTGTTCTAAAGTGTCTAAAGTGTCTGCTCCAGAATACATCACTGTCACATCACCTAAGCAATGCCAGTCACCCTGATTTTCAGTAGCTGCTGGGACTCGCGGAAAACAGTAGAGCCTGTCATTCTGAGATTAAGGAGGGATTAGCTGTGTGATTTCAGTCAGCCTTAAGAGAAAGGTTAAACACTTTGGGAGGAGGAAGTACATGTGCGTGCGTGCACATGTGTCTTCCAAAACAACAGATGGTTTCAATAAAGTTGCTCCTGCTGCTAGGAAGTGGCACTTCTTGACATTAGTAGAGCCATATCTCATCAGGGTTCTTGTTTCTACCAGCCTGTCTCAGCAAGGCCAAATCCACTGTACAGTATGAGGTAATCAGAAAAGGCATTCCAATATCTGCCCCATTAATTGCCCCTTGCCAGTCTTCCCTCTCTTCTGATGTAATGCCCACTGTGCTCAGTGTGGCAGGATCGATTGGCTTTGAAGGGCAGATTTCCCTAATGATCCGCAATTCCTCCTACTTAAGCTGCAGCAAGAACTGTCGTTTTAAAGATTCTGCAAGAAATGTGTGATTTCTTGGAACTGCTAAACAAAAACCTCTCTGCTTCAATCAATGTATCAATGTATTAAATTATTGTGCAACTGAATTAATGTGCCCCTTGGTGACAGAATTGCAGAAAATGAGCAGTGTTTTATGCATTAAAGACAAACTGGTAAAAGATTGTTTGTCAAGGTTAGATTGTTCCACAGTGAATATCAAGATTTTTCTAATTAAAATATGAGAGGTTTTCAAAGTGCAGTTGTATCAGCTGCGTCACTTCTCACAGATTCAAATACAGTACAAATTAGCATGTACAAATAACTGAAGTATTGTAAATACTAGTAATTGAGATGTAGTTGGGAGATAGCAAGTAATATTAATATTTTTTTACTAGCATTGTATTTAAATTTTATAGTTAAACAATTTTGCTGGAAATTAATGCCTTTTTTTTTTTTTTTTAAGCTCAAAAGATTAATGGAAAAAGTGACCATTCAAAATGTTGCTGCAAAAAACTAAAAAGTCTTCTCAAGCTTCTGCAAACCTTACTTTCCTTTGTTTGGACTGTATGGCATGTGTGTGGGTAGACTGCCCCTTCCTTTCATGATGCCCTCCATTTTTCAGTGAAAAAACACCATACAGGGAAGGTCAAGAAAAAAAGGAAAAGAGGCTGCAGTGACCTCTTCCTACAATTTTAAACTAAACACGATAAACAAAATGAAAATGGAAATATTCACACAGATTAAAAAGTCTTCCCTTTTAAAGATGCTTGAACAAACCCCTATTCATATTTTTCTTTAAATTTTGGTCCAGTTGCATTTATTATCCTCATTTTGCTGGCAGGAGAAAATATTGACAGCCTTATCTAACACTGTGTAGCAAGAGCTGGATCCTCCAGAAGTGCCCTGTGCATCATCTCTTGTGTAGCAGGAGCACTGAGGATGGTTCTGACTGTTCCCTACCATATGACCCAAACCAACAATCTAATTAACTTGTTCTGTAGGTGTAATGAAGAAAGGAAACATTTTCAATAACTTCATTGTTTGTTCAAATTTTTTTTCCTGGTACCTTCTAAGTTCTCAAATATCTGAAAAAGTGTGTATTTTGTTCATTTTCTCCTGAAACTTCTTCCTTCCCCTCTTTTCTTCTTGGGCTCATGACAAAGACATTCTTTATTCTGAAGGCAAGAATCCCAGAACAAGCAGTGCCAGTTCTGAGTTCATAAGGGGGGCAATTTTTCTAATCACTTATAAAAGACAGACATGGACTCTGTGTTCCTTTTCAGCCCATATTATTTCATTTTTATTTTTGAACCTTTGGAATATCAAATGCGAAAAACCCCACTTTCTCTACCGAGTATTTTCAGCTGTATGTTTTCAAGCTGTATCTGCAGGAATGATAAATTAGGTGTGAAATTAAATCATAACTGAAAGCATCCCAGTCCCTCAATTATCAGGATGTTTTGGATTCTTGCAAAATCTTAAAATGGTATCATCAGTTTCAGGGCATTGGTGACCAGAAGAATTGAAAAAAAGAAAACCCCAACAAAACCACCCCACCAAAAATTATTACAAAAAAGATAAAGGAATTTACGTCAATATATCTATTCACAGCTCCCCATGGTCTCCTGGGAAGCCCAAATCCATGAAATCAATTGATTTGATCAACAGCATGCAGTAAATTAGCATCAGCACCAAGCCAAGAACCTGATTTTCTGACTTCCAGTTCTATGCTCAAATACTGGGCCTGCATTGCTTTCCAGGCAAAACAATGACAGAAGAGAGAAAGAAAAGGATGCAGAAGGAGGAAAGGGAGCTGGAACTCATTAAGCACCTTGTAATTTCTGAAAGAACTGGTTCTAATATTTATGTGTAATGCAAATGCCATTTATAATACCTAGCTTTAACATGCTAGGTGACTGCCATGGATTTCAGAGCAACTTGCATGGGCAACATGCTTCTCATTTTGCACCTGAGAGATCCAGCAAGTAATATGCAGAGCTGGGTGAAAAAGCCAGGTCCCTGGACTTCCATGGGAATGCTACACTGTGCTAAATCTTCTGAGTGCTAGGGAGTGCTATTAAAGGTTTTCCAGAGAGGGGAGTGGGCAATGGTGTATTACGCTTGAGAGAGACTTCAGACTAAGAGAAAGTGCTGATAACAATGCCTTTTAAAGAATATTTAAACTTGTTTGTATGGCAATTTATTTGCTTCACCAAAAACCTTACAAAGGTAAGCTATTTCAAGAAAAGCTTGCGCTCCAAAGTACCGGTTCAATGCCGTATCTATATTAAAAAACGTTCTCCATTTCACTTCTGCATTTTGAACACTAATCCAGCCTGGCCTAAGCATCCACACCAAAGGAAATGAACTGTATCAAGCAACGTCATTCGCTAAAAGGTAAAAGTGGATGCATTCTCCTTCCCTTTGTTTTATATTTCTAGGGACAATTTCACAGGCCGTGCCACTGCTGAATGAGGAAATTGGAAAACTGCAGAATCAATTTGCAGACGTGAAGTTCTATTTTCTTTTACACCTCCTTCATCAGAGTCTCTGTTGTTCCTGTGTTGTGTAGTATTATTATCGACAGCAGCTTGGACACCACTGATAATTGCTAAACTAGGGAAAAGCTATGCCTTGCAAGCGAAAGAGAAACCACATAAGCAGTAGTCAGATGATACTGAGCGGTACTACTGCCTTTAAACTCATCTGCTTTAGAGCATTGGTAATGTACCCAAACTACTATTTCTGAGAGTATTTCTGAGGGAAATGTATTTAAAAAATGTTATTTAAATTGGGTTTCGTTGCATTTTTTTCTTAACAAAACTTCCCAGCTAAAAGCTGCAAAGTTCTATTTAACTTATTTTGATGAAAACCAGAAAACTATACTGGACTTCGTAGTGCTTGCGTTATTTGTTAATTCTTCTTTCATTAATTGTGTTTCACAAAGAAGAAAAAAACCCCAAACCCAAACCTCTTCCACAGCAAACTTCTGATGATGACTCAGTCACCAAGAATGAAACCAGTGGCTAGTTGCTGCAGCAAACTGGAAGAGCTGGCGCCTATCAGCCACTTGATCTCCAGGGTGGAGAGAGAAATGTGCTTTGTGATATTAGAGGCCATTGGCAACAAAATGGTTGCTTGTCTGCTGGAGTCATTCAGCAGCTCTCTATGTAGGACTTGTATGGCTGACCTGGCTGGCCACAGTCTGCTAGGGGGAACAGACATTGAAAGATAAAAAAGTCTCCCAGCACGATGAGCCAGCATGATGAGCTTTCAGTCTAGGTAGCTGATTATACATTCTTCATTAAAAGTGAATTCAGCCTTGCACAGTGCTGGGTCTTGCATCCAGACACTGCCCTGCCCCTGACCGCATCCCCTCAGCATCAGGATGGCGACAGGCATGTTCTTTTCCCCTTTTCTGCCTGTTTTCCTGCAGTGACCATGGTGGCTGCCCTGCCCGGCCTGCTGCACACATAGCTTCTGGGGGACACCTCCACTCCCCTTCAAGAGAGAGTTTGCCCCAGGAGGTGCAGGTCAGCACGGACGTGAGGGAGGCAGTGCAACGCCTGATGAAGCAGAAATCTGGCGTGGGGTGGGGAATTTGTTTATGTGGAGAGGCCATTTCTGCTGGGTGCCCCTGCAGAGGAGAGCGCTCTGGGCCAAGAGCTGCCCACACGCTCTTTGCCTGAGGCGCCCAAAATGGCCGCTCCTCCCTGAGGCGCGCCCTCCCCCCCCACCCCGTTGCTAGGCGACGGCCCGGCGCCAGCCCCCGCACCAGCCGCCCGCGCCGG
>JAVJGI010000050.1:17029410-17063292 GCA_035590275.1 Ibycter americanus
GGCCGGTGCGAGGAGCGGGGTTGGCTTCCGCGGGAGTAAGCGGGCCGCGGAGAGGGAGCGGCGCAGGGGAAGCAGCGCCAGTGACATTTCCTTTCGGGTCGCTCCCCCTCCCCTCTCCCGCTGCCGGCGCGGGGCCCCGAGAATGGCAGCGTTAGGAGGTTGGTGCGGCCGGGGCGGGGGAGCGGGCTGAAGGCGGGGGCGGTCTGTGGGGTGAGTGGCCCGGGGAGGGGGCGCTGTGGAGGGGTGTGGGGGGCACGGTGGGGGGGGGGTGTTGGGGTCTGAGGGGTGTCGGGGTGGGTGCTCCGTGGGGAGCACTGTGGGAGGGAGGGGGTGCTTGGGGTGAGGTGGGCTGAGGGGTGGCTGTGAGGGGTGGGCCCTAGGAGGCCCGGTGGGGCAGGGGTGCTTGGGTGTGGGGCCTGTAGTGTGGGGTGGCGCTTCCGGCTGGGGAAGGTGATAGAGGAGGGCGCCTGCGAGGTGTCTGTGGGGGATGGGGTCAGGGCTGTGAGGTAGGAAGACGCCTGAGTGAGGGCCTGTACGTGGGGAGAGAGCAGCACCGCGTGAGGGGAGGTGTGCGGTGGTGCTGGGCTTTGTTAGGGTGAAAAGGGTTTCGGTGAGGGACACCCCCCACATTCTGGTCTGCATGAGGGGAGCTGAGCCCGGAGGGAGGTGTAGGGTTGTCCCTGTTGAAGGGCCCCTATGAAGGTGTTTATGTGGGGAGTGGAGAAGGGAAGGGTGTCTGAGAAGTTAATGTGGAGAGTATTTTGGTGTGCTGTCTAGGAGGAACAGAGTTAAAATTTTGAGGTGCAAGTGAAAGGAGTATGAATAGAGGAAAAAGATGTTTGGGACGGGAAGGGGAAAAGGAAAGTGATGAAAGTGACTGGGAAGGTTTTATGGGATGAAAGCTGTAATGTGGGTAGTGTCAAGGATTAAATAAAAAATCTGGAATATAGAGGTGAGTATTCCAGCTCTGGAAGCTGCCTTGATCACATGTGCTCATCGCCCAAGTGACTGGCAGGGTCAGAGAAGAACTATTTTACATCCTTTTCACTGTTGGAAAGTAAATTAAACTCTTTTGCAGTGGTAGTTACATCAAAGTTTTCATGTACATCAAAGCTTTGCTAGGTAGGAAGCCTTGGAACTGATCTATCAAAGTATTATTTACTTGGAATTTGCTCACTAGCGATTAATGTTGTTTCTAAGTAAGTACAAGTACAAATTCCCCCCTTCCCTAATGATTGGTTAGTTTTGAATATTGCAGCTCAGTTACTATGTTTAAAGTAAACTCCCCTGTTGTAAATACTACCTTTAAGTATTTACTATTGTATTTGAGAAGGGCAGGGGGAAAGATGTTTTCGAGACTTTTTCCTACCAGTATTATGAAGAGACACTGACATTATTTGGCCCCAAGCCTGCCATGGGAAATGTATGCCTAGCAGCAGATCCCTGCTGATTTAAATGTGACTGTGCTCAAAGCTGTGTCTGAATTCTGAGTAAGAGAAATTGTAACTGCTGTATATCACCACGAGTTAGAGTTTAAATCTCCTATTCATCATCAACATTGTTTGTTATCCTCTTTGCCCCTTTGTGTTGCCCAGAATTTGTTGGATGCATTCTCTGTTGCAGTCAGCAGCTTTACCTGATTTGCAGCTCTTACCCCCTAATGTGTTTTTTTTTAGCTCTCCTTTGTTGCTGTTGCGTAAAAATTTTGTTGCTATTACAAAACAGATTTTTGTGCTTGTGATATTGCTCAATTTTCACTTTGGGATTTACTTCATTAGGCATATCACATGTTACTTAGAAGCATATGCTCCACTTCATGTGTTTTCACAATGATATGCGAGCTCCTTCATACCTGAGTAATTTCAAATGATGATTGTGTTTTATTTGTAAAGAAAACCATGTAAACGCATATACAGATTCATATGAATTTAAGTTTGCTGCCCAACATGCTGCAGGGCTGTTTCTTCATGAGTCTACGCTATTAACCATCACTTGTGTAAGTTAGGAGCCTTTTTTGGTGAAAGTACATACATACAGACTTTTGTAATGGTGATATAAGTTAGGGGAATGTTTTATTCTTCTGCATTCTTTGCCTTTCCCATTTTACAAGTTCGTAAGCATCGTGATTCTTGACTTAATTCCCCCCTCCTCAGTGATATGTAATAAATATGAACTATTTATATGGGGTTTTTTCTTTAAATTAATGGATATAATTTTATAGGTTAATGATAATCCTACAGGTACAGTGGGAAAAGAAAAAAAATAAATAGTTGAGGTATCTTTATATCTTTACCCTTGAAAATGTTGTACTTGCTCTTGATGGATGGTGACAGTGAGGAAGTATGGAATACTAATTTGTGCTAATTCTTGTTCACGCATAGATTTTTTTGGTGTGGGGGGGTTTTCAGGGGCTGGGCTGTTTGTTTTTTTGGTTGTTTGGGTTTTGTTATTAAACAGTTTCAATTTTGCTTTGTAGAACCAAGTAAGTTTTCACAAACACTGAACGGAATTCCTTCTTCAAACACAGTCAGCAGTGGAATGGACCCCTTCCACGCTTGTAGTATTCTTCAACAGCTGAAAACCATGTATGATGAAGGACAACTGACAGATATTGTAGTGGAAGTGGATCATGGGAAAACATTCTCCTGTCATAGGAATGTTCTTGCTGCAATCAGTCCTTATTTCAGGTACAACAGTCCATTGTTCTAGTGATGATCAAAAGCAGAACTAAAACTTACTTTAATTAAATTAAAATTTAAAAAAATCACACCTATACTAATATTCCATGTAACTGGCGAGAATATAGTGCACCCAGTAAGTAAAGATTATTGTTCTCTTAATGTCAATGAATTATCAGTGTCTGTTTATCAAAGGAGAGTTTCATTAAAGACAATGTCACATGATTTAAAAAAAAAAAACAAACGAGAAATGCTTCCAGTTTTGAGGATATTTTAAATACAGTGACGGGGTATTTAAACTACTTGTTTTCTTTTATATATTCTAGTATGCTAGAATATGTATATGAAATAACATGTTGAAAGTTGGATATGTCAAGAGCTTTGCTTGTAAACTCTGTGAATTTCTGTATGGAGTTAGTGAGATAATTAAGCAAGAAATTCCAGCTTGCCACTTTTGTTTCAGTAAGTATAGAACTGATTTCGAATTTGGGGACCCAAACAGGACAGTGTAACATCAGTGATAAATGTGTTTGTGCTGATATAAGGGCAAAAGCTGGGATTAGCTGTACAATATAATTTCGTTTATTATACCTGTAGTTAGAATATAACTGCTAAATATTTTTCTCTTGTAGATCTATGTTCACTAGCGGCCTTACAGAGAGTACCCAGAAAGAAGTTCGTATAGTTGGTGTTGAAGCAGAGTCAATGCATTTAGTATTGAACTATGCATATACCTCCAGAGTAATGCTGACAGAGGCCAACGTTCAAGCTTTGTTCACTGCAGCTAGTATCTTCCAGATCCCTTCCATACAAGACCAGTGTGCTAAATATATGATCAGTCATTTGGACCCACAGAACTCCATTGGGGTGTTTATCTTTGCTGATCACTATGGTCATCAGGAACTCAAAGACAGATCACAAGACTACATTCGTAAAAAGTTTCTGAGTGTCACCAAAGAGCAAGAATTTCTTCAGTTGAGAAAAGACCAACTGATAAGTATACTCGACAGTGATGATTTAAATGTAGACAAAGAAGAACATGTTTATGACAGCATTATAAGGTGGTTTGAGCATGAACAAAATAAGAGGGAAGTGCACCTTCCAGAAATATTTGCCAAATGCATCCGTATGCCTCTGTTGGAAGAGACATTTCTAGAGAAAATCCCTCCCATGTTTGCACAGGCTATGGCCAAAAGCTGTGTACAAAAGGGACAACATAGTGCCAATGGCTATACACAACGGCTTGGAATGACCGCTTCTGAAATGATCATATGCTTTGATGCTGCCCACAAACACTCAGGAAAGAAGCAAACAGTGCCTTGTTTAGATTCGGTCACAGGGAGAGTGTTTAAACTATGCAAGCCACCAAATGACTTGAGGGAGGTTGGAATTCTTGTGTCTC
This sequence comes from Ibycter americanus, assembly GCA_035590275.1. Classification (NCBI taxonomy): domain Eukaryota; kingdom Metazoa; phylum Chordata; class Aves; order Falconiformes; family Falconidae; genus Ibycter; species Ibycter americanus. Next base: position 17,033,491 of record JAVJGI010000050.1, read on the forward strand.
CTGATAATGATATTTATATTGCGGGTGGTTACAGACCAAGCAGCAGCGAGGTCTCCATTGACCACAGAGCAGAGAGTGATTTTTGGATGTATGATCACTCTGGCAATAGGTGGATTCCGAAAGCTCCTTTGTTGCGAGCCAGAATAGGCTGCAAATTGGTTCATTGCTGTGGTAAACTGTATGCAATAGGTGGTCGCGTTTATGAAGGAGATGGGCGAAACTCACTCAAGTCTGTGGAGTGTTATGACAGCCGAGAGAACTGTTGGACGGCTGTCTGTCCAATGCCGGTAGCAATGGAGTTTCATAGTGCTGTGGAATATAAGGATAACATCTATGTTTTACAGGGTAAGGTGATTTGACTGATTATGTGGTGTTTTATCTGAAGTGGGGATTGTTCAATGTGATTGTCTGCGCTGTCTTAAGCAGCCTAGAAAACCCAAGTTTCCTGGACATTTAAACAGTGCCCTGGCAGAACGGGGTGGGAGGAAAGCCATGGAGAGCAGTGGGTGAGGAAGAGTGAGATTGCTGCTTGAGTTCTCATGCCCTGGGAATGTCACTAAGTTGTAGTATTGAGTTATTGCACAAACAGCAGTTTTGGTGGTGTTCTAAGTCAACAGTATAGTATTAAAATTTTACTGTGAAAATTCTTTATTAAATCTGGGTGAAATGCACTAATGTTGAAGAAAAGATATTGTCCTATGAAAAAGCACTTTGCATTTTATTTAGCTAAACCAGTGCAAATTCCTGGTGTCTGTATTCTTGGTGACTTGTAAAAGTCTATTAACCACTGAAAGCCTTTGTTTCCTGCCCTACCCTGCTTTTTGAAGTCAAGCTGGTAACTAAGAAAGATGATGTATCTCCTAGTTAGCTCCGTTTCTTTAGCCAGTGATTACAGTACTACCTTTACATCCTTTCTTCTGGTAAATTATCAGACTTATTCTTGTATTAGATACTGATTCTTAAATGAATAAAAACAATTATTATGGGAATGAATCAAATAATTTATTCTTCCCTTTTTTATTTATGAAATATGTATTTATATGTATGCTTGAGCCAGATAGCAGTCTACAGAAGTGCTGACTGGTCTATGAGGCTGTAGTAAAGAGTCCCAAGAAGTAGAAAGAAAGGAGGAGGGGGTATCTTGGTTATGTTTTGCTAAGGGCCATGTCTGTAAACACTTGCAGAAGTTGGGGTCTTAGGTTCGTACTAGCTCTCTCTCTGGATCACTCTCCATACAAAGCTGGGCCACGGGAAAGAAACAGGATAGAGAATACTGTAAGGTCACTGTTATTTACTGGAAGAAGTCAACCTGATTTCTTGACTTTGCATTCCTGCTAGTCAGTAAAGTTGGTGGGCTTCCACGTGATTTGCAGATTGCGTTTTGTTGTTTCTGTGTCAGGTTTGACTCATTGGTTGTGACGTGAGCAAGTTCTCTCAGTCTGTGTCTTTTGTTGGGTCAGACATCTGCTTTAGATGGTTAAAAGGGAATGCTGAAGAATATTTAACTTGGTAGACTATTTGTTTTCTTCTAAACATTTCTTAGAACTGCTAAAAAGTGGGTATTATTACAACCTGTAGAATAAGAGCGCATATTCATTACATCTTCTAGCTGTGCTAATTCTGTGTTTCAGTGGTTTAGACGACAACCTAATGCTCGCATAAATAAGCAAGCTACTTCGCTGTGCTAACCAGCAAATTATAAAGATTTGTGTTATGGGAAATAAGCAACTTTTCTATTTGAGGTAGATAAAACCTTGATTGAGTTGCGCTGAATTAGTATAAAAAGTTAACTTTCAATAATTTTTCTAGAGAAACCTCGTAAGTGTGAAGTAGTCCATAAGGATTGATGAGAGTGTTAAAATGCCAATGGAACCTAAGCATCAGTCATAGGATATTACACTGTGGAACAAAAATGAATAATCAAAAAATGTGTTATCTGTAAGACTTAATCTCTTAAGCTACGTTCCACCCATTTTTCTGTATTATTTCTGTATTTGTTGTACTTGAGGTGCTGAATCACACAGCAGCTTGGTTGAAATTCTTAATATAGCCATGTGAAATTGTAGATGATTTGAATTGTGCTAATATTTGGCAAATGTTAGGCCTTTCTTCTCCCGGGCTTTACAGAAGACAAGGTGGTCTTTATCCATGTTCTCTTCATCAAGTTTGCAGAGCATGAGCTTTCAGTCATCTGAACTTCCATTATCTACAGTCTGTAGATGCTACTCTGTGCAGTCAACAGAAGAGGTGTTTTATAATCTAATTGCAAAATGAATGATGAATCAGTAGCTTCATCCAAGTTTTCACCTGGCATCCTTTTAAGCAAATCAGCCTAGATGTGTAACCCGGCCACCTGATAAAAGTAGTTTCAAAATCTGTGTGTAGTACAAGACACAGTTATTTGCTCAGATTTAACAACTTTCAAGCGCTGAATTCTGAGACTCCACAGTCTGTAGATGACACATTTTGAAGATGTTAAAGAACGAAACAAATGCTTCAGACACTTCAAGACTGGAATCTTGAAAGGTTTTGTCCCAAATTATTAAGCATGGTTTAGAAGGTAGTAAAGGATAGGTAGGAAATGTGTGAAACTCTATTTCTAATATGCTTCAAATTCCCTTTTCTTCAGCTGGAGTAGAAACTCAAAGTAGTTTTTACTCAATGCTGTTAATATTTTTGTAATGCACTTTGAAGGAGGCAGGCAATGGTGCTAAGTTTTCTGTTATGGGATCAAGGCTTTTAAAAACCGGTAGACTGTTTCTGTCTGTGGAAGAACATACCTGAAAGCTTAGTGGCTGCAGAATTACTGCTCTGGAAATGAAGCATAAGTTATGTTTTGTTTTTCCCTCTCTTTTCAGGGGAATTTTTTCTCTGCTATGATCCTCAGAAGGATTACTGGGGATTTTTGACCCCAATGACTGTGCCTAGAATCCAAGGCTTGGCAACTGTATACAATGACTCCATCTACTACATAGCTGGAACCTGTGGAAACCATCAACGTATGTTTACCGTAGAGGCCTATGACATTGAACAAAATAAGTGGACTCGAAAAAAAGACTTTCCATGTGATCAGTCCATTAATCCATATATAAAACTTGTACTCCTCAAAAATAAACTCCATCTCTTTGTCAGAGCTACTCAAGTCACTGTTGAAGAACATGTTTTCAGAACCAGCAGGAAGAATTCACTCTACCAATATGATGAGATTACTGACCAATGGCAAAAAGTATACGAGACTCCAGATAGGCTCTGGGATTTAGGCCGGCATTTTGAATGTGTTGTTGCTAAATTGTATCCGCAGTGTCTTCAGAAAGTTATTTAAATACTTTTTTTCAGTAACAGGCCTTAGTGATTTCAGTGGTAATCTGATGCTAGAGAAAACATGTCTTAAAAGAAAACAAAGAAATGCTGTCAGTATTTATTGTAAGCTGAAACAGACAGTTTTTTGTATATGGGGATGGGTGCTCTTTAAAGGTTGCAGTCTGGGGAGGGAATTACTGGTTCAGTTTCATATTTACTGATATTTTCCTGGGAAATGAGAAGGAGGTTACAAAGTGCAATTATCAGCATTTTTTTTCTGGTAAACACTTAATCATGTCATACTAGAGGGGTGTTTTTGTGGTAAGAGCAAATTAAGTGGAAGAGCCAGGATAACTATGCACTACAGTAAAAGAAAATCTAGCGTTAATAGCTAAGGATGTCCAAGATGTTTTGAAGTGACTTTTCTTTTTTTCTCTCTCTTTTTTTTTGGTTTGTTTTTTTTTTAATACGGGTAAAATTTGAGGCAATATCACTAAGGTGGTTTTTTTTATATGTTTTAGATTGAAAGTACATATAGGAATGATAGATCCTGATTCATAATGATTTTTTTTGTACTGTTTTTGAAGTCTGCTAAGATGTTTATAATGATGTTTGTGCACTACAATTTGAGAGGAAAAACTCGAGTCAGAATTGGAACATGGAGTACCTTTGCCCTGGACAGAGGCCTGTTCAGATTGCTGTACCACTTCCAGTCTGTGGATTTTTGTTGAAATTGAGCTTAATGATGGGGAGGAAAATCCCAACACTATTTCTGCCACACAGATGTAGTGCTGTAAAAACATATATTTTTTTTTTAACACTGCTTAAAACCTTTTTTTCATCCCATAAAGGGCTTTAATCCAAAAGTTGATGGTGCTAGTATGTTTTTACTACTTGTTTGTCTGAAATAGTCTAGCCTTATGCTACTGTTTAAGACAGCCTGTTATTTTTCATGGAGTGTGTGTCTGTCTTCAGGCCCTGTCCTGTCATCATATTGTCTTTTTTAACATAACATTTTTACTGCAGTGGTATTCTTGCACAGAATGGTGACAGGATATGGCCTTAATAATACTGATTTTTTTTTTTCTTTTTGTGTGGAGTGTTCATTCTGTCTCCACTAAAGTACAGTGCTATGTGCAGAGTTGGTATGTGCTGTAGTAATTTGGAAAAGTGTGGCTTAACTTGACAAGTTAGTTTTCTTTTCTCCCCACAATCAAGCCCTCAAATACCTTTTATTTCATTCTAATCTACAATGTGAAAATTTGCACTACTGAGCTGTCTTCATTATCCAGTGTATTACAGAAAAATTGACAATAAGTGTCCCTGGCTTCATTAATCTTAAATGCAGATATACAATAGGAATCCAATATATTGCAACACTTTTCTGTGTGTATTTACATTTAGCTTATTTTTAAGAAGTAAATAAGTTGAAAGTTCAGCCTCTACTTCAGTAGTGAAAACTGGATTTAAAAGGGAAAAGATTAATCCTAAAACTGTCAGCTGTAATTTGCCAGGTTTGATTTGTTACAGCTCTAATTTTTGCAGAGCTGTGAGTATGTTATCTTACTCTTCCCTATTTTCTCAAATTGACCTAACTAAACCAGTTAACTTGAAATGGCAGTGGCCGTCACTGGCTGTAAGTGCTTACCATTATCTGGTTTAACAGCTGATACTTCAGTAAGCCAAATATTTAGCTCATTGTTTATCCCCCTGGCATGGCTGAGGATTTGGATAATGTTTGTTTACTGTGTGGTCTTACTGTTCCCAAATGGAATCTTTCTAATACACAGAAATACTCGCCTGGTTCTATTTCTTAATTCTTGCACAAAATGTTTAAAAGGCAAAAACAAACAAAAAAACTGTGAAATGAATAGGAAAAAAAATTATGCCTCTCTGCATTACATACCTCATTTTCCAGAGATTCACCAAACCGCTGCTTTGAAATGCGAGCGCCTGAATTTTTTTTCTGAAGTTGAAGTTGACAATTCTTGCTAAGACTGCATTTTCCAACAGTGTTGAGGTGTGTTGTTTCTTTGTGTAGTTTTCTTCTGGCTACTGATTTATATATGTATCCATAGCCAAGAATAGGAGCTTGTTGTTTGTTTGTTTTTTTTTTAAAGTACACTAATTTCATTTTTAAAGTTATCCTTAGTCCTTGGCTAGCTCTATTTGCGCTGTTGTAGGCCTCTAGCTGCAAGCTTTCTGAAGCACCCTCCCTAACAGTGTTGCATTTGTGTGTAAAACCATTTTTTTTTTTTTGCGAAGTGTTATGTAACTTTTTTCTTGTTTTTTGTTTTTTTAAGCTTGGTTGAATATTTACAAGACTTCTTGCTGCTTTTTGACAATCTTCTATATTTATTTAGTAGAACAAATTTCAATATATTACTTGAAACTATGAAATAGGATTGAGTTAGCAATTGACTGGTCATGTGATGTATAGAAGTACAATATGCTGTGGTTAATTCTGCAGTAGGTTTGTTAATTTTGTTTATCTGCACTAAAGTAGGAAGATCTCCATTCTGTTTAACCATTCAAACTGAGGGTGTGATCCAAGTCTGTAATGTGTTTAAAAGCTAAATCCTGGAACTTGCCGTGGGAGTAGAATATACTAAATCTTTTGCATGAGGAGTTTGTTGAGACAGTAATGTAGCTGTGACATTTTGCCAATCCTTAAATGCTTCTACATTTTGCTGAAAGTCAGATTCCCGGTAAAGTTTTGCTATAGAGTCGGGCTTAAGTAAACTTGCACAGCACAAAAAAAAATAAAAATAATCGCACCAAAGGTACTGATAATATTTAAACAGTAATCTGTACATTTTCCCCACTTGATATTTTTTCTGCATTCATTTATTTCCCTTTATTAAATGAATTTCTAGCATTGTAAGGACTTATGTGAGTATAAATCTCTTGTCCAAAATTATTAGTTGCTTTGGAAGGAAACATTTTGTGATTTCCACTTGATTCCATCAGTAAAATTTCTAATAACTAAAAGCTGTTTTGGTGCACCAAACATGCAGCGTGTGTATGTTCTACAAGAAATTGAAGAGCTCCCTATTCGTAAGGCTGTTTAGAAATGGCATCCAACATTCAGTGCTCAGGTATGTTAGTAAGAAGTACTGTAGTCCTATGAGGGCAAATGTGTGGATTTTTAAACATTTTGCCATAATTGCACAATTTTGCATTTTTACTTAATGTCATGTTATGTTTCTTAAAATAAACCTATTGTTGAAATACAATGGAGTTCAACTGCTTTTGTGATAAATCTCTTGCATGCATTCAGGAGAGTAAATTTCTGAAAATTAACCGTTATATATATTTCATATGTTTGTTCAGTTCTTCTAGTTCTGCACTTGTGTGTCTTGGCCGTATGTAATATCATGGTTGTTGGTGGTTTTTTTAAGGCAGCACTATGCTGTTGCTTGAGGTGGAAAGTGCTTTGTTCTGCTTTTTTGTCTCATTCCTTGTGGCTATTCAGGTCTTAACTTCTCATTTGCAACATCGTCTTTCCCCTTCCCTTCCTCCCTGCTTTTGGCTGGAGCTGACATCCCAGCAGGAATGTCAAGCAGGGCTTTCCAGTCTGGTCATACTGTATATTGGAAAACCCTGAAACCCTTTGTACTGAATTTCCTAGCTTCCTTGCTTAGTAGGGAAGTTACTTCCCAGGAGTGGTAAAAGGGACAGAGAGGGCAGAGCCATGTAGTCTGCTGCAGAGCTGAGAATGAGAGGCCACCTCACCACCTGTTTAAGCAAAACTCCAGCATTATATGCAGCTTTTGATGTAGTGATAGTGTTTAGCACATCTGTTTGTAAATTATACTTTTATTTGAGTACGCTTGTTCCCTTTCAGAGACTGTCTAATGACTTCAGTGGTGATGCGAAGTCATGGCAGCCTAGGAAAACATGAAGTTATCTTGTTTGGGAAGGTGTTCCTGTTGTCAGGTTCTCGCAGGCATTATTTCCACCCTCCCACCCCCTCAGCCCTTCTCCCCCAGCCTGTAAACTTGTCTGGGTGTGATCTGAGAGCTGTTCACCTGGCGGTTTGGTCACAGCAGAAGCAATTCAGGAGTCTGGTATAGTGGTGGTTGTGTATCTTCAGATGAACTCTGCCACGTGTGGTCAGAAAGTCAGAGGAGGTTGGCTGCCTGGGCTGTCCATGCAGCAGGCTGAGGTGCCAGACAGTGCGGTACCCACCTTTCTGGAGAGTGCTGTATGGTGATACCAACCTGGGGGGAGTTTGTGCAAACAGATCCATGCTCCTGGTTGCCAGTTCAGAATGGTACATGCCCTCCAGCCAGACTGAATAGCAGCCTGCAGCTCTTCAGTTATGGTGCCCAAGGGTCCCAGCCTCTGTATGCTCACTGGTTTATTTTATGTGATTGCAGCATTGTTCCTCATATAGTTGAGCTCCGTTCCTCCAACCTACAGTAACATGTACTGGGCAATCTCAATATCTTTTCTGTTTGCAGCCTTCCATTCCTGGCAAGACTTCTCTGGAGAAATTAGCCATCAGAGCAAAGGCTCTGCCTGCCTTCCTGCGTTCCTGACCAGATCTGCAACTGCTCTGTTAAAAAAACAGGGATGTGTCCTTTTGAAGACCTAGCAGAAAAGGTGAAGCCAGCACAGAGGAGGTAGGCTTGCTGTTTAACTTGCTTTAGTGTGCTGAGTAAATCAACAACACACTCTGAACTATACACGTTCTCAGCTTGCTTCTACATCTAAGGACTCATCTGGGGCTATGTAATAGTAATGGCTGCTGTTAGGCAGACAGGTCTAACTAGATTTGGCTGTACTTTCATGCTGTCTCTGGAGTTTGCGAATAAAAGCAAGAGTCCAAATTGTCCGTCCCTATTATGGAGTCTGTAGCTGTAATTACTGAATACCTCAACGGTAAAAGCATCCTAACATGAGTCTCCCTGTCTGCTGTCTCCTTTGTTTGGAGCACCTTTGCTCTGTCCAAAGCTCTTAAGAACTTACAAGGGAAGTTCCTCTAGTGCTATGTGATGGTTTCACAACATGCGAGTATGTAATGAACTGTTGGGACTTGAAGAAATCAGGAAAGAGCTGAAGCTGACAAGAACAAAACAGGGAGACCTCCCTCTGTGATCACCAAGGGGAAAAGTTATATCAAAGTAAAATAACAAGAGACTGCAAGAAAAAGATAACCAAATTGCATTGGCTTCCTGAGGACAACTCAAATTAACTCAGGGCCCACAGTCTGGACAAAGCTAAAGCTTCAGAAGCTAACTGGAATTATCTCCTTATGAGTTTTTTTTTTTTAACCGGAGGGGAAAAGAAACTGAACTGAGCAGTTGTAGCAGAAGCCCCAGTGAGTGCCACGCTCTTCAGATACAACTGAATGGTTCTTGTGCTTTGCTGCATGGTTCATGACTTCTTCAAAAAGATGTTGGTGCATCTATGGGTTAAGCAGTAGCTGTTACCTGGTTTATAAAAGATGTTTATGGAGATGTCTGCAAACTTTCAGCTAAGTCATCAAAGTCGTATCTGGAAGGCACTCTGGGTTTATAACAGCCAGGGAGAGGGACCAGAGCCAAAACTTGAACAGGCGTAGTTCAACCATGTTGTTTGATTCTTTTAATTTCTCTTTTGCTCTCATGGCAAAAAATAGATAAATGAATTGGCCTCCAGTGCCCCGGATTTCCTAGTAGCTCTTGTGAAATCCTCTTGCCGCTTGGCATGCATTATAATGTGAAATAACACACGGCAACGGATGAGACACTTTGCATGGTCAAGTTAACCTATTCAGATATAAGGAGGGCTAACAGCTAACTAAGAGCAGTATTGCCAATGATTAAACCCTCTGAGCGTCAATGAGGATTTTCCTTCTTTGGACACCAAAGTAAATTCTCATGTATTTTTTGAAGAGAGAAATAGATGGACACTTGAGAGACTGTTTCTGTCCTGAGGAGGTGGAATTCTTTTCTGGCCATGTTGTTTTTCCTTTCGGACGTCCTTTGGAAAGCAAGGCATGTAATTTTGGAAGCATTTGCTGGAGGAATGGAACACCCTCCCCTCCCAAAAACAAAGTAACATTACTTAAATGAAATAATCCACCAGGTTTGTTCCATGGCAGTCTGCTTTCATGAATCCATGCTCTGGTTCTTCATAGCCCCAAAGCTATGAAGAACTACGCTTGCACATGCTGCATGTGGGGAAATATCTCAGAGTTGGGTGCTCCTGTGCAGTCAGTAGGTGGAGAAACAACCACCCAGCCGTTGCTTTCTCCTTATCTCTTTGCAACATGTACTCCTCTCTGCCTCTCAAAGGGGGAAGAGTTAGACCAACAGCCTTGGAGTGGAGCTTGAACCTCCACCCTTAACATCTAGTTAAGGTCCCATGTGCCTCACTGCTGATTTGCGTGTTTCTGTGCGCAAATAATAATGCAAATATGCACTGTAAGAGGCAGGTATTTATTAACTTATGCTTATGTGATCAAGCTATGGTTTAACAAGTCATTTCAGGAGCAGCAGAACTGATTTATAGTGTATCTCTCCATAGTGGATTTTCTGAAGCATGACAAAGGTTGTGCTTGTCTGCCTTCCCTTATGGGAGGTGGCAGTGGGATTTCTTTCCTTTTTAGCCAACTAATTGCACACGAAACCTGTATAGGCTCTTTACATCTTTGACAGCTTTGGCTCTTCACAAAATGTAATTTATACCAGACACCATCTCAGAAGTTGAGGTGTGTGCAGCAGATAGTGAAAATGACTGAGCACATGTACAAACCCCTAAATATTGTGTTTCCTCATGGGAAAAAATGGTAAAACTCCCTACCTGGAGAACATTTGGCTGGGTTTGACTGATTTCGAAGGACTAGGCAGCTTCCTGCACGTCATAAGCTTTGAGTACAGGAGGCATAGATCTGCCTGAGGAGGAACAAAAGGGAAATAGGTAAAGTGTGATGTCCTACTCCTTATAGTACCTGAGTGGTGGTGAGACCTTCCCAGCATGGAAGGACCGTTGCTGCACACAGTTCTATAAAAGTGGGTCACAGGTTTCTCCTACGTCCTGCCACTTTCTGTAGCTGTGGACCAGGACCCAGCCTGGCCCCACAGCCACAGGAGGTTATTGGGGCAGCAGGCTGTGTGCTCTGACAGCCTCAGTTACCGCCTTTAAAGTGTGGAGTCTGACCTGTTAAAAGACAGTATGTGCTGCTTTAGATCTTTAAGTGTCACTGATTACTAGCAATGATAACATACCTGTAAAACATCAACCAAAATAAATCCATTTAAAGGAATGCTCTCTGTGTTCCTGTCTCTCCTTAGACCTGCATGTGACCTCAGCTCTGCAGCTCTTGCTGTCACAGAAAGCTGGCAACGTCCAGTCCACATGTAAGAAGTATGAACTGTATGCTTGGTTTGTGCCAACTTTTGATTCTCTTTTTTTTTTGTTAATGATACCTATGTAATTTTCGATTATCTGTAAACTCAATTCTAAATTTCATTAGATTATTTAATTATTTTGAACTCAAGATGGTATGTGATACGTCAGGTGCAGAAAAATATTTGCAGATACATTTTGCTTTATACCCTTCCAGTTTAATTCTGTTCATATTTGTTCAGTAACAGATTTCTTTACACATTCTGAAAAGTTCAGGGGCAGGAATATTTGGTGAATATCAAATTATCCTTCTCCCACAGCCAATAAATGAAGTGCTTAAATCGTATTTACTCTGTAAATTGGCATTTTGTTTTTCTTAAAAGAAATAAAAGATGTACCACATTTTACATCAAAACTAGTATATGGAGAGCAAGTGTTAAGAAGAAAAAGCCACCTGATTAGTCATTGACATTTCAATTTTTCATAGGCCAATGAAATAGTAAAGGAGAGTTTCTGCTGCTTTTGTCCACCTCAACCACCGATGGAGGTGACCAAGGTTTTTCAAAATGAATTTGAAAAGCAGCCTCGATAGTTTGAATTGCTATTGCGTCTGAAGCCCATACAAATGGTCACAGCCCAATAGCTATCAGCAGAACACCTTTATAATTTAGATAATTGGTATTAATGCAGAGGTGGAAAGAGGGACAATACAATATAAGAAAGGCAAATTCATGTTTTGATTTGATAAAGCATCAGTCTAAAGTGGCTTGGAGCCAGGGGAACTATCAAGTGTCTGCAAGCAAAGAAGAAAGGACGTTTTTAGTAGAAAAATACCAGCGGTGTAGAAGCTACTTAATTCTAAAAGTCTAAAGGAATTTCACCTTTTGCAATGTCATTAAGTTTTTGCAATAACGTTATTCCTAAAGGTGTAGTGTTGAAAGAAATGAGTCCCGTGAACTCTAGGTCTGGTGTGATTACAGCCTCTTCAATAGGCAGCTTCTGATGACCTCCTATGGAACAGAGCACAGAGGACCATGTGCGTCTCGAACAACCTGTAATGAATTCTCATAGCACCTATAACTGCATTTAAGGATTTATTCCTTTTAGGAAACAGAAAATCACCAGATATGCTTGTTATATTTCTGGTTGTAAAACACTTTTAGAAAGAATAACTGGTAAAAGTTATTTTTCAATATCAAAAGTATTCACAACCAGTGAAGTAGAAAGAACTGGACCATGAGACCGATCGGACCAAGGTATGTCCAATTGGCATTCCCTCCCTGACAGTGAGTTAACGGTGGATACCTGGGGAGACGAGAAGAGAGCTAGCTGTCAGTGCTCCGCAGTCTGCAGCAATTTGCAACCTGCAATGCCGGCGGTGGCATCTTTGTATTTAATAGCTCCTGAAGGACTCTCCCAAGAATTTATCTTGCTGTCTTTTGACCGTTGGAGGCTTTTTTAGCATACCATTACTATAGCCTAGTAGAAAATTCTTTTAAATGGGAGGTGTGCATTGTGCATCCTGTGTTTGTGCGAAGAACATCTGAGCTGGCTGTAATGGCACTGGTAGGAGCCTTTCTTATTAATGCAAACAGGGAGCTAGCGTGTGGTTTTAAGCATTTGTTGTGTACTTGCAAGGAAGATATTTTGACTGGGGCAATATGAAATAGCATGGATGACTGCGTGTGGCTACAAGACAGGAAATACGGGCTACAGCAGATGCTGACTTGCAAAGTTAGCTTGGATGAATCATTTTTCTCTCTGGCTGTTTACCTTTCTGCTGAGTTTTCTACTCGGATTGGATAAGAACATTACCCTGGCCTGCCTACAGTCAGCTTTTTCCCTGTTTTTTCTTGTGCTTAAGGAGTGTGTTGTGGCGTCTGGATTATAAACACTGCAGGGGAATGTTTTAAATCCCCCAAATGGGGATTTGGAACATAAGTCTTGTGGAAACATTCCTACTGAAATTGGGTTATATAAAGCTCTGCAAAGCATGGACTTGCATTGTGGACATTGCTCGTTCACTAGTCCAAGTCAACCATTCGGTTACTGGCAAGAAATTCAGGAACTCTGTGCCCCCTCCCCTCACTCCCAGGGTGAAATTTACCCCTTGATAAGTGTTGCTGCAGCCTGTGAATCCCTTCGTTTGTTCTTGAGTGATTAAAATAAAACTGATGCAGAATTTTAGGTGACGCAGAAGTCATGCAAGAGAATTCCAGCTAGAAGGTTAAAATTGCTATAGCAGGATGGGCAAAGATAGGGGCTCTCCATGTGCAAATTTCCCCAGAGGAGAGCGGGAGCAGAGCCTGCAGAAACGTGTTGTGAAGAAAGAATAAGTTAATATGTACAGGGAAGAGAGGGAGGAAGGAAAAGGGATATCTGACAAATAATTTATTAACATCCACGGAGATCTGAGAGAGGCCAGCACTCCAAGCCCTGCAAATGGGGAGTTTGTCCCTGGTGGGCAAAGGGCCATCCCTGTTCATGAAAAGTTGGCTAATGTGGGATGCAGTTGCCTTTGGATGTAACTCGAGGGGCTGGGTGGTAGAGGGTGTCGCAAGTTACAGAAAGGTCTTGCATCTGAGGATACAGCCTCTGATCTCAACCTTTGAGCTCAGCTGCATCTGGGGTGGGGGAAGCGTTCAGCAGATGGCTTTAAAAGCTGAGCAAGTTGCTGCCAGAGAAGCCAGCAACTAAATGCCACATAGAGGGGGGTGCGAGCGGTACCCCCCTCTGCCGAGGAGAGAGCAGTCCCACTGAATGGCAGTTAGTGATCTGGTACATCTGGTGCGTGGGGGCTTGCTTGGGTTGGGGGAAACTTGGCACCAGGGAGTCCCTGGATCAATGGGTGAAGCTGCATTAGACTTGGTTTTGGTTTGTTGTGGTGCTCTTATTTAACAGCAACAAAAAAATCCCCCAACAAAATAAATGTATAATTGTATAGCCATGAATAGACCCCAGCTGATTTGGCTTACAGAATGGAGGACTGTAATTGTATACATTGGTTCCAAAAGACAAAAGCTCAATATATTAAGGAAAGATGTTGGTCATATCAACTGGATTAAGATGTAAGGGCCTTGATTGTGCAAGAGACTTGGAATTTCTTTATTTTGATGCTGTTGATAGCCTCAGCCAGTTTCCTAAATACAAGGGAAGAGTAGTGGATAAAGAACTTTCAGATGTCACCAACAAATAACTAACTCTAAAAAAGGACTAAAGCAGGAAGCCTATAGGGAATGGTGGCTGGAGAAATGGGAAGCACAGACGTGTAACTTCACGAAAAGGAAATAGAGGTAAAATGATAGAGCCTGCAAGTGAACTTGAGTCAGACCGTGGCTATACAAAGGCAACTCTCATGCTTTTCCTCTGCTACAGTAAAAGGAGAATAAAGAGGTGGGGGTTTTGATGCTCTCTGGGTAAAGCAAAAATAAAACCTGTCAAGGATGGGGTGAGATGGGATGATCTCAAAGAGCTGACAAATGAAATTCCATGCACAATGCAACTGGAGAACAGCAAATGAAATAGAATGTCTCTGTTCATTTAAATATGACCTGGAAAATTACAGGTCTGTAATTTTACTTCAGTGGTGTGGCAGGGCCTGAACAATATTGAGGGGAAAAAGCAAGTGTGGTCAATGGGCATTGACATAAGAAAACAAGTGCTTCCCAGAGGACATCAACCAGTTCAGAGAATAGTTATTAAAAAGGAAAATCAAAACGTAAAAGATTTCCTTGGAGTGGCTATTGGAGAAGGAGCTGCTGTGATGCCACATGGAAATTAAGAACAAACCTGTAGAGGATGGGGGGCTGGTGCAGAGAAATTTTAAGGTGACAAAGACCTGGCTAAGAGGGTGGTAGTGGAAGGAGCAATGCCCCATGAGAGTGGTCCTGGGCTGGTGTCTGCACAAACCATGGGGGTGCCACAGGAGAAATGAGGTCAGGGTGGGAGTTTCTGTTATCACATCTGTTCATTGCTCAGGCTGTTAAACTTTGTTAAAATAAACCTTAAAGTTCTGTTCCTCAAGTCAGACACTGAAAGCCTTGTTTTACAGTCAGGGAAGTAAGAGTCAACTGATGTAATTTTTATTTTTTAGTGTGCACTACATTTTCATTTAACTTCAGTTCCTCTCTTTGGTTTGCTGTATTATGGAAGAATTTGCCTTGATATAGAAAAGCTGGACAATGAAGCTGATAACCATAATCTGATTTTATGCTAATGTCTTCTCAATAAATCTCCCATTAAACAGAAAATGAAATTAAATGAACAAATATATTCATCATGTGAGACTTTTAAAGGTGGTGTACAATTAGTCACAGTTTTACAAGCAGGATGAATTGGCGGCCATAAAAAATAACCTTTCTTGTTAATCCCTGAAAATATATTTCGGCTTCAGGCTCAACCTTTTTAAAGGACTGCCAAAAGAGATTTGAATTTGAGGGGCCTGAGAATTTTTGCATATCCTAAAATTTGGTAGATTGTGAATACCAGACATAATGTTAAATAAGGAAACGTCCTCGCTATGCTCACCCCGTAATCAATTTTACTTTGCCTAATTTTGGAACCACTAGGATATGTCAATATTTTTGGGAGCTTGGTATTCTCAATAATATTTGAATGGCCTAAATTGTATAGAATAACCATAAATGAAAGAAACATCACAATGAAATGCATATTTGATAAGTAATAAAAGCTCTTCAACATCTTGTCAATGGACAGTCATTCCAACATCACCACTATTACTCTTTAACTTGAGTTTCCTTTTAAAATCCCACCCTACAGTAATGAAGTATAGTTAATGTATTTCTAAAAGACAATTATTTTTTTCTATGGAAAAACATAGATGATAGGGAATAATAGATTGACCATCAGAATAACCTATTCCATATATTCTGGATGCCTGTAATGGAAAAATAACATTCCACGAATTTCTATCAGGCCATTTTATTACTTAATATCAGAGCAGGAGAGAGAAACTTTGCTGAAATTTTAAAGTAGCATCCCTCATAGTATTGTTATACTGTTGGACATTTCATCATTATTTATTATTTTGTTGTTGTAAAAGCCTTAGTTGTTCTTTTGATATAGCAATGAAATCTCAGAAAACCCTACAACTTGCCACCCTGGATGTAATTCAGGTAGAAAATACAGTTCTTAAAGAGTGGATTTATTAAATATTAGTATTTTGGACTAATGTTTCCTCCCGTTACGATCGGGTTTTGCTCATATGCTTTAGCCAAAGGTCTAGGGCTGTGGAGGGTTTCCTTTGTGTTAGGAGTTCAGTAGATGTTATGTGTGCAGTTACCAGGTGGCCCTTGGAGCAGCTAAGGAAGAGTACAGCAGCTCTGGGCCCACGTAGAGAGCTCTGTTGAGTGTGGGGACACACTGACACGGGTTTCTCCACCTGCCATGTCCGTGCACACCAGGCAGTGTGCTGGCCGGAGCGTAGCGCGGCTCTTGCGCCTGCGCATCTCCTATTCCAGACTTGCATGTGGCCACCGCAAGTCATGCCTGCTTGGACTTGTCTGCGCAGACGTACCTGTCATAATCCCAGACAAGCGAGGGAATAAACGGGCTTTAATTTAAAGGCTGATTAGGCAAAAAGCCTTCTTCCACCACACCTTGCAGTGAAGGTCCTGGGCTGACAGTGGCAATGAGTCCTCACGTGGGTCTCGGTGGGGCGAAGCTTGCAGCCGCACGTGCAGCGCAACCTCTACGTGCGGTTAGACTGGCCCTGACCACAAGCCCTGGCCCGCAGTGGATGCCAAGGGATGGGGCTGAGAGTGAGACCGACATGTCGTGACCTTTCTCTGGCGTAACCTCTCACCCTTTGGGGGCCTCCAGAACCAACAGACATGTCTGAGCATGGGCTTACATAAATTTCCTTAAATAGAGTGTAAGTGGAGCTGAACAGTCTCAGTGGCTTGCGAAAAAGACAGTGAGGAAAGGTTAAGAGAGAAAAAAAGCAACAATTATCTTTTGGGGCAGGGGTTGAACACTTTCAATGGAGGTCTGATGAAAACTATTTTGCAAAGGGATTCCTAAACTCGTCCCTGTATTTCCTGATGAATCTGGAAATTTTGTCCAAAAGCAATGCAGTATTTTCGGTTGGGGCTGTTTTCCCTTCCACAACCTTCAGCTGCCACTAAAATGATGGGCAGTGTGGACACGGGTAACACGAGGAAGGTGGGTTCTCTTTTCCCATGGTCCTTGTTAAGGAGAGAGGAAAAATACAGCTTTACCTAGGTGAAGTAAAGGCTAAAAGGAATATGGTTGCTCTCAGTAAAACCAACAGGGGATAACACCAGGGAAGAGAAGAAAGCCTTTGAGCTGTATAGCACCATCAGCACAGAACAATTATAAAACAGAAGTGGATAATCTTGAGTTAGATGTTACGCTGCTAGCAAGGAGATGCGGGAGGCCTGGGACAGCATCTTCACAAGAGGAGCAGGGAATAAATGCTTGTGGCAGTTTGGGAGTTTACGAAGCGGATCTCATTACATTTATATGGTGTTCTTGAACAGTCTTTCAGCTCCTTGTCTGAAGGCTGTATGTTCAATTCGCAGTCTGGGGGTGCCCCAGCATGCTGCTGAGGTTGGAGAGGAGATAACGTGTCTCTGTTTACTGTGTGCGCAACAGTTGTCCAGACACAGGGGCAGCTTGAAGCCTGTGGTGTAAGAGCCCCCATGTTGGTGTAACCACTTAACCACTGTAAAAGCAGATGAAAGAAAGCATGAATTCAGGAGTATATCTACAGGCACATCACCAGCTTAATTTTTTTTCTCCCCCCGCATGGTTCCAGTAGCATCCTCCTCCTTACACTATGAATCTAACCTACAGCTCTCAAGAGGCAACGACTCTTGAAAAGATGTAAATTACACTGTACTTTTCCTAAGGGGTTTTTTGGTTTTTTTTTTTCCCCCTGAGATACTCAAAGGTCCCTCTCTCCCCAGCTAGCTGACAGCTGCCTCTAAGGTTCAGCAGAATGTGTCCAGCTGATATCTGTGCCTGCTCCTTCCCATTAGCTCTGATGATGCCCTTTCCTATCAGCCTAACTTCCTTCTGAGTTTGCACTTTATAAAGGCAATAAACCACCTTTTATCCACAAAGATGCAGGTGCACCTACCAGGCACCCTTCCCTGTGGGACCTGCTCCTCTCCCCTCTGGTTTAATGCCCTGACCTTGACAGGAGGCTTGTGAGTTAACTCTGGAGAGGCATGGCATAAGTTGTACTATTTTTTTCTTTTTACCCTCATTTTATTTTAATGGCCGGGGAAAATGGGAAGAATGCAAATGAGTGAATGCCCTCTTTGATCCGTGTTGCTCCTGAGTATAATCTCCTAACCTGGCAGGCGCCAGGCACCAGTGGAATTGCTGCCCCTAAGTAGAAAGAGACTTCAGCCACTTTGCAAGCCGTTGCTCGCAGTTTGCTTGTTGTCTTGAGGGAAGCCAGCGACCAAGAGGTCCTCGTCCCCCTGCAGAACAGGGGAGCTGGACACACTGGGGGGCCGTTTGCCCCACAATGGCAATTATTCTTTTAAGCAGGGATAATCTGAAATCGTAAGGTTTCCCACCCACGTCTGAAAAATACACAATGAAGCATTTACCCTAAAAATGGTATGGCTGCAGCAAATGGTTCTCTTCAGAGGGACTGCGATAGGAGCAACCTTCCGAAGCCATCCTGAGGTGAGACCCTGAGCTAGCGGCTGGATGTGGGAGAAAAGAGAAAACGGAGGCAGTAACTTCGGTTGTGAATGAAGTCCGTCCCTGAACACAAAGCCGTGCCAGTATTTTGAGGGTATGTATTCAAAATGCAGGGGGAAGGGCTGGACAGGGTTATTGGAGAGTGCAGGGTCATTTTGGTTGCGCTCAAATGGGGCAATAAGACTGTTAATAGCCAGCAAAAGATCAAGGCTTGAATCGTGGGTGATCCTCTGTACCTCTAAATTATTTTACTATGCTTTAAAATAATGCCTGATTACATGACATGCATATTCTGTAAAACACACATATCTTTTGCTCTGCAGGACACCGGGACGTGGATTTTACTGTGAAATCTGGGTTGACCATGTCTCCTCCAGTCCCCTCAGACCTGGGCTACGTGCCCCCTGACGGCGGATGGGGGTGGGCAGTGGTGTTCGGAGCCTCCATCTCGGTTGGCTTTGCATATACCTTTCCTAAAGCTTTCACAATCTACTTTAAAGAGCTCCAGGCTGTTTACAGCATCTCCTACAGCCAGATTGCCTGGATAACATCCATCATGTGTGCTACCACCTACGGAGGAGGTAAGTGAAGCAAGACAGTGGTTTTCTTTGGAAAAGAGGAGGTCGGATCTATACGTCAAAAGGGGAGGGGAGAATATATTTCTTTGAGAAAGTTCTTGGAAAGCTCTAGCTGCAAGTTAGGCTTTCTGTTTTCTGATGGCATATGTTGGCAAAACAGAGAAAACAAATACTGCTGAGTAATTTATCGATAACATATATGTTATCATCAATTCTTGTCATTTCATCAGAAGTCTGGCTGTGTGTGGATGGAGGCTTGGCCATGGTGTAATCATCTGAGTCTTGGACAGTTGTTTCAGCATATTTAGGATTATGTCTTTTGTTGTTTCTATTCTTGGCTTTCTTTTTGAAACAAAAGATGTGTTATTTGCACTCATGATTGTAGAGAAGATGCTGGAAACTCAAAACCTGAGTTTTGCTGATGAACAGGCGTGGCATACATGCATGTAAATCTTGAGATAGTATGTAAACCTGTCCTTCCCTAATTCTGTTGCTAAAATTTTACTGCACGTAATTTATGAAGGGATGATGTTTTAGACTTCTCTCTGCAGAAGCTTTCTGAAAGAACAAATGTGTCCACCGGTTACTTCAAGTTAAAACGTTCACTGGGTACTTGCACCTTGGCTGCAAAAGTTGCTGTTGTGCAAAGGTTGTGGGAAGGTATTGCTTGTCCTCATAACGAAATCATCAAGTGGATATTCTCAGAGCGATGTTTCCCTCAGATACTGATGCCAGGTATCAGTCTGCCACTTTGATCTGAGTAGCTGGTGTGTATCTTGCTGTGAATGGTTAGTAGAGGACCATTTTGCTTTTAGGCTGCTGCTGCCTGTGAGGTGCAGCTGCTGGAGGTTATTGCGGGGCTCTTAGCAGGCTCTGAGTTCTTAGCTTGTTTTGCAAGGGTGAGAGGTAAAAGGATTAACACTTAAGAACACAAGAATAGCCACACTGACTCACACCTACCCAAACCTGTATTCTTCCTCATAGAAGGTCACCGACACACACTTTGGGGAAGACAATAACAAAAAAATTGGGCTTGGAGGGATCTGCTTGGTACCCCTCGCCTTCAGGACAGCGCAGTTTGGGGGCTTCCTGGGTCACTCATCTCATGTACTTTAGCAACTGGTTTTACATGGCAATAAAAAAACAGAGCTGTTTTGTCATCCGATATGGGATGGATGTATTAAGGTGAAAGGAGAAAATTTCTGTAAGGCTTGCCTGGCACTTGGGACAGTGATACATGTGCCCTGAGCAATGCCTGTGACTCCGTGGGCAACCTGTGTCTTTACTCTTTTGACAGCTCATGCCTCGTGCTATTGAGCATGCGATGCCCAAGATGACTGTGTGCCTTGGAGAGCTGGCACAGCAGCAAGTGCCTTTTTACTTACCAATTCAAATCCAGCCCTAGTCAAGGCAGACTGAAGGCTCCTACTGCCACCAAGCCAGCAGCTGATCTCAGTACCAATCCTGGCAGGCAAGTACCGATGTCGCTCACCCACCGGGGCTGAGTGGCACGCTCAGGGTTTGGGATGTACGTGACCAGAGAGGTGTGAAGGATGGCCTCCTTCCCTGCTTGCAGAAGGAGCCTTGCCAGGTCTGGCAGAGGCTGAATGGCTGGGCAGCGAGGGGGCTTCGCCGGGCTGGCTGGGCTCTGGGCTCTGCTGCAGATGGACTGAAAGGTTCACCTCCAGGGTTATTAAATCAGTGACTCTACTGAGCACCCATTTCCCCTTGAAACAATGAATGTGTATCCTCCGGCTGCTGTTTGGCTCTGGTTTGATGTCAGGAGCTGAGAAGGGCTGACGGAGTCTGAGCGAGAGACTGAAGAGAGGTTTGGGCTGGGAGGGCTGTTAGAGGCTCCTTTTCCCAGGGTGGCTGTCCAGGGCCCTCTGAAAACTGGACGTCTGAAATGGAGCGCCAAATGTTAGACATCTCAGACTGGTTGAGATTTCTTGCTTTTCATTCCCTGAGGTAGGACCCTCGACACCCAGATGAAGATACAGAGGTGGGTACAGCAAGGGAACTGCTCTCAGTGATCTTGATGGAGGAAGAAGCCGTTACAGTATAAAACTTGTGCTTTTCATTACTGATCTTGCCATCTTTAAATACAGACTTCTATGAAATCTTCTTGCTGCAGAGCTGTCATTATAAACTACAGCCACGTGTGCAAGCGCCTGACTTCCCCAGATGTTGCACGTAACGACAGGAGGGTGTCAGCATAAGCAGGAAAATACGAGATGCTGTGAAGCAGATGACTTTTCCTTTCCAGCACTGCATTTACCTTTACACAGACTCTGGGCTCAGAACTCAGTGCTGGCAGGGGGGTCCTGTCCCACCTTTCCTGGTGCTTTCACAGACACCTGTGTTCATTGCTGTAAGAGCACCTTTCCTTCCTGGGGGTCTGTCCTGTGGGCTGGTAGCTGTTGCTTTTCATTCTGTTTTTGTATCACTGTAGCGTCTGGGTTAAAAAAAAAAAAAATTCCTATGAAAGAAATAAATCGTGAAAAGAAAGTCTTAGGAAGAATCCCTATGTAACGATTATAGACTCTTTTAGAATTAAGGAAGATCAATTATCTCCTCTGTTCTTGTGAATGATTCATAATTCTAAACATCTCCCTGTCATGTTCTCATCTTTCAGTTGTTGTTTCCAGTAAATGGTGTTGACATCTCCATAGATCTGAAAGCAGCAGCATGCTAATAGTAATAGAAGGGGGAATGGCAATAATAACAGATTTAGGAGTTTCATCTCGGGGAATAAATATCTTCGAGTGCATAAGTAATTGAATACTCAGTTTGATCTTCCTTTCAGCTACACCAGCATAAGTCTTAAGGCAATTCTGTAGCATCCAGTGAAGCTGCACGCTGTGTTTGAGGGAGGGGCAAAGCACCAGCAAAGCCTGCCCAGAATGGTTGAGGGCATGCAGGGGCTCCCTTCTGAGAGAATTATACCTTTAAACCTCAACTTTAGTTTTACAATGTTCAGAAATGCTACAGCTAACTGTATACAAAGTAGTCGTTCAGGACAGCATGTGTTTCTGTGCACTGGAGTAATTAACAGAAAAAAAGCTTCGACAAACATTGAATATTGTTTCTGGGTGAAACTTGGCTGTGCTGAAGTCAGCAGGCACCTTGCCATCACCTTTGTTGGAGCCAGGATTTCATCTTTCAGCTGCAAAGTCTGATCTGCTGATCTATAGTGCTAGGAGCGTGGCAGCTTTCAGCCCCAAGCGTGGCATTTGGGAAAGGGGGCTGAGAACTGAACGAAACTTTAGAAATTAATTCTGTGCCTGTAAACACTGGGATTCACAAAGTTCTCCAGGAGCGTTAAGTGACGGAGTGCCCTAAAAACACGACCTGGATAACAGCTGCATCTTTGAAGCCTGTCTTATGAGGAGTCATTTCTGTGGCACTTAGGGGGCTCTTGGGAAGGTCAGTCTGTAAACCCAGGATTACAGCAAGCTTGAGCAAATACTACACTTGGACCAAAAGTCTCCTCTTTTGATCTTGTGGGGTAACATGGATGTACAGTGTCAAAAGTTCAACAAGCTCCCAAAGAACAATCTGTGTAAGGCCTTGAAAGTTAATACTAAAGCATCGTGCTTGATCTGCTGGACAACGGTCAGCCAGAAGGGCAAAGCAACATGGAAAATGCAGGCACAGGAGCCCGGACGAGTTTACCTACAGTAATACTGTGTATTGCATCACCCTGCGTTAAGGGCACAGAGGACCGATCAGCCTAGAGTCATGTTACACACAGCTATCCACACCGCGTGATGTATGAACTAATCTCTTCCCATGTTCGATTCTGTTCCTTGTTTCCATGTCATGGCATTTAAGTGAATTTGAAAGGTAATGAAGGAGCTTGCTGGGTTTCCTCCACCCCATGAAGAGGAGCTGTTTACGTGCAGAGCGGCTGCAGACTGGATCCTACACTCCTGCTTCTCACCTGCTCTCTTGCAGTGTCCAGCAGCCGCACCGGTGACAGGCTTCTGCTCGGTGCACCCTTGTCCTTGCAGCAGACCAAAGGTGCCTTGCATAGGTGCAGCAAACAACAGTGCCTGCTCCCAGAACGCTACAGTCCTAGAGGAAGATTTCTTGGGGGAGCTCACGTCAAGAGCAGAAGCCGTCATGGAGTGACGATCACCTGTCACAACAGTTTCATTTGATGGGGAAAAAAAACCCCAACAAAGCCCCAGCTGCCTCTTTATGACAGTTTTCTGTAGCTTGAATTGACTGTCCCTCTAATACCTTAAAACCTGGGTGAGGTGGGGTTAATATTTTTGGAAAATACCTGCGTTATATAAAGGAGCAGGGTACTATGACCTGCAAACAACGGTGTCCCAGAGACTACTCGCACACCGGTGTGACGTCCTCCTGTCCCCAAGCCTCTGACCCTCAATCCAGGCTCAGCCAACATTGTGCAGTTCCAGCTTTTTGCTGTTCTGGAGTGGGAATTGCTCTTCACGGCAGACCTGTAACACCTCTCTTCTCTCAAACATCAGGAGGGTTTAATGAGATCTAAAGCTCTCCACCTAGCTGCAGCGTTATTCAGGCAGCCCTGAGGCAGGTGATCCTCTTTCTGGCCTGTTGGCAGCTACTTGAGAGTTTATTTGTGGCAGGACAGCTTTGGAGATGGGCTGGAGACAGCAGTGGTCTTGTGGACCAGCTGTGCCACAACTTTTCTGGCCATGTCTTGGAGAGGGTGCTTGTGGAGGGGCTCGATGTGTTTGCACCCTGCAGTCACGATTCATTGGGTTAGTTTTGATAGTCTAAGATGCAGATCTTTGCTAAACTGGTTCCTTTTCCCTGAAGTGAGTAAGGAAACTCTCACAAGAATATTTCCATCAGCAGCCACAGGAGACCCATGGGCTCAGTGGAGGTGAACTCAAGCCCACATGCTTGGGTTGCAGTACATGGGGGGTGCATCCACCACCCAGAAACTCTGTTTGCAAGTTGTGACCTTCTGGAGATCTGCTAAATTCATTCAGGGTGAAAAATCTGGTGCAGTAGCATCATAAGCAAACAGGTCTAAGATATCTAGCAGGCATCATGTGGGATATGTGTTGGGGTAACTCAAGGGAGGGGCAAACACTGCCCTTGGAAACAACTCTGAAGATTTAGGTGGTTGCTGCCTTTCTAGTACGTTACCATCATATCACATCTTCCTAAGTGAAGGGATGCACAGGATCACATGAATATAATTATTTTAGGTAAAACTGGGATTATGCAGTGACTCTAAATAAATTGGCCGAAAGTGGCAGAAGATGCTCTGGGGTGGAGGAAGCTGCTGGCTTGGTCATTGGTGTGACCAGGTGCCCCTGGTGGGATCAGCTGCTCTGTAGAGCACTGGGGATCTGCAGTGGTACCTGTGTGGCACAGTTCATGTCTACCAGGACTTCCTGTCCTTGATAGGGCAGAGACGTAGGTAATTTTTTTTTGGTGTGTGTGTGCTTTTGCTTCAAAACAAGAGCAAGCAGGCAAAGTAGGTAAGACAAACTGGAATAAGATGGGCTATAGTGCTGATTTTACTTGGACAACACTAAAGTGCCTTTCTTTATGATAGGTTTACCTTGAGCAAAAATGTATGAACTTGTTATCTTGTGGTAAAACCTCACAGCAAGGAAAGCCAGGCTTGAGCCTGGGAGTGGAGAACCACAGGGTGGGAAGGCAGAGGTTTCCCTCTGCACACAGTGTCCACCAGTAAAGCATCCCCTTTACTTTCGGTACAAATGAAAGAGTGACCTGCTCTGCTCTGGCTAATGTGTAATTACATCTTCAACACAACCTTATGACCCAGCTGTTTGTTTGCCTGCGTTTGTGTGCACAATCTGAAATGCCACCAGGCTCTGCATTCAGCAGTGTTTGGAAAAAACCACAGTATTTATCCTAATTTTCAGGCATTCAGGTCTTGGCGTAGCCAGAATTCTGCTATAAAAGTTAATAGCTAAATTCTCGATGCATCTTTGAGTACTTCAACCATGTTGTTTTTCCCTTTCTATGCAGTTATTTTCCAAATATAACAGAGAAAGATCCTACTGGGATTAAAATGTAAATGAGACAAAGATACAATAGCAAAGGAATAATTTGTTTTAATTCCCCGGTTAAAACACTCCAGTTATTAGATTTAGATTAATTGTAGCCATCTTTTTACCAACACAAATGTTTTGGTTTGGGCTGCTGATTAAATTCCTGCAACAAGGGAAAAACAGAAGAAGTGATGTCACCGCTCAGTTTCTTTTATCATCTCCAGGAAACCAGCACATCCAGCAGCGATGCTTCATGCACCTGGCTGGTTTGATGGCATGGCCGCAGGGCTGGAGCCATCTAAGAGCTTTGTTGGCTCTGGAGAAGGTTATTTCATGTTGTATGAATCCCTCTGCCTGCCTGGCCTCTGTGCTATTAATACTGGGGTTTAGCAAAAAGCAAGTTTGACATTTCATAACTTTCTGTTTTGACCTTTGCTTGACCCCCTTGTAAAATGTTATTTGGTGGAAAGCAGAGCCACGATGCTCTGCCAGCATCCTGGGTGGTTCCGAGCCGTGCCAGCACCGACGTCCCTTGGCTCCATGCAGTGTCACCCCATCGCCAAGCACAGGGACGCATGGGACTGGTGGCATCTCACGTGGTGGTGAAGAGGCTGCATGGGAATTAAAGATGCCCCCATAATAGCCATAGGGATGTCAAGGGATGCGGATTGACCATGCTTGACCCACATGCCCCATTTGGAGCATATGTGGGTGCCGTGTTGGTGGGGTGCTGCCCGCATCCCTCCCGCTGCTCAGCGCTCCAGCAGCTGCCAGGCAGAGTCCGGTTCCCTTTAATTAAAACCTTGAGCACGAAAATATTGGTGGTAAATCCCTGAATGCTGGAGGTCTTGTGGCTAAACACTGAGGAATGTGTTGTATCAGCCCGGTCACGCTCAGCAGCGAGGACAACACGAGGGTATGAGGGTAATTCTGCACCCGCTGGGGAGGGAACTATCGATCTGTCCCCAGGCTTGCATCTTGTGATTGCATCTGGTTGGGGTCCAGAGCTGAGAATTTTGCTGAATTGAAACCTTTTCCCAAGTAATAACCTATATTAGTATGGATTGATCCCTCGGAAAAAGTTTATATTATTAGGAACATAAATGTGTGGGCCTATTTTTGGAAGGCTGGGATATCTCTCTCTGAAGACAGATTATATGGAGGAAAGTAACAGTATTGCATCCTGGGCCACAGGGTCCAGCCCTTGGGTTTGGTGGACAATTGCTAGTTATTACCTCATTCATTAATTCAGAAACTCCATTTTAATCGTGGCTATGGATTAGATTTCACTGCTGGTGCATTTTATGAGCAAATGGCAAATGACAACAGAATGGTTTTGAAAAATATGGGTATGACATGGAAGTGAGAATCACAGATGCTTTAAAGAAGTGCAGTTGCCTCTTCAGATGCTCACTTACCAGATGCTGTTTTCATGCAGCAGAGCTAGGTATGGATTTTTTTTTTTTAATGTGGAAGCAATTTCTAAAGCCTTTAATTCACTTTCAAAGACTCAATGAAGGAAAAACACTGTTGGGGTTACAGAGTTGTAGCTCCTACCTTTGGCTGCAATCAAATGCCTTGCGTAAAAGGCTTCCAACAAAATTCTTTCGAAAGTGGTCCACTGAGAATAGATAGAAATGCTTTCCATTCTCAGAGGAGCCTAAGGTTTTTTTCCTTGTGTTTTTTTCCTTGCTTTTTTTTCAGGAAAAGATAAAACACTCAAGTTGTCAACACTAGTCACTTTTTCTTTGTGACCTTATATTCTTCACTGTGAGGGTGGTGAGGCACTGGCACAGGCTGCCCAGAGAAGCTGTGGGTGCCCCATCCCTGGCAGTGTTCAAGGCCAGGCTGGATGGGGCTCGGAGCAACCTGGGCTAGTGGAAGGTGTCCCTGCCCATGGCAGGGGGGTTGGAACTAGATGGTCTTTAAGATCCCTTCCAGTCCAAACCATTCTAGGATTCTATGATTTTAAATATTGTTCATTAAACCTTGGGCTTCAATAAGTGAAGGTCAATAGTTAATTTAATTTCAGAATCATTACTTGAAATATCTATGGGAACTGTCACAGAAAGCTTTGCAAAAACTGGAAAATGGACCCTTTTTGGGGAGAGTTTCAGATTCTGCCTTGCTCTCGGCCCCTTTCCCCACTTTGCTCCTCTCCTTTCAACAGCTCTGGAGTGGAGCGCTGGGAATACAACAGCAGTCACTTATTTACATGGAGGACTGCGATAGGGAAATGAGTTGTTTGAAAAGGTATTTAGCAATTTTAATCAATTTTGTTGCCGCTTGTCAGCAAATTAAAAAACCTGCCCTGCAGGAAGAGTCTGCTGTCTGTGGATGAGTAAGCAGAGCCCGGCCCTGCGGGAGCCTGTGCTCCCGAAACGGAGGGGGAGAGATCACGTCGGCAGCTCCTGCGAGATGAGCCCAAGTCTCCCCAGATTGCTAGGAAGTCCTTTTTGACCTAGTGAGCCCAGGATCTGTACTGTCAGGCCCACCCTCTGCCCTCAGGCTGTTGTGCTTTGCTTGCGAGCATCTCTTCAGAGCAGCAACACGAGGGCAAAGACTAATTGTTTTCAGACATCTTTAGAAATCATTTGTTTGCCCCCAGTATCTTGTGCTGCAACTGGTTTCCTGCTCCAGTTTTGAGTTTGCCGCCAGTTTGTGTGAATGTTTACCCAGAAGGTGTCATGCCAGGGTTTGCTGCAGAGGACGTTCTTTAACGTGACACCAAATTTAGTATTTCTGCAGAAGAAAACTCCCATCTTCCAGCTGAAGTCATGGCTGGAGTTGTACCAGCTTCTTCATCCCTCTGCTCCTAGGGGTTTCCATCTGCTCTCCCCACCGCTGCTAAGGACGTGACAAGTTCAATCTCAGGTGTGTTTATTTAGATTTGGTCCAATTTTTTATTTTTGGCAGAACACAGAAACCAGCTGCTGAAACAAACTTTATTCCTGTTTATTAGCAAAACTCCACTAATCCAAACCTTCATCCCCCTGTAGGAAAATAGAGGAAAACAGCCCTGTCCCCTTGGCCATCCCCTTGTTCAGCTGCAGGCAGGGTTTTCATACTGGAGAGAATTTAATTGCCTCCTGCTATGGCAGACCACCCGCCGCTGCACCCTGCGCCTTCGTGCTTGCTGGGCTGCACATCGTAGAAGCGATGCAGTAAGAAGAGCAGGTACCTTATGGCACATAAAGCGGGTCTGGGTGGTACCAAAACACAACGTGCCAGGTCATCACGCTGTCACCCTGCACCTGAGAGTAAAGGTCTTCTGGTTGTTTTAAGTTTACTCAGTTTTATAGGAAGAAAGAAATCGTAGTCATAAAACACCTTACAGACATGCTGTAAGGAGATCTTTAAAGCTGTAGATTAACTGTGCCAGGAAAATTACTGAGCAAGGGACTGATTTTTTTCCCCCCTCTCCATTATTGCTTAATTACGTATGTAGAAAAATGGGATTTTTCTACGCACAGACACAGGGTCTGTTTTGGGAGTGTTGGAGGGAGGGTGGAAACAGTGGGGAGGGGAGCTCCTCATTTCATCGGGTTGATGTATTTGTACCTGAACCGAAAGCGGTACCGCTGTTACAATCGTATTGTTAATTTGCAATTAGAGAAGAAACAGCAGCCCGCAGCAGCCAGCTTTGTCGCCCTGTTCCTTGGGTTGGGAAGAGCTGTGTGCTGGCCCAGAAGCAGTAGCAAAGCCCTTACAGAGCCCCTCGCAAGCACAGGGACTTTTCCGTTCCCAGACTCCCTGGGAAGGGCTCCCAGCACCCCGGTGCAGAGGGTGGGGGCAGGCAGGGACCTCCTGCCGCAGGCACAGCGGGAGGGGAAGCCCACTGCCCCCCGTGACATCGCCACATGCGTGGCGTTTGGCTCGGAAAGAAAAGGAAAGAAAAATGTATTTAAATGCAGATTTCAATACCAGCTGATTTTTATGCACCTAATTAGTGTGACTTGGTTTTTTGAGTGTTAGGTTGTCTTTTTTGAAAACAGGCTGAATCCAGCTTTAGAGGAGATTAGGGAAGAGTTGGTCTGAGCCTTAACAGAGAAGCCAAGGGGGAATGGAAGCTCTGCTGAGGGGAACTGGGAAGGAAAGGCCATACTTGCAATGCAGGTAGTATAATTGATTTGCAGGAAATTCCCCCCCCCCCCCAAAATGATTCGTAAAATCTGCCCAAATCATAGAATTGTTTAGGCTGGAAAAGACCTTTCAGATCCTCGACTCCAACCATTCCCCCAGGACTGCCAAGCCCACCACCAAACCATGTCCCTAAGCGCCTTCATGGGTACACATGGGGAGAAGGTCTCAGTCTCCCTGGAGTCTGGCAGCAGAGCAGGAGGTGACAGGGCGCAGCACTCACCTGCCGTCTCCATATGAAATTCCCCAAAACTGGAGCCAGGAAGGCATGTGGCTGAATTCCTCCAAGACCCACGGGGCTGTTACTTAAGCCAGGGGGAGGCAAGGTTGAGCAAGATGCATGTCTGCTAGCGAAACCGCAACTTTCCAGCAAAAGCAAACACGGCTAACACTTCCCCAAACGGACTTCGACATAAAAACTGGAGAATACAGGGAACAGGGAGCAGCAGCGGTGGGTGGGCAGCCACACAAGCGTGTGACTGCGTGGTGGTACTGGGCCAGGAGCAGCCGGCAGCTTTGTAAGGAGAAAAGAGCTGGGATGCTGGTGGAAGCAGAGAGGAAAAAAAATAATTCTGATTTAAATAACTGAGGATGGTTTAATTAACGCCCGCGGGGTGGCTGGGTGCTGCTGCGGCCTCCAGCAGCGCCTCGGCTTGAGGGGGGGGGAAGGAAAAACAAGGAGGGAAAGGGAAAAGCGGCGAGGGAGGTGGAACCTGGCGGAG
>JAVJGI010000050.1:17063496-17096688 GCA_035590275.1 Ibycter americanus
CCCCCGGGGCGCTCCTGGCAGCGCCCCGCCGGGAGAGCCCAGCCCCAGCCCCAGCCCCAGCCCGGGGGCGGCAGGTGCTGCCAGGGGCAGCTGATGGGCTTTGCGTTAAGTGGCAGCGCAGGGCGGGGCGCGCCGCTGGAGAGAAGTGAGGAGGTGGGCGCCGCGCTGGGGGGATGCTGTGGCTGCAGGCTGGGGGTCTGGGGGGGCCGCACCGCCGGGACTGACCCTGTGCCTTCCCGCTTTGTGTTTCAGGGCTTCCCCGGCAGCGCTGGCCACCCGCTCGCCCAGCCCGGCCATGCCACCCCCGGCTAACGCGGGGCGAGCCCCCGGCCCACCGGATGGTGGCTGGGGCTGGGCGGTGGTCTTTGGCGCTTTCGTTTCTATCGGCTTCGCGTACGCCTTCCCCAAAGGCTTAGCCATCTTCTTCAAAGAAATCCAGGATTTCTTTGGCACATCCTATAGCGAGATCGCGTGGGTCTCCTCCATCATGTTGGCCACGACGTACGGTGCAGGTGAGTAAAGCCCTCAGCAGCCCCTGCGGCGCGGCGTGTTGTAAAAGCAGAAATAAGCCAGAAATCTCCGCTCTGGGCCCGTGCAGAGGGAAGGCAGCAGTGCCCATCTGCACGGGCAATATTAAGAGGTTTGTTTTCTGATCGTGTTTCCAGCGTCATTTAGGGTAACAAGTCATATGTGGAGCCTAAAGGGTCAAGGGGAAGTTTTCTGGAGGTAAATTGGTGTTGCTGGCATTTTCAAATAGGCCTGGTGCCTTCCAAGCTTGTGGCTGGGTTCAGTGGGTGCTGGCGTCTTTTGACCGGTCTGGGTGCCTTTTGGCCTGTGGGGGATTCCACACGCCTTTGAAAATGTGGTCCGTGACCAGCTCTGTGCTGACACTCCCTTTATTTCCAGCTGGGCTTGCAACACCTTTGTAGCTTGTCAAAACAGGGCTTATTTCAGTAATACGGGCTCGGTGTTATGCAGAAGCCTGTTTGAAGGAGTACAATATCCTCTGTGCACCAGAGGCTGAGCTGCACGGTGTGTCCCATTGCTGCATCCCCTTCCCTGGCCACGCTGCCAGCACAGGCTGCGACTCGGGCTTTCTCTGACACCGCCAGCAAAGTGTGGCCTTGGCCCTGTCACACAGCACCTCGGTTCCCCCAAAGGCAGGCAGCACCAGCCCTGCTGTTTTGAAGAGACTCTGGCATCCTCCTGCCTTGCTTTGACACAAGTCAGTAAGTTTGCACCCAAGCGGCTGTGAAGTACTGGCATGGCCCGGACCTGGCATGTTGCTGAGGGTAGCAGTGGTGTTCCCCTACCCAGAAATCAGGTTACCTACAAAAGCTTTCCATGGGCATCAGTGAAAAAGCCCTGAGAATAAGCTGGTGTGAAATAGCTAGGTCTGGGTTTCAGCCAAAGGTAAGTGTAGAGTGGAGCAATAAACGAAGTAGCTGCTTGTTTATTGTGGCAGCTTATAATTACAGCAAGGAAATTGGCAGAGTCAATCATTCTTATAATCTGCAAAGCAGTGCATATAACTTTGCTCTTTTTTATGATTTTGATATCACTTTCATGACAAATGAAAAACTTGAGCTGACTTTGATTAAATCTGCAGGGGGAGGTAGACAGAAACCACGCCCTGTAATTGGAAGAAACTTCATCAATATTTATCCTGGCAATTAAAGCAATTCTGAAAATATTCTTTTTTTTTTAAAAAGGGATTTTTTTTTTTTCCTTAATAATGCACTGTAGTGCTTTTTGGAGAGTGCAGTTGGTAATGAAAGTAAAGATGCTTTGTAAAGGTTTGTAAAGTGGAAGCGATGCTCGAATCAGTCTATTGTAATACACTCTATTGTAACTCCTGCAAAGGCTTGGTCCCACAGAGAGTAGCTCTGGAAGGCCTGAGTTCCTATTTGAGAACCCACAAATGCGAGCATTTTGAGGGCAAAACCCAAGCAGTGATTTAGAAAAAGAAATCCTTCTCTTAAGCCAGGGCTGTTGTCCCCGGCCACCCCCTTGCCCTCCCTGACAGGGTACTGAGCCTGAGCCCTGGGGACTGCTGTGGCTTTGGGATCGATTTCCACTGGGGCTTCTATTAAATGCAGAGAAAAGCACTTTTGTTTCAGCCCAAGCAATAGAAATAAGCAGTCTGCAGTGAAAAGGAAACAGTCAGGCTCTGTATAGGCTGAACAGGAGCAAGTGTATTGCAGCAGGGAGGCAGGCGAAAGGACTGCTTGTCATTTAAACGCTACTTAAATGCTGTTTTGAAGGGCTGGGGTAAATTATGTGGAATGTCTCTGAAGCAGTCAGGTGGGAAAAAACGAGAAGTTGGCAGCCCATTGCCTTTGCTGTGTTCAGTTGCCTGCAAATGAGTGTCTAGGAAGCTGCATGGTCTGGAAGTCAAAGAGAGATGGCTAATGTTTGGTACCAAAGCTACGCGAATGAGTGGAGGCTGCTGTAAATCTCATGGTCTGGTGCTAAAATTAGGACATCACTCGTTGGGAAGGCTGTGGTTGGAGTTTTAATACAGGTAATTGTGCTAAATATGTCCCGTGGAGAGCAGGCATCGCTACTCTTCCTGATGGCTGGGTCTCTTAACATATCTCTCCATCTCAGTAGCTCAGGACATCGCACAGTGTGAGCCTTCTTCCTGGGGACACGCTGTTCTTCCACCGCACTCAGTCTTGTGAGATGTTAGCCAGGGCTGAAGGCACCATTGTGATGATCTTATTTCAACCACCATCATCCACAGTGAAACAGTGGGAAATCCTGTTCTGCTGTGGGATGGTGGGAGACCTTGATGGAGCGGCCCCAAAAATCACGTCCCTTCTGCAGACTGCCATGTGCTGAAGCGATATCCCATCGCCTGTCCTGTAACACTGCAATAAATGCACCAACACAGTTACCTGTAGACTGGGGGCTCCCTGGCTGCTTCTCTGGGTCATTGCCAGCTCTGCTTTGTCTTCCTACAAAAACGTGTCCCCCACCCTCTGCTATGGAAAGACATGCTTCATGCCTGACTGTGACTGAGCGAGGAACATGCTCTGCAGATTAACCCTGCACCTGGCAGCACCTGAAGTTGCTCGCAGGGGTGTAGATGGGGAGCTTGAGCCCCTCGGAGTGCAGGTCACGGCCAACGAGCTGGTGCTGGAGCAGGTGGAATCTGCTCTGGTCGCCTCTGCCTTCTCCTGTCTGCAGACTTTCCGACCCACTTTCTTCTCTCTCTCCCCAAGTGTTCAAGCCAGTGCCACGTGCCCTGGACCTGAGATGTTGTAGTGGACTTTCATCCCAATTAACTGAGCATCTCTTGCCTTTTTGCAAGGAGCTGTAACTTTACCCTCCCTTATGCTGTTGTACAGTAATATGGGGGATGATACAACTGGGCACTGTTAGGCTTAATTGTAGGTGATTGCACCTTTGTACCTTCCCACTTGCCTTGCAGTTGCTCGGAGTTATGTCCATTTAATAGTCCTCCCCTCCTCTGCTCTGCTGCTGAATAAGATTTATGCCCGTTTGATCATCCCTCTCCGCAGCGATCCAGGCTGAGACACTGAGTTGCTCAGTGGCTGCAGACGGGGCCGCGGTGGGAGTTTGCAGAACATGGAGCAAATGAAACACACGTGCCCAAGAGCATATTTAACACATCTAATTTGGTTGACTGGGCATTTAATGCCAGAGCGGGTTTGACTTATGAACAACTTCAGTGATTCAGAAATTCTCATTAAAGGGATGGGGCGCCGGTTCCTGTAAGCTGCCAAAGCCTTGCTCTGCTGCGGTGCCTGTTAGAGCTGTTAGGATGCCTGTGTGGCAAGGCTTGATTTACTTTGCTGAAAAACGAGAAAATAGTTTAACGCTGAATTTTTGCTCATCTTTTCTGAAAAAAAAAAAAAATTCTAAAAATGCTAAAGTAAGCTTTCAATGTAGTCCTGAGTAACTAGTAGGGTGGCTAAACCAGGTAATTTTGCCATGGCTTGTCCTTTCCTTCCCTTCCTTTCCCAAATCGCGGTGAGGCAGAGCTGTTGCAGGCTGGGTGGAGGTGCAGCAGGGTGCAGCCTACAGCTGGATGGGAGCCGTGTTGGGGGTGCCGAGCATCTCCTACGTGAGGCATTGGGTCTGCGTCCTGGGGGGCTGGAGGGGCCAAATGGTGCATTTGCTGGTGTCAGGTGCAGGCATCACGGCCGCAAAAGAAAAGCCACAAACCTGCCTCGCCTCCACTCCTTCCCCCTGCTCCGGCAGCAGTAAAGGGCAGTGATTTGGAGGGTGGCCATGCAGATCAAAAGCTTTCCTCGAACAGGCTCCGCTGTGTGCTCACTTGGCTTCAGGAAAAGACTGTAGTGTTGCTGTCCCCTCCCTGGTGTTCGGCCACGTTTCCGGGCTGTGCCATGGCTTTTGGAGCCAGGACTCAGGGCAGCGAGGCTGGCGTCCAGGCATGGGGATGTCCCCCACGAGGAAGGACCTGGCTGGCCGGCTGGGCTCCCTCCATCCCTGGGAGCTGGGGGCAGCCGTGCCGCCTGGCACCTTGGCGAGGGCGCACAGGGTCTGATGCTCTCACTGACAACAGCTTTTGTTTGCAAACATCCTCAGGAAACAGTCCCTCGCTTCCTTGGCATGGTTGTTGGTGTGGGGACTTGTTTTTAGGCTGTGCTGCTTACTGTGTGACAGAGCTCATGTTTGCATTTCGTAAATAATGCAAATGAAGTGTATTTTCTGAAAATACTCACGTGAACTAACCCGAATCTCCACTGGAGTAGCTCTGTTGACTTTGACAGCATGGATGCAGATTTACAGCGACCACCTGAGGCTTTGGCTTATAGCACCAGAGCAGTTCCAGTTTTTCAGACTAAAAGTGAAAATCGGCAGCCGAGACTGTTTCTGCCCGTCACTTTTTGCTTAATTCCCCTAGGAAGCTGTTTTATACCAGCCGAGGCTCTGGCAATATATATTGCGGAAGTTTTAATGTGTCTTATCCCCCAGTTTCTTAATCTGAACTAGGTTGCAGAAAACAATTCTGTCACTATAATACAAGCAGTAAAACAGATTAGTGTGCAGTAAAGTGGATAGCCTGGACTTTATGATAGGGTATTTGTAGTTCTCGCCAGTGTTCATGTGCAGCAATTCCATGTTTCGAGTTGCAGAGGGCAATCTGGGAGGTTTGTGAGTGAGGAGCATGAGAGAACATTGCTTTTCTCTGACCAAATCCTGCAGGGTGAAACCCTATCAATCCAATAAAAAAGGATTTCTGATTTGCAGTGTTTCTACTTTTTTTTTTTTTTTCATGGGTGAAGAGCTCATTCCTTACCCCAAATGACAAATGTATTACAGAGCAGAGTCTTTACAGATGGAAAGAAAAGGAACCAGGATCTGTCCATAAGGGACCAGGCGAGATGCCATCATCCTTCCCTGAAGGAGCTTTCGGCTGCACCTTAGCTCCCAGGTATCGGGCTCTGGGGGTGACGAGGACATGCCAACATTGTCAAGATGTGGAGCATCGTGGGGCACCCATTGTGCTGCTGCATGCCCCTGGCAGGGTTTCCTTTTGTTAAATGCCTCCTTGGACTTCACTATGCCAACAGAAGACTAAGGTTCCCAAGGTCTTGCCTCATGTATAGGGATGAGTTTTGTTCAGGAAGACAATCTTAAATAATATAACGGCAAAAACTAAAGCCTTTGGCCTTGGCACCTCCTGACTTGGGCCATGTGCCCATGTCGTGTTCACAACACCACGCTGAGCTGCCCTTCTCCTGCTTTTAAGGGTGACACATTTCAAATGAGGCCACAGATGAGTCCCCAGAGATAACCATTACTCAGGGAAAGCAGGAGGCAGTTGAGCTCCTGGGAAAGAAAAGATAAGCAATATTAATTTGGTAGTAATGTAGTTGCCCTATTCAGCGTCAGGGGAAGCAGCCAAACATTTGAAAAATAAGAAATACTGATGCCACTAATTTAATAGCGGCAGTGTTCTTGTAGCTATTATGGTCTCCTCTAAGGCTGTAAGAATGGTAAGGATCGTGGGAACAAGTAATGTCTTTTATTACGGCCAACTGTTAGAGCTTGAACAATGAGCTGGCTTTCTGGCATGTGTGCCAGAATAGAGAGAATAATTTAATACCTAGGACAGTATCTGCATTTTCAGGTTTTTTTTTTTATGGCGACTGTGTGGCCAAAATGCTCCCTTCATCATTGTAATGAAACAACAGAAGCATCTGAGTGAGACTCAGAGACCAGATCCCGACACAGAGTCATGCAGCTGACAGGCTTGAATAGCTGGGGCTAGAGCAGGGGACATCTGACCTTTTTTACCCCCGATTTTGAAGAATCTCACTCTTTCTTTTGTAATCGCTGTGCAGCTAAGCCTCGCACATGTGTACAGTTTGTAGATGTAAATATGTGCTGCTTCTGTTGGCCCTTAATACGTAAAAAGCTGAGCTGCATCAGGCCCACACATTGTTTTTATTCAGTATGTAGTGCAGCAGAGTCTTGGTCTCAGTCTTGCTATACACTGCTGTAATACTCCCCCAAAATCTCCAGGGTGCTGTTCTTACACACCCAAGTTTCTGTTAAAATTAGGGAATCACCTTCTGTTTTGCAAAGACAGGAGCAGAGAGCCACCTTTTGCAAACACAAGAAAAGTCAGAGCGTTTCTGAAGTAAAAGCCTTATCCTGAAGCCAGCCGGTGTTTATTACTCCTGTTATTTATTATTTATTGTTTTGTAATTGGATGAAAAGTCTGAAGATTTAATTCTGGAGATGCTCCACAACTGAGTCTTTTCTCCAAAGAAACTTTCTCCCAGAGCTTGTAACTGCTTAATAGAGCATCTGCTAAAGCAGCAAGGAAGAGATTGGGAAGTTGAAAGTCGACCATTGACCTTGAACATTTAATCCAAAATTTTATAGCTGTATTTTATTACACTGCTAGCGTGATAAATTGCAGTGACAGGTTTAGAAAGCACCGTACAACATGCAGTGGTGTAAAGCTGTATTAATAATGAGTTCGATTCTGCAGTTTTTAACTTAATCAAAACTGCCAATGTTCTCTACTGGTCTGGTCCAAACTTCATCAAAACCTTCTCTGCCTCCAGAAGACCTCACCCAGGGCTCTCCAGCCATCTCAAGTTCTTGCAAATAGTTGCGAAGTGCCGCAGCACTAAAAGGGGAAACTGAGGCACGGGACGGGAGGTGTGGGTTTTTTCAAGGACGAGTAGCAAGTGGGTTAACAGGGTTGTGGCCAAGCCTCAGGAGGTGCAAGCTCTCTGCAAGCCAGTTTTGGCTCGGGCATTGCCTGATGGACCACGAGCACCAGGGCAGGACATGCCCTGAAGGGTGGAGGCTTTACCTGCTCCAAGCTCGGTGGCAGGAATGCCTGGTGGAACTGCGTGTTGTGCATTGCCCAGCAGTTTGCAGTGGAATTCCTGTGTGTGGAGTCCCAAATTGCTGGGCATCTCCCTCGCAGCGGCAAGAGAGCTGCTTCCATGAGAGCAGGTTGCTGGTGTGGAGCAGCCTATGGGGCTGTCATCCGGTTTCAGAAATAATCTTTGCGAGGCATGAGTCCTTTTGCATGTACTGTGCTCACATGCTCTTGCTGCGGTTTGCATCCCTTGCTGCTGAGAAATGAGCTGCCAGAGCGTGTGCTGGGGCTTTTTCTTGTTCTTCAAGCAGCCCAGAGCCCCAAGACTGTAAGTTCCTGCACGAGTGGCTTTGCTCCTAAAAAGCGAAGGGGTTATCCTTGTGTGTTATGCTTGGGTGGTTGCACTGTGGGCTTTCCATCAATTTCTATAACGTGAGCTTAGCAGAGAAATAAAAGGGTCAGTACCTGGGCATAGTTTGCGTTTGGAGATGCTCAGCCCATTCACCGGCAGCGCGGATCTGCCAGATGCTCGCTGGTCTTTCCAGGAAATCCTGCACCTCTGTCCTCTGGGTCCGGTGTTGTGTCTGACCACCCTGGGGGATGCCTCAGTTACCTGAGGGTGTCCAAAACGACATGAGCATCTCCTTATCAGCCCTTGGTGCTGAGCAAGGGTTACGAGAGAGGAGGGGAGGACAGGCAATATTTGTGGTAAGGTATTGTGTGTCAGCTCTCTCTACTTAGGTGCTTACAGTATTGGTTCAACAAAAGTTCTCGAGCAGGGCTTTCGCTAGGATTTCCCTAGGCATGTGCTTTCCACCTGGATATTTTGTGTAGGCTGAAACAAAAGGAATGTCTCTGTTTATCCATAGTGGATGTCCAGCATTGTGCCGTCATGGCCCAAGCCCAGGCAGGTGCTCCCTGCGTACCCACAGCTCAGCTGCCCAGTGCTGGATTTCATCCTTTTGCTTGTAGTCACCAGCTCTTGGAGTCCCACCAAGAGTCAGTCAGCCTCCCGGTGTCATTGAAACAAGATGTCTTACCATGCTAGGGCGATCCCTGGGGTAGCACCCCATTACAGTCATGGATTTTGCTAAGAAAAGTGGATGAGGGATGATTTGATTTCCGTAATGAATGGTGCTGCAGATTCATATACTTCTCCCGACTCTCAAAGAGCACTCAAGCCCTGCAAGGTCACCATGTATGTGCTTATATTTTTTATTTTTTTAAATAGCCCTGTTCTACTTAAAAGCGATAATAGCACTATAGGTTCAGGTGAAATATTTCTGTGTTCGTGGACTTGGTCACAAAGCTTTATCATTTTGCCCTTCACTGGAGCTAGCAAGGTCACCAGGCAGCAGTAATAGAGATGTGATAGACTTAATAAAACCCGAGATTAATAAGAACTATGAAGAAGAAAGCAACAAGTTTTGGTTGGGGGGCTGTTAATGCTTCCCAGGCAGGTGTTAAGCCCAGGAATAAGTTATAATCCACTCCCCCAAGTGAAGTTCAGACATGTGCAAGCTTCTTGCCCCGGTCAGTACAGCACGCCGTCTGTGTGCTGCCGTAGGAAGGAATGCGAGAGCTTTGATGCCAGCCTGTCCCACAGCATTGCAGGTTTTCTGCCCCTGGATGGCTCTCCAGCGTAACATCTCTTGGTCAAATTACGTAGGGCTTCCAGGAGGTGGACAAAGCCCTTTGGACAGCATGGCCAGGTAGGGGCCAATTTGGTTGTAGAGCGGTGTGTTAAGAGCGGTAACGAAGGGTTGCTGATCTCAGGGAATAGGTGTTTCAGCCACATGGGGAGCTCATGTTCTACAGCTGGGCTTCAGTTGACGGCAGGGATAAAAGTCTGCAGTCCTGCCAAAGCAAAAGGTTAGCTAAAAAAAAAATTCATAGGAAAGAAATTAAAAAAATGTGAAGTTGTGACCTTCTGAAGGTCAGCGGCTGTGATCTGCTGTGTGGGTGAGATCCAAACCAGCAGCCCGGGGAAAGCACCGAGTGCAGGCAGCTGAGTGCTCAGCACCTGCGATGCCATCCCCTCACAGGAGCCGTTATTTAATTGCCTAAATATGAAGTGACACGAAGGACCTTGGCTCCAGCCCCAGTTTTGGAGCCATTGGCCTGTGGCTCCTCTGCGTGCTGCAAGGAGCAGCGCGTGTCAGCTGTGTAATCTGGAAATTGAAATGCTGAAGCACTGATCAGATAAGATTGCTGGATAAGGAAGAGAACGC
Source organism: Ibycter americanus (assembly GCA_035590275.1). Taxonomy (NCBI): domain Eukaryota; kingdom Metazoa; phylum Chordata; class Aves; order Falconiformes; family Falconidae; genus Ibycter; species Ibycter americanus. Next base: position 17,073,067 of record JAVJGI010000050.1, read on the forward strand.
TTTGTCTTGCTGAAGCTTGGACCTCAGCTGCTTTGTTTTCCTTCTTTTTTTTAACATCAGGATGCTGCTGCGGCAGATGCCTGTGTTTCTGGTGGGAGGTCAGAGTCCCTGGCTTCCCCAGGAGGTGCCTGGTGGGTGCAGGGGTGGGAGGGCTGCCGCAGCTTGGTTTCTGCAGCAGATCATTGCACCCACTGCCTTCTCAGCTGGATGTAGTGCCAATCCTGCCCAGGAGGCTCAGCACCACAGAGCCTGGACCAGTCTGATGGCCAAGTAATGCGTGTCCATGCAGTCTCTCCCATGCTTGGCTTATGCATCTCACAGGAGTTGTGCTGGAACTGCAGCTTTTACAGCCCCCTTTACACCTACGAGGAAGAAAGAGAGGCAGCTTCTGGTGATGGGTTAGCTGTTGGAGCTGCTATTGCATACACTAGACTTCATCTTCCTTATTTAAAAATGATTATTTGCAGTGCAAAGTGATACTAACAGAAGGCATCAGGGCAGTTTAGGGGTGGATGGGGCTGTGGAAGCTGCCCTTTGGGGGCTGGCAGAGGGGTATTTGATACCATGGCTGTTGACTGGGGTGTTTGCTCACTGCTGCTTGTCCTGTAGCACCGGCGTGCACGGCCATCCCGTCTCCAGCAGCGCTGCCTGAGGACATGCCAGTGGTGTGGGGGGCTCCTCAGCCATCGCAGGTGCAAAATAAACGATGTGAACCCAGCAGCTGAGACTAATAATACGTTATATTAGTACCAGGTACGACCAGTTCTCTGGTGACCTGGAGCAGGCACGTGCAGGGCTCAGTTACTGTGGGTCAGCAGGTGAGCAGCAGTTCTCCAAGCCCTGGTGACAAACATTTAAGAGCATGAGCCATCCAGGTCCTGGACCTTGGACTTCTAGCAAGGCAAAAGACTGAAAGGCTCCAGGTTTTAACCCTCTCATTCCTTTCCCCCTGCTTTTGCAACTGTGCCCCATGTTTTCTGAGGCTACCTCCCTTTCGGGCTGAGCATCGTTACCGGGTGCTGATGGCTGGTGCTGATCCCCTCCACCTCGGGAGGCTGGTGGATTCTGGCAGCGTGTTAATAACACAGAGGCACTTGCTTTCATTTGCGGGGTAATGAGGAGGTTGCTCTGTTACAATGGGCTGGTACCCTGGTGGATAAATTACGAGGCCAAAGGCAGTGTTGTTATTCCGCCGAGGGAATGAGATTATTACTGAGGAAATTGCAGGCCTGCTCCTGTCGTTGTTTTACTACTAGTGTAATAATAGACTTTGTTTTATTAGTATAAATGATTTCCCCCCTTTTCCTCCCAGCTGAATACGCTCCGCTCCTTACGTCCCCAGTGACTCCACATAGTCAATGCCAGTCATGTCGTACTGAGTTCCTTAGTATTATCTGTGTTTTCACAGCAGTTTGGAAAATATTAACTATCTGGGAAGTTTTTTCGGTGCTGACCAATGTCCCTGTGCAGTAACAGCTCTTTAGAGCCCCTTGTCACTGCAGAGAAGTGGGAAAAACTGAGCCGCGTGTTGCAGCCCCAGTGATGGGGGCACTGATGGTCCCAAATCTGTCAGCGCTGGGGGCCGTGCAGTGGGCTGTTTTAAAGTGTTGCTATTTTATCATCTGCATGGGCACCAAATAGTTTTGCCAGCAGACATGCACCATTTGCAATGGCTCTGTGCCACTTTACACTGTCAGAAGGTCAGTCTTGTGAAACCTGGAAAAAACCCACGTTACACGGAGGCCTCTGGGTTACGGGGTCAGTCTTTCAGGGTCTCAGCTGCTTCTCCGAGAGCCCTGCACAGACATGTTTCAGCCGAAATTCATCCAAGCCATGTTCAACCAAAAAGGGGGAAAACTATTTCTGTTAGTGTTAGGTTAGGTTAAAAAAAATGACAAACCAAACTTTACAAATAAGGGATGTATCTATATCTATAAATATATATGGTCAGAGGTATCGGAGAGAAGAATGTTTTAGTCCTTGTTAAAGATACATTGGTGTTTTGCACCAACACTGGAAGTTTTGCAGCTCATAAAAAATTCATAAGTCTTGTTGAGGAAAACAGAAAGGCAATTCAGGTGTCTATTTTTCGAGCACTGCCGTGCTTGCAAGAGTTTAAGATAGTCTGGATTGATATTTCTTGTTAAATGCCATCTCTGCATTATGATCCTCTCTGGATCATAGTTCAGCGGCTCAAAAAGAATAAATGACAAGATGGCCTGGCTTTGTGGGGGAGAAGAGAGGAGAGTCCAGGGTATTTTACATTTTCTTTATGGTTTTACAATCTCCTCTTCAGGGTCCTTTTCACTTCTGCGAACACAAAACTCAAGGTGAAAAGTAATTGGACAAGCTAACAAATGAGCCAGGGCTTGCTGTATTTCCCACCGGCGAGTTGCTGTGTGTTGCTTGCCACCAAGATCAGCTTCTCTGACATGGCCTTTCATGTACCAGGTTACAAAGAATGGAAATCTGCCACAGGTATGAGAAAAGAGAGGCTTTATCCAGGACAGGCACTAAACCAGCATGATTTATATGGGCTGAGGATAGTGCTTTACATTACATCAGTCTTCCAGGAGTGCTGTGATCCCAGCTGCATCTTTGGAGGATATTTGGTGCGAACTGTTGCTTGCCAGACTGCGGAGTTGTACTGCAGGCAGAGTCCCCTTTGGGTGCACCCTGCTGTGCAAGGGCTTGGGGCGTAAAGAGTGGCATTTCTGCACGGGTTTTCCTTGCTCTTACCCAGGGGATGATGGCAACTCCACTGGCGAGCAAGTCCCCAGCAGTGCCCTGTGAGCCAGGGGAGGTGCAGAGCCACAGGCATGCTCTGGGTGAAGCCAGCAGCAGGATGAGGCTCAGCATCCTCCCTGTTGTCCTCCACTGTCTCGTGTCCCCCTTGCGATGGATGATAAATGATGGTTGCAGCTGGAAGTTCGTCAGCATGGAGGGAGCTGCTTGCTGGGTTGTGGAAGGGGCTGCCTTGTATCCGAAGGCTGGCTGCGTGGAAATGCCATCCCTTCCCACAGCGAAGCACCAGCTGCTACCACCGCTGTGTCGGCAGCCTTGTCCTTGTAATGTATCGGGGTGCAAGGGGGTGATTAACTTTTACTTCTTATTTCCTTGTCAGAAGTTGCAGTGGTGGTGGCAATGTGGGGACAGCTGGCTAGTGACACTAGCCCTGGCTGCTCCGGTCCCTGAGAAGCCATACATCAGGGACACACTCAGCAGCTGAGATGGCTTTTGCCTCCTTGCTGTGACTTTTCAGGGACTTAGAATTCATGTGGCTCCTTCTGCAAGGTCAAGCCAGGTAAATGACAGCTTTCTGAGAGCTTTGCCAGCTGTTTCTTTTGCCCTGTCCTCACCTGACTCTGTAAATGAAGAGGCAAAAATCACCCCAATGCCTCTTAGATTCTCCTGCCGTTGGCTCACAGGAGGGAAGAATGATTTAGTTTGGATGCCAGGACAGGGAGCCAGTGGTTCCTGCATGTTCGACCAGGCAGGCATTAGCAAGTAAAGGTGCCTTGGGATCTAAGCTGCACACGTTGTTACCGTAAATGGCTTCTGTGCAGTAATATACAGCATCTTTGTTCTTTTCATGCTGGCTGAAAAACTGGGAAATGGCAGGTCCTGCTTTTCAATTCCACCGTGTTTCCGGGGGCTGTCACACTTTTAATTTTTGCAATAGCTGCAAGCAAAGCAGTAATCGTGTTTCCTATTTCCCACAACTGCGGTGCTGGCTTTGTTGTTCCCTCATCTTAATTCTTCTGCCCTGACTTCAGCTATTTGATGTTTTCCAAAGCTCCCCACAACGCTGCTGTTAAAGTTATCTAATGTTTGATGGCTAATCAGCCCCCTGTGAGAAACACGCTGCGGGTGGCATGTGGCAGGGCAGGGCGGGAGAGGTGCAGTTGGGTCTGTTGGGTGTGATGCTGATCGCAGGAGACATCTGGGCAGGGTGAAGGTGTGTGTGTCCGTGCTTCGTGCACCTGCCCAAGCCGGCCGGGTTTGCGTACTGAAGTGTGCACAGCGATGTGACACATTGTGAGCGCCGGTTTCTGCGGAGAGATGGGACAGCTTTTGAAAGGCTGCTCCGTTAAAGCCTATGACGTTTCTGTAGGTCCAAATGACTTAAGTGGAAGTAATTTTGGGGATGTGATTTTGCATTTGCTTCAGTGCATTTGAAAGGTCTGCTCAGGACTGTTACAAAACCTTCTGCCTACGAGCAGCAGCTCGGGGAAGTTTGGTTTTCCAACTGTTTGAGGCCTTGGGTTGGCTTCTCTGGTGTCTCGTAAAGTGTAGATCTGGCTGATATGTTCCCTGCAGGTTGAGTGCTCATCATGACCTTCGCTGTGGGTTCTCCAATGGCTGGAAGAGTTAGTCCAGATGCTCTGCTCCTGTTTTCTCCTCTAAGTACCTGCACTTAGTATCTTAGAGGTCTCTGACCCTCAGTCTTATGTGGGTGAGGCTGGTCAGGGAGATCAAATGCTGTCGCTCGCAAGTGTGTGCTGTGATCCTGTACACCGTGCTGCTTTAGCAAAGCAGGTTCAGGGGGCCTGGACTTTCAGGCTGCGAGGGAGAAAGGCTTGTGCTGCTTCTGAAGATCATCACAGTTCCCTGTGAGCTTGGTCCAGCCCAGGCAGGTAACTCCTTTGAGACCACAGCTCTCCCACCTGGACTGGCAAACAAGTGGGGCTGATTATCCCCCTGTAAAACTGATAATGCTGGTTACAGCAGATAAAGGCTGTTGCTGAAGGTCATGCAGACCAGCTGTAAAACATTGCTAAGAGATTACACAAGGCAAGAACAGGGAGCAATTGCAGTCCTGTGGCTTAATAAGTGATCGCTGGGAAGCTGAGATGCAGTTAAGGACACTGTGTGTTCGTGGAGGGTGCCCCAGGGGCACAGGAAGGGTGCCCTCATGTGTAAAGCCAGTGGTTGGGATACGAACTTTTGCTTTCATCTGCTTCAGCCTCTACCCTGGGTTGCCCCCACAGCTGGGAAGCAGAGCAGAATGTGTCCCACCCTCACCCCCTTCCAGTTCATCATCTGCTGTCATGGTCCAAACCCATCCTTACAGATGGGTGAAGTCAATACGACAGCTGATGGACTGGAGTGAGAGGGACATGGATCCATAGTTCCCTTTTCCCAAAGTGGATGCTGCAAGAGTGGGACATATGTGAGCATTTTGTTTCACTTCTCATGGCAGGGGCTTCTCTCCCTGGGAGCTGCCCCGAGCCAGAGCAGAAGAGGAGCCTTAGCAGCAATCTTGTGGGCTTTAAATGCTCTGCTTCGTGGTACAACAGCCTGTAGTTTTAGGGCTAATGTGAAAGCCTTCTTCCAGCAGGAGAAGGTAATTGGAACCACATTTTCTTAGTTGAGTAATTAGATTGATTCTGGAGAAACGCGGACATGTGGAAAATTGAAAAAATGGAAGAGTTGCGTGCCCTTAGGCTGCAGATGAATATATTGTGCCTTTCCGAGGAATGCTGGCTTGATCTATTGAATTACAGGACATGCTGAGACCAGTTCAAGCATGATGCAAGTCCAAGCCCTGACCAGGGGAAACAGTGAGAAAGGGGTCCCCTTCCTGCTGTGCTGATCTGACCTAGGTATCTCTTTCCCCAGAGCTTCTCATTCAATTCTGTAGTCTCTGTGCAGCAAAAAGGTGCATGCATGTGAATCCAGTTACAGGATTAGGAGAAAAAACTCTCCACATAATTATACACTCACAGAAATTTTAATGAATGGTGTATTCCATGGGACCAGATCACAGATCACACAGTTACAGGGGTGCTGTTAAGACTCTGCTTGTGTGTGTTTCATTTATGAGTGTTTTGACCTTAGACATCTAGTGGAAAATATTTTCATGTCACAGATGTAACCGTGGGCTTCATTCCCTAGATTAAACCAGTCATACCTACTCCTTGTTATATATTTGCACACTATAACAGCTGAGAACTTGCTGGGAAGCTGTCAGCCATGCTGAGGGGATATTGGGGTTTTTTTGGTCTCACTCCTGTGCTCAAGTGTGCCGTGGTTGGCAGGGTCTGACAAGAGCTCTGGCACTATTTCTGGCTAAGAAAATTTTAAGCAAAGGTAAACATCCTACCGAATGGTTCTGCGGTGAGGTAGATCCCACAGTCAAACTCTTCAGAGATGCCTGTAAGCTTAAAATACCTCTTTCCAGTAGTCTGTGTGTGGATGATGTGGGCTGTCCATAACAGCAGGAATGAAGGCAGGCAGGCACTCTGGGCTCCGAAACACCACTGCTGTGTGCTGAGCAGCACCAGAAATAGGTAAGATAGGATACTACATGCTGCCTGTATCCCCCTGTCTCATTTCCAGCATCATTTTTGCAGCATTTTGGTACAGGGTTTTTGAGTAATACAGAATCTTTTCTTTAAATCTCATAGCTTGACTTCTGGACCGCTTTCCTGCTCTGTTTGCTTTCTCTAGTTTTGACTTCTCAGCCTGATCTAACTTCAGAGTTGGCTTTGCTTTGAGCAAGAAGTTGGTCCTGAGACCTTCAAAGTCCCTCCATCATATATTATTCTGTGATTCTGATTTTTACTGGTCCTCCAGCTGGCTGAGACTACTACATGCAAGACCTCCCTTCTTTCCTCCTCCACCCGAAGCTACTGGCATGTTTCGCTTCCTCAGATTTCAGTGCTTCCTTTCAACGTCCACAGTCTTTGTTAAACCATTTCCCTCTCTCATAATTTTGCACTTTACTGAACCACATCTTTACATAAATGCAAGACCGAACTGGTTCTTTTGAGCTCTGGCTAATCCATCATCCCAAACTGTTTCTACCTACATAGACTGCTATTAAGATTTAATTAACAGCTATTCTGCTGGAGCTTCAGTCCTGGTCAGCAGTATTGGAATTGCATTAAATAGAGGCATTAAAAATGCAACAGTATTCATGATATCAGCCTCGTAATATGAACCACTGCTTTGTGTGTATGGTTTAGCATTATAATAAATCAAGAAGCTCCTATGCTGGGATCATGTGTTCACCTGATTTGTGATTGCCGTTTGCCTTCTCTGGTGACACTTTGAAGTCCTGAGGGCAGGAGCTGTCACTGACTGCGCAGCCACTGCGTGGCATGGGACACGCTGCCATCTCCGCACAGTGCGGAGCATCTTTCTCTCTTTTTCCATTTTCTTCCTGAAGTCACCCTAGAAGCTGTCAGTAGCACCTCAAGGGCACCGATATTGCAGTTTACCTGCTTTGTGTCACACATTCCCTTCTGTCAGAAGATACCTGCCTCAAGGACCATTTTGCACTCTTTCCCCAGGTCCCATTAGCAGTATTTTAGTAAACCGCTATGGCAGCCGACCCGTGGTTATATTCGGAGGCCTGCTGTGTGGCATTGGGATGGTCTCAGCCGCCTTCTGCACCAGCATCCTGCAGCTCTACATCTGCGTGGGCTTCATCACAGGTAAGAAGAAAGCATCTCCTTTCCAGCCGCACTTGAGGTTCATTCCTGATGGCTTGGGGCATCCACACTTGGGCACCTCAGCCGAGCGCAATGGGAAGCTGGTGAGTTAAAAAGCTGGTGGGACAACTGCACCATACGAACTTTAGCAAATAGCACATCCCTCACTAAGCGCTGTGTTCCTGGCTGAACATCGCGTGCGGGACCTTAGCGGGGGGTGCTCTGTGCAGATGAGTGCCCTCGGCCGGCGGCGATGGTGAGGATGGCCATCAGTGCCCTCAGCTCCCGCTGACGTGAATGCAGATTGACTGCGCTCTGCCCTGGGCAAGGCAAGCCCTTCCAGATACTGGTGCGACTATGAAGAAAGCACCTGTGTTCCTGTATTACTGTGTGTTATCTTCCCTCTATAAGATATAGGAAATGAGATTTCAGGGCTTTGCTTTGGTTTACTTGCCCTTTGCCTGCTTGTGAGGTTAGGAGGTCCTTTATCTGAAAATAGTAACTACTGGAGTTGATTGGAACGATGCACTGTTCTCCCTATTGAGAAAAAAAAAACCCTATATGTCCTTATTGAAGTTACCATTTGAATTGTCTGTATTGAAATACAAATTTCCATGCTGGAAACTCAAAAAGGAGAAGGCATAGGCTCAGTCCAGCATCTTTAAAACCTACAGGTGCTGTGCTATTGCTTTTAAAGGTAGATGGATTTGAGTTTTCCACCTGTGTGAGTATAGAAGCTTATTTGTAAGCATTTTTGGTTTATTGTTTTGGCTAAGGTACAGCAAATGTTTCTTCCAGTACAGTTAGGACATCTGCCTGAAAACATGACACAGTGAGTTCAAAATTGGCTTTTGAGGTTGCGAGGTGTATGTTTTAATGAATGTTCCCTATCTCTCTGCAGCTGCATTAAATGCTGCTGCTTTCTGAACATGAAAATTGTGAGCTCAATATTTAAAATCAATAAAACCAGCCACTAGCAAAGTAAATTGGGACAGAAAGTTTGTCATCCTGTTCTCCTACACCAATATTGCTTTATTAAATCTGTGCAGTAACGAATAATTCCCCATGTAGGGATTCTCTCTCTCAAACCTTACCCTTTCTAAGGAGAGTCACTGTAGTTAGATGGAACTGTGTTATTACTGATTGAATAGATCTTGCAGATTCCTTGAAAAAGATTCTAGAAACAGAAGGATGAGAAATAGAAATAACCGATGTCTCCCGCAGATAAATTAAATATTTATTGATGCATGAGCTTGCATCACTCCCTGCTCAACAAATATCCTCTAGCAAGTTGACTAACGATGGATTAGCACATGGAAACCATAAATTCTTTGCTAAAAATATATGCATTTTGGTGAGCAGAAGGGCTCAGGCGAGGAACAGTGCTGTAGGAAGGCATCAACTCCTATTTTCAAAGGTACTTGTCTAAAAAGGTGCCAGGAGGGAATTTTCTGCCTGACCCCAAAGGGCTTAGGATTTATGAAGACCCCACTCTTTTTTGATCCTGGAATATCTTTGCAAATCTGGTCCATTGCCCACCCCAGCGAGCTGATGGTACAAGCTGTGCTCAGCACACCCGTGTAACCTCATGCCAGCAACAGGGTACAGGGGCAAACTGCCCCCGTCGCTCCTCGTCGTTAGTGCTGTGATGTTTCCGCAGAGCGAAGCACATTTTGTGTGTTGTGTACTTTTTTTCCTCCTGCTTACTGAATGAGGGCAGCTGTATGGATGAGGTCTTAGCTAATAACCCATCATTTCCAGGCATGGTGTGTGTGCTGGGGAAGGAATATTAATTTGACAGAGAAGGGAAGATGCTTGTAATCCTGCTAACGTGCTTGATGCCTCTAATTACGCTTGAAGTGCTTTCGCTGGTCAGGCCTAACATGGAGGCATTCAAGTGCAATTATGAAGCTGCCCGCTCGTCACGTGGCTGAGACAGCATTACTGTACGAGGAGAGAGACTTCTGTAAAGGCGATTTGCAGTGACTGTAAAGCAACCTGTAAACATCACACTCTTTCTAGCCTGCCTCCTACCAGCCTGAAAGGGGAACAGACCGATGTAAAAGACCGTGTTCATGTAATTTGCAGGGATGGAGGTGAAAACAAGATAGTTGGTACTCGGAGGTCTCTGCTACAGTCCTGTGCCTTTGGCATATTAACAGAAATCTCTTCAGAGCAGCAGAGCAGGAAGGATCTGTTTACGGTGGAGGGATTAGACATGGCAATCTCAACTGCTTTCTTGATTATGTCTTTTTCCATTTGCATGCAGAGCAGGGACCAGGCTCTGCTGTGGGACGCAGCTCTGAAGCCGCTCTGCCCTTGACGGCACGGAGCTGTGGGCTGCACCAGGCACTTTGCATACGCTGTAAAACCCGTGTTCTCTTCCTCACTTGTCTCCCTATAGCGCTTAGGAAAAGAAATAGGTTTTGCAAGCTGTCGACCTGGATAGATGCCAGCCTGGATGCATTGAATAGGTATTTAAGCATGCAACCTCTTCTTCAAGTCTGAGGTAGAAGCAGCGAATTTCAAAGCGAAATACAAGGCAATGACAACTGGTGAGAGTTTAGTTCCATCTGTACCAGTTAGACCACCATGAAATAAAATGGGATCTAGGGTGAAGCATGTTGACTAATGAAAGTCTTTGCCTCAGCTGTAAATGTTGAGCATTGGAATACCTGATAGGACCCTCCCTTGCTAATAATGTAAGACCAAGATCAATAGCTACACAGCTCACTCCTGCAGCACCATTTCTTTCCTTTTAATATGAGGGAGATGTATTTAATCTAGGGAAGGATGCTCCTTCTGGCACAGGCTTGCCTCTGTTCATGCAACACCACCGACAGGCCTCTCTGTCATATCCCTGGGGAGAAAACGTGGTTATTTGAGTAACAATTTCAGCCGTGGAAAAGCTGCTGCAGTTTCTGAAAACTGCAATAAAATACATATAAACATTTCCAACTAAAGTCAGCCAAAAGCATAAAGTAAATTGAAATTCCAGCCTGTCAATTTGAAACTCTCCAAATTTAATTAATGGGAAAAGCATGAGGTAATATTAAATTAGATTTGTCTGACTGGCAAATTAATGTTCACATAATAAAAAAATTAAGTTGATTATTGTTTAAGTGAGTAGCTGGCATCCAGTCTGATTTTCCTTCTCTGCACGCCATGTGGTAGGTCCCTAATGAAAATGATTCTATGGAAATGATGGTTCAGCCTCTGCCCTTACCTACCAGCCTGGGAAATACGGAGTTAAAGCAAACTCTAATCCACTGTGTTGCATCTCCTCAGGTGAAAAAAGATAAATTCCTGTATCTGAGCACCATCAAGGGTGTTCTTTAACCAAGGCTGTGCTTTGCCTCCGTAGTCCTCAGGACAGCCCTCTCATGGGGATGAATTTGGCCTCTTACGCGTTATGAGCAGGCTGCGCTTCCCAAAGACGTGCCCTACCAAATATAGGGACTAACTAGAAAAGTTTATGCTGAGAATGTGTTTCATATCAAGATTAATTTTAACGTGTTGCCATTTCCATTTATTTTTAATGTGGTAAACTTGCAAGTAATTCTAAAAAAAATTAATCTTGAACTTGGCAAAAATCATAATTTTGTAAAACCGATCGAAATGAAGCTATCCAACGTCAGTTGAATTCTGCTGCATCAGTTGGATTCTACTTTATCAGCGACTAATGGTAGTGTTCCTTAATTAATTTTGAGGACCTTGACCTTTCTAAATTCTCTTCTGTACCTAATTATGTACTGCACAGTTAAACAAACTAATTATATAGACTAATGAACAAGAAAAAATCTGCATGACCCTATTTTCAGGATTCATGTTCTCTGATATAATCACTTCAAGGATTACATTTCTGCTTTGGTCTAATGTGGTTCATTCTTTCCTGATGACAGGGTGGAAAATATGTGGCATGATTTTTAGTCATTTTGATGGAGTTCTGAAAATTTAACTTTGAAGGGAAATACTGCATATCGTAGAAATGTTTGAAAAGAAGCCATCATTGTGTTCTAGGGCTCTCAAACAGAACCACAGAAAGTTGAGACCATCGCAGCATTTGCCATCTCTGCCTTCAGTTTTCACCTGCGCAAGAGAAGCCGGCTAACTGAATTAGCAATGCAGATTTATAATGCCAATTTATATATCTAAATGCAATAAAAATAAATTTTAATTAAAAGAAACACTCTAGGGTCCTGTTTAATTAGCATCCTCAGTAGCTGTTTTGCTGTGTAGTTGCAGACCTCTTCATCTTTTGCATCAGACCTGAATTGCTCACACCACCAAATTAGCAGCAGCTGAGAAGGGTGATGCTATGTTCTGCGCAGGTCTGTTTGCCCCGCGGCAGTGTTGGGCGCCCACTGCCCATGGAGGGGGATGCCAGCCCCCACTGCATGTGAGAAGGATATGCTTTGGTAGTTAGCACTGTCCAAGCCAGAACAACCTTGCTCAAACTGGGAGTTGTCTTTTTTTTTTTGTATAGTTCCATCCTCGCCTCCACTAAGGCTGCTGTTTCTGGACAAAACCAGCCAGCATTCACTGTGGGTATAGTTTTGATTTCTTCTGAAGCAAACTCTGTGCTAGGGTTGGCACCTGAGAGATTTGCAGTGAAAAGGAAGGGACATTCTCTGACTGAAATTGTCTTTCTGGGGTCTGGTTACCCAAAGGTGGCAGCCAGAAGCTTAGGGGTATCTTGAGCAAAGTTTGCATCCAGACTCTCATGTTGAAGAACCACCGGTAGACCAGTTGTCTGTGGATTTGCCTTAAACAGTGAGCTGAGGATAAATGGGTCCCAAATCTTTGTGTATATCTCAACTGTTTTTCTCTGTTCCAGGGTTCGGCCTTGCTCTCAACCTCCAGCCATCAGTGATAATCATAGGGAAATACTTTCTGAAGAGAAGGCCCATTGCAAATGGCCTTGCTATGGCAGGGAGCCCTGTGATGCTTTGCACCCTGGCTCCGCTCAACCAGTTCCTGTTTGACAATTTCGGCTGGAGGGGCAGCTTTTTAATTCTTGGGGCGATTTTATTACACTGCTGTGTGGCAGGAGCTCTCTTCAGACCCATCGGGGCAGCCACGTCAGTCAAACCCCCGGTGAATGGGAAAGGGAAGGATGCTCTGAAAGAAGAGGTCACTGAAGATGCCATGGAAATGGGTAGTCCTGCGAAGGTCCCCATGGAGAACAAAGTGAAAGAGGAAGGAGGAAAGGCATGTTGTGAAAAAATCAATCAGTACCTTGATTTTTCCCTCTTTAAGCACAGAGGGTTCTTGATTTACCTGATTGGAAATGTGCTCATGTTCCTGGGTTTTTTTGCCCCCATTGTTTTCCTAGCACCCTATGCAAAGCACATCGGCATTGATGAATATTCAGCTGCTTTCCTCCTTTCGATCCTTGCAATCGTCGATATGATTGCCCGACCTACCACTGGCATCATTGCAAATAGCAAGTGGGTGAGGCCACAGATTCAATACTTTTTCAGCTTCTCCATTGCTTTCAACGGCACCTGCCACCTTCTTTGCCCGCTGGCTTCTGGCTACACGGGACTTGTCATCTACGCCATCTTTTTTGGTTTGGCCTTTGGGATGGTTTGTGCCATGCTCTTTGAAACACTCATGGACCTTGTGGGAGCTGCCCGGTTCACCAGCGCTGTTGGCCTGGTCACCATTGCGGAGTGCTGCACGATATTGCTGGGACCACCTATTGGAGGTGAGTCTGTTTTCTTCCTCTGCTTCCACTGGGTTGTCACTTATATTTAGACTCTTGCAAGCACGGTTTGTAAGAAGTGATTCTAAATGTGTTTTCTCTGCTTCCCACCCACTATTTTTCCCCTAGAAATTGGACAGGGAAGGCAAATCCAAGATATCTCCTCCAGCATTTCCTCTTTACTCCTTTCCGTGTAGTCCTCCAGTTGAAGTCAACAGTTTAGGGATTGGTCTTGTAGTCCCTGACGCCTTCAAACCCTTGAACTGAACTTGCAGACTGGGACTACTTGCAGCACCAAGAACCTTGCACTTCACATGACTCCTCCTGGAGACTCCGCCTGTTGCAAAAGGCTGGAGCCCACCACAATTTAAGCACAGTAAACCACAACAGTTCTTGTTGACTCAAACCTAAGCCTTGCTATCTGTCTTCAAGGCTCTGAGTACTTCCACTTATGGGTTTCAGTCATCTTAGTGCAACTGATGATTGATAGATTTAGGACTGTTCCAGAAATACAAAAAAAAAGTTTATTTTGGATGGCATGGTTTGAAATGGCAAAAGGCAGAGAGCCTGACAGTATTGACAGGGTCCCTGCTGACAATATTGAACCTCTAGCAGGGCTTACAGTCATCTGAAGATAAGCAGGAGCGGTGATCTCCTGTGATTTTAACAGCCTCCGCTGCTTTCCCTCTATAGCATGTGTTCACTTCTTTTTCTACAAGGAACACCCCGTGTCTGGAAGACACCGTATTTGAATCTGGAATTTGGCCTAAGTATAGTCCTTATCAAATCTGAGTCGACTATGAATTAAATGACTTTATAGATGACATCCCCTCAGTGTATAGATACCATCCTACCTATGTGCCCCATTCTGCAATTTGCGTTTCACCTGTATGCAAGCTTGAATAACTGCTTTGGAAACTGGTCACCTTTAAGTATGCTGAAATGTTTAATTAGGTTGGGCGTGCTCTCTCTATTTGGATGTATAAAAGTTAAACTCTGCTAATTCTTTTGGATATGACAGTATCAGAACATTTAAGGAACGCACAGAAAGGTGGCAGTTTAAACCCATTTCCTGGATTCAAGCCGGAGATCCGGCTAATACTCTGCATGGCACATCTTGCTGAGCCATTTAATTCTTCATATTACCGTGTAGCTCATACAGTGTGACAGAAGCAGCTGTATCCTCTTGCTGTCTTGGAGATTCATTATTTAATTAATGACAAACAAAAGAAAATACAATTTTAAAATGACCGTTTTCTGAATTATATAATTTTCTGTGTGGAAGATTAAGTTAATGACCAGAGACTGCTAATGAGGCTAAAACAGTTCTATGTAATAATCAGTAATATTAGTTTTGTAGGGTTTCCCCCACCATTTTAATATGCAGCAAATTTATTGGTTCTTTGGCATTTTAATAACCTACTGCAGGGTTCTGCTTTAATGAACTAAGTAAATCGTTCCCAGCGTGTTTTATGACTTTATCTTATTCTCAAAGGAAAAGAGGCAAGACTATGCTACTGTTGAATTTTCCAATACTCATTAAAATTCTCATTGAAACCTATTTAGGAGACCTCTAGGTCATCCTGATTAGCAGAGGAGGAAAAAATATTGCAATTAGCATTTGGCTGATGTTTCACCAGTAACGTAAAGAACACAGTGCATTGAAAATGGTGTACCAAGACATCTAGGAATGATTCAGGAAGAACTGTTGAGCAAAACCAGTTAAAAAGCATAATTTTTGTCATCAAGAAATTTATTTGGTGGCCATAAAATCCCATGTCAGTGTAATGCAGTGGAATAATTAATCATCAGCTTTTCAGCATTAGGGGTCAGTCAGGAAGTAATTAAAGGTCCCTCTCTTTAAGGAGGAGAACATATTCCAAGAAGTCAGAGAGCTAATGGGTGATGGGCCAGTTTCAAGGAGGACTATCTGTACCACGAAGGCCAGGTTAGGAATGGGTCTTACTTTAATTAGGATCTGGGATGTTAAGAATGGTGTGTGTTGCACCAGTAAATGGGAATTAATGCTCAGGATCATAATCCCAATAAGATTTGCATTACATTTTGACATAATGGAGAACACTGACATTTCAATTAAGCCGTCTCCCTTCAGTTACTCTGTAACTCCGTAGCAGAGGCATTAACCTTTGAGAGGAACCTGTCACATTTGTCTTGGCATTGAAATTGTCTGACATTGACAGCATCATCTTTGCTTTCCCTGGAACTAATGTTTTCCAGTTCCACGCAGTGCCCTTTCATCCTCAGATCATGAGTATAAATGCAGAAAGGGCAGCTGTGAGTCCCCTCTAATGCCGGTGAGTGAACTGTGGTGAAATAAATTGGAGGGTCTTTGTCAAGAGTCTTGAGATGAGACCCAGCGGCTAGGTGCCGTCTCACAAAGGTCCTCCTGAAAGCTGTCGCTTCTGTTGGCAGCCTGAGGACTACCAGGTGGAATGGACATCCTTGTAGGTGATCATTGGAGTCAATGCAAAGACTGCAGGCTCTCTGATCAGAGGACTCGGTTTCCACGTGGAAAAAATAGGTGTGCCTGAAAAGTCCAGACTTTGCAATGTAGGTTCTCTGTCCCCTTCTACTTAACTGTACAAATTATTGGTAGTATCACCAGTATCAACGTTAACTAGCCACAGGCTAGATAGTGGAACCTGTGTGAAGTATTTGCAGGATCAGAGTATTTGTGGAAGAGATCAAGAGAATGTCTTATTTTATCCTGAAGCCACAGGGGTGTCCCTATGTATTTAGGATCTGAAAACACAATATTCTTGCCTTCATCTCTAAGTTTCTTTTTTTTTTTTTTTTTTTTAATATATATGTGTTTTACAGGAACTCTCATTGATACCTTTGGGGACTATAAATATATGTTCATTAAATGTGGAGCTGTGATGGTCCTGGCAGGAACCTTCCTGTTCATCATGAATTATTATAATTATCGTATGCTTGCCAAGGAGGAGAAGGAAAGAAAGGCAAAAGAAGAGGATCCTAAATCTGTAAGGACAGAAAATGAAGGCAGAAATAGCTGGAACAAAGAAACCACACAGGATGGGCCTGAGCTGGAACCTTTAAGAGAGGAACAAGGAGGAGTAAAGGAGGAAGTGAATGGCATAAATGAAGTTTAAACCTGTTCTCGTGGACTGAATGGGAAATTACTTCTGAGTTGCTTAAGTGAACACCAGCTGCGAAATCACACTAGGTTTTTAAATTTTGCTCTATGCTCTGCCATGTGCATCCTCTTCTTTGTTGTAGGAGAAGACTAGAACAGAAACAAGTCTAGTTTCTTATAAAGTGCTGGGACACAGTGCAGTATCCATTTGCATACCAAAGGTCCTGCAACATTTTTCTTTCCATATTTCCCATTTCCCAGAAGGGGCTGAGTAAGGGTGTAACTGACACCCTACTTTTATTCCCTCTACTACAGCTCTACTCAGTGAAAAGGCCAATGGCCATCAGAGTCAATGCAGAGCCCTTGCAGCAGCCTGAATGGGCTTTGTATTGAGTACTGCGGTGACTAGATTTTCTCACTGTGCAGTCAAAACTCTTTGATTGCAGTGTCAGAATTATCCCAGGGGTTTGGTGCTACCTTCCACTTGCAGCTGCACTGTGACTTGCACCTCTGTCTCATGGAAATGTAAAATAAACCTTATACTCACCTTAAATACAAGATAAGAGTGCTGCTTGGCAGCAAGGCAGCCTGCCCTTGTGGCTGGAGCATGTTAGGAAGGAACTAACTTGGGGTGGCTCATCATGGCTTGACCAGGGACTTTCTCAGGGATCTCTGCATTTAGCAAAATACCTTGAGAAAGGTGACGTTATGCAGGGGCCCAGCACAAGGCTGACATGCTACAGGAGCCCTTCTTCTGTGCGAGGCAGAAATTTGGCCTTAAAATGCTTAAATTTTGATCTATGTTTGAACACTGCAAATTCTTTAAAATTTTTCTTAGGAGGCTACAAAGTCCTTATTATCCAATATCTGAGCACCTTACCATTTTTAGCGTGTTTTTTCTTTGTAACATCCTGGTGAGGCAGTAAGCGTTGTTACTGTGAATTAATTAATTGTACAAATGAAGAACTGAAGCATGGAGGAGCTATAGGCATCATTGCATCAGTGAATAAAGTTTAGCCATGCCAGAGCTGAAATGGGATCCGCTGCCCTGAGTTAGATGCCTGAAAGCCCTACCGAGCACAGGTATCCCTGTGCTAGAAGACAGAAAATACCATGAACAGTCATGCATTAACCACAGCCCTCTCCGCAGCACTGCCTCCTTACTTTGTGCTTTATACTACTCAGAATTAACAATTTTAAACACTGTCTTAGAGCTGTGACCTTGTGCCATATTTTTATAACTTGGTTGAAGTTGCATCCATCCTGGAGGGAATCCATACCCAGCTGCCTCCCCCTGGTGTGGGCTGGGTTAGGCACCTCCCTGTTGCTGGCACCGCAATACCTGGTAGTCTCATGTCGTCTTGTATGAAATAAAGTTTCTGCAGGTCGGTGATGCAGAGCTGGAGCTGAGGCTGCATAAGAGGCTCTCATCCACTGGTGATAATTGTTTTGCTGGGAAGATCTGGACTCTGACAGCAAGCACTGATGTATTTTATAATAAGCAGCTGTTTCCCAAGAGCCATGGATGCTGAGTGTGGCATCATGTAGTTGAATCATGAGCCTTTTGTGCCTTTAGCTCTAAGTGACTAGATAAAAACAAGGACTTTTCAGGCAGATCACCCAAATCCAAAGCTAACACCAGTCCAAAGGCTAGGTCTCCCTTTTCTTTGCTTCAATGTTACCCTTATGTGATCAGACAGTATTTTTTCATGACTTTGTCACTGAAGAACCTTACCAAATTATCACTTGTGTACACACTATAAAGAATGACTTGTAAAAATACTTTCATAAATACACTATACTCTTAAACTTTGATCATTTGTATCTTCTTGTACAAAACCTTTTCTGTGAAATCTTTTGTTCCACTGAAGAATAGTGGTCTTTGGCCATTGACTTCAGCAGGACTTAAATTTTATCCTTACATAGTAACTTGTGGTTTTTTCCGAAAAAAAAATTTCTACACAATATACTTAGGCTTTAGTTGCTGTGTTTTTGTTACTCTGTCAAATATATCTACAGTATTTCAGTTAAAAAGACATTGATAGAAAGTCCTGAACATTTTCCAATATGCATTCCGGAAGCTTTCACATACTTAATAAAACTCTTTTAAAAAACTGAAATGACTTTACATTTTCCTATTGTGATCTGTAGTGTGATGCTGCCTTTTTGTTCAGTAAGGAATTTATCGTCATAGAATTTCTAGCCTTGGCTTCATGTACATGGTAACGCAACTCTTGGTCGTAGCCTCTTATTCCAGGACCACCACCAGGAGCATCTTGCCACACAGTTTCTTTGACATTTTCAGTGATCTGGGCCAGCCTGACTCACACCTCTAGTTGTGTGGGCCCACGAGTCTGAAAGCAGTGGAAAATGACCTGGCAAGGATCTAACAAGATGATTTTCATACCTTCCCACCAGGTTGTATCAATTAATTCTAGAAACAGCAACCCAGATCCCCATCTGTCCTTAAGCAGGAGCTGATGCTAAGGCTCTTTGTCTAGCAGAAACCCAAAGCAAGCTTTTTAAATCATAAAACTTTGTTAATACATTTTCAATAAAAAGGCTTTCTGTTCAGCTGTCTGTGAAAATCCTCTGGAAGAGAGACACCTTTGTTAACCTGTCCCTGAGGGCAAAAAGTGCTACATTGGATACATAATTCTTTACAGCTTCAAGAAGTTTTCTAACATTAAGCAGCTACTTCATTTAACCTACTCAACCTCCTGTCATAGAAACATATACTGTCTTTAAGATTATGGCACTATTTCTAGCACATAGGAAGCCAGACTGTTTTACAATTTTACAAATACAGTGTATTTTACAAACACAATTTTGGTGATTATGGCTGGTTTTCAGTGGTGAGTGGCCTGCCTCTTCCCTGTTACCCTGCCTGCTGCCCCCACCAAAGTTTCAAACCTCCGAGCACAGAATCTCACTCGTCATTGCAGCAAAGCAATGCCAGATAACTGTGTAGTTTTAAGCATGTGAGTAGCCCTAGAAATGCTTCGCTAAATCAAATCCTGTGAATTCAACACCTTGCAGGCTCAAGCTGTAATTCAGGCTTAGAAAACTCTCAAACTTTCCCAAGAACATGTTCAGTTATTAAAAATGACTGGTGCAATATGAAATATCCATTAGAAAAAGCTCTTGTGAATGAGCAGAAGCTGCCTCTGCATCTAATTTAGTGATTTGTGTTGCAAATTGAACACAATATTCATATTTACATGCATGGTTAAGTCTGGAAAGCACCTGTGTAGGAAAGTCAAGAGATGTGAGTGTTGTACCGTGAACACATGTACTAGGCACATGGGGCATATTTGGGATATCAGACATGCAAGGATGGTTGCTAATACTTTCATGGGAGTGCAATTATTAGATGTCTTTTATATTGCATTAGCTTGTGACCTTATTAGAAGCAATTGCCCATTGTTTCCAGGGTTGCTTGGACTTCTGCAAGAGCCGGATTTTGATGCTGAAGCATCATTCCTAACAACCACAGAAGCCGCCACCAGACCAGGCAGCAGCACAGCCCTGCCTGCAGCCGTGATCTGCTGGTGAGGCATGAGTGCTGTTTGATGGGCAGGTGTGACAAGTACCATGGATTGGATTTAGATTTATTCCACCTGCTCATTTCTTATTTATAGTTCCCCCCACTTTTTCCCCTCCCTATATTTAGCTTTTCTGATGTAAAGGACTGGAGGAGGAATCCAAATATTTCAACACTTACTCTGAAGTGGCAAAATTTATACACCTGCTGACCTCCCTTTTTAATAGAATGATAAAGTTGTGAGTGTGCCACACTATTAAGAGGGGACATTTTCTGGTGTCACACATTGTGCCAGGTGCTGCTTTGCCACACATGGCATTGTCTTGGCCTGGGAAAGGAGCAAGACAGTCTGCCCGAGAGCAGGGCTGATGGGCAAGGCTGGGGGACACAGCTCTGCAAGGTCAGCTGTAGATTTAAGCTCAAAGAACAGCTTCAGTGCTTTTTATTTTCTACTGTTACTGAAAAACTATATGAAAACTTTCATATAGCCAAGACAACGCCAGTACCCAGCACTTAAGGAACAGAGTATAAAACCAGACTGCCTTACGTGAGCACGGGAGGCTGCCGTCTTCAGTCTTGTAACCATTCCTGGTGGCTATTCCTGCTGCTCTGGGCTGTCCTCCACATCTGGCACACGGAGGAGCTGCAAAAGGAAAGGATAGTCACTGGCAGTACGTGCAGCAATAGAGCAAAACAAGTCCTCCTTTTCCTAAAAGGAATGAACCATGTTCAGAAAGTGCAAAACACACGAGGAGACCTGAGAAATCTGGAACCACGGATGAGTAGAGGTAACTTGGCAGTAACTGTGTTAAAAACAAGCAAGCAAGAAAACAAAAAAATGAAGTGCCAACCTATACGTTTGAAATATGCAATCGTTTTAGACAGTGCAAGAGATTATTCAGAAGGACAGTTCTTGTGGCAGCTGACATCAAATTTATTTGGCTGCGTTCAGAAAACACCTGGTAGACAATACAGGTGCATTCAGATTACATTAAGGAATGAATTTAAAAGGCGACTTCTGTGCCCTCTGCGGTGACAGTGACATTGACTATAAAATAGTGCTATTTAGACTTATCAGAACCGTGGGAGGGTGCTTTGATGAGTGACATTCATAACTGTCAGCAAAGCTTCCCGTAATGGCAGTGCAGCTCAGAAACAAAGACTTGATCTGCCGTCTGCTTTGGCACTCACTAAGGTATTGCTGTGCTTTTCTTTGTATTTGGAGAGAGGCTCGTTTACACTCTGATACCAAAAAACTGAACATATATAGGTAAAGGGGATCTTCTATGTCACCGTGGTCAAGACCCTGATATCACAGGTAACAGCATCATATAATTCCCTTTTAAAAGACGTACGACCCACTGTCCTGCGGATCCAAGCACCTGTCACGGTGTGACCCTGCTGTGACATCTGTGCCTGCAACTTCGATGTGTCTGCAGAGGGTCAATCTCCACATGTTCAACAACACACATGTCTAAAAGAGGCTTAGACAAACATAATCCTACATGGTTTGAGATACCCAAGCCCTTAGCCCATCAATCAAACAGAGAGGATATGTATGTAAGGAAAAAAATTTATGTCCCTTTCCTCCAAAAAGGTGTAAATTTGGATGATATTTACAAATAATCTGTCTTTTTTTTAGTATTTATGTATTTGTTTGTTTATATGTTACTACTTTCAGAAACGTACTCTACATCTCAACTTTAGTATTACTGATGAGTTTGGACTGAAAATGCTTCCTTTCATGACTTCCCTTCCTTTTCTCTTTTTAACCACCTCATTCAGACACACTAACTTTACACTGAACTTGGCTGTCATAGACTTCTGTTTCTATACCTTTTTAAAGCATGTTTTCCCCTATTCCAACATTTTTCAAACACTATAAAGTCATTTAGGAGTTGTAGATCATATTTTAGTCAGATATTTAAGATGCAATTTTCCTGGACATGCTCAGAGACCTGTTCCAGTGCAAACCAGACAGGGAAAGCTTCGGAGGAGCAGCACCATGCCTCTTGCAGCAGGGACCGGGCAATTCATGGACAGTCCAGCCCACACACCAAGGTTTGTACCCTCCAAATATAACAGTCCCTCCCGGTGTTCAAAAAATGCATTTACATTTTGATTTCTCAGAATTCACAGGTAACTCAGTGACAGATATTTGGCCGTAAGTGCCCAAGGCTGTCCTGGTCAGCTATCTCTTGCAAACTGAGCACTGCAAAGGACGCCCTCGTCAGAGACTGCGTGTCCAGCACTGCAGGAACTGCTTCTCTGCAAAGGCTTATTAACCTAATCACATCAGAAGCTTGCACTTAGCTGAAGGTTTCCCAGCCAGCGCGGTGGGAAAGGCTAAAGGCAGTCCCAGCAGGCCAGCACAGAGATTAAAGCCTTTTGGTAAGTACAGCTCTGGTTTATGTCTTACCTATTAAGGCATACGTGGCCAGCAGATTTTAGGAGGGCTAAGAAGGAAATACATCTGCTGCTACAAAGGCAGCTAAGAAGTATCTGATGCTGGAAAGGATGGACGTGTCCCTCAGTGTGTACACAGGGCAGAGTCCTGCACTTTGCCCGTAGGAGCCAAAGTCTACTATCAAAGCTTGACTATAAAAGTTGATAGTCTTCAGACTATCTGATAGTCCTAACAGTGCAAACACCTCAGCTGGTACAGCCCATAGTCACACCATGATCACCTCTGAATGGTCCATTTTTCACTACCAGCTCCCCAGCCCATGACTTTGTCATCTTTCACACCAGACTACATCCATAGGAAGAGAAACACAGAGAAACATGGGCTTCCTGTAGGATCTCCAGAGTTTTTTAGAATTCTCTCTGCTCAGTCTCATAGTGTCCCACCAAAAATGTGTTCCACAAAGAATTTCCCACCTTCTGTGGGAAACTTGCTGTTTCAAGTAGGCACCAAACAAGAATGTGCTTCCACACTTTCCCGATCAAATCCATCGGCTTCTCTGCAGGGGAAGATATTCATTCACCAAAGGCATCAGCTTCAAGGTCTAATTCTGACTAATCTCAGACACATCGGATTCTTTATGTATCCTGGATTCCCTTTGATGTGCAAAGCAGAGCCGTTCTGCGCCTGCTGCTAGTGACAGCTGAACTGGTACAACTGAAATGAAATAGGGACAAGTACTTCGCTCGTACTGCAGGGCTTGGCGTTCCCTTTCGGGACGGATGAGATTCTTAAGTAGTTTTTAATCAGTATGTAATCAGCCCCAGACATTAGTTATGCCATCTGATCACAAAGCACAACTCCAGAGAGAGATCTTTAGAATATCTAGGAGGATCCATGCATTATTAAGTGAAAAAAACACAGACTCTACCTATCACCCATTAATACTATGTATAATAAGTGCTTGTTGAGCAAACTTGCCAAGTCTAATTGTTCTCCCAGCAGACTATGGGTTTTTTTTTGGCATTTCTACAAGTCTAATGGAAACCACATTAGCCTGCTACTGCAGAGGCAGCATGGGGGAGGAAATCTCTTTGATGTGCTTCAGACTTCTGAGATAGAATCATAGACTCATAGAATCACTTAGGCTGGAAAAGACCTTGGAGGTCATCAAGTCCAACCGTTAACCTAGCACTGCCAAGCCCACTGCTAAACCATGTCACCAAGCACCACATCTGTGCATTTTTAAACACCCCCAGGGATGGTGACTCCACCACCTCCCTGGGCAGCCTGTGCCAGGGCTTGGCCACCCTTTCCGTGAAGAAGTTTTTCCTAATATCCAACCTAAACCTCCCCTGGCACCACTTGAGGCCATTTGCCCTTGTCCTGTGGCTTGTTGTCTGGGAGAAG
>JAVJGI010000050.1:17096900-17327382 GCA_035590275.1 Ibycter americanus
CACCAGCGCCCAGCGCAGGGGGACGGGCGCTGCCCTGCTCCCGCTGGCCACGCTGCTTCGGCCACCAGCCAGGGTGCCGCTGGCCGCCTTGGCCAATAGATAGCCCCTACCTTGTGTGCACATGCATGCACCTGTGTCCCAGCCTCGCTCCAACAGATTGAAGGGAAAATCCACAAGCTAAAGCCTTGCACACAGGGACTGCATTCCTCGATGATGTCAGGATTGATGTGTTAAAAGGCTGCAAGTCACTCAAATCTGGTGGCAAGAGGGATCCTCAAAGCATCTTTGATGGTGCTGGGTGGGCCTAGCCAGGTGCCAGTCGCAATGTGAAGCGAGAAGGGAGCTCCTTGCAGCGCTCGCTCCAGACCCCAGACCACAGCCGGGGTCTGAGGAGGCAGCTCGGCTTGCTCTCCATGGCTGGGCTCTCCTTTCCACTCTTCCAGGCAGGACAACCCACATAAAGAAGTTTGTTCACAGCTTATGACCTGCGACATGATATATGACGATTCATATTTCTGATTTCTTTTTTTTTTTTTTTTTTTTTTGAGATCTCTTAGTGTTAATCCCAAAAGTCAACTTAACCCCAAGATTGTGGGGATCTATGTGGAATGATTTTTTGAGCACATGTCCTCCTTCATGAGATGTGTTCTGCAGAAAGTCTGTCAAAAGTCTGTTGGACAACAGTGCTAGTGGGTTGATACGGGCAAGATGAATGAGTCCTCAAGTCTCATCCAAGAAGTTAATAAAGATAACTGTGCTGATTAATTAAGACCAGAACCAAAACCTCCCTGCTGCTCAAAGGGTGGGCTACAACCATGCTGGGCTTCTCCTGCATGGAATTCAGCCATGTCATCTGTATTATGATACTTAAACAGAGGTCTACAAGGAGGAACCATAACCTCTCTAAAGATAAGCCTGCATTTGGAGACCTCCGTCATTGGATTCATTTAGAAAATCAAAAATATCCAGAAGGCTGGTGTCCTTCTCACTAAGCTCAACGTTTTAGAAAACAGCCTAACTGTTTGGGTTTATTTTTTCTCTTTTTGATAGCAAACCATTGCCAAACTTTTTTTTTTTTTTTTAAACAAAAAAGATTGTGAGTGCAGTGGCTAGAAATATATTGAACTAATTTACCCACTAACCCACTAGGTATTTGTCTTCTGACTTACCTCTTACAGATATCCTTCAAAATACAGTATTGTGTAGTACATTCCAGCATGAAACCTGAGGGTTTAATGAAATCATGATTTCAGCTTTCAGCCAGAGAAGATAGTAATTATACACTATATAAATACAAGTGCAGGGAAGCAGCTTTGTAATTACAGTGTAACTAAGCTGTAGCTAATTTACTTGTATTCTGAAGTGCATCTGAAGTTAGCAATTAGAGCCAGTACATGATGAAACACTTTTACCTTCACCAATACCAATATATATACCAATATACTTACCTTCACACTGTGTATTATTTTTCACTCGTATCTACCATGAACCTAGATATTTTCCAGGGATTAATGACAGGCTGCAAAAAGTTGATAGCCTGAAGTTCAGCAGAGAGCCATTTAGCTGGCCTGGTCATTAATCCCTAGAAAATACCCTGCACCAAGGTTGTTATAAGGTGAATATGGAAAATAACTTTCCCCTCATGTTGACTTTTGTCTTGGCTGGTATGTCTGTGACAGTGTGTAGAAGCAACATCCCAAATGCAAGTGACTCCCCTCTCCCTTGCATTTGGGTGTGTTTGATGTTAAGAGAATGAATCCTCCCTAAGTTCACCCTTGTACATCACTAAGGGCTGCCAGTAGAAGACCCTGAATAGACAGCTGGTATTCCAGCAAGTCTGTCTTAGCCACAGTTGTCTGGCAATGTTTGGAGGGTAATTTTAGACTGAATCTCCATTTTCTGAAATGTGTAATTCCAGCTTCTCTGAGCTGAGAAACAACACTGGTGGCCAAGTAAAAATATCCATTACCGGGGGAATATGTAAAAACACTGTTTCATCAGTCATCCTGCTCACACGACTCCCTCCCAGAACTGAGGGTGGTAATGAAAGTGATTTAACATACATCTATAATTAATTTACTACATTCTTCCTGCTGATGGCAATCATCTTACCTAGGAAAGTTCATGAAATTGATCTTAATGCATAAAAATAGAGACAGAAAAGTGTTAAAGGCAGCTAAATGTGGTTTACTTCTAAGCATGTCAGCAGTTAAGCACTGTTTGGAGAAAAGTTTTGGGGCTGATTTAGCAGGAGCTATTACCTGTGAGAAATGATGGCAAGCCCAGAAGCTGAGCAGGGCTTTCCCCTCGACACACGCAGCTTGCGAGCACTGAGCAGAGCAGCAAGCCTTTGCTCCTGGAGGGGCTCCTGTTCTGCATAACGTGAACAGAAATATGAGTGGAGGTTCAAAGAGGCTTTGCAGAAGGGGACGAAGCTGCTGGACAGTTAGAGGTAGCACCAGGGACATGAACTGCACCAGCTCATGGCTGTTACCCCAGCGCTGTTCTAAGCCATGAGCCCAGGCCCCCAGCACCCAGTCGAAAAGACAACTTTGGCCAATGTGCAGAGCATCCAGATGTGCAGCTGTGTCCGGGCACTCTGTGCACCGTGCATACACTTATCTGTGCACACCTTGCATGCATAGAACAGGTATCATATGCATGTGACAGATCCTCCTATGTATACATGTGAAGGCTGTTTCTAGGGCTTCCCAGTGCCTTACAAGTGCTCTGGGACTGCTCAGGAATCACTGGGTCCTTGTCTATTAGCCATTATCCTTTCACCAGCTGTGGCTTTTCTGCACACCGGTCAGCCCCACACTCAGCTGGGCTGGTGGCTCCTACCCTCCCAGTATCTCTATGCTTCTAGAGCAGCAGAGCACCACTTGGGACTGTCAGACTGATAGGAACATGTATCATACACTTACCTACAGACCATGATATGCACCTTTCAGACACCCTACTTTAAAATGCAGGTCATGACATTATGGCTTTAATATGAGCTGGAAAACCTAGAAAAGCAGAAGCACATAACAACGAATACTTCAACGCTCTTGCAGCAGCTATATAAATATGCATATAAATAAGTAAGCAGGCTTTTAGATATGTCTTCCATCACTGTGACCTCCAAACGCCTGAGTACAGTAGCCTTACATGGATGGGGTTCAGAGGAGGAAGAGCCATTCCTCCCTTTGGTGCCCCCTGCAAGGTGGAGCAGACCCTGTCCTGCCTGCACGGCAAGGGGGAAAGGAAACCCTGCACGGCAAACATCACTCCTCCAGTGAAAGAGCCCCAACCAGCACAGAAGTTGGGCAATTCTTTTATTCCACTATGCCTGCCTGTGCAGGAGAGCCCACCGAATGGACACTTGGCCTCTGTAGCCGGGGCTGCTCATTGCAAGTGTGGCCGAAAGAGAAGGATTCCCCAGCAAGGCTCAGCACTATGTATTTTCTACATGCTGCTTCCTCCGAGTGCAAAGCTGTTGACTGGCTTCTCCTTAATGCCAGAAAGAGCAGAATGCGTCAGGCTCGTGCTGCTGGAGAGAGGCATGAATCAGCCTAAGGATCCGTACAGACAGCAGCGTGCTGCTGCAGGAGTTTTATTGCCCGTTGGCTGTCACGCAGCTCCTCATCACAGGGCAACAAACGCTTTCAGTGCTGGCTGCCGGAGCCATGAGAAGGACAGCCAGTGGCAAAATGTAAAAAACCGACTCTGAAGCCAGCAGAAGGCATTCAGAGTTGCTTTGAAATGCTGGGGTGTGAGCCCTGAATACCTGCTTTTCACAGTGCCCCGATGGAAAGGAGCCTGGGAAAGCATCTGCCCCACCAAAACCCTCACTGCTCTCCAAGGAGCTACAGCAAAGATGCCAAAATCAGGGAGCTTCCTCTGCACAGGTTTGTGCTCCCAGTATATGCTGGCATGAGCATGGCTATTTGCCGTGCCCTCCTGGGAAAGCCCCCAGAAGCCCCTGCCCAGCCTGGCCCTGACCAACTCACAGGCATGAACTACTGCATCGGGCAAGACCTGCACACCTTCCTCCCTTTAACACCAAAGTGACATTAAAACCAAAAAAGCCCTATAGGAAATCCTCTCATTATAGACATCAAGGAAATTTCAGGACACAGGCATCCCATGAAAAGGCTGAGACCTGCCCTGGCTCAGGGGTGGATGGGACTTGCCACCCCTCTCCAGAGGAGCAAGGTCTTCTCTCTTCTCATAGGCACTTGTCACTAGGGTGGCATTGCTGCAGGGGACAGCCCTGCTTTTGCCCAAAAGGAAAGATTTCAGCAAGAGGCAGAAAAAACAGAGATTCCCTGGGCTGAAAACGCAGTCTGAGGAGTATAGCTCTATCTCCAGGCAAAATATGGACATTGACTATGGCTGCACAGAGGTCAGTGAGGAGCACAGGGTGAGCCACTATCCATGGCCAAGCTCCACTACCAAGTGAGAGATGCCTTAAGACATGCTAATTACGGAGATCTTTGAATGTGAGGAACATCAGAGGGATTGCAATCACCTAAGAAAGGGGGTCTTAGTGGTGCAGTCGGTGGGAGGAGAATTATACCAGCGACGAACACTTACAGACAAAAACAAACCCTCCCTTTCTATAAATTCCCATATCCCTCAGCTTGGCTCCTTCCCACTACATTACGGTTATGTGCTGATTAGGTGTTTCTGTCTTTCCCTGCAGTGGTTGTGGGTTTGGTGATAATACTATTAGCTGTAGTTGTAAGATGCCGGGCCAGGGAATAAGTCACGGGGTGTTAGCTGCTGTATGGGCAGAATGAAAATTGCTCAGGATGAGAAGGATGTGATAGGCAAAGCATCCTTGAATGAACTATACTAGATCAATCTAAAATATTCTTAATCATCTTAACCTTCTTTAATTAAGGAAAGGTAATATTTTATCTGGAAAAAAAAAAGCCTTTTTCAAAGGACAGTGATGGATGAAATAATTTTCTGAAGTTTGTAGACTTTTCTCTCTATATTTACGCAATATTCATCAGCAAATGTTATTAAGCAACGATTGCTAATGTTATTAAGGAACGATTGCTAATGGAACATACAGAAATATACAGCAGTGCTGCGTGTTTTATCAGCTAATAAAAGAAAGCCCTTAGATTAAGGATGAGTGAGCATATATAATCACATAAATGATGTGCTGAATGTGTGGTTCCTGTTTCAGTGACTTGTCAGCATTATGTAGAACACAAATATGTACAGTGACAGAAAAAGCAATAGTATTGTCACTATTAGTCTTGCAGCTTGAGAACAAATTAGTGGGTTTAGGTACAGCACAATCCAGAGGGACATGACTTGCCTGAGAAATCCAATATTATATAGCCCTTTGGAGTACACAATGCTCATCGTTTTTGTCTAGTTTGAAATGTAGATTCCATCTTTCCTCCTGGTTCCTATGAGTGATGGCTAAAAGGTGTCTAATTTTCCCAATTGCCCTTTCAGAGACCCTGCCTGAGAAACCAGAAAACATGAACCAGGCGCTAACTGACTGGTGCACATTTAGGCAAGAATTGCTTTGCTTTCTGACTGATGGCATGAGTGTGCGCTTTGCTTGGCGAGGAGTTGTATTTTCCTATTGGAGAGGAACCATCCTGTTTTCTTCCAAGGAAATAATGTCTTTTCTTGTTAATAGCACTGCAAACATTATGCATGATTAACCATCACTTCTTTTTTTTTGGTTTTTTTTTTTTTGTTTTGTTTTTTTTTTTTGTTAGAACTAGGAAGAAAACTATTTCAAACCAACAAGAAATACTTCACTTCTGGCTTTTACCTCTCCTTTTCCCACCTTTTCTCCTTCCATCAGTCATAGGAAGAACAAGATTGGATGCCACAGAGAAAATAAAAAGAAACCAAGTATTCAACAGAGAATAAAAAAGAAACAATGGCTTTGAACCAGAATCTAAAAAATTCTAGAAAGATCTAAAAATCAATGTTTTCCTTTTTTATCCAAAGAATTTCATGTGAAGAAACCCAACACTGCTCCAAGAGACGCACAGCAGTGTGGCTACAGGAGCGGCTTTTTAGCGAGAGAAAAGCCAGGGTGGTGTGTTATTTAAAGGTGGGGGAAAAAAACAACCATCTGGGCAAGCTGTCACCCTGCTGTGGGTGGCGGTACTGGCAGTGGCACCCCGAGGGGTGCCCCCCCCTCCCCACAAGCAGGGGGGTGGGAGCGTTCGGGCGCTGCGCTGCCCGCAGCCGCTAGAGATCAGCCTTGCCCCGCTCTCGGGCGCCCGCTGCCACCCTCGGGCTGCCGCCGGCTTGCTCGGTCCCCGCCGACCTCTGCCTTTGCACGTCCAACTTGTTTTGTTTTGTTTTTTTCTTTGGAGCATGCATGCTCTCCCCAGTGCGTTTTCAGATTCCCCTGTGCTTTTTTCCCATCACTTTCACCTTGGGTGGCACTAATTAGCCAGCTTCACTACAGATGCGTTTTCTTGCAGAGAAATGTGATGCATTTCTCTGCAGCAGAAATGCAGAACTCCCTCTCTTTCCCCAGGCTGTTTGCTTTGGTTTAGCTGTTTCTTTTATACTATGTTATAAACTTCTAGAGTTTTGTTTTCCCCCTCTCTTCCCCCCCCAACTCCTATCTGTTGTCAGATAACAGTGTTAGTGCTTTGCTTGACATTTTCCTTTCTTAAATACATGCAAATCTGGGAAGTGGGGGTACAAACAGACAAAGAAAAAAAATACTTTACTTTTCTACAAGTGTACTCCCACCCACTGCCTGCTCTCTGAGCTTGGAGGCAGTGGGCACCATGACAAGCCCAACACTATCCTATATTCTTGGGGCAGGGCTGGTGGGCATTCATCCTCCACCTTGCCCCGAGCCCACACCACTTCACTTACACACTGGGGATACTGGGGACAGTGATACTGTGCTGCTCAATAACCAAAGCAGCAAAGCAGCATACAGTGGTCCTCCATAAGGAGCAACTTGGCAGATGCTTCCCCTGGAGCACAGCTCTTCCAGCTCCTGCTTAGTGCCATACGCAGGCTTAATGCTGCAATTAAGTTCATAGTTTCCCTATTTCCAATATTTCAGAACTTCTGTGATCATCTTTCATTTTGCACCTCGGAAATATATTGAATGTGATGTGACAACGTAACCAGCTGTGACAAATTGCTGCGTAGAGGTGGGAAGCATGTGGAATACAAAAGGATGCCAAACGCCAGGAACTGGGCTTCAACTTTGTTATAGGACCTCGGTTATAAGCGTGTCTCGGGCAGAACTGTGTTCACACTTGGGATTTGTCCCAGTGCTTTATCAAATAGCTGACATCGTCTACCTAAGTGAAGAGCATCAGAGTTAATGTGCATGCCTGTGTGTGCACATATTTATGTTCACGTCTGTGTGATGCACATGTGCATGTCACATGATATGCATACATTTTGGCTGCATACCTCACTGTTAGAGTGAAATAGTTAATCCTCAATAAGTATTTTTAGTTAACTACAGCCTCTTCTAGAAAAAAGTATAGTTCTCATTATGCGACACTGCAAAAACCTGCCTATGGGTTGGGTTAAGCTGAGGCAGCTGCACTCCTGAGTCTCCAGCTAAAATGAACAAACTGAAAATGAAAGCTAAAATGAACAATTTTAGTGGTGTGCTGTGGACAGATGTGGGCTCAGCCTTCTCCTACTTTGAGCTGGCCAGATGTGGCAGCCCCAGGGAACATGCCTGCCTGAGGTCACTGTTGCTCTGGAACGCAGTTGTGCAACGACCTGAATGGGTGAATTGGAAAGTGAGACTCTTCAGGGGCTGGGAACTTTCCTCCCCCTGCTCATCTCTGGGAAACAAATTTGGAAAGCACAGGAAGATGGCCAAAATTAATTTATGAATTTATGAATTAATCTGCAGAGATTTTAGTGCTTACAGTTTTCTAGAGCTGGTAGTTAGTGTATACGACACAAAACACCTCTTTTCATACTAGGACAGTTATTGGCCAGCCAGAAATTCAGATTCTGACACCTGTCTCTACCTCAATCATGAAAGCCTAAAGCGCTAATATCCATGCATTAGACTTGTGATGAGCAGGAAGGCTCTTTGTAAAGCCAAAAGTGACAGCACCTGTCAGCTGGGTGATGGAGAGCAGACCAGAAGAGGAGCCAGCCATTGTGCAGGAACCACAAGCTGCTAACCCAAAGTGATCCCTGCAAACTGGGACGGGAGCTTGAGAGTCAGAGTCAGAGTGGGAGGAGAGAAAGCTGAGAGAAGAAGGAACAGTGCAGGAAGTGTCAGTCCAAAATAACCTTCGTGGCTATCCAGACTTGAGAAGTTGTTTCTGCTTTCACACATGGTATGTGGGCACATGTTATTCTTCTGCATTCATTTCGTGTCACCAACCCCCTTATGTCTGCAGGGGACAAGAATGGGCCTGGCATTATAATATCCATTCCTGCATCTGCACAGTACATAGGATTTTACAAGAAACATGGGCAATATCTGAGAACCTAATCTCTTTCAAAGAGAGAAAATAACCAGGAAACACTGGAGTGAGTCCCAAAAGAGATGTCACTGCATTTAATGTGTATTTATGCAGCTATTTAGAGGCAAACGAGAAGCAGTGATTATGTATAGAATAAAATGGAACAACAAATTGAGATTGTTTTCTCTTCCGCTCTATCTGATTAGCCAGGAAGAACAACAGACTGATACGCTCTGAACAAACAAGAATACGCTAAGCCTAAATGCTCTGGTCCTTGGGGGATTCATTTTTATTTACTGCATGAAACAAAAAGGGAGAAAAAAAAAAGAGACTTGTTTCGAATCAGCTGGAAGGCTTGGCAGCCCGGGATTAACTGGTCCTTCGTGCACCTATGTGCTGCTGGAGTTGATGGGACTTCTCAGTGCCACTTCTCTGCTCCTTGGCTGAGAAGTCCTCAGTTAATTGTAGCACCAACAATGACAGCTGTGCAAGTCAGCCTTGGCAATCCGTGCGAATCATGGCATGGGAAAGGGCTGCAGCACAAGGTATTCCTCTCTAAAAATATTTAACAGCAGAATATTAGGTTGAATAGCTGAACCTGATGCCTCAGGGTCCCCTGGCTCAGATGTCTGCTCAGTGCTGTGAGACACGAGCCAGATGCCGAGAGAATGAAAACCTATTACACATATAGCCAGACAGAACGGACAGTGGTGATTTACGGGGACAGCCAGCGATCTTTCCAAACCCTGCGCACAGCTACGTGGAGCAGTGAATCCCTGAGATGGCTGGCATGGTCACAGCACAAGATGTAACTGGGGAGACTTCCAGGAGCCAGGTTTTAAAGGAGGAAGAAAACTGCAATTGGGCATGAGCTCCCCACTAGATCTGTAACATGACATCTCAGAAGGACTGAAATCACCAGCTTTGCTCTGGTGGACCCCTGACAGGGGCACAAAAGGGATGTGCTTGGGTTGAACAGGGGCCGCTGGATGAGCTCTTTGGAGTTACATGATTTCATTCATCTACCTTTAGCAGATACCGTGGAATCACAAATCGCTAATGAGCATCATTGCTCAGTGCACCAGGTGATGTGATATTACCAAGGCTTAGGTACTACATTACAAGGGTAGCATGTCTCAGAGAAGCAACAGGGTGGCTGGAATAACTAGTTTAGTGGTAAAGGTGAATGTTTAGAAGCTTCTTCATGCAGCAAATAAAATCCTACACCAACAAAGTCCTCATGACCTAAGTAAAAAGTAACAGTACTGGAGCAGGCAATAAGATTGCATGGAACAAGTCTTTTGTGTACATGCTGCCTTCAAACAAACCTTTCATACAACTGGTATGTAGCTCATACAAGCTCGATCTTGTTTACCTTCTATTCTCTCACAGGAACATGCTGGTGTGGGCACCCATCAGGGCACAATGCAATACAGCAGCAAGACATTCGATTAATTCATCCCTGCTGGCCATCAGAGCCCTGATCCCTCCCTGCTCTGTGGGGGAATGGTGGTGCTGTGCATGAAGAAAGCCTGAGTACACCCTAAAAGCTGCAAAACAACGGAAATATGGCTTAATGATAGGTTTTGTTCTCTCTCATCAAAATATAGGACACCAAGTGCTACACTCTATTGACCTATCCCTGTCTCCTTAAATGTTTTAATATTCTTTCAGTTTATCCATTATGTTTTATGGGGAATGAGAAAGTGAGGTTTGCCCACAAAACATGTTGTGCTATAAGTAGCGTTACAGAGGTACTTAAGAAATAAACACACTGATGTAGAATAGGAAGAACTGTTCCTACTTGGAGTCAATGGTATGATTTTCAACTTGCAAAAAGATCTTGCTAAATATAAAGAAAGGTCAGCAGCATAATTCTTTGTTCCTTTCACCAAAAAGGGACGATTCATCAGAAAAAAAAAAATATCTATGCTTTCTGCAAACACATTTTAACAAATTTCTAAATGAAGAATGGCAATAGTTTTACAAAGCCTGGCATGGAAAAGGTCATTTGTGGAAAAGAGAGCCAGTAATGCAAAACCTCAGTGAAACATAAGCGACTTAATAGAATATGTCAGAAAGGACTGTTCAGCTGTGATAATAACAAGGCTCCTGTATTTTACTATTTTTTAGCCTATTTTCCCAAGCAAGTGAGGTTCATACAATTGTACTCCATGTACCTCTGTGTGTCCGTGTCTGTTCTCACTGAGTAATTTTTGAATCCATGGGGCTGCCTGCACCAAATTTGGAAGAGAACAGCAGTTTCAAAAGCAACTGGGATCCTCTAACCGTCATGAAAACAGGCGCTGCTATCCCTGCTGGTGTAAAGGCTGCAACCACAGCTCAGCCTTACTCAGCCATAGAAGAGTCCAGACAGGGAAAGATGTTATCAGCACCCCAAACCCAGGAAAATGTTCACCTGGAATCTGCCCCTTCCTGGCTACCAGAAAAATACAAACTACAAAACTGCAAGAAATTAGCTTTTATTAGTCCCACTGCTGAAGGAACTATTCACTTAAAACTCAACTTTTCTGAGCAAGTTTTGTAAGAAGAAAACCTTTTATTTCTGACTTTTACATGCAGCTCTCAAGGGCATCGCAATAATTGGTTTAGGCTGCTTATTGCTGAAAGCCAGATCTGCAGAGGACATGGTGGGAGAGGTACAGGCTGTGAAACCATTTCTGTGACTCGTGGAGCCCAGGGAGGTGTTTCATCACTTGAGCTTACCGAGGAGACCAGCCCCAGGGAGAGCTGCAGTCCCTCCTCCACCATGAATTTGGGAACCCAGGGTGGTCCTGCGTGACTGCCCCCACGATGTCTTCAGAAAAACTATGAGATTGTCATCCTTTATCCTAAAGGTGTCTGGAAGATTTTGAGCTAGATTCTTCATCTCTGTAATGGGGCAAACCTTTTGTGGAGCCAAGGGAAACCCTATAATTTACTAAGCTGGGGGTCAGCGTACTGTGTCTCTTCTAGGCTCCAGGACCCAGGCAACTGTCTCTCAGCAGTCCGTGGTCCCGCCCTTCACTGAGCAGGCGTTGGTCTTTAGACAGGTATGGGACCCTGATTTTGTATGGAGGAAGGATGCTTTAATTTGTGGCTTTGGATAGCTGTGTTCAATTTTCCCTTAAAACATGTCACTTACTGCCCAAGCTTCTTGGCAGATAAACATTTGTATCTCACTTTTATCTGCCCTGACACTATTGAAGCTACTCTGCCGTTACAGCCCAACCCTGTGATCACTCAGCTTTCCACCACTTGATGCAACTCAAAGCAGAAGGTAAGCTCAAAGCACAGCTGGGGATGCACGTCTCCTTCCCAGCAGGCCGTGGCTTTGTGAGAGTTTGCAGAGCAGCTGCAGAGGAGAGGTCCTGGCCTCTCTCCCCCTCATTCTGCCTATACCTTCTTTGTTTCACGCTTCAAAACACACAAAGTGCCCTTCTCAGCTGATAGCTGAGGGTCTCCACTGTGTGACCCTACATTTCCCCATGCCAACAGGCTTTGGGGTGTGTGAGAGTTGGGTGCTAACAGACAAGTAAAGCAAAGCCTTTCCCTAAAGAGCTTCTGTCTCCATTCCCCAGGTCCCAATCTGACATGTGGGGGTAAATGCATGAAAGACTGAGGTATTCAAATACCACACCTCAAAGCAGAGATAGAATAGGTAGACTAAAGACCTCAAGCAACTCTAGCCATAAACCAGTACAAATCCAGCCATGTATGGGAAAGCAAGCATAGCCTGTCCTGAGAGACCTTACTTCCAGACTGGAGCTGCCCTTTCTACAGGGTGTTGCACAGCCCTATATAAAAGTTCCCATTCAAGTCAGTGCTAGGTTGGGTTTCATGGATAGGTCAGGATTTGTTTTATGCTGTGAAGTACAGACATCCCTGACAGTTCTCTTTGTCCCAGCCTCAGTGACATCTCACATTGCCCTCCCAGATTGTGGAAGGATGAAGGCAACCATCCCATTAAAGGGGGACAGTGCTTCTGTACTATCCTCTGCAGGTCAGGGGAGAGGGCTAGGAATGTTATTTGGATGGGCAAGGAGGAGGCTGATTGAACTGCAAAGCAGCATTTGTAATCCCCATTTGAGGAAATGCCTGTGTTTATCAGGGCATTACACCCTCCATTTATCTGTCATCTCTTCCCTTCTTCAGCTGACCAGTGAGGTTTTACATTGGCCAAATTGGGCAGGCTTCATTTTGTGTATTTACTTTTTCCTTGTCACGCTTGCAAACAAATGCACGTACCACACACTGACTAGTTTATCTATATAGCGCACACAGACTATCATCTCTTATGAATGCACCAAAAAGGTCAGAGTATTCAGCTTGCATTGCAAATCAGCACCAGTTATGTACTCTGACAGCACCAGATGTCAGCTCCAAAACGAACTGCATCTGTTCAGCAGTACACGAGGAGCAATGCATGCAAGGATGAGACCAGACTCTCGAATGGCCCCTCAGAGCCAGGGCTGTGGACTTGCATCGCAAATGCAGCAATGAGTCCATCTGCAAAGACAGGCTGGGACTTCTCTCCTAGGACTTGTTGCTCTGCTTAAGCTGAGTTGAGAATGAGAACTGCAGGTGAATAACAGCAGTCAGACAAACTAACTGACCTTGGTGTTGGCCTGAGCATGGCAATTCCCTTCCCTGGCTCTGAGCAGGTCAGGCCTGCTCTTATTTTTCCACCAGCTGTTTCCTACTCCAAATCCTGCTCCCCACCAGCTAGGTGGTGTTACAAGACACTCTGCATTACATCTACAGCAGCCTCCTGCTCTACCTGTTGGCTGGAGCAGATGACTTCTTTGCTGGGCTTTTGGGACAAGGAGGGCTTATCCACCCAAGCCTTCCAACCTATTGTGCAGGTGACTCATGCCACATCAGTCGGCGGCCAAGTCCAGCTGAAGTTGAAAGACACAGTGTGCAGCAGCCTTTCCAGCTCAGATGCTCATCCCCATAGTCCTGCTACTCCAGAAGATGGTTGTTTCCTAGCAGGCTACTAGAAACATGTTGGAAGAACCAGTCCTAACACAAACACCACTGATAAGCAATCCAGAGGATCTTAGTCCGTGGTGTATTTGGGGTCAGCTGGTTGAAGGGGCACGTGGGCTACCCTGTTACTCATGTGTGGGAGTCTGGGCTGGTTTTTACAGTGTGGAGAACCTTGTTTACACAGAGTTTCATGGCTGTTTCAATCAAGAACTGACCTGACCGTGACTACATCGATGGGAGCAGGGCCAGGGTTTTAGCTAAAGCTACAAAGCTCCGTGCTTTGCCAAGAAGCTTCTCCAATTAAAACTTTCCTAGTGCATTTACAAGCCAAATAATTAGTACCCTTAAGATATCCATAGATACCCAACATCTACATTTACAGGTAAGTGCTACATTCAACAAGCATTTCAGAATAAATGCAGTAGCCCAAAAAAGGAAACACGTTACCTGCTTTAATGTTACTTGTTCATAAGTATTAAAAAACTTCATGCATTTTAGTAGCTATGACACGCTTCCTGCTACCCTTCAGAAGAGGTATAATGTTATAGACTCAAAGTGTCTTCCTTCATCTTGTCGAGCTCTCAAGTGGCATCTTACCCCCAGAGTGCCAGTTTTCACCAATGCTGAGGGAAGAACTGGGCTGATAGTGACAGGTGGGCATCCAGCCTGGAAGGGCTTCTTAAAGCCATACCCTCTGAGTTAATCATGCCCCTTGTGAGGCTTGGCAAAATACATGCTCACTGAACGTGATGAGGATAATTTGGCTTATTTTGTCTGTCCGATTTTTTTAAGGCAAGGGCAAGGAAGGTTTTCCTTTCCTCCCTTGCACGTTGCACCTGACATGATAAATCTTAGAACAGTAATGAGAACAAGTTAATATGGGACTATATTTTCTCTTCTCATAATGAGCTTTGTCATGGAAATGGATTGATTTTATGTCACTTTCTTTTCTCTTTATAATTTTTATGGGTGGAACGAGGTAGCAAAATTTTATCTCCCATAAATTCAGTATAAATTTGCCGTAGCCTACGTAATTCTATGTTTATTTTGGCCACCTATTTCACTGCTCCCCTGTTTACAGCCTGGGAAAGAGGGAAAATGGCCAATCAATCAAAATCTGGAATACTGAAAAGGTCACAGCCATCCACATGATACCACCCTCCCTGCAGCATTAGGCATTTCCCAGCTGCTGCATCGCTCCAGATGTGCCTCGCTCTTTTTTCCCTGTAGTTTCCTCAGGCCTTGGAGGAACCGGGGGGGAAGGCAGATCTTACCTAAATGAAACCCAGGCACAAAGGACGGGAGCGAGAGGTTTCTGCCTCCCCTCCAACCAGAGCAGATGTCCCGTCTGGCA
Organism: Ibycter americanus; assembly: GCA_035590275.1. Taxonomy (NCBI): domain Eukaryota; kingdom Metazoa; phylum Chordata; class Aves; order Falconiformes; family Falconidae; genus Ibycter; species Ibycter americanus. The sequence goes on from JAVJGI010000050.1 coordinate 17,111,691, forward strand.
CAAGGCGAGCAGCGCACCATGCTGCGATGAGCACCGCGCTCACGTATGGCAAAGCTCCCGTCACGCTGCTGTTATCCTGTCACTAATATTGTCAGCCCCTCAGAGGGAAAACGTATTAACTATTTACCAGCTTCTTCCCAACTGCTCTTCCCTGCAGCCCCAAAGCTTGAGACCATGGATCGATTCTGAATCATTTCCCCTTGAATGCTGCACGGCTTTGTCCATGCTCTCCAGATTTCTTGCGTACCACTTCTTATTAATCCTCTTTCCCTCCAATTCAACAGCTGCCACTGTGGCACAGAAGCAATTTTCTCCCAGGTACACACAAATAAACGAGGGGCTGAACTTTAGGTATTCCTTCTTGTAGGGATGAACTAGACACCTGTTGATTCATTGGTGCTCATCTCTCCTTGCACAGACTAGTTGAAACTTGAAAATCCTCATTAAAAAATGGAAGCATAGAAATAAAAAGAGATTTTCACTTTGTGCAGCTGACTATATGCAGAATCAGTTGTAAAGACTACAAGTAGGACAGTTATCTTCTGCTGCCCACAACAGAAGAGCAGAATGTATGGATAGCCAGTGTGTACCACGACAGCCTCAGCGTGTATTAAAGAGATGGACTAGCTCCTCTCAGGTAAGGATCTGGACTCTAGAAGTCAAAGTGGATCAGTAATTTGGACTCATAATGAATTGGCACAGAGTCAGAGGCTAGCTCAACTCTCTGAGAATTGTAACCCTTTGCAGTAAAACTGCATATTCCCATAATGAGATAAAATCATTGCTTAATGGGGTTTTGGATAATAACTCTTTTAAATGGGAAGACTGTATAGGAGAAAAATTAAGCAGGGGAATTGCAAGTTTGCATTTTATGTGATAAAAACAATGGGGGGGTGAAGGGAACATGTGGCTGCTATTTTGCAAATTGAGTTGTGGAAGCCAGTCTCCAGCTTTTCTCCCATTAAGGATTAACATCTGGAGATAAGAGTTTAAAATCCAATATTGCCTTGAAAATGTTGCACAGCCACAGCTTCAAGTCACTGCCTTGGCTGCATAGTCACAGCTCACCGATTTGATACCCCTTGTTTCCCCCTAAATTATTCATCCTGAGCATCCTTTATGTTTTCTTTACATCATGTCACAGCTGGAAAAGGAGGCAGACATCCTGTAAGTACTGTAGCTCCTTTTGTCTCCGCTTTCACTCTCCAGGTGCAGCACATTCCCTGCCTCCTTTGCTTCCCTGTGGCACCACTGCTGCAGGTTTAGGGGTCCCTTTACCTTCTTAAACAGAAGAATTTCCTACCTGTCACATTAAGGTGGAATTAAGAAGTGGACAGGTTCATGCATAAACAGAAGGGAATGAATATGTCCTTGTGATCAACCCAGGAAATCAAGCACGCTCTTATTTCAGCTCCTCTCCAACCTGCATTACTCTTCAAATAGAAATCACAGTCCACTCCAACAGAAAACAACAGCCCACTTGAACTATGTCAAAGACTCCGCCACTTGTGTGCAGCACCCTCATTAACCGCTCCCTGCTAAACCTCCAGGCAGTTGTTTCTGCCGTCTTGCAGTTATATCCAAGAAGTGCTTCCAAACATCCATCAGAAAGAGAAATTCAGGATGTTCCCCTGAGTTCCCATGTGCCCTGTCAGGATGCACAGTTACTGTAGGCACTACACAACTGCTTTGCTAAACAGCCCCATTAACCACTGCAGAAAGGGAGGAAAAGCTGAGGCACAGACCCAGGGACATGCCAGGGGAATACAGGTGTGGAATGATAATCTGCCTTCCCCTTGTCCTTCAAGGTTAACTGTCCTCTATCAGCACCTCAACACCATCACACTCATCAACGAGAGATGAGACCCACTCACTGTTGAGAAGGATTAGTTTTTCTCTTTACCTTTTAAGAGAAACTAAAGGAAACGTGGGGGAAAAACAAAGATTTACTGCAGCAAATACTGATTTAAACCACTGGAAAATTTTAAACCTCATTACATAAGGGGAACAAGTCCTAGAGAAGGAGAAAAACTGTTTCAGCTATGGAACAATGCCAGCATACAGACAAACGGGCATCACAGGGCTTTCTGAAGGCATGAGGCTTGGAAATTAGAAGTCAGCTTCCTTTGAGAAAGAGAGCAAGAAAGGAGTATATTTAAGTCCTATGATACTAATATTAGTAGGCTTGTGTCCCTTTTCCTTCTGCAGTGTAACTGAATAAACAACCATTGATATTGGGAATAAGATCTGTAATGTATAACCAATGCGTAAGAAGGAGATGTGACTGCATGTTAAATATTCACAGAAGGTGGTAAATAAAGAACTCAAGGTACTGTATTTAAAAACCCAAAATCCTTATTTTTTACAGCAAACCCAGTGTCAGTTTGTCTCAAAAGTGTTAGGAATAAATGTAATTGTAAGTAAGGATTACTAGAGGTGATGCAAGTAGAACAAAAATCCCCCAACCCAGTAAACAGTGATGGTTTTACGCTGAAATTGTAGTCACCCTTGCTACTATAGGTTGTGAAGTAAAACTTAGAGAAGCAAAAACCTTCTAAATCCAGCCAAACACAAGGCTGAGGGGTCAGTGCAAGTGCAAAGCTGAGTTCGGGAGAAAGGGGGGCGGGGAGCTGCTTTACCAAAATTTGTTTCTACTCCTGGATGAATCCTCACACTCATTTATAAAGACGCAGGGCAGGAAGGTGTGTGGAAAAACTGAACTGGTTCCAAGACTGTGACGATTTGTTCAGCTGCATGGCAGTTAGCATTGAGCACATCAATCATCTAATCGACAGCTAATTGGCTTGTCAGCTCAAAGTATTCCTTTCTGCCATAAGTAGTAGGGGTGTGGAAAAAAAGCCACCTGGGAGTCAGTGTAAGTTTTTCTGTATGCAAAGCTCTCGGATAAATCATTTTTTCTTGGCAGCTAATAAAGAATTGTCCACGGAGCTGTTCGGCACAGCTCCATTGCTTAATAAAGGGGCTCTAACATATTGTTCACATATGAATGGAGTTATGAAAGCATGCTGTGATTTATAGGCACCTTTCAGTTTATACCTCTGATTTAGCTAGGCTGGGATTTGATTCTTTCGGGAGTTTTTCCACTTGCATTTGCAAAGCACCAGACTACAGCAAGTTGTGAAGGACTTACAAGCTCAAGAACAATTGTTACTGTACATCCCCAACAGAGCCAGAGCTCTCTGAACAAGGACAATAAGAAATGTTTACCCTGCAAATGCTCTTTCAAATCCTCCTTCAAAAAGTTCGGTTCTTCTGCGACATTGCTTTGTCATCTTAGCTTTACAGCATGCCTGTAAGGAGCAACTCGGGGGACAAAGAGCAAGTACGTCTTTCATTTCCTAAATTAGGAAAAATATCTATTGCTTTGGTTAAATACATCTGGAAGAGGTAAAGTGATTTGAATATTGCCCTCTTTCCATCACCATCTCCTTGACTATGTTTGCCATCTGTTGCCCAGCCTTTGCTGCAGGACAGAGTGGTCTGTTGGCATATGAGAGACTCAAGAGAAAGGTGCTGAGCAACCTGGACACATCCCCTCTCTTCCTCCTCCCTCCGCTTGCCCATTTGGAACCAGAGGACAATACTGATCTCCTTGGAAAAGCCCTGTGGGATCGATGGCTGATATTAGTTTCAAAGCAGCGAAACAGACAAAAGCTTATGAATCGTGAGGGCTGAGGGTAGGCTTCCCCCAGGGCACAGCAGCAGGCAATTGTGAATGACAGTGTATTGCACCTTCTTGCAGAGCCTTGTGGGGCCTCTGTCTTCTGAGCTGGCTTGCCTTAAGTGCCTTAGTTTTCAGCAATCCTTAGGGTCCAGAAACTGCAGAAGGCAGTGGGCATGCTGTCACTAAACGTACCTACATGTCCCTATATAGACAAGTTTGCTTCTTTGTTCTCCTGCCCCTCATTTGTGCTGTTCACCCAGCTCTCACCTCTCTGCCCAGCCAGTAAATGCTTCGTGCTGGGGCCATCCAGGGGAAAAGGTGCTCTCAGAGAGCTGATATACTATAATAAATGCAGTATTAACACCAAAAAAGAAAAAGGAAAGGACTTTGACAGGGACCATGGAGTGTTAACTTGACAGAAACAGCTAATAATGTGATCGTATAATTTTAGTTCTCTTTGCTGACTATATGGCATGAAGATTCCTTCTAGCTTGTCACCAGAGCTAAAAATTTAAATAAAACTTACATCATTTAACACTGCCTTGAACATGGGTGATATTTATTTGCCTTCCCTTGTGCTTTCATTAATACCAGTTTTGCTGTTAGATTTGTTTGTTAATCCTACAAATGAAATTAAACCCAGTCTGTTATACATAAAGGGTTTGCACTCATCAGATCTAACAATGTCATATTGTGTTACTTTATACAAAATGACTAGCTATTAATTGATGTAATGGAGGAAAAAATAAACAAAAGCCTCTATGAAATGGGTATTTCACATGCCATGCATGGCTGGAGTTACGCTAACTCTGCAAAGAGTATCAGCTACCTCATGCTGGACACAATCTTGTTCCCACTTGAATCAGCAGAGATATCCCGGTGTTGGGAGCAAGCTCAGATGCAGCATGTCATGGGCCAGATAATAAGCAGTTGATGTAATTCACTGTGGTTTTACTGGTGCTGGCACTGCTGAGCTGATGGTAGCGTATTCCAGTAACGAGCACATCTCCCTCTGTAAGGTGTTCTGAGTGGTGCAGGAATATGCCACATTTTGTTTTTCTGTTTGTGTCTACCAACAGTCTCTCCACACTTGCTTTCCTTTGCCACAACAGCAGCTGTGATAAATGGCTATAAACCTTTACAATCTACAATTTTGATTCATCACCCTGTAATATAGCCCTGATCATCTCCCCACACCTCTGTGTTCTGCAATGGCTCAGGTCCCCCTGGCTGTGGTGTCCACCATCTGCATCACCCAGCAGCTTCAAGTCTATCACAAACCCGCTGAGCATGAGTTTAGATGCTGCACAACGCCAGAATAACAGCACAGGGGCAGTTAAAGCTTTTTAAAGAATCTTATACATAGCAAAATCTTTTACATACTGCATCAAAATTTTAAGCATCATTTTGGTTCAACGTCTGTTTAGAAATTCTACTCCATTCTGTTAGTAACAAGGGAATGATAATTTGCCCCAGAAGAGGATTTGTCGCTTGTTTTGATCAGTGGCATGACCAGGATATTTGTGTATTTTCTGTTCTAATGTCAGAGTAACTTGATGACATGCACAGGCTATTATTCAATAATGATGCCTAAATGGAGCTATCAGAAGGGTTATTATCAAGGTTATTAAAAAGCTATTCTTTCTGCCTTCAGTTTAACCGTGAATTGCAGAGCTAGCCATCATCTAGGTGAGGATGTGTGCATTAATCAAGAGGCTTCCTATGGTCTACCTAGATATCCTGAGCCTGGATAATGATTGATTTACTCTACTCGTAGATTAGCACACAATCAACTGGGGGTGTTGAACATCTGACCAGCAGAGTTAATTCATAATGCTTGGCAACCATTTTGCAATTTTCTCACATCTGTTCTTTCTGGCTGAGACACTAGATTTCTTTCAAGAGCCCAGAAAATGGCACATACAGAAATGTTTGTGGTGCAGTGTTCCCTGCTATCAAATGGAAACAGGCCTACTAAAGCCCCTTTCACTTCAATGCTTTTCCAGGAGAAATAAGCCTTCTATATAATAATATGCCAGATGTTAAAGTATGGAAAATGCCAGTATTTTTTTAGTAATCATTTGAAGGTAGCTGCACATAACTGCATTCCTATGCAAACCGATTTGATCAGGTGAGTTACTAATAAGCTTGTGGGCACCATCTGGGCTGAGTCACCAACTTTAGAAAAAATTATTTAATTTCACTTCTTGCCTTGCTTAGGTAAAGGGCAGCTCCGTATTGCTTTCCCATGCTTCTGGCAAACCCTGAAGTGCAACACAACTTGCATCTGTTGCTGCAATTTCTTTGAATGCAAGCATGCGATTCGGCTGGCTCCAGTCTATTTTGCTGACTCTGCACTATCAAAGCATACATTTCAGGTTTGGCAACATTCTCGCAGTGCTGTCAAGCTAACCAACACATCTAGTGTTAAATGGTTTCCCATTTGCTGTTATCATCACTTTCATAGGCTACGCTTCAGCTTCGCTGTGCACTTCTAATGCTTTTACTATTGCTGTTTGCAAGTGAAGAGACCAGAGATGCCAAGACACAATGTCCACTGCAGCCCCTTTCCCCAGCAGCCTGAGGATGACATGATGAAAATTAAAAATGGTTACTAAATGCAGACAGACTTCTCTCTAGTCTATCCTTCAGTTACATTATCAAAACTATTCATCCTGTCTTGAGAAGTTGTCAGAGATGAAGAGTGCAGAACAAATGTGAGGGTGGATTTAATAAAGAGTTTTCTGAGAAGCGTTGCTTGCACAATCAATAAAAATCTTTGGAGGGGCCCTCAGGGCTTTTGGACAGCAATTTGAGCACAAGGAGCTGAGCCTCAACAAAACGGGAGATACAGGCACTTCACAGAGAGCACCCAAGATTCGTCCCCTTAGACTTAAGCTTTGCATAGCAGGCAGTGGTGTGCTGATGAACAATCCTGTGATGCTTTTTAGAACATCATTGTGAAGAGCTACTACGATTACACTGATTTGGAATAGCTGCCAAAAGTGAAAGCAAGAGAAGAGGTATCATTTATATGCAGGAAGACATATCTATCAAAAGTAAAAGCATTCTGAATTTCATACCATTCACAGAGTCAGTAGCCTGGAAGCTGGGTTCGCAGTAAATTGAGTAGGACCAACCAAAACTACTTCACTGGAAGCACGTGAAGAGCCTAGTGGAGAACTGTCTCAAAAACCTATACACTTTTATTGATTAATTCAGTGGCTGGAAACTCATGTTTAGTTGCTGCTTCTGCTAATAAAGCAAAAACTACTAGGACTCTATACCTCTGATTTTATGGCATAAACTGAGAAGAACAGCACCTTGCATTGAGAAAATTTAGGTAGTTTCTGATAAATATACCTTTGTATAAATGCTCTCCCTGTTAGAAGATGAGACCTCACTAAACACGGTCCTATTAGAGTCCTACTTGCTATGGTGCCTCCCCATCCACCAAGCCCAACAGAGAGCTAATAATTTCTGGAAAAGCACCTTTATTACAAGTCAGAAAGTACTTCAAGCTTCTGCCTTGGAATAGCCAATTCATCCCCTGGGGATAAATAAAGCAATATGGTTCTGTATCCCCCCCTTCAGAGCTGGATAGCAAACACAGATATCCCAATCCTGCTTTAAGAATGAAGCTGTTTGATAAAGAGGGAACTCTTCCCGGAGCCCTGCTTTATGATAAAACCTATTTTTAGGGAGACTTTAGCAACACCAGCAGATGAAAAGCACCCAGCCCACAAATCTCTCCAGGCTACAGCCTCGTGGGAGCAATAAAAATGTAGTGCTGCTATGAAAAACAATTTTAGGTATGACCAGAAGACAAGTTTCAGGGACAGAGTGCTGAAGGTTTGGCTATGTGGGGAGCTGGCGTGCCCCCCAGGGTTGGCAGCACCGCGGTGGGGGCATGGGGTGTAGGTGGCTTCGTTCTTCTCACTGTCGGGGGTTCTTCGAGCCCAGCTTAGCTCAGTGAAGTGGACTCCCGCGGCCCGATAATTTATGCCTTGTTATGTCTTAGCGCTGTAATTTACCAAAATAAAGAATAACATTCTTATAACAGAGATTAATGGCTGTCAGGCTGCAAAGTAATTTTTCAATATGAAATGGAGCAAAACTTACATTTTTAGCACAATTTCCCAGTTCAGTGATGCACCTGGTTATAATTATGATTTACATTAACCATAACATCATCCTTCTTATATCAACTTGCCTTAGTGAAGAATGAAATAGGCCCTTGTTAAATGTTTCATGAAATAATTCAAATTACATATGCTAAAATTTCCCAGCTCCCACTAGCCAGGCTAAAAATCAACAAGAAAAAAAATTATTTGGTGCTGTAAAGACCCTGGTTCTGCATTAAGAATTAGGCAAGGAGAACCCTAAGAGCTCTTGTGTTTAATTGTAACAACAGCTGACAAAAACTAAGTCCAAAACAACGATGCAACTGCAAAACCCATTCTCCGCCGATTTTCCATGTGCTGAGACTATGTTCAAGCTAACGTTCTGTAAGAAAACAGAAAAGAAACCAAAAAACCCTACTATCCCCAAAGTCAGTGAAGTTCAACCCTTCAAGACCACCTAATTAATTAACTTCCAGGCAGCACTGTAGCAAGGCAAAGAAGTTTGTAATTTGTTGCTTTGCTAATGTAGGGCCTGAGCATGTCTCTTGTTCTCTAAGCACGATGAAACACTTTCCTAGTGGAGTTTCTTGCCAGTATATAATAAACAAAGCTTCTACAACTAAACCAAAAGACAACATCCTTTCCTTGGCACTTGTGAGGAATGCAAAGCATTTACACGCTAAACATTACAGCAAAAAAGCACTGAAATAGCATGAATTATTTGCCTTAGAAACACAGATAAATGAAATACAGAACTAATGTAGCCCTAAAGAGCAGGTAAATTCATTTGAGTAATAGGATTATGATTTGTGATTTTCCTATTACAAGAACGAGCTTCAATTCTGCAGCCTTTAATTATGCACTGGCTTGAAAAAAAGCTGCTCTGTTCCTGTGCATGAAGTATCGTGACCCCAGAAAGGATTCAGAGGAGACCTCAGGCACCATGCATAAACACGGCTTCAAAATACTCCCCTGTCTGGGGTCCCGCATCCCCTCCCAAGGGAGTGCCTTAGCCAGCAGCTTACCAGGAATCCAGGGGGCTAGAAACCCTCATCCCCTGTAAATATGCTCTATTTTACCTATATAGTGCTGGAGCACCCACTGGAGACCTTTCTGCCTTGCGGGTGGCCCTAGCTGAGACTGCAGGATCACTTTAAATCTCTTGCTCCACCGTACCACATTTTAGGGAACTCGCTGCTGTTTGAGGATTGGCTGGTCTCAGTTCACCCCCAAAAGCTGTAGTGCTGTCCTGGTATACTTGACCCCATACCTGTCCGCAGGGTTAGAGTTTGAGCCCTACGCCAGCCAAATGTTGCACACGTGGCTATTAGGTGGCAGGGGCAACCGCAGTCGGCACCAGTGGCCACCAGCACTGCCCGTGCGGTGGGCACGGGTCAGTACAGAGCTGCGCGGGTAGCAGCAGCCCTGCCTCACCAGTCCAAAAGGCTGTTTCATTTCCACTGACTGGCTCGGTCCCTATCAGCCAAGATGGGTAATATCTTGGCTCTGCTGCCACTGCTGGAGTAAAGTTCAGCACTGAATCATTAAGTAGGATGACTGGATGCTCTGGGATTTAAACTAGTGATTAATGAGCCTTTCCAGCTCTAGCTCCGTGTGAACAACTATCTAGTTCATGTTATATTTAATTTATTTAAAAAAAAAAAAAAAAGAAAAAACCTCACCGAGACAGTAAATCTTGCTCGCAAGAATTAGTGGAGGAAGAAATATACTTGCATTGCATTTATAATGTTGATTGCAAATTTATATTCACATTTTTGCACTAATTTGAATGCCTTCTTCAGAAAGACAATATAACTCATGTTTTAGGGCATTCTTTGAAAATCTATTTAGAAATGGGAAATGGTGACAGGGACATCACAACAGGGTAAGTAGAACAGGTATGGCAAATAATGCAAAATATTTCAAACTAAGCAAAAATACAGTGCCTTGTTCTCAATTTTGGCAAAAAGCTCTTGTTCCCTTTGTGGTAAAACATGATATTTGTCGACCCAATTAATCTCCCCACTGTTAATTACCTTACAAAGTAAGTTTGAATTGTACTGTTTGCATCATGCAGGTGCTGAGACATTCTAGGTTTTCCTGGTTTCAGGGTTTTTTTTTTCCTTCTTAAGCAAAGGTTACAGTGCAGAGGTGCATGGCAAGTGCATTGGAAATACAATTTTGAATTAATCTGTTCAGAGCATTAATCCACTCCTAAGCTCCCTCTGCTCTGGTATGATACATAATCGAAAGCTGGGATCACGGCTGGTTGAGCAACGCTTTCCCTTACATCTGCATTCAGACACCATGAACTCAAAGGCCACCAGTCTTACCTAATTCTTTTAACTATGTGTTCAGTGATCTCCCCACCAGGAATCAGTTGAGGGTCTCTGCAAATTTCCATATGTTTGAAGTTTTCCTCTCCTCTTTTATCTTTGTCTGAAAGCTGTCAAAATGCAGCTACAATTTCATAGGGTAATGAGGAAGAGATTAAGGAACATACACATCTGTTACCTAAATACATGCAATAAGGAGAACATAAAATAAATAAAATTAGGATCCCATAAAAGCAAACAGCAGCCGCTAAACTGCTGGCACCATTGCCTCCTGCACCAAGCAGTGCACCGGGTTAACTCCTGCACCTCTGGGCTGCAGCCACATGGCCTCTGCAAGCCACAAGCCCATCCGCCAGCAGCTCCTGGGACATTTTTATCATGGCCAGGCTTGTGTCCAGGGATGTAGATGGGCTGGAGGGAGGTGGGGTGGGTAAGCGTGCTCCCCATTCAGTCCACTTCCCTTTGCCAATGGGACATAGCCTGAACAGCTTGTGAGGCTCTGGCAGGTCTTCCCCAGCTGTGGCTCATCTTTCATGCAGCTAAATAGAAAACCCTGAATTTCAAATCAGCTACAAAACCCAAAGCAAAGTCTTTATGCAGAAAATGAAAAATGCACCAATATTAAGCTTAAAACATTGACATCTTGTTCTTTGGGATTGCTCTAGTATCACCTCTGGAAACACCATCAGCCCCTGGGTTCCCCTGTCGCTGCAGGACGGAAGAGATCAACCCAAGCCTGTTCATGGGCAGGAGAGCTCCACGCACATGGGGCATGTTGTTAGGCCTGTGGGCTGCGATGTCCACGCAGCTTTCTCTGTGGGAGGTGACAGAGATTGTGGAACTGATGTCATCTACCTGGACTTGTGCAATGCATTTGGCACTGTCCTGCACAACATCCTTGCCTCTAAATTGGAGATACATGGATTTGACAGATTGACCACTCAGTGGATAAGGAATTGGCTGGATGGTCACACTCAAAAAGTTGCAGTCAATGGCTCAATGTCCAAGTGGAGACCAGTGACGTGCGGCGTTCCTCAGGGGTTGGGACTGCGACCAGCGCTGTTTAACATCTTTGTCACTGACAGAGACAGCGGGATCGAGCGCACCCTCTGCAAATTTGCCAATGACACCAAGCTGTGTGGTGCGGTCGACACACTGGAGGGAAGGGGTGCCATCCTGAGAGACCCTGACAGGCTTGAGAGCCGGCCTGTGCACACCTCATGAAGTTCAACAGGACCAAGTGCAAGGTCCTGCACATGAGTCTGGGCTATCCCAAGCACAAATACAGGCTGGGCAGGCAGAGAATGAACTGAGAGCAGCCCTGAGGAGATGCACTTCGGGGTATTGGTTGACAACCCGGCAACGTGCATTTGCAGCCCAGAAAGCCAACTGTATCCTGAGCTGCATCAAAAGAAGCATGAGCAGAAGTTGAGGGAGGTGATTCTCCCCCTCTACTCTGCTCTCGTGAGACCCCACCTGCAGTACTGCATCCAGCTCTGGGGCCCCCAACATAAGAAGGGCAGGGACCTGTTGGAGTGAGTCCAGAGGAGGCCACGAAGATGCTCAGAGGGCTGGAGCACCTCTCCCATGAAGACAGGCTGAGGGAGTTGGGGCTGTTCAGCCTGGAGAAGAGACGGCTTCAGGGAGACCTGAGAGCAGCCTCCCAGTACCTAAAAGGGCCTACAAGAAAGATGGAGAGGGCCTTTTTACAACAGCACATAGTGACAGGACAAGGGGTAATGGCTTTAAACTGAAAGAGGGTGGATTCAGATTAGGTATTAGGAAGAAATTCTTCAGTATGAGAGTGGGGAGGCACTGGCACAGGCTGCCCAGAGAAGCTGTGGATGCCCCATCTCTGGCAGTGTTCAAGGCCAGGCTGGATGGGGCTTGGAGCAACCTGGGCTAGTGGAAGGTGTCCCTGCCCATGGCAGGGGGATTGGAACTAGATGACCTTTAAGATCCCTTCCAGTCCAAACCATTCTAGGTTTCTATGAACTGGGTTCATTCTCTTTAATTTTAAGCAATAAAATCCTAGAAAAACTCTCACTTTCAACCTTTATCCAGAAAGGGTTAAGCTCCTAAATTGGATCCATTATCACCCAAATGAAGACACATACCAGTAAGCTAATTACATTTCTTACCAAACTCGTGAATAATTAAATATTTTATTGTGATGTTACAATTTGTATTTATTATCCTTTGCTAAGGAGTGAAATTAAACATAATGAGGCCTGTTAGAGTCTCTCTTCAGAGATGAGCCCATGTTACGGGCACCTATATCATTTGCACCAATGGTGATTAATGTGTTTAATTTACTTGACTTGCATATGTTGGAATCTGTGAGGGGGAGAGAAGGGGAGTCAGATTGTTAAAATCCTTTTAATTAGACTAATAATGCCAAGTTTGCATGTGTTAACTAGGGTGCACTATTAATTAGTTTTAGTAGGCTGTTTTCTGAAAGGTGGCACTGCAGCATTTATGCATGTCTTACAATCCCAGGAGAGCTAATAAGATGACAAACAGAGCATGACATTACACATAACTGCAAACAAACAGCCTTTAATCTTTCTGGATGAAGAATTGGGGGTAACTGATGGACAAAACACTTTCTGCACTGTAGCTGCCTCTCCTTTTTGCCTTTACCAGGTGTTATTAATTTGGCTGTGGCACAGGCTCCGCAAAACTGTCCATCCTCAGCCGCGGTAGAGCTGGAGGTTAGGTCTGGGTCTCAAGTCCCACAAAATCAATAGCTGAGGGCTTGGCTACAAGCAAGATGCTCACTTCTGGGGTTTCAGATCTCAAATAGCTCTTCCATCCCCAGGAGGCAGCAGGCTGGACAGATTGGTCCCACTGGCTAACAGCCTTCCCTGCAGGTACCTGGATGCTCAGCCCCCAGCACTGCAGCAACTCCTGTGCTTGTGCCAGGGAGCCCAGGGCAGCCTGGCAGCCCTCAGGGCACCACCAAAGCAAGGCTCACCCATCTGGGCTGCTCTCACAGGAGGGGCAACCGGAGAACAAGGGGCAGATTTTATCTCTGGTCAGACAGCAGGTCAAGAAAAAAGCACACTGCCAGGTAGGGTTTGGGGAAGCAAGGCAGAGATGTCACAGTTGAGGAGGGCAGGTGTAAAGCTCTCTGGCACAATTTGGCTCCCGATAGCACGGAGGTAGAAAACACATCTTTCCATACAACTTAATTGCTAGTTACCACACTGACTGTCTTCCATCATCAGAGCTCAGCACAGTGAGTGGGCAGGTAAAATTATCTCCAGTTACCCTGTGTAAGCAACTGGCATCAGAATCTGTCTGTATCCCCATCCCAGGGCTGGCAGGCAGGACCCGAGCCAGGGCTGCCAACTGCAGCTGGGTGGAGCACAGGCTCCCCAGTTTCTTCTAACCCATATTAGCCAAGCTGTGCCACCACAAGCAGCCTTCAGGGTGTTCCCAGACCACAAACAATAAAATTCCTGCCTTTTTACTGCTACAAACCCGAAGTTCAGCTGCACTGTCAACAGGCATTTGTAACAGTTAGCAGTTTCACTGCTCATATGGATGTCTAAAGGATTGAAGATTTCAATCTTCACTTGGCTTTCTCTGTTCATATTAAATACCTATCGGTGCACTAATGTGTGGAATTTGCATCCACATCTGTGGAGACATTTTGAATGCAGAACAAGTGGGGATTGTGCTATAAAGATCCATAGTGCAGACAAGAACTGTAATAGAGGAAAAATGTCTTTAGTCTATTCTTTCTGCAGCCCTGTCACACTGTCCCCAAGAAATATGGGCAAGTACCTGGTTCATATCCCCATAGACTATAGGCTTACTCAGGTATAACAACACAGGGAGGTAGCTCCTGCTTGAAGAAAAGAGGTGGGGAGAAGAGGTGTTTTGGCTTGTGCGCCAGGTCAGGAGTTTGGAAGCCAGCGTAACCCTGTGGGAATGGAAAGATGTGGTTTATATCCCTGTAAAATCTACACGCATGGTGGGGTGGGGGTAGCCTGAAGTTACCCAGTTTGGAGGATCAGCTCTACAGGATCAAAGGAGAGATGGATGCGGCTGTGGAAAGACTGGATCTTTACAGATCCCCCAAGGCTGGGGGTAAGCAGGGTGGATTTGGGACACTAGCATCACCACATGGATCCAGAGCTGAAGAACTGCTTAGGAAGAAGGAACATAAAGTTTCATACCATGTATACTTTAAAATGGGTAATATTAAAAAATAGCCTCAGTATCACCCATCCCTGGAAGCGTTTAAGAAACACGTAGATGCAGCGCTTAGGGACATGGGTTAGTGGTGGACTTGGTGGTCCTGGGTTAACGGTTGGACTCCATGATCTTAAAGGTCTTTTTCAACCTAAATGATTCTATGATTCTATGATACTCTTCAAGCTGTACTCCCATCACCCGTTGCAGAGTCAGGAGGGGAGGGGGAAAAAAGACAAAAAGCCTGTGCTCTTCACTGATCGTGCTGAACAGGACATGGACACGTGGCTAGGTTTGCTGTTCCCTGTTCTGCTGGTCGTGCTTAAATAAGAGTTGTTGCTCTGGACATTTCTTGTTTTGCTGCTCATTTACAGGAACTTCTTACAAAACTGATTAGAGCTGGCACCAGAACGAGCACATTTGGAAGCTGGAGCAACTGGCAAGCCCTGTGTGGTGGGATGCCCTGAGCAGAAGCAGGGCTGAGCGGGTGCTGCTTGCTGCCCCAGCCGAGCCCCTGAGGTGGGTTGCTGCATGGGGGCTTGCTCAGCAGCACCCACACATAGCAGAGCTGCAGTCCTGCCCAGATGGACACACAAGGCTGGTTAGCGAATCTTCTGAGGGTAAACAGTTGTATACAAGTAATCATTTATGTTTCTCATTTATTTCTCCTATCATTTAAAAACATGTAACAGATCAGAGCGAGACCCTTTGTAGCCTAATATCCTCTCTCCAAGTGTCCAGTAACAGATGCCCTATTTCTTACAGTGACTGCTTGGTCTTGAATTATCCAGTGTCCCCAGTTGCTAGAAATCTGAAAGCTAGAGATTCATTTAATGGCCGCCAATTGACTTTTCTTCAATTAATTTCTCATTGTTTTTATTCCCTTGGTCCTGCAACTTCCTGCAGCCATGAGTTCCACAATTTCATTATGCATTTCCTTTTTTATATTTCTGCTCAGTAGTGTCATGTGATATCTCC
This sequence comes from Ibycter americanus, assembly GCA_035590275.1. Classification (NCBI taxonomy): domain Eukaryota; kingdom Metazoa; phylum Chordata; class Aves; order Falconiformes; family Falconidae; genus Ibycter; species Ibycter americanus. The sequence goes on from JAVJGI010000050.1 coordinate 17,127,017, forward strand.
CTCCCTCTATCACATTCATGAGCAATTGAGAATAACTTTCCTGACATATGTAATAATAAAAAAGGTTATTTGCTTCTCAAAAGGGAAGAACAGATTACATCTATAAGGTCAGTGACCCAGGGATACTAAATACATTCAAATTACCTAAATAAATAATTGCTTAATGTATGTTGTTTGATTCTTAAAGAAATATACTGAATCTTTGAGTATGATATCCATCCAGGGATTCCAATGAAATGAATCATAGGTCTTAAGCATTTAGGGGAGCTCAAAAGACAGAGATCTTGATTTATTGCTGAAGTGTATTGACAGGCTAAATAACATTGTTTCCTACCTAATAGGAAGCCTACTTATTGTTAGATTTCTATTTGGGTAGCAAGAAGATTGAATAGATGTCTGCTCTGTTGATAGAGGTGTCTAAAAGTTTCCCGTATTTGAGGATGCTTTTCAGAGACACTGATCACATTAATTCACCTGAGTGACTTACTGTACTTTGGTGTCTACAAATTAACTATTCTTTATTTAATAACTTCTAATGTACCCATAAATTAATGATATTTAATATTTTCCACCCACAGCCTTCTGGCTCTGCTTGTTAGCAATCTCTAAGGTGAATCCTGGTCATCTTTGTCATTTTTTTAGGAAAAAAAAAAATCTTAGTAAACCCAGGTTCATACACTGCAATAACCCTACTAGTATAACTGAAGCTAGATCATGTTTGAGGGGCCCAGCCAAGCTACAAACAATGCTGTATTCCACTCTACTTCAGCCTACCTATGTGGCAAGAGTAAAAGCAGAAATGCAGCTAATCCTTCCTCACCGAAGGACATATAGCTTCAGCTGAGCTCTCGCTGATGCATATCCCTTTACTCCTTACTTCAGTGCCTCGACTCAAGTATTCCAAACATACTCTCAGCCTTGTAGTCTGCTTGCTTAATTCCCAGAGAAGACCTGCTGAGTTGTCTTCAGGCTAAGCAAAGACAGATCAGGAAAGCAAAGCCTCAGAACTCAAGCTTGAAAAAACCCATCATGTTCCCACTCTCTAAAGTGGAAGACAGGGCAGATATCTTGTACGCTTCACAAAGACTACCGAATATGTGAAACGTTTGAGGCAGAGGAGTGCATGGCTGGCAATGCTGTTTGATCTATTCACTAATCTATCTGTGGCAGACAGCCCTCTGCCTCTCAAGCATAGGTTTTCCTGCACCCCCCACCCCCATAATTTCGTTTTCACTTAGATAAAAGCTGGTACTGTCATCCTTTTGACCAACTGCTATGCATTGCCAAGGCAGACTGTTCTAGGCAATATGTCCACATTTTTCAAACATTTCCATTCATGCTTAGCTCACTTGTTTCCTCCACTGTGTCAAGTTATCCTGATTCAAAGCCTACTGAAACCAATGGAAAGGGTCCCCATGATCTGATCCAGAGCAGGCCAGTGGGTTTGGCTTCAGGTCCCAGGTGGAGGCAATGCTTTAAGAATGAGGCATCTAAACACTGAACTCATGTATTGTGTCAGCATCTGCCATGCCTTGGAGATGTTGAAACCATCAGCAGTTTATTCCATGAATAAGCAGAGGTTAAATGAAAGCAATAGCCATAGAAGAACAGAACCATAAAAAATCCTGGAAAAGACTGGCAGGTGTAAAAAAAAAAAGTAGAAGAGAGGAGAGAAAGTACCAGGATGTTTGCAAGTCCCTCCTTCTGAGTTTCAGCCCACATCAGAGCAGCTTGGGGCTGCAGCCCCTGGGTACATCTACAACATCACTCAGATGAATGATCACTGCTTAGCACAGGTAAGGATCACAGCTGAGCCAGAGATGCAAACCTAACAGGCACTATAACAAACCCTCCAGCAACACCTTATTTCATCTATTTTGAACGAGCATCGAGTGACCATCAAGACATTATCTGATAAGTGGTGTGTCTAGGCAATGCACTGGCTGTGTACCAGCTTCCTTCGGTGATGAGTATAGGAGTTAGTGGCAAATAAACCTATCTTTCTGCCGTTTACCAACTGTTAGGCTATGAGCTGGCTTTTCAATCAGACCTTGTCAGCCTAAATAGCAACACATCACTCTGAAGTGGTGTTCTGGGATCTGAAAGGAGACACACTGCAGATTCTTCAAGGAAAAGGAGATACAGGCATTCATTTCTGTTCCAAGCATATCACTGCAGTTTACACCTGGTGCTTTGCTCACAGCCACAGTTTAAAATCTGCCTTACAGTGAGAAATGAATTGGTACATTCTCCCACAAAACAAACATGGATAAAAGCGTGGGGTTTTGGATCCAGGTTCCTTACCTGGCTGCATTGAGATTATGGCCATAATCAAGTATCCATTGCCAGAACAGTCTGCAGTATCACGATAAGAATTTCTGGCACAGGGAACCTACAAAGTTTTCTCTGTGAACATTTTGAGCAAGGCATTTTAACCCTGAACTGGGATAAGCTGAACTCTCAACTATGCTTAGATACTCAGAAAAGTTTCAGTCTGAGTCAGCTAGTTGTTGACCTTTCTCATAAAGTTTTGGACTTAAAACCAAGCAGATTGTGGATTAGCTAGCATTTCAAAGCATGATGTTATTTCACATTACAGAAAAATTTTAATCTTAAAGAAAAAACAAGTGAAACTGTGTGCTTTTAAAGCATCTTCAAATTCTAGTAACAAAGACCCAGAGGACTCACAGTTCAGAAAACTAAAAGCCACCCCCACAAACTATAGGCTAGACTCTGTTCTCCAGGACCTAACTTCCCAGTAGGTTAAATGAGAGAAATACCAGGTCCTTCGACACAGATGAGGAAATATGCTTATTTTTAATTCCTCTGGCAGAAAAAGAGTACCTATCACAGCAGGAACAAAGACACCCAAAAGAAAATACCAGAAGGTGGTTATGATAATAAGCTTATTTTCATTACAGTAGGATTATATTTTAAACCTTTCATTAGACTCTTAAAATTTCAGAACATACTTCTTGGATTCTAGATTTTTAAAACACAAAAGAAAAGCAAGAAAAGAAAGTAAAGTCTTACTCCTGTGGACGAACCTAGTTTTGTTGCATAGAGAAGATCTTATTGTCAAGTTACTTAATTACATGCAGAGGACATCTTTAATTCTGATTATGACTAGAATCACGCACGTCTTCATTTAGGAAGTCCTATTGGAATCTGTGTGTCCTAAGCACAGGCTCTTTGAAGCATTGCTAAGTGGGGTAATTTTATTGTACGAGTTTTCTTGTAAAAATTATTGTCTTTCTGGATGTCTAATTAAAATAAAGATGTAATAAAGAATTTATAGTTTTAATTACGACATAGATCTTAAAGCAATTATAATGTGATTAATAATTCCTTAACAGGCTTTCTTATATGAGATGAAGAAAAAAAGATTTGAGCCCCATGAAAAATCAATATGCATTACTCAATTACATTAACGAAGCTACACAAAGCAGTCTAGGTTCCAATTAAATTGCTCCTCATGTTAAACTGGCAATGGCGTCTGTAGTTATTAATGAGTCTTGATCTATTTGTTTAGTCATTGTAGGTTTTTTTGAGCTATAGAGTTTGGGGTTTTTTTTTCATTGGAAAGATGCTGTAACAGAGAGATGTGCCTGTGACCTCATGCTACCTGAACACAATTTCAGAGGACAGAGTGAACAAGGTTTGCTCCAGAGTCAACAGGACTGAGCACAAACCCTTCCTGCCTTGCCTTTACCTATGCTGTGAGCCAAGGCGCAGCAGAGGAGCTGCTCATCAGGGCCAAGCAGATACAGTGCAAGGCACTATGCCCTGTTCCAGTGACCTCTGTTCCCTGTACTCCATGGAGGGGGGTTCAGGGGACCATCAGGACTCCCCCCAAGCCAAACATGCTGCTCCCCTTACTCTGTACAGAAAGATCACTGCCAGAACTGCCCCAGTGCTGAACGGTCAGGACCCTAGGTGCACCCAGTGTCCTGCTCCACTGGATGCAGCTCCAGGTCCTAAACACAGGCACTGGAGGCCAGCAGCATCTCCAGGAGCCACATTCACAAGCTCAGCACAAGGGATCCATCACTGGTCAGCACTCCTTTTTTGTGGGGAGGGGGAGCAGAGTCCTATGCTACACCCACACATCCAAATTCTTCTCTGCCTAACGGTGAACAGAAAGCTAACTGGCACAAAAGCCTCAGCCCCCACTCAGGCAAGCACTTTACAACATGCTTAATTTTAGGCATGCAAAGGCCAATAGCATTATTTATCTAAAATTAAAAATAAAAAAACTGATGAAGGACACACTATAGATCTATGATGACTAGTGGATTGAAGCTAAACAGGAACCAGTTTTTCACTATTTCTTATAAAAGCAGGAGTTCTGGAGAAGCCAATGAACATACCAGGGAGCAGGTATGAAACAAACCCAAGGAAATGTAATCTCAAACAAAATCCCTGCAAAAGTTCCTGCCAAAAAGATATTGTAAAGGTCAAAAATATAACTTGATTCAAAAGGGGAATGGGGAAGAGTAGCTCAGTGGTAGGGGGTTTTCCAAGTTCAGAAGCCAGTTTGGTGAAGCCCCTAATACAGGGATGGCCCAAGGCATCAGAGAACAACCACCTAGACCTGCCCTGTGCCCTTAGCCATTTGCAGCTGGTTGCTGTCAGGGTCAGGGCACATACTCAGTACAGCTGCTCTCTTCTTCTTTGGTTTTTTTTGGTGATGGTTTGTTAAATATTAATGAGAGGGTTTGGGGGGATCAGGATTTAATGTACAACTTACATGTCATCACTGACATTTCTACCAAAAATTTTATTTATATGTATTAACAACCTGGCTGAACTGGTAGAGCAGAGAACTAGATGAGTTCATATTTTACAGATCAAATGAACTTTAAAAACAACAATGTAGCTATACATTCATTCATGCACAGACAGCTCCCCTGATAAATCTGCCCAGCAAATGAAGCCATACTAATTTAATGTAATACAGAGGGAAAATGACCCCACAGAAAACTTCTAATTTGTCATTCTGTGATATGGATTGTGGCTTGGAAATTCTTTAATTGATCATTAAGAACACATTGTTATAAAGGTGGAGCGCTTGGTGCAAGAAGAACAAACCCCCTGAACTTCTGAAAGAAAGAAATCAGCATTTGCTCCAAATAAATCTAGAGGACGTTGATGTTTCATTATGTTCAGACCCAGGTATAGCAGAACACAGATTTATTTTGGCCCTGTCAGCTTGGGTGCATCTCTGCCTGCAGACCTGAGCCTTCATTGATATCTGTGAGTGATGCCGCCCTACTGCAGCAATGCGCAAGGGTAAAGATGCTATTAAAGCTACCTGCAGATTTCAGCATCCAAGGAAACATATGTATTGAGCTGGATTTCATTTCTTGAGAACATCCTGTGTAGTTCCCTTTAAAAAATGCACCTTCCTTCTGCTAAATGACTGCACAAATTCATGTTGATTTGAAAGAGTTGGTCAGATTAAAAAAAAAATCTATAATTGCAATGGGGAAGAATGAGAACTATTTAATTCCAAGTTAATGCTGTGATTTGAGTGAATGCCTTAGAGCTGGTTTCAGTTACTTGAAAATCAGATTCTAAAAATCCTTTAAAACACTTCAAAAGAAGTGCAAGGTTCTTCTAATATTTTCCCATTCATGTTATTGTCTCTTCTGTTCAATACCTTTGGGTTTTCCGATACCCTGTGGTTGCAGCTGAACACAGGACAGGGAGGCACACAGCGCATTTCAGTTGCAAGGAGTACATCCAAGCCAAGATAGCTGGTTGAGCAGCCCCCTTCTCCTCTTGCCATCAAGTCTGGGCTAAGATCACCCTAAATGTGGGGCTGCAGGTGCAGGAGAGGAGCTTAGGGTGACAGCCTGGTCCTCTAGATAAGTATGTAAAGGAACTGAAGTGGAAAAAACACACCTAATGGACTAGTGAGCTGGTTAAAGTAGTGGAGACATGTGACAGCTATTTGCACTTAGTTTTGAATTACTGGTGGCAGGGTGGGCTGCTGCTGTGTTCCTGGCCTGGATGGACCCTGCGTGAATGCATGCAAGACTTGCAGAAAGGCCCATTTGTGCAGGACCTGAGACCACACGTGGCTAGGGTTTGTCCAAGTAACAGGAGCTGTCAGCACTTCATGCCTTTCAAGGCCGTGTCCCAGCTAGTGAAGAGATTTTTCAGGAGACCACATTCTGCATCACTGTGGATGACTTTTGGCAAGGTCCTGTACTCACTCTCCTGTCTCTAAGTATTATCTTTGCTTAACACACCTTCCTCCCATTATTTCTTTTCATATCTTTCTTTCCATCAGGAAACCATTTGCCTTGGCATGTTTTTTCATCTTCTCATTTACATGTCTCCTGCAAGACTGAAACTCCAGCATTGATTTTACCACAAGATAATGTTAATAGGATCAATAAACCGCAACGACTATATCAAAGTGTCTGTTCTTCACCCTCCAGGACTGCAGAAGGTGCTTTACTCTTAAAATACATCTAATACACCATCTCTCACTCTTCTTGTCTACTCTTATGCAGGAAAGACTGTCTGCCAGGTAGAAAATAAATTATTAGCTTGCTGAAATAATTAAAATTTTAATACCACTTCAGCACATATAAAATATTACTGATGCAATTAAAAAATAGACAATCAGCTCAATGCATCTAAAAATGGGTGCTGTATGCCCTGACAGGAATAAATGAAGTCTGTTGGGAAGACTATTATAAGTACAGATTTCTCCTTAACCTAAAAATTTCTTAGCTGGTAAAGATCTGGTGTCCTATTTCAGTCAGGTCAGCCACGATGTAACAGTATTTCTCGGGGAAGATTGGGAAAGAATTGGTTCAGATTGAGTTAGATCTTCTGAAGATGCACATAAGGGTGATTTTCAGTGGAGTAAAGGTTTCTTGGTTAGTTGTTCCATGCAGTGTTTTAGACAGATCATTTCACAGAGGTTGCAAAACAGAAGTTGTCCTGGTTACAGGATGGGACAGAAGGGTACAACAGAAAGTTTGTTCTGGTTACTTCAATTCCTGTGTTGTGTGCCCCCAGCAAGCACTTGCATGGTCCCAAACTGGTTATTGCAGCCAGCTGCAGAGTCACAGGAGCAGAGAGATGAATAGTCATCTATCATTTCTAAAAGTATTTCTTTGTTCTTTTTTTTTTCCTTATGCTTTTTTATTCTAACCAATACGTGACACTTGAACTCAAAGCATTTTGCAGACAGGATTAAAGGACATTAAAGCCAACCTGATTATTTTTCTCAAGATCATATGAAGTATTTCAGTGAAACACTAATAACTTTTTGTTCAGCTTTGTGACCAAAATAATTTCACATTTAACTAGCAAGTCCTGTGGCACTGGAGAGTTTGAAGGCAGTGCAGGGTCTCTGCAGAGATGGCAGGTGGCCTGGGCTGACACCAAAGGACATCTTTGTGTTCATGCGAATGGGAACCAGGTTTTTACCTCAAGTAATCAGAATCATTTCACTGCCTGCTAAAGGTAAGCAGGTGTTACTCTGAAGAGGCATAAAGCTTTTAGTCAGAGGATATGAAGGCAGTCTGGCTGAGAAGCAGCAACTAAAAGTCATCATCTTTCAGGAGACTTCGTGAAATGCTGGGGAGGGCTCAGCCCCTTCCCTAGTAAATGCCTTTCTGAAAAAAGCCACGTAAAACCCTGCCACTCTGAGTAAATCAAACCCAGCAGCCTGCGTTTGTGAGACTTTACTGGAGATAAAGGGTGAGATTTATAAAGCGCCTGTGTAATTCAGCAACACGAGTGCTACCAAAATTTCTTCCCTAAGGGTTCTTGTAAATCCAAAACCTCTAAAAAACAGATTTTGTGACTTTTTTCCTATTGATTTAAATGGACTCCGTGTTATCCCCAGAGCATTGTAAACTTCTTATCAATATATTTTTCCAGTTTTATTTGTATATGCCAAACAAAGCAAAGGTCTTAATGTTATCCTTATACATAATGAAGCAGATTTATTCTGACAAGCTAAGTTTGCTTAAATTTAAAACAAAGGTCAAGGCTTTAAAAACTCTAATTGAGACACTATCATCATATGATAGAATGCCACTTTGCCCCCATAATTATCTGTTTTCCATCTCTATATTTAAAAAATTATCTGGAAGCTTGAAAAATATAGCAGTACTTTTATTAAATATTTAAAAAGCCCCATCATAAAAATTTGGCTCTGAAAATAAGTTAACAGTGAGGACAACTAGCACAGTGTGCTCAGTTACACTGATGCACATCAGTAATTTGGAGAAGGAAAGATTTTTAAAGGTTATTCAGAGCAACCTCCTGCTCTACACAAGAGCCAACACTTGGTCAGGTCAGCTTGCATTTGTCTTGCTGAATCTTGAAATCTTGGAACAACTTTTAATTTAGTCTAAGTTTACCTTGGTGTAGAACTTGTCCACATAGCAAAACTAGGGAAATGCGTCCAAATCGAAACTAGACACTGGTGTAAAACAAGGTTGTTGAATCATATTTACCTTTCTTTAAGTATGGTTATTCATGACTAAAAGAGCAATAATTTGATTTTTTTTTTTCCAAATTAAATTAAGCTCAATTAAATCCATTTGAATTCTGTATAAGATTGTCTTTTCAGAGATTTAATGCTGTTCACTGAGTTGGTTTTAAATGATATTTTGAAATGGTTTGGCTGAATGTCTCCAACTTAGATCAAGGACATTACACATACTTAAAAATTCACTTGAACGCTTTTGTGACGATTAAGGATCATTTTTGGTCTTATGGGTACACTTTAGGGGGTTTGGGGTTTTCTTGGTTTGTTTTTTTTTTTTAACTTACCATACAAAACTGGTTTAAAATTAGAATTTTAGCTGAAAGAAATTACCCAATTAAATGCTCAGAAGAATATTGTAGGCTTACTCTCAGTAACGTCCAAGGGAGACAGGAGGAACAGACCCACACAATTCCATGGGATTAACCAAGTAACTAGGGGCTTGGACTTAATTTCATTATATAATTATAATTTCCCTTTATTTACTGTGATGACTTAGCTGTAGGTTGGCTTTCTAACGTCACCTTAACTGGCTCTGGAAGAAAGATCAGGATAAAACAAGAATGAACATGATGTGCTCAGCTAAAAGGTCAAATTCTGGTCTCAAAGCCATCAGCTTCTGAGGTTCCCACCTGGGTACAAGCTTTCTACCAAAGGCTTTGGCCACAGTCTGGCTTATGGAGTCTCCAGACAGAATTTGGTCAAAGTACAGCTGGAGAAATTACTTTAACCTTTCAATAAGTATCCAGCACTAAGCAGATATGAACAACTTCCAAGGCAAAATGTCATAGCAGAACAACTGTGAACAGTGGGGAAGTCAGTGAAGGAAATCAAAGCCAATTTACACTTAGAGAAAACCACTGCCATTTCTTCCTCTCCCCCTTCCTCAAGTAAGAATGCTATGCAATAATGTGAATAGCAGATTGGTCTCAAAGAAGGCAAGGACTGGTCAGCTTACTGACACTCTTACATGGTTGCAGTAATTGTTTTCCAAGTTTCTTATTTTTATTTTTATTACACCTACAGCTAAGAAAATCAGATTTTCAAATTCCATTTTCAGAAGTCCTCTGGAGTTTACTTACAGGCACATTAGCCAGATTGTTTTGTTTTATACAGATTTTGTAGATTTAATGTCCTTCTCTGAGGATGAGAACATCCAGAAATGGCAATAAGGGTGAGCAAAGGGCAGAGCTGGTGCAGTCCGAGCCCCCGAGAGCGCGCTGCTCTGCTGGGTGTCTGGCAGATTGCTGTGCTCCAGTCCAAAAGGAGCCTGCTTACGTGCCAGGGAGGATGTTTTCCAGTGCTCAGGGAGCTCCGGTGGGGAAAAGACTGATCAAAGTAGTGATTAAAAGGGGATCTTGCAGGGTCAAACTGAGCTCCTTTGTTCTTCTCTGTGTGTGTGTGTTTGTGGGTTTTTTTAAACATTTGCACTCAATAAAGCTAGCTCTTCTCTTGAGGACACATTGGCAATTAAACCCTTGCTTGGCTAGCTAGACTCTCTCAAATTTGTTTTAGAAATATGGAGGAAAGTGGTGCATCTAGATGCTTGTAATCTGAACTCTCCCCATATCATTCACTTTTGCTCAAACTGTTGAAGTTTCATATCAAGCTGTATTCCCAGAAATATATTTGCAGAAAGGCTGGATATACAGTTAAGCTAGTGAAAGGATGCATTTCCTCAGCCACTTGGCATGTTCATAAACATTTTAAAAAATTCTTTATGTCCTTCAATCAAAACTGCAGTAATAAAAAAAGCTAATTACACCATAAATGCAGCAATGCCCATCACATTTAAGGGTGTGGCACCCACAAGAAACTTGACTCCAAGAAATCTTTACCTGAAGGGAAAGTATTTTTTAAGACTACATAAACTCTAAAGACAAAAATAGGTCTGATAATCTGTGTTCAGGCAGGGAATGAGTTGTGGTTGTGATAGGAAATGTGAGTTTTAAAGTGTAGTCTTCTTTATCTGACTACTACTACACCTTGAGAATGAAGGGGAAAGAGCACAAATCCAGGCCAGTAATTTTGCATCAAAAGAAGTGAATTTTGTTTTCCAAAATCCTTTGTTTCTCAAACCAGAGCCTTAAAATTGCTCAGCTGTAGCAACACCCTTTGAAACAAATCACCCAAACAGGGCTCACCTCAGAAGACAATCATGTCTTGCTTTAGCTGCCTCGCTCCACCTAACTGTCCCCGCAGCACTGACCCAGGCACTCAGATGTGGGATACAGGAGGCAGAAACTCACACACAAACTCACATTCTTTGGCAGGTTTTACAAACACAAGCCTTTCTCACAGGAGTTCACAAGCCTTGCTTATTCATTCTGAAGTCCTAGTACAGGGCACATTACCAGACTAAGTCCCTACAAACAATCATTAAAAAATTCCAATATTTACTAATTTTTAACAATTTTTTTTTGCAAACTTTAATGAAGAAATTCTTCCTTTTTGCACTGAGGCATCTCAGATTTTCTTTTCTTCATTCTTATTTTTTTGGCAGACTTATACGAACTGCATCTTTGACATAGCATGAAATGTGGAAAGACCCCATTACCACACCCCGCTACAAACCATTAAAGAAAATGCATTATTTTCTGTCTGTGGTTTTACAAAAAAATATTAACACTAGCTGGAAAGAGAGTTTTTTTTAAACTGCATGTTAGTTTCAAAATACCCCGTGAAGATTTTGTTGACAAAATGCTTGACAAGATGAAAATACGCTGCTTCAAAAGTCTGCAAAACAGTTTGACCCCAGTTCCCCAAATGTACTGATGCAAGAATAGAATTATTCTGAACAATATAACTATTTCCATGCATATGCAATGCTCTTTGCACAAAGTCTCGTTATCTCCAACTCGCAGTCCTTACTCACTCATGGTCCCCACTAGGCTGCTCCCACAAGTAAACCATCTCTCAAGGATTACTGATTGCACACAACTGAAAGCCATATGGAACCCAAGCAACTTCAATCACAGCATTATTAAACCAGCTTAAAATCTGACCTTTTATATTAGAAGTTGCATCTCCCAAGTGTGTCTCTTGCTCCATCATGCAGAAGAAGCAGGGCCAGAAGACACAAGCAAGAGACATAGACACCAGGCCAGAGGAGACACCTGAGAGCAGAGAAAAGGTGACCACCTCCATTTTCAGCCTTTAAATAGCAAAGGGTGGTCAGGAGCTGACTGATCGTGAGTGGGGTGATTTGGCCACATGGGATTGATCAGGAGCAACGTGAGCTGGCTGCATGGGATTGGCCATCAGTAGGGTGATCTGGCCTCTTGGGATTGGTCAGAGTAGAAGTTGCTCTCCAGATCTCCGCTATCTAACATGTGAGGAGGATATACAGCCCACCTCAGGCTTCTTCTGGAGGCAGTAGCTGTAGTGTTGCCCCTGTGGGGTTAATGAGGATGGGTTTGCTCCATCCTCAAAGAAATCAGTAGCAAAGTCCCATTGCCTGTGGTTGCGTAGGATCAGGGCAAGCCTGGTTAAATAACATCCTTGGTTAATAGGCGTTGCTGTTCTTTGCACAGAGGGATAAATGCATAAAAACCAAAGGAGAACCCAGGTGTATTAACACCACCAGCACAGCCTAAATCTCAAGTGACTGGCACTCCTGAAATCAGACTGTAATAAGCTGTTCTATAATGTCCTCCTTTGTATGCTACTGCTCTATCTGAAATGCCTTATATCAGGCTGAGAGACCGTTTAGTGGAATAAAGCCCTACCCAGTGCAAGTCTGGTGGTGTCTTTATAATGTAACCACAGTGTCTAGAGAATGCACCCTTCTTCCAGCATGACTGCACAGACTAAAGAAATTAAATAAAATAAATAAAAGTTAATTTTTCTCTCTGCTTGAGGAACTTCAGATGCTGAAAAACCATGGTCTATGGAGTGCAAGTAGGCAGTCCACCCATCTTCCCACCAGATTAACATCAGAGGATCAGAAATGAAATACTATATCTTGCACCCAAGTAATGTATTTGGAAGAGGAAACAATTAATTAGTGCCAGGTAATATTGTCACAGTCTGATTAGGTGACACAGTGACTCATACATTTCCTCAACTAGCTCGTAGCTGCAATGAAGGCACAGCAAGATTCCCTTTCACTGAAAGCAAATATTAAAACAACGTTCATTATCTTTTCATGAAAGGGAAAAAAAACAGTGACCTTGGCAGAATTTCTGCCTCTCCTTCTCCCTCTTTCAAAATAAAACCAAACCGAGGCAGCACCTCCCCCCAAGCCCATCAAAAGACAAAGCCCAGCAGAAAGAAGCATAGCCTTTTTAACCATTGAAGATGTTTTAAGATGGGCTTTTCCTACAGGGATTTCAGAAGCTCCATTGCAACTGAAGCAAGCAGATGAAGCAAAGCGCGGGCCACTGAGTCAAAGAGAGAACGAGAGCAGACATACTACAGCAAGCTATTTTAAACCATTATCGGAGATCTGCAGCTAAGCTCTCCAGCGGCCTGCTTCTAGCTAAAAGGCTTCCACTTGAGTGCTTCAGATCATGTAAGTTTGTTTAAGATGCATAATTCATGAAGGGTACATAACACCATCCTTGAAGAACTTTTCACTCACCACCTGCCTGACAGGGAGAGAGCTGACAGAGTAGTGTGACTTCAGAGATCTGACATTAGCACGCTATGTGTCCCAGGAAGGGGCAGGGATCACTGTTGTCTTAACCCCTTCATTGGTGTGAATGCCTGAGGAAACCAGCTCATTCCATGATTAGGACTATTTCCATCTGTTGTCATTACCAGTAAAATAAGAGAAAGGCAAATGATGTGAAACGTTATAACTACTTACATTACAGTCCTTGAAAAGAGTATGTAAAGAAAATGTCTGTTTTTATAGGCTTTAAAAAAAGATATCTATTGCACACAAAAGGCCAAGTACAACCATCCCTACTCAAGCTGAGTAGTACCTTGCAAGTCAAATAGTCCCACTGAAATCAATTTGGGATTATATAATGCAAGTAAGGAAAGCACCACCTGGTCTTTTGGTAGTGAAATAAGATGTGTAAGGAACAAATCTTCAGCGAAAATTAATGTTATTTGCCTTGTTGTGGCTAATGGAGCTGTGCCCGTTTACATCAGACCGGAGTCCACTGTAACAGCGTGCCTATTGTAGAGCACTTGGGTTTTAATTACTAATGGTAAATAGTACGTTCTTAAACTTTATAGACCTTATATATTTGCCCTACTTTATTTTGTAGATAAAAGCCCAACTGTGGCCTGATAGGCAATTTAGGGATGATTTATGGACTTTGTCTGCTGTTAGTAACAGTTTGGAAGTTGCTGTGTGACAGAAGGGAGGGATTTTTTTCTAATTTATTTTGGGAGATAATGGTTGGAGTGGAACTGTCATACATTCCTTTCCCTTACAAAATTGCTATTTGTTTCTTTTTTTAGCAGAGCTTTAGAAAAAGGGAAAAAATATAGGGCAAGACAAGATATAAAGAGAACAACAATGGACACAACAGACGGAATGAAGGATCTATTGCATGGTAGAGAAAGAGCACCGCTTTCATAATTTATGCTGTGGGCCAGCCATCCCAGCAGTGAGCCTTGTCCCACTTCCACCCGAATCTCAGGCTATTCGCCCTAGAACTCCATTTATTTTGGCTCCTTTATCACTGAAATGTGCCTCCTGCTGTCAGACTTGATGTGGCATTTGGATTAAGCACAGACACCTCTCTGTTCCATTTAAAAGGCAGAAGCAGCAAACACATGCACACACAAACCAGAACAGGTTAATTTTCGAAAACAGAGTATATGGGGATTGTCATCCCCCTGTACACACATTCTCCAAAATAAACATTTCACACAAAGCAGTATTTTGCCTCCTGTGTACTGCAGAGCAGTGAAGTGAAACAGGGCTTCCACCCAGGGCACCCTGAGCATGCACATTTGAAAAGAAGGAAGTTTTTTCTCCCAGGAGTTCAGAGAGATTTTGTAATTGGCAGCTTACATGACCCCACTGGGATTTCTGCCCTATACCAGAGTGCTGAGACTACCTGAAAAGTGATTTGTAAGTCAGAGAGAAATAGTGAAATACATGGACATGGTGTATTGACGTGCGTTTCATCCATCCTTCTGTTACTCTGAAAGCTAGCATGCTTTCCTGCTTTTACAAGGGTCATTTGAGCCTTTTATCAGAGTCAAATCCTGCTCTTGCTTCCTGCAGGGCATATGAGAGAAATGACACTGAACATCATTCTCTTACCAAGGGACAGAGATTATCCCTGTGACATGGGTGCTTCCTGGGGACAGCCAAAAAACTGACAGTCAGAAAAAGCTGTCTGTTTCTCATGCCGATGGTTCCCTGCTGTTCATAGAGGAATAAGTTCAGCAAGCCTATTAATGTAATTATTTTGTATCTTTCCCTGTGTAAATCTGGGCAGAAAGGCTGCTGATGCAGTAGGTTCATGCAGGATGCTTTGATTCAGTATTCCTTCCTCAGTGTTCCCTAGTCTGACCTGGAAGAGGCACAGCTATTGTTGGCAGGTGTTGTGGGGTTCAGCCACAGTGTTGGGGAATGGAAACATCCCCAGGAGGAATGGGAACTTACTCTGGGTAACTGGGAAAAGCAATATAAGTGAACTCAGGAGTTTAAGGGTTAGGGGCTGCTTTTGTGCATCATTGGAGTCACCAAGCAGGGGGATTGGCAGCAGAGCTAAAAGCCAGGCTGTCTCTGAGCCATAGGCTAGAGGGAAAGCTGAAGAGGAGGGTGGGAGCTCAGTTTGGTTTTTTCAGGTTATCCCTGCTATTGCTGGGACAGTGTAGGATAAGGCAGAATAACAGTTGTGAGTATTTAGCTCATGGACTTCTCCCTTTCAGAAAGCATCTGTTCTGAACTGTTTCTGCATGTCTCTGACGTGGAGCAGGGGTGGGTACTGAAAGTTTTTTAAAACATGGTTCTGCTAAATTTCTGGGGTCTGTAGGGGGAAGAACCCCCTTTCACCCAGCAACTGTCCTGCAAAGGGCCCACATCAAATTCCGTTGATTTGATCTATGATTACCTGCTTCAGTCCCTATCTTTTTCCTGCCTGCCATTGGTGACCTGATTTAATTGATGATGAGACTCTGCTCACATCAAAAGGCTGTCTTTCTGCAGGACTAAACCTTCTCCCAGATGGGCCTGTTGAAATATATATTGAAATAGTCTTTAAAAGTTTACAGAGTATTACGAGATCAGTACAGATCCAACCATTACTTATTAATTGTTCAATTCAAGGAATAACTATTTGATAGAAAATGGGGTGGAGACCTGGGAAAGAATGACTTTAATGAGATCTCAGTGACTGATATTTGGAAATCTATTATTAAGTTTCTGCGGTGCGGCACTGAGATTTCCAGGTGTCTTCAGGAAAAGAAATGGCACCCTATCTTCTTGTGTCTCTTGCAGGGTAGAGACATTAGAGGTCAGCTCAAATGCACCCAGCCCTTTGCTAAAAACAAAGGGGGCTTCCGAAATGGCTTAGCAGGGTTACGCTCTGCATTGCCAAGGAGTGGAAGATCCTGGGCCTTTGCCTCTTGAAGCTACCTTTTCCTCTAACAATGTTTTTCCTCCTGCCTTCTCTTCCAGCTTTTCTACCTAACTCCTCAGCCCATGCAACTCCACACTGATGTATAAATAGGCTTTTTCTAAATCATCCCCCTGTCTTAAACTTAAAAGAAAGTAAGCATGCATTGTCTTCCCAGAAATAAACATCCAAGACAAGACCTGCATCTCACCCATTTAATCCCTTTAGCGATGCAACATGCTCACAGCAAATGTAAACAAGGGTGTGCAGTGCCACCCCACAACTGTGTGTTCAAACAGGAGGGTGAGTGGGGAAGTGTTTACAGAACAAAGAATTTCAGGTACCAAATCTGATACTGGCACACTTACATGCAAAAAGCTATTTGTAGCCAAGATATGCAAAGAATTAACGTGTTCAACCATCCAGCCAAAATCTGCAGACAAGGCAATACAAAATAACAAAAGTGTTGATGTGCACTTGTCTCTGGCATGAGGATGTGAAAAGAATTACATCTGCCCTCTCCATCAGGCAATTATTCATGGTTCCTAACGGATAAAATCAGAATGCACAACAAAACCCTGAAAACTCAGCATACCCCAAGCTGGCCAATGAAGGAGGGCTTTGAACATGTCCTTTCTAATCCTTTAGCAAAAGGGTGAGCTAAAGACCACTGTGCTGGACTTGGTAGGTAATACACAGCTCATCCCAAGTATAGATTTCTTCTGTGACCAGGAGAAAAACTTTGACAGAGCTCATAGAAAACTGGGGACTTTGGGAAGACTAGTGTCAAATCAGAAACTATATAGAGAGATTAGATCACCTCTGTTTCCTGGGTTACATTATCCAATGAGTAGATAAAAGCTCATGTGCAAACCTTTATTTTACAGGGCTGTTGTGCAGAAAAGCACACTCACCTTTACACAAGAGGTGCATAAGGCTCCTGACCCACGTGGTACAATTATTCAGTTGACACATCAGCAGCTAAATAACCATCCTACTGAAGCATATCACTGTGTGAATACAGTCAAATCGCCACTGTTGAATTCAGAAGAAATAAATACTAGTAAATGAGAAAAAAGTTCCTGCATGCTTAGATGCACGGAGCCTGCTTTTTGGCTCTCCTCTTTACACAAGTTGTGCTTGCAGATGCGCCCAGCCCGTGACCTCCTGCTGAAATGTATATGAAACAGAGGGATGTGACGAATTGCTGTGTCGCTCAGCTACGTGGGAAGGGAATGAAGCCTGCGTCCGGCAGTGCAATGAGAGGCGAGGCGAGATGAGACAAGCCTCCCCATCCTCAGCAGGGCTCCATTTGCAAAAAGAGGCCAACAACGTGGCAGGGCACATATTCTGCACAGAGCAGCGGAGGTGCAGTAAACCTTGACGTACGGCATATATCCACATAGCCGTAAAGGGGTTAAGACTCTCTTGGTAGGAACCAGTATGCAAGAGCCTCAGGAGTGACTATTTTTCTTTCCTGACTGCCCCATAAGAGAACATAGGGAAAAATTCCTCCTGCTTCGGTTAATGGTCTCTCCCCCAAGAGTTTCATTGCCTGATTGAGGACAATATTGTTTGTATAGGGATGATCTAAGAATGACCACGGTTTTATGAAGAAGGCAGAGGTGACATCCAGTCTCACCGCATCAGCATCACAAGTGACAATGAAGCAATTAAACTGCTAACTAGATCCAAATTGTATATAATTTTTGTGTGTGTTACGCTGTATTTTGGGATTTCATTCTTTGTTTAGTTCTTTGCAGAGGCTGCTAAATATTTATGATTTATAAAAGCATCAGGCTGCACTGTGTTTTCTTGGGTGCAGTTAAGGAAATCCAATAACACTGGAGTTCTGTGTTGTGAACTTATATATGTCTCTTCCCCTGTAATGTTAGGCCTGTCAAAATGAAACTGATAGGTTGGAAATAAGTCTGCTGAGGAGCCAAAAAGGAGAATAATTTTACTAGAAACCTATCAGATAAGTATCAGAGAGCAGGAGTTAGCACAGCGTGCTGTGCTGGTTGAGGAAAAAAAGGATCAGTGGGGTCTAACTGGCCAAAGAGTTCAAGATACCTGGGTTTTAGGGCTGCTTCTACCAACAATCTGTTGTATGACCTTGGGCAAGCACACTTTTTCTCTCCACACTTGCTTCTCTCACAGTTTATTTTGCCTTATCCATTTAAATTGGAAGCTCTTAGGATGGCGTTTGGCTCCTAATGTGTGTTCAAACAGAAGCTGAAATGGAGAGACCTTCATCTCTGCTGTGGGGCTCAAGGTGCTACAGCACTACAAACAATAATAAAAAAGAATGAGTGATGCAGTATAATTGCATGAATAATAGGGTACCTTTTAAGATTGTTCTTCCTGCCAGATCATCTTTGTGCTAATAAGTTCTGTTTATTCAGGGAATATTCAATAAATAATAAATAAAACCTCAGGCTGAGACTTTCCCAAGCACAGCAAGTAATTTAAGTGTATCGTCCATTAAAATTAATGCAAAGGGTGCATCTAAATCCCTTAGTGCTCTCAGAAAATTCTTAGCTTGAATATTTAATTTCCAAGCTAGGCACCCGGCAGGGTGGTCTCCGTATCTAGCAGAGAGTGGGGTAGAAATCAAGAGGAGTAATGGGCCTATTTGGGTGTAGAGCTCTTACTCACCTGAGCAGCTTTACTGGTCATTCGATTGCTTTTGCTCCCCCGTAGTCCTGTGTGAAGTCTCTGGGAATCGATCACTATGTGCCTACAGGGGATAGGGCTGGGCGACTTTCGCTTCTGCTAGATTCTGAAGATGAACAGATGGGGCAAAGAAAGGAAGATTAAAAAGGAGAAACAGCACCTTCCTCGCATGCAATATGCCATCTACCTCTTCCACTCCCACTGCTCCAGCTTGAAATCATGCTCCTGAGAGCACACAATGCTGCTCTTGTTTTCAGCAAAGGTCAGTGGGGACCCACAGCAGATCTAGCAGACGGGAAGTTTAAAGCAACTCAGAGCCACCTACTCTCCATTTTTCATCTCCAGATTTCTTAAACCTAGTGCAAGGGGGGAGGAACAGCACCAGACTTATTGTAAATGCCACATCACTGCGTAGGACAGGACTGATGTGCTTCGAAAGGTGCTCACTGCAGCTTTGGTAGATCATTCTGTCTCTGTCAGCATGACAGATAACAGCCTCCAGACAGCTATGAACACATTAAAAATATACTTCGATCTCCGAGCAATCACACATCGGTGCAGCGCTGTCTCACACTGGAGAAGCAAAGAAGGCCGTACCTCTGGGAGAGCTGTACAAACATCTGTGTCTGCTTCAGCTCTATTTTTCACTGTTGTTCCTTCCTGACAATTTTGCCACCCTTGATAAAAACCCGAGCAAGAGGTAAAAATGAAATGAGTTCCTTCTGACACATGCATACATATTTAAGCATTTCTGTCACTGTATGTTATAGTTGCCCGCACTTTAACGATGTCGCTTAGTTCCTTGCTTCTTGCATAGCATCAGGTAGTAATATTAGGCTATAAGGTTTCAGAAGCTGAACAAATCTCCTCCTTCTTTCCATTTCATATTAGCCATTAAACTTATATTATCAGAATCACAACAAAACAGAGCAGTTTCTGTAATTCTGTGGAGAAATGAGGCTGACAACATCAGAACAAAATACACATCATTAACAGAGCCTTGCTCATAACGCTCTTGAACACACAGCTTTGTGAATATTCATACTCTATTTTTGAGGGACACTGAGCTGAAATTTGGAAATTTAGGCTGTGTCACCTGGTTTTATTGGGTCAGAGCACCAAGGAAAAACCACAGCTCACAGTGTTATTCAGGGTATCTTTCTCTCAGTAAACAAGGCAGAGGCAAGTTTCTCTACAAAAAAGAGATGGTAGACCTGCATTTGAATGACTTGTACCTCACTTTTTAAAGAAGTGGATTGTGAATATTATGGTGCTGGATTCATCATTAGAGGACAGAGCAGATGGTGAAGGCTCAGAGTATAGTCTCATCCCCATGCAGAGGGATTTCTGCAACTGTGTATTAACTGTTACGGGAAGTTTCCATACACATGTAAATCCCTCTGTACTGGAATGAGAATATCCTTCAATGCAAAGCATTATGTCCATTACAATAAGTAGCATGAATAGCTAATAGTCATTGCAATTAAACTGAAAATTGATTTGGCCTGCTGGCACCCTGACCATAAAGCAGAAATTTTATAAATTGTATCTTTTATTTAAACAACACCTTTCACATCAGCGACACCTTCACAGATACAAATAGCAGGGAAATGCAGTGATGTGTATGTCAGTGAGTCCCAGACAAAATTTTAATGTTCAGGATGTACTGAGAAGGCATTGATCTGCTTAAATGTAGTTCATATGTATATTAATATCTCAAGTATATGTATGCTTATATTACTATAGTAGAT
Source organism: Ibycter americanus (assembly GCA_035590275.1). Lineage (NCBI taxonomy): Eukaryota > Metazoa > Chordata > Aves > Falconiformes > Falconidae > Ibycter > Ibycter americanus. Next base: position 17,147,494 of record JAVJGI010000050.1, read on the forward strand.
TAAAAACCCAAGAAGTCTGTAAAACTTAAAAAACATCAATGCAGTCCCAGATGAAAAAGCCCTAAGCACTTGCCTTTAGTTAAAACTCACCAAAACAGTTTCCCAGCCTAATGCCAAAAATGTGCACCAAAAGTTCTTAGTGCTAGTAGCCCTCCTGAGAGGTAAGGCCAGTTACTATTTGTGTGATCTTAATGTTGCCAATTGGGATGAATTAAACCATCCTGGAGAATTCACCCCAAATTTGGTATTAAAACTAATATGAACTTAGAAAATACAAATCATATAAATTATCTAGAATGCTTTATCTATGATTTGTCTTGGAAGCAGGACTGGTAAATAAATTTTGCACATGAACTTAGTGTTAGTTCATCGGTGTTACTTATCCCCAACATCCCCTTAGCAGTATCCCTGGATGGAGCTCAGCAAATGCCCCTGCCAAGTGTATCAAGCCCATTGAGTCTGTTTATCATAATTGTTTTGCTTGGAGCTCCCTTTCCATCCTGCCTGACTACAGAATTTCATGAATCTGAAACAAGTAGAAATTGTAGGAACAATGATTTCTTCTCCTTTATTCACTCCTCAGAAGACAAAGACCTGGCCTCTTCTTTCAAGAAAGAATTTGCCTCAAAGTGAATTTGTAACACTGAAAATGGAAAGGCTGTTTTTATGGAAAAAGCCTGCAAGCAATTCAGTTTCCCAGTAGCACTGTAATTACATCCTTTGGGGGAAAAAAAGTGCAGGCCCACCGCCCCCAATCCAAAGAAAAAGCTTAATCCTTCCAAAAAGCTGTTACAAAATAAATAAATGTATTAAAATGTCAGTATTTTTGCCCTGAAAAAAACTGTCAGGCACAAGTTTAATATTAAGTCTACTAGTAACCCACAGATAACAACGATCCTATCAATAAGTGAAGCTTCCAGTTGATTTCCATGTAGTTGCAAAAACTTAATAACATTTTCAAGTCTTCTGATGAATCAAGATTCTTACTGTTCTTCCTTTGTCTTTCTTCTCCTTTGCTGTTGGAGGCAGAACAGATAGACCCATGGCTGAATGGACACATCTTCAAAGTAGCCAGATATTTCAGTATGTCACACACAATGCAAAAAGCTCTTTTTGTCCTTTGCGGCAGAAAGACTGAGCTAAAGTCTGGATGTTTGTTTGGTTTCTGTTGGTTTTTTTTTAAGTCTATAAATTCAATATCACTTGCTGTTGTCTTGTGAGAATGTGTGTATATGTGTATAAAATTAAGTACAAAGCTCTGTTTCTGTCGGAAAGAGGAAAGGGGTGCAAATGGAGGGTCGTTGTAAAGCTGTGCAGAATATGGGGAAGTCAGCCAAACTGCCTATTCGAAATGGCAGTCTTCCCAGCCTTAAAGTCTTTTGTGAAAAATAAAATATTCTATTACATTATTTTCCAGTATCAGCTATCTCCCTCGTTGGGCTCCAGGGTGGTATATTTCCAAAAGTTCGGAAATATTTTGCTATTCACCACCTGCCTTGATAGCTGGACATATTGGACACCAACACCAGGACCAAACATCTGTGGCCCAAGGACACCAAGGAGCTACCAGCATTATACCAGTGGGAATACCCATGCTACAAACCTCTGCAACCTCACTGACCAGAACATGGACCCACAAAAATAAACGCCCTTCCCTACACGCTTCTTGGTTAACATCAATACAGAACTATCTTGCCAAATTAAGATGAGTTTGGTTTTAAGTGAAAATTTTTTACTGTACACTGAACTTGTGGAAATGTGCAGTGTTCATTTCTCCTTTCCTCTGTGCAGAGTGTGCTGGATGTTTTCCTTTGTGGTGTGTATACAAAGCTTTGCACAGTCCCTTTTGTGGCATGCGTTACTGTGCAGTTAGTCTCTGTATGCATGGCATTTATACAGCCCTTCCTTAGAGTTCAGGCTCATTCTCACAGAATTACTTCCATTATTAAAGGGGGAAAATATTTCAGCACGAGGCTGCACTAGAAGCAGCCCAAGCAGTTTTACACTTGGCTTAAACAGGCTGCTCCTAATTAACTCATTCAGAGGCCTGAAGTACTGCAAACCTCCTGCACCAGGCAGGCAATGCATTACACTTCACAGCAAAAGCTTTTGAGAGGGCTAGGCAATGTAACCTCCGAACTTTCCCCTAGAAATACATGTTTGTGTTTAAAAAGGTAAGGTGACCTATTTTGACACTCACAAATCCTTTCTTTCTTTCAGACACACACACACATATCTGTGAAAGAAATACCACCAGCTGGTGGTGTTAGTATCTGATGCTTTTCATCCTGTTTTCCAATGTGAATATTTATTTTCAGTTTGTGCGCTGGATATTTGAAGAATACAATCAGTATTTTCAAATTTCATTGTCTGGGGGAATGGAGTTTTTTCAAATGAGGACTAGATACTTCTGATGTTGGGGTCCCCCTTCAAAGCGTATCAAACTGCCATGACTGAGGAGAGAGTGATGCAGAAGATAATTATTCAGAACTATCTACTTTGAAGACCTCATCCTGGGACTTTATATCTTGATAATCCAGAGGTTAATTTAGGAACAGACTCCATCAGACCAATATTTCAAATGGCAAATACTAAACAAAAGAAAAAAACCTAATCAAAACCAACAACCAACAAAACAACAAAAAGACCAGCCAACAAATTAATACCATAATTCTTAAGAATTGTGGAGATGAACTGAAAGCCATGAAATTTAAAAAAATGTGTCAAAATTTCTGTTTTCTCAGTTTGCATATTTTATTGAGGTGTGGTGGAAAAAAACTAACAGCTAGACAGGGTAGGTTCCGGGCTGCTTTACCCAGACAACATAACTTTAGACCAATTATACTGAAAATGAAGCCTAAAACCCCAATATGCTTCACAGCAGCTTCCTGCTCCTCTAAAAGCAGATGAACAAATTTGTTGAACCTGGAGTAAAGCAGACAAAACATCTGAACTCTAGGTGTTGCTATCACACAATTTCCTTGTTATGAACTCCTTAAATTCCAAACTATTTGCTCAAACCTCTCTCTGTTGGCTTTCTACCTGGTAACAGTACCTCTTCACATAAATACTGCTCCTTTTCACTGGCTGGCGATAAATGCCAGAGATGGGCCATTCACATACATCTACAGTGGCAAAACAGGAAAACCGTGATCTACTGTGACCGTAATAGAAAGAGATGCCTGTACTTCAGCTCAAACCAGAATAACAGCCCTGACTTTGGTGCAGCTAGGAAGGAGGGGAAAAGAAATATCAAAGTATGTCACCCAGTAATTGAACTGAAATTTCTCATCGCTTTTTTGCACTCTCTCCACCAAAAAACACCCCTGGGATAGTTGTATGCATGTTAGTTGGCAGTGTTACCCTAAAAAGGATCTTCTCTTTCCTTGTTAGACTGAAATCTGTCGGGGAAGGAGCTCAAAGGGTGCAGATAAACATATCTCTCTTCATTTTGGTGGCGTTACATTGGTTTATACTCCTGGAAGAGCTGGCCCTGTAGGCTTGCCTGCACACAGCTCAGAACAGAAGAAACAATAGCAACACAGAAAATCTGTATAAAATTACAGCTGTTGCTAGAGGATACTAACCATGAGATTTGAGTAACTGATGCAGGGAGAGTGTGGGGGAAGAGCTGATATTTTCAGGTCAACTAGAAGCTATTGTGTTTGGAAGTGAAAGGAAAAGATTTTTCACATTGCTTTTATGAAACATGTAATTTTCCATCTCCCTTGCCATGCCTTAAGAGCTTAATTGGACACAGTTGATGTAGACACAAGCCCAGCTCCTGTCTCAAGCTTATATTTCCAAAGGTCACAGATTTCACGCTGATCCTCTGCATTATGCTATCATTTCCATGAGAACCTGAGGAGGGGAACATTAATTGCCTGTGACTGTAATTGGCTTCATGATGGTTGTCAGGCCGGTGGCTGGGAACGCACACCCCAGAACAGCTGTCAAACATGTAACCTGGCAGAAAGTCACCAAGTGTCAGGTGCGTGCTCTGAACAGGACTGACATTTTCTATGCCCACAGAGGCTCTGCGATCAAGACGGATCTCTTGACATAATGATTCTCAAAAGTGAATAATTTGAAATAGTTTCAGCTAACGCAAGGCAGAGATGCAAAGCTTGCACAGTCTGTTGGCAGCAAGGTTCATCTTAAATCATGAGAGGGAAACGTGCTTTCCTAGACCTATGTGTATTCAGGCCATGATGAGATAGATCACTGCGGTGTCACTGACACAACACTGGCATTCCTGGTCAACAGTCAGTTCAAAAAGGCCAAAATCAAATCAGGAAACCACCAGATTGTCACCAGGTACACATGGTCTAATTGGCATTAATATCAGACCTGGTTTCTCTTCTGCTAAGTCAAAACCAGTTCCTCCTTTGAAGTCAAGGAGAGCAACTCGGATCAATCAAAATATCAGACAGAAGTTGTGTTCTCTGTGTTATTACCAGAAATATCAGTTCGGCTCTCTAAGACCATTGAAAAACAACTATCCTTGATGTAATATGCACCAGGGCAGAGAGGTTTGAGTGTGATTTTTAGATTTATATCTGCCAGTTATACAACAGCAGCTCTGTACTTTGCAAGCAATTGCCTTTTCTTCCTGCCAGACCAGACTCCAGCTTGCATTCACCCTGATGGGATTCCTGCCTTGGAGTACCACAGTGTGCACTCTTTTCAAAACTATTATAGTAACCATTGGCTATCAGTGTTATTTCTGTTTTAAGAGAAAATTCTAGGCTCTACTGAGCTATGTGCAGAGAAAATCCAGAGTGAGTAGTAGTCCCTGTCTCAGGGAGATGACAGTCTAAATAGACAAGATGAACTGGGGAGGAAAGGGAAAGAAAAGCTTTACTGATGGCGAGCAGAGACATGGGTCATGAAAGGAATTGAACGAGGTCAAAAGGAGAAGTTTCTGCGGAGCTAGAGAAACGATCACAAGACTCTACCAACCAAATCCAGTGCCTTCACACAGAACTGGCTTTTCCACAAAAAATTACCTTTTACGGATTTCGGCCAAGAGAAAATTCAACACGCAGTACCTAGTGAAGCTGTTTTTCCCATTTTGTACCAAAGAATGAGATGGAGCAGGAACCAATGGGAAAGATGTGACTATGGCTGCAGTCTTCTGGGTATTTGTTCTATTAGAAGAAACATGCTGATGTTTCAGCGTCTCTCCAATGGACTTTTCAGACATTGTTCTCTTCTTGTGTTATTACAGGATTTTGCCTTGTTTTCAAGCAGCTGTTTATCACACTAATGAAGAAGATGAATTGAAAATGGAATGGTTAGTAAAAAGCCTTATTTCCTGAAGCCCAGCATACAGGAAAATGGTAAAAAGTCTATTAACAAAATGACCATTTATAATGACCAAAAGGACTTGGAAGGTGACATATTTCTCTGTGGTCATGGATTTAAAGAGTTTGCTGCATGTTTATGCTGCAAAATGTAAGTGAAAATCCTCTCAAAAACACAATTATAGATCTCGAGTGTCAAGCATGCAGGTACTCACATATACAATTTCAGATTAAAATTATAGTTTCTTCTAATTATAGCAAAGTACAGCAAAGTACATCCAACAGCTATACTTATTTAGAGGCAAAAATGAACTTACACCTTCACACACCTACCTATTTACATAATCGCAGGAGAGAAAGCAAATACACTGTAACACACACCATGCTTATGTGAACACACGTGCACCCTTGAAGACAGCTGCTTCTAGCAGTGAAACACTAGAACACAAGAATTACACCAGGGTTGGTACATGCTTTTCTCCCAGGTCCCACAAACTGGGTCGTACAAGAAAAAGCCAGCCCAAGAGTCCTGTATGTTTGCTACAGTGGCACAAAGACTCTTGCCTATGTGTTCAGAGCACTATTTGGAGCAGACTACGCTAATCAGTGCCACAGCTGTTTGGGAAAGTAACATATAGGACTGAGCTTGCTTTTTACCTCAGTGAAATTAATCTTAATTATAGCAACTCATTCACAACATTAATGTGAAAAACACTGTAAGGCTGAATGTAAATTACAAATTCAACTCAATTTATACCTGCAGCACATCTTTTCCACATGGTTAGGGAAAGTGCTGTGAAAGCACCACCAAAATGCCTCTGAAACCTTTTCTCTCTGCCATAAGAGCAGGAAAATCCTATGCTAACAAGCAAATATACTCTTGGGCAGAGCTAAGGAACTTGATAACACACTGAGTGAAGCCAACAGGAAGACTCCCCAGACTGCAGATGAGGCCATGCATATATTGCTTTGCCATTTGGACCTAGCTTCAAACTGTGTGAGCTGGAAAACACAGAAAAAGAACAGCAGAGCCATCACAGTGACCTCTCTGTGAACCTGAATTAGGTAGTGCTTTGCTCCCTCCCACACTTTAATTCATATTTCTGTGCTGACTGTAATGCTGTGTACTGGCCCCAGCAAGAATTAAATTAAATATTTATACTTTTGTGATGAGATGCTTTGTTACCCCGTAAAACTTGCACATATGGAACTCTATTAATTTATGCTAATTCCTTATTTCTCTAGAAGAGCCTTTCTCCTCATTAGCATTTGATCGTTTAATACAACTTTACAGCACACACTAAATTGAAGCCCATAATCTTTTGTAATTGAAGCTTCGTGTGCATTCATTGTCATTTTAAAAAAAAAAAAAAAGAAAAAGAAAAGGGGGGAAGGGAGATATGGCAGAATTGCCTTTGTGTGGCACGCACAGCTCCGAGAGGGGATTAGCTCTGCAGGGAGCTGTTTGCAATACCAGCCGCAGGGAGCAGGCTACAGTTGGAAGGCTGGACCTGTCCTTGTTTGGGTTGAGAAAGCATTTTCTGTTGACTTTAATGAGAGAAGAACCAGTCTTCTGGCATGTTTCCAGTGCCTGCCAGCTGTATGTGAGGATGGTGGTGGGGAAAGAAAGTAGAGGTGGACATTTCAGCCCACAGAGTAGACCTGCGGCAGGGAGAAATTGTCCGGATCACCCTACCCAAGAGACTCCCTCTTACCTTTGCCTCCTGCTACAGTCCACTGCAGTCCCCTGTTGTCCTTGCTGAACCTTGCCATTATGTTCCTGACATTATGTTGAGATCTGGTATTGTTGGGGAGGAAATTAACTATTCTTCCTTTGCCATAACATTGCCTTTCCTTGTCTAGTGGACCAAATTCACTTTCACTTACCCACAAGTCTAATGAAATGAAACGAACAGGTCTGGTTAGTGCAGAACCTGTCCCCCTTGCTGGGATCGATCTCTGGTCTGGTACCAGCTTCCCAGGCCCATCTGTGGGACTCCTCTAATCAGGAGGCTTGCTCCAGCACTTACCTCTGGCCATAAGCTGTAAATCAGAAGTAAACCAAAAGATTTCCCATTTCAGGAAAGGAAGACAGCAACGTTTTTTCTTTCATCACCTGGCCTCAAACAGAAATCAGCAGGGAACAGTGGGATGCAATGCTGTTTCACATTGCTCTGTCTTTCCTTTCTCCCACCTTGCCATTAACAGCTGGGGGTCTTCAGCATGTTGAAGAGAGACAACTGGCCAGCTTCTGGATTTTTCCAGCAGCACTAAAAAAGACAGACTTTTAAATTTTGAACAACACTGTAAAAATGTCTGATTTATTGACATAAGTGTCAAATTTATGTCACTAGGCACAGAGGAACAGCTTAGTGCCTCCTGAAAGACTGTTGTTTTTTTTTCTTGCAGCACTGGTCACTTAGTTCTTGATTTAAGGAAACTAGAAAAGACTCATCATTGCAACAATTCACTGAGTGTTTTGAGGCTTTCAGTGCTTCTGTGTGTTTTACACACAGTTCAATGAGGCTTAGCTTTATCTGGCTAATTGTCTATGTTGTTTCATGACAAGAGGAACACGCACGCTCTCGTGGCCAGCTACCATTGAACCTGAGCTGATAGGAGTAAAGAGCCAATGTTTAGAGTCTAGTAACATGTTTCAAAATGCCAGATGCCTGATTTTACTAATATGAGTAGTCTTATTCAGGTTAGAACCTTTTGATACACCTGTGTCAAAATTATTTGGAGTTTTAATGTAAGAATTGTCAAGTAACTGCAGACTGCAGTCTGGTTTTATACATTCCTGACATTTACAGCAGCAAGGTTTATGGAAAGGCACTCAGCCTCCACCAGCACAGCTGAGTGATAGTTCAAAGCTAGGGCAGAAATCATCCAGCTGTGGAAGATTAATAATTGTAATATACAGAGGCCCCACTACATCTTTGGGGAGGAGTTCGGCAGCACTACCTTAAATGTATCCTTAGAATTGCATAGAGGGAAGTGCTGGACTGAAGGCTATCATCTGTTCTCAGGGACACATTGACAAAGACATAAACAATGAAAAAGCTAAAAATATCCATTGCCCCGGTTACAGAAAACACCTGCAGCCAGCAGAGCACTTAAAACTCATTTAAGTCTCATTGAGTTCGGAGAGAGTTAGAAACACATCCACTGGCAGTTCTTGAATCAAGGTGTAAAAGACAACATTGCTAAATTTGTGCTCACATGTTGTGGACATAAAGCAGTGACAAACACCAAGTACTGTAGCCTGAGCAAACACATTGTATAGGCAATTTACAACCAAAAAAAAATAGGCTACATTTTTAAGTTTAAAAAACCACTTCCTATTTAAATGCCATCTGCCTGCACTGATGTTTATTTAAATTGTCAGTTAATCAATGAAATCTATTTGAGCTAGCAGTACATCACAGAAAATCAGTGTAATCACCTTCACCTTCATTTAAATTTAACTTCATCTCTCATTTCATTAATTCATCTCTTAATCCTGTCCCTGACCAGATGCAAGTCAGAAGTGAAAAACAAGAAGTATATTTTACCAAATGGAGTTACATCTCTGTGTTGCTGAAGCTCCTCCTTTTGGAGAAGCACATCTTTGTGTTCCAAAAAGCTCACTTCTAGTACCTTTTTTCCTAGGGCAAGTAGAGGAGGAAATTGGATTCCTCACCTAGAAATTAACAGCACATCCTAGAGCTTGTCTAAATCCTTTATCAAATAGCTCGTCACATTTCCTTTACACCTGGCTCAAGCCAGGAACGAACTGTACCAATGTGTCAGCAAAATATGCTCAGGTCTCTGTCGAGGTGATGGTCAGCTAATGAAGGCAGTGTGTTTCAAATCAGTGCTTTCAGCCAGTTACACTATCTTTTCAAACACTGACCATAAAATTACATGGTAAGTGCCTTTTAAAGACAGTTACCACATGGTTATTGCTGCTTTCCAAATTAGATTGTCATCACGAGTGTTAAGAAGTGAAAGATACAGGTAGGGAACCTGTTAATTCCTTAGCTCTGGCAGGTTGGAGCTCCCAATGCTTATTCATTTTGCATTAGCAAGAAAGATCAGAACATTTCAGCTCCCCACACCACAAGGTAAATTATTTCTGGAGCACTGTACTTGGTAGCTTCAAGTTTAATTACCTTGTAATCTGCAGGTCGTGTTATTACTTTGTGGTTACATGATTTTTTTTTTTCATACCTATTTATACAGCCTATAAAGGAAAGTGACATTGGAATGGATTTTTCTAAATTGGTCCCATGCATGCAGTACTTTCGTTGTCTGAAAAAACAAGGTTCTGCTCTCAGTGAGCATTTGCTGACTAAATCTGTATGCTGTCTTAAGAACGAAACACCTGCTAATGTCTTAGCAAGGCACAATGATTTTTATATAAAGCCAAAACAGATACTACAGTTGATTATATTAAACTCATGGGACCCGGGCATGTATTTAAGAAAGAATCTGTAATAGCTGCCAATGTGAATTTCAGTTTTAAGTACAGATAGCTGCTCCCAGTTCGGTTTGAGTAGTATTCCCTGATGGAGACAATCCAGAAGAGGCTTATCTCAAAAGGTACATTCAGGTCATAAGATTTATTTCTTTTATCAGTATCTTTTGTGATGTTTCCTTACATTCAGCACATTCAGCCTTAAATAACAAAAAGCACAGACTGTTTGGTGGCTGAGAGCTAGAGTCCAAGCGTAGAAAGATGGTCAAGTTCTGCATCCTTCTGTGTTCAAGAATAGTCCCTTCGTCAAAATTTCTCCAAAAAGAAAAGTCCTATAATTGGAATCTGTGCCAAACACAGTGTGTGAGTGTATCCACAGAGGAAAAATGTATCCCTCACTACTGTACAGAGGCACATCTCCATCACTGTGGAGAGATACTGAGTGACAGCTGACAATCTGTCCCTCTCATTGAGGTGGAATGTTTTAAGTCTAAAGATGGTTTTTTTTTTTTTAAAAAAAAGGTACTGGAAATTACTGTAACCGTTGCTGATGGCCAGTTCTGTATTGCATTTAACCACATAAATATTTTACAGGTTTTCTTAATGTACAACCCACAAAGATATTAATCTTTGCAACAAAGAATGCATTGAATTCTTCTCTGCTGCATGGTACTTGATTAATGTTAAATCAGCTTATTGTTTTTTAATTGTGGAGGACCTCACTGTGTTATCAAACAGCGTGTGGTTTCTTACTACGTAAGGGAAGAAGTACACATATATTTTGGTTGCAGGCAGCATCTTCAAGCTTTTCTTTATCTTGGAAGCATTACTAGGTTTTCCAAACGTTACAGTCTTGTGCAAGAATATTTTTTTAATATTTTGACCATTTATCTGGTTAGGGGAAGAAGGAATATTTTCTCTGCCCTAGAATTGTAACGAAGACATTTTCATCTGGAAAAAAAATTCATTTCAGAAGTTTCTAGTGAAGTATCTAGCTCATATAATGCCTGGCTTAGTCACAGAAAGATCTAACTGCTGTGCTGGAGGAAACACTACAGGAGGCATGCGAGCTCTTAATTGCAAACCAGGCAATGCATTGCACTTATTGGTGTAAATACCTTTTTGTCTGACAGATTAAAGTTCCTAACAGATTTTACCCCCTTAATTGTCAGTTTCCTTCATGTCCTTCTGAATTACAAGTATCATGTCCAATATGATCTGCTCAGTAATAGTTTGAGCAGCAAGTATTTCACAGGATCCGTTCAGGGTGAAGCATGGATTGATATGATGGGATTAACCTTTAAACCATGAATAAGTTTTTCTTCCTTCCCTACTCCCCCTACTTCCCCACTTCTTTGTGAGTCAGAAATAAGCCCCAGATGCCCTTTGCAATATGAAAAAGGGATGTACTTCTATAAGTTGAATTTCTGAAGGCACCAAGTCTTGGGATTTCACTGGATAAATCAGATGCTTGCAAAGAGTTCTGCATATTTAGGGGAATGGGTGGCTTTTCCCCCAAGAAGCTACAATCAAGAGTGGTAATTTCCACACCTGAGTGAATAAATATGTAGTGACTACAGCAAAATATGCACAGGTGGAATCCCCAATCAGGACTTTCTGGGTAGAAAGAAGAAACTTTTTTCCTCTCTTCAGCTGAGGGGTTCTCAGTGCTTTATATAAAACCAAGGGAAGCCTTCCCACTGCCTGGAGAACACTCCAAGGCTTCATCTGTCATATGAAGAAGTAATAAAGTAATAGGAAAATCTTCTTGGTATAGCCTGATGCAGACTTATTTCAGGTGCCTGCTAATTGACAAAGCAAGCCTCAAGAGCCATCTAGAGGCTGTTTGGCAAGAATCATTTTTAAGAATGTGACTTATGCACGCCAGAAACAAAACTTTAGTTCCTCCAGGTTTTGTTCTTATGTGCAGCATGGTAAATCAGGAAGACCTCTAGTTATATCACTGGAACTTCAGCAGTGTAGAGATGATGTCAGAGAAATAATTCCCTTCACCAACAATACAGCTGTTCTGTTAACGAGAAGCTGCATTCATATGCTACAAGAAAAAAGTATTTCAGAACGCGCTATGTGTGAGGCAGAGAGCATTTGGCATGAGGACTGTGCTCTTGTGATGCCGAGGCACACTCCAATTGATAATGATGATTCGGTAAGGGGATAAGCAGATTTAGCCAAAACTGGCACGCAGCTGGGACTTAATTATGAAGCTCTTACGGTCCTGATGGTATTGTCTGATCTGTTCTGGCTTCCCGCTAAGTCTATGTTGAATCAAACCAAAATCAATAGTGCTTTGAACAGGGGACCATACTTTGCAGGAGCATGATAAGAGACAGAAGTTAGAACGGGGGTCTGGGAGTACACCCCCATTGTTTTTAGATAGCCAAAATGTGCCAGCCTTCAAGTAGAGACACCTTCTCTTTGGGTGGGATTGTGGGGACTTAGTTTTGAGGTACCTGTCTGGCTGCTTAGAAATAAAGGAGAGAACAGAGGGAAGAGAGTTTTGCAGACACAGTGGTGTGAGCAGTTCTTTGGTTCTAGCAGATGTTTCCATTTTCAGCTCCAGTCATTGCTGAACTGCATTTTTATTCAGATTTCAAGACATCTCCAGCCACAAGGGTTTTTTTTTAATGCTACCAATGGAGCTAATTTTCTGTCTCTCGGGTTCTCATCGCTATTTGTCAGAAAAGAGCGTGTACGACCTTTAACTAAATCAGACTGAAACCTCTTCCTGACACCCTCTATCCTCTAGACAGAAGTCCAATGAAGTCCTTCTGGTGTAAGTTGCTTTGATATTAATACACCCACTGTTTATCTCAACAAAGAACTTTGACTTCAAGGTCTAAATATACTTTGCCAAACCAAAGTTTTGCACTGACTAGGTAAATACCAAATATACCTATTAAAATCTTTCTGAGTAGGAAGCATGGAAGTGTACAGAAAATAACACAGCAGGCACATTATACATTTGTTTTAGGTTAAAGCATATACTTTGGATTCAGAGGAATCTCTTTGATATTTCCTGCGTAATTAATCTGCTGGAGGAAGTACTTGAATACCAGACTGGAACCACTGAAACACAGAGGGGGTGGACTGCTGATGTAGCACCAGTAAAACTGAGCCCACAAAGCTCTCCAGAGATATACAAGAATGTCTGTTCTAGGGAAAGGAGATTCCTGCAACTTGGTCTTGTTTGGGTTTTCCACTGAGGCTGAGTTTCTTGGGGAACCAGAATGCAGTGAGCAGCAGTAGAGGTTTAATTTCAGGATATTAAATCTTCCTAAAATGTTGCTAAAGTGATAACCCAGACAGCTGCATAATGGATTCCCAGGGCTGCTCTCTTCAGGCCAGCACAGGCACCTGTGAGATCTGCATACAAACACCACCTTGAAAGCCACATCCCAAGCACAGCTCAACTTTTGTATTATGCATGATCCTCATCACTCTCACCAGATGTGGGTGGATAGGGGAACTAACGCAGATGCTTCCAGGGCAATGGCAGAGGCCTTTTGAATCCTGAGAGAGGAAAAGAAAGGTTTTATCAATACATATTATGAATGAGCTGAACTGAAATGTTTCCATAAGGGATTTCTGGATTCAAGATGCATGAACTGGCTCAATCAAAATGCTGAGGGTAGAAGGAGACAACAAAGACAAAGACTTCAGGGGCACTACTGTTTGGTATATGCCAGCTATTCCAGCCATGTCTCCAAGTGTCAGTGAAAATGTACATATAATAGAAAGGTGGAAACTGAAAATCATGGCAAAAAGGTTTTTCCAACAGAGATGTATTTCTCTGTACATCTGAATTCAGAACACTGGACACAAAAAGTACAGTTTAGGAGTTCTAACCTTTGACAAAAAACTGCACAGTAACAAAATGTGTTGTTGTAAAAAATGTCAATACACAAGTTCAGTGTAATGCAACAGCCACATAATTGACAAAAAGGAACATGCAAAATAGGAGAAACTCGGAAAGTATAAACAGGATATAGCCAAAAAAATTGTATATACATGTGTACACACACACATATATATGCAATATGAATATGAGGACAGCATCTGCTGTTAACTCAGCTGTGCTGCACATTAGACATTGCAATATGTAATTTGTCAAATGGGTGAGATCAGAACAACATAAATGAGCCTAATGATGTCTGTGATACACTATGGGCAGGGCTGGCTGATGGAGAAAGGCAGGGCTCTCACTAGGAATGTAGTCTGGGTTGGGACTTCTGTAGGTTAGTGTAAATACAAAAAATAATGATTAGGTAAATGAGTTATAAATCTGTTTGACTTTTGCATACTGATTCAGTGGATAAAACTGTATAAACTTCAAGACAGTACTAGGAAAACTCAGAAGAGCAGACCGCCCAGCTGATCAGTGATCCTGCTTAAAATTGTTCAATGGGCTTTTGTGAAATGCAATTTTAAACTCTTTTTGCGTAACATGATATAATAAACAGCGCTGATCCTCCGACAGAAACAGCACAGATAGTGCCTCAGACAGCCCTAGCATTTAGTTCCTCTAACTGAAGTTGCAAATTCAAACTCAACATAAAAATGTAATAAACATCAGAAGTCAGGTATACTTGTCTAACACTCGTAAATGGTCCAAAAAATTGGTAATTTCCACATTTGCCTATTTAAACGGATATAACAGATATGTTCCTCACAGAAAAGAAGAAAATATTCTGTGAAACACTGAGTCTGTGAAACTCCAGGCCTTAATGGATAGACCATTAAGGGTTCTTTGCTCCACATCCTCACAATAACCATGCCTTCAGATAAAATCCAACTGCCTCCACTGAGAATAAGCAAGCCTGAAAAAAAGACATTAGTAGGTAATAAATAATTGAGAACGAACTAAAACAGCATGTAAACAGCACGTCTTTCAAAAAGCAAGCTGTCTATGCCTTTTGAAGGCTTAAGAAATGAGCTTCTCTAGCCTAAGCTAAGTTGCTCACAGGCTATTACATGTCTGCTTCTGACAGAGGGCAACACTCCAGCACAGACATAAAGGCCCTAAAACACCCATAAACATCGGTAAAATACAAGAAAGAAATGCAAATAATAGATTAAAAGGAACATCTTAGGCTGGATGTTTGCTTCAGTTTTTCTAGTAAACAAGCATCTATTTACAGCATGGTCTGGGAGTGATGAGGTCAAGATTTGTATTTAACAGTAAAAAGCAGACTCTTTTCCTTACCGAGGGATCAGTATTGTCATTCTTAAATAGTCCCACAGAAATTAGTGAGATTACTGCAGAGTAAGGGAGCACTCAATGCGTGCAGGTTGCAGGTGCATTTATGTCCAATTTCAGAGGTAACATTTCCTCAAAATAATCAACAAATGTGTTGGAGTTTTCCTTTGTGTGACACAATTTTAAGACATTACTTTTTAATGTTCTTGTAACACATTTGCAGTCCCACTCACCCCCCAGAGAATACATACTGTGGAGTACAGAACAACAGTAAAACTTATGATATATAATCAAAATCTGCGGCATTCAATTAAAAGTATCCTTTAAAATTTGCCACGCTGCCAGCTACACTTAGCTACGTACTTTGCATGATGGAGACCGGCATGTACATTTTAGAATAGCTATTAGTAAATACAGAACTACTTTCCACCTTTAGATGTTTGCAATATGATTTTACCTTGTTTGCAAGTTCCCGTGTTCATAAATTATAGGCTATGATGTGGTCCAAAGCCAGGAAAGTACTTCAGAGCTTTGCTACTTCCTTTACTTTCCACCTCTTGAAGAACAGAAGTCTAGCTGTGAGCTCAAAAAGATGTTTAAATTTGAATTCTGTGCAACTGACAGACCAAGAAAGAGGAAAAAACCCACAAGAATGAAAATTTCAGCATGAGCCAATATATAAATGAAAAGATGTCTTGACCCTTTCTCTCAGCCATGATCTTTGTAACCCTCTGGTTTTGTCACTGTGAACCAAGACTCAAACACTCCATCTTTCCCAGCAGCATGTTTGCACCACACCTAGTTATCCTGCTGAAAGATTTTCATCAAATTCAGATGTTTTCATCTGCTGTTTTTCATCTGTGGCACCAGGTTGCAGTGCATCAGATTGGCTTTTATCAGTTCACAGTCTTGTTTGTCATGCGAGGAAACACAGCTCAGAGGTACTGAGGAAAATATCTGCCCAAAGAGATTTGTCAGGAAACATCTGTGCTTGAAACAGAAATATCTGAACCAAGATGGAGGGGCTAGGGTTTTTTATGAGCATGAATTTTGTGGGGTACCACACCAGAGAAGCTAAAATTTCAGGATATGGGTGTCCCAAATTAGTAGTCGCTTTTTTAGTTTCTGGTCCTGATACATCCACACATTTTATTGTTCATTTCAAGGAACTGTTTGCAGAATTTAGCCTATATTTCCATACCTGCATCTGGTGATAGGATTGTATATTACAGGGCACCTATAGATTGCAAAACTGTTATCCCCATAGTTTGCAGGATCCCATCTCATATAAGAGATTTATGATGCCAAATGGCTTGTTTGCGCAGCTGCTATGTGCACGAATTCTCCAGGTTCACAGACTTGGCGTACCAGACTAATAACAGCCTTCCTAGCAAAACCTGCCATTAACATAAGCAACTTCAACCAAGTCAATGAAGTTATTCGTATGATTACATTAATTAGTATACATTAATGTTTACACACTGAACCCAGAATCACATGCAGAAGAATTACACATATTAAATTCACCTAGAAAACCAGTTTGGTTTGATGCAGGGAAATACTTTCAATTTCACAAAAACAGTGTTTCTTAAAATTTTGAAATCTTCTGTTCCAATGTTTGTCTTCTTAAAAATGGAATGCATTTCACTTTGCTTTTCTTATGTTTCATTTTGCTGTTTCTAACTGGAGGTCCTTCATTTTCTATTTTGATAGGACATTTTTTCCCCTGTAAAATTTCATGTAATTGGTTTTGATTAAACAGCCCTGAAAATAAAAATACATTGCTTTTGCCAAATTGAATATTTCAGATGAACTCAAAATGACATTTGTTTTAGATTTCCTTTTTTGTTTTTTTTGGGGTTTTTTTTTTTTGGTAAAAGAACAAAATAACAATAAAACCCAACAGTCTTTTCTAGCTCAGTCACCTTCAGCTTACACCCCTGATTTTCAGCTTGGCTGGCACTTCTCAAGGATACAGGTGAGCTGAAAAAAAGTGAGGGCATGAGACTTGGAACCCCTGAACTTGGAACAGGAGGACACTTTTGAAATACAATGCAACAGTTCTACCTGTGAGATCTTTCAGTTCAGATTATGGACACTAGAATTGGAAAATTCTCACTTGGGAGATCTCATTTCTTATTAGGCCAGTTCAGGCCAATATTCCTACACATTACATCTTCAGCTGTTTTTTACTTTAGCTTTAAAGGTCTCAGGGTAAGAAATGCTGACCTGCAGGTGAGAGACCTCACTTCAGAGGCCTCTCCCTGATACTTTTTCTCTGGTATTCCCTGACATTCCCCGAATTTGCCTGTTCTTATTTTCAGCCCATTGCCCCTTAAGCATAGCCAGCTGTTTTATGCCAAGACCAGAGCACGTATGATAGGCATAACATAATATTAAACACATTTTATCTACGGATTGTCCTGAACTATGTCTTCTGTGTCTGGGCTCCTTGCCAAACCTTTTGGCACATCCTTACCTTTTGCAGCATCCAGAATGAATTGATGACTGAGACAACTTATATGATTGAGTAAAAGTACACTTGCTGGAAGTGACAACTGTGTTCAGGTCTCAAAACTAGTGAGTTAGTTAAAAATCAATTTTCCCTATTAGCCAATCAATAAACTAAAGGCAGCTTAGAGGTCGTTGGAGCAAAAATGTCTCCCCTGAGTCGTGAGCTGAGATCACAAAGAGCCTGGTAACCAAAGCTCTTCATCTTCCCATTTGCTCAGAGCAAATACCCCTTTTGTCTATAAAAATGCAACAAACATTGCAACGATACCCTGGAAATCCAAGTGAACAATCCTTGAAAGAATTGCATGGAAGCTATTTATCCCTTCTTTTGCTCTCCTGCATTGCTTTCCACTTTGCTCACAATATTCTTTACCCAGTACTCTCTTTTCATTGTAACCCTGGTTTTACCCATGTTAGGAATGGCTGGCAGCATGATAGAAGGACACATAGAAGCAAGAAAGAGACATAAATCCAGAAACGTTTTGAGCACAGCACTTTCAGTAGGTGGGATGTATGTAAAACACAGGTTTCTCTGCAAGAGGTTGAATTGAAGGTTTTGTGAAACCAAGTCTAGGCTTTAAAACCACTGCAGTGTCATGCAAAAGGAACTGAATGTCCTACAGAACAAGCCACCAAGGCACAGTTTCTACTGAAGTGCTGTATTGTTCTATGTAGAGGAATACTCAGCTAGGACTGCAGTGTAATTCATCTGCTTATTTCATGTAGTTTTACAATTATTATTGTACAAATACATTATTTCATGAATGGAGAGCTAGCCTAAGCTTCTGACGCCCATGGACGTTTCTAGAGATATTCAGTTTGATTTGTTCTGTTTCCTGAGCACCTCAGCATCTCCAAAGCCTTCAGAATTTACAATTTCAGAATTGCTGTAAAGTCATGAAAGATCCCGTTAACCTCCTTTATGTTAAAGCATAGATAGGTAAATTACTTCCACCAGCAAACTTTATAATTTCATTTGAACTTCATGTCCTATTACTGTAGCTATGGGAGGTGTGATGTACACCTGTCCCATGTACAAGTAAAGGAACAAGTCTCTGTAAGGCACAGAAGTAAAAAAATGAAATCTCTATTCTTACACAATAACCTCTGAAGGAAAGATAGCCCAGTCACACCTGGAGAGGTCACATTTTCCTTCGCTAGTTCTAGAATCCTTTTTTTTCTTTTGTTTTGAAAACCTACAGAATGATTGAGGGAAAAATGGTCCTACGGGAACTGGTCTTCCACACTGCTAAAAAATTGCACCCACTGCACAGCAAACACTTGAGTTGCATGAAGATGAATGGAGGGAAAAGAATGTCTAACATTCCCTGAAAGATTTCTGAGATGTTTATGGAGGAATTTAAGGAGTGTATCTGTTAAAATACCTAGTGCTGAGGTTAGTTTACTTCTTACAGAACTTCAAATGCTCTTTTTATTTTGTGCCAGAGCAGATGTATTCACACACATCAGTTTTACACACAGACAAAATCAATTGCTGCTTTTCTGACAAAACTCCATCACTGTAAAAATGTTCCATTAAATGTCTGGTTATAATGTTCTATAGATGTTCTATTGAAAAAACAAGTTTCTATAAGCCAAACTGCACACAGTATACCTGTAAAAAAGTGAAATAAAATGTTCATGCAATGAAAATGTATCTGAACCAGTAAACACTACTGTAGAAAACAGAGAAGACCTCAGTAAATAAGTTTGATCCAGGCTATAAAAAGCTAGTGGCAATCAAGAAATGCCTGGTTCAGGTGGTTGAGTAGAAAGATACCAGAGAGACTGGCATCAGGAAAAGGACCTTTGGTGAACTTGCTCCTTGAAAGCTGTGCTTCCTTCTCACTGTTCACTCTGTCAGTAGCTCAGCATCCAGAGGATCTGTGTTAGTATTTTTTGGACAACATTTTCACATGGCTTTTCTTAAAAAAAAATTAATCGCTTACTCACCCACATTCTACTAATAAAAGTAACCTGGAAATATTTTGATTGTCTCTTTGAAATGCAAAAATGTTTTGGTTTTAGAGAAAAAGCACCATGTTTTCCACAGGAAAAAAACAAACCCATTTTCTAAACAGTTCTCCCTATCAGCTCTCTCCTCATCAGACTTCCCACCTTCCTGAGAAGTAGGCTGTAGGGAAGTCATCAAAGTGGACAGACCCTTCTCTCTAGTTGCAGGAACTGGTTTTGTTATCTTCTCTCACTCTGTTGCCAATTTTCTAACTGCTATTTGAGTTTCTTTTTTCACCAGTCTTCAGTTCTTTTGAGTATAAATTGTCCCTGGTCTTTTAGTTTATATTTTTGTTCACTTTTCCCATGGTGGCTGTTATCTTGGTTTCCCCTGGGCTGGTCACTGAACCTTGGCTCTTCCATTATTTCTTATCTAAGCCTTCTGTAGTAAATTCCCATATAACCTTTGAATCCTTGAAACAGAAACCCACAGCATCTTTGAGAAGATTGTCTAGGCTGTCACCTTTAGGGTTTAGGAATGTGTGTAACCAAGTGATTAAATTCCCTGCTCTTTTCTAAGGTCTTCAGGTTTGCCACCCTTATCTTTATGCCTTAGTTTTAAAGAAGCCCTCAACATTTACTTACAAAATTCTTACCAATCTCACTGGGTAGGGTTTTTCATTATCCCTCTCCAAATCATGTAAATACATTTTCTTGTTTGAAAGGCTTTCCTTTTTAACTTAGCTCAGGAAAGCAGGGCAGATCTTGAGAGAATCAGAATGGATGTCCTATGTAGCACTGGGAAACTGAAAATTAAATTCAAGGGGACTAAGGGAGGCACAGGGGACTGAACTGGTAGGTTTAGAAACCCTGGACTTGTGTAAAGAGCTTAGACTAGTTCCAAGGCTGCAGAGGTTATTCTTCTGGATATTGCATGATGCAATGGACTAGGGTATGGAGCACTCCAAACTCCTCTTCTGTTTATTCAGCATATAACACCTACCTCTTGAGGTCTCACCTGAAGCACAGACAAACCAATTTTCCCCAAGAAGTTTTACAATTGCTCCAAGAGTCCTCCACTAAAAGCCTCTACACTTGTGAAAAGGAGAAGAAAAAGAATGCGTACCTCACTGTCTCACTTCCCATTTCTGAAGTGGGAATAATTATATTTATTTTCTTTCCCCTTATTCATGCCCAATGCTCTTTAGAATAGAGACTGTACCGCCAGTGAGGTCCCTCATGTTGTGCAGAAGAAGTATGCAGTGATTGCTAAGAAAAGTTGTTTTAGATTTATATGTAGAACGAGAGTCCAAACAACCACCAATGCAACTCTTACTACACATCCCTGGAAGAACCTTTGCATTTGCTCTGGCTAATGAACCTGTTGGGGAGGAATCGCCTCTGTCATGCTCAGCAGCACATCACTCTGGATGGCCCAGGGACATGACCGTGGAGATGCATCAGGTTGTCTGGTCTTCCTCAGGCAGAAAGATGGTAACAGTAAATGTGAAACTTTTTCCCTATGAAGACCGCCTTGGCATGCCCACTTCACTGCTGTACCCTATATTCAGCATGCACAGTATAGCTTCTAAATCCACATTCAGATCAAGGATGTTTGTAGGGGGCTTATGCAAGTAGGTGGTTTAGAAAATAAAAACAGATCTGTAAAATCACAGTGCATAATATATTAGAAATGGAATAAAATTCCCAGGAGAAACTTCACTGAGACCAATGGGATGATTCAGCTGAAAATGATGAATGGCTAGTGCCCTTTTCCCCTGCCAAATAAACATTTCGTCCCTCACCATTGGAGCTCGGCAGCAGATGCAAAAATACAGCACGGAAAAAGAGCATAATTTGGCCATAAAAATGTTGCAATACGTTGTTATATAACTGAAATACCACCTCCTTTAGTGCATCCACCCACTCATTTTACAACCAGTTAATATTTTTCTGAACTTTCATGTTGTATTCTATCCTGCCGCCTCTGCAATCTTTTTGCCTATTTTTCTGCCAAAGCCACAAGAATAAAGCTGTCAACATTGCAACTAAGCCATCTTTCTTGTCTGGCAAATTGTCTAGTGGAGACTATAACCTCCTGGCTGCTCCACTGTATAATGTAAGCATCCTGTCTTAACAAAACAGAATTTAAATATTCTTTAGATACAAGATATCTGCAGGCATCTGTGCAGAAACAAGTTAAATATATTTCCTTGACATTTTTTACTTTTCTCCGGTGGGAATGGCTCAGACATTCATATTAAGCTGAACACGTATTGACATGCTTAGAGAGATGTTATATGGCTTTTCAACTGAAATATCTCCAGGTATTTGAACTGCAATAATAAATATGGCTGCTCCTGAGGGAAGGAAGAAGCAGCAAGAAAATTCCCCAGAAGACTATGATTAAGAACCGAAGCAAGCCAATGGCATACAGTAGTTATGCTTTGAATGTGATTGGGATTTATGATTTCAATTAATGTTGGAGAACAATTTTACAAAGTTATTAGCAAGCTACTGACTATACAGAATCTGGTTCATTTGTGCATTCCTTTAGATTAGCTATATCGTTTTGTTGTTTACAAACACAAGGCCGAATCCTCTGCAGTGTAAATTGGTGCGGCACAGGCGATGGCTACCGAGGAGCTACACAGATACACATGGACTGAAAACGTGGCTTCATTGGTACAGTAGGTTTTAGTGTATTGGAGGAACTGTAATTTTACATTTGAGAGATCAAATAAGAGAAACTCATAGGGGAAGAAAGACCAGTCTCCTTTTCTCTGCCTTTCCATTTTGTGTCCCAGGAAAGGCCCAGGGCTGTGTGTTCAGCTGATGTAAATTTGCTGGATGTACAACACCAAGAACCTGGGCCCTCCCGAGGTTCACTCACAATTTAGAAACCAACGGAGGCCTGACAGGGCTGTATGAGTGGGCATGTGCTACAAATATATATATATGTATATATATATATATGTCTCAGCTTGCCTATATTTTCTATAGACATAGCTCTCCCCAGCTGCCTTCTAATTTCAGAATTTAAATGTCATCTGTATTTGTTAAGGCCCCGTTGCCTCAGGCAAGGTGCTGCTCAGTGGGGAACTCTGCACACTGTGCACTCAGAGAGAACCCGAAAGCTGAAGTCTGGGTCCTAAACATGTCTTGGCTCACTGAGCCGAATGAAGCTATTCATAAAGGCAAAGAAAATCAGGTGTAAGCAGCTGAAGGCTAGGGGATTAATGAAGCATTTGGGAGGGAAAGCAGCAGAATGTTTTCAAGGCAGTCTTGCCCTGGAGAACTGGGGAGAGGTACAGATACCCTCAAGTTGCTATTACCACTGGCAACAATGGCAGCAAGAACAGGAATGTGGCTGCAACCTTGTCCTGCTTTACCTGGTTCACTCACTGCACCCTGTTTCCATTTAGAGCCCTTCTACACACATTTAGAGCAGTAAAATTAGTAAAGACCCCTTACTTCACTTTTATCAAGTACTAAGAAATATTTATTGAAGACTCATTATATCTATGTCAGTGTAAATACTTTGGTTTCTAATTATGGCAATGATCATACTTGCCCAAAAGAAACAGTAAAAATCTCCATTTAGACAAGGTCTTATGTATATTGTCTCTCTCTGGTTTTATATGGTTGCAGAACAAACACAAGGGACAACAGAATTACATCTCCTTGTTTTCCTGTTGCCAAGACTGCACTATTTCAGACAAAGCAGTTTTCTATGAGAAGCACTTTCCCTATCGTTTCTAAGAGCACCGTATCAAAGCCTTGTGCCAATTTTGAACAAATACTGTGCCTGCCACCATGACTCATAGCTGCTTTGGCATAACAGTATTTGCCAGTGACTCAGACAGAAAATCTCAATGATGCTTGAGGCACAATTCTGCGACAACAGAGTAATTAACTTTTGAAGATGACCATCTCAATCCATGCATAACAAGAGTAAGAGAAACCTTCCACCTGCAGGTCTGGTATGTCCCTGAACCAAGACATCCAGGCCAAATTGTTTAAAACTTTGTCAATTAAACTACAGAATCCACAGCTGAGCAAACGGAAAAGAGATTCTGCTTTCCAGTCGTATCTGTTACTGGCAATTCCTGTTTAAGCCTGTGGGAGGGACAAAGCTCTGAAAGATAATCACTTGCTTAGAAATCTTGGCACTACGAGAAGCGCCATAGCAGAGATCCTACCTTTTGAAGTCATGCTTTCAGCAGGCTTCACGTGTCTAGACTACCTTTCAGCAAGGCTCTTGAACACAAGTTTCACAATGTTGGGAGCTCCATTGAGGCTGTGAGCATGGAGATACCAGGGAAGAGGTCAAAGGCAGCCCTGTTTCATTCATATCACAGAAGTCTCCTGTGCAAGCTGCCTTCTATCCAGAGCAACGTGAGATCAAGATTAAGGTTTTGGAGTAAGTTGAGACATTTGCTGAAGCACTTCAGGAGGGTCTTTTCTCTGGTTGTACCTGATAGAGCCACTGGAAACAGAGAGAGAAAAGAAAACCACAGCTTGTGAGTGCTTTTAAAGCCAACGTTAGTCCTCCATCACTTCCAGCACATTTTTACTATTACTCTACACTATCCATTTTACAGTTTCAGAAAACTGTGGGCAAAATGTTTTTGGCTTGTATGTTTTTCCATATGGCAAAGGTAAAGCTTTCCCCTTTGCTTCAGTTGGATCCAAAATTGACAAGACTGCTCTTTAACAACTCATATAGCACCTTATTCTGCCAAGACATCTTTGTTTGTGTACCAGCCACATCAAATACAGTTAGTACAGGGCTGGGAATACTGTTTATTAGTTAACCACAGCTGCAGAACTAGCAGATGGAGCAGAGCGCATTCTTGTTGAAGATCACAAAAGTAATGACTATTGTTATTTTCTTTTTCCTTTTATTTTTAATCTGTCATTTCTTCATGATGGAGTTGCAGATTTTGTTAGAGACTGCATATACTTGTACAGAAACCACAGTATCCATTACATTTAATTACTTCTCCATTTGTTTAAACAGTGAGTGTTTTTATTAAATTGAATTATTTTCCTATGCAGCTTACATGAGAAAGGGGCATTATAATTACAATCAGGTTGGCATTTCAGAGTTATAACATTTGTAAGCTACAGCAGAAGTTTCCAAAGCCCTGTAGAAATTACACACATATTTAAAGGCCCAAAAAATTTGTTCACACACCAACTTAAAAAATTTCTTTCTCACTTCTGTAAGCTGAAACTGAGATCCCAGCTGAGGTGTAACACATCAAAATGACCGAGTGGCCAGCAAAATCTGTTTCCTCTGAGAGCCCCCAAAGCAAAGACAATGATGCAGTGCAAAGGAGACAGCAGTAAGACCAGGGCTGCTGGCTGTTACTTAGAGCAATTCCCACTGGTTTAACTAAGTTCCCTCCAGTAAAAAACAAACAGAAAAACAAAAAGTAAGAATTTTTAGTCTTTTCATTTCTAGCATCCTGTCCAACAAAGCAAGTATGTTGCCATTGTTCTTAATCCCCATGGTTTCAGGTCATACCAGTTCCTTTTTTCTTATAAAATTCCCCTTCTCTTTACAGTCTTTGCTCTGGAATCTCCATACCTCCAGCTTCAATACCCAGACCTGCAAGCTTTAGGAGAGATCAACATGAAGAATCAAGATGTCTGTCCCAAGGACCTGGTATCAGAACTACAGTAACAGTTGCAGTCACTGAGATGGATTTCATTGCCCTTTTCATTTTAACTGTGTAGCTATTACTTTCTTCAGAAAAAAAGAAAAATAAAAAAAGATATAATTGGACAGTAATGCTGCAAATGCTAAGAATCAAACCTATTGCTACATCCTACAGTGCACATAGAGCATTAAGCTTATACTCATAGTCTACATGAAAAAATTAGTTTCGTCAGGGCTCTTGCTCCAAAACACATCGGCAGAAATATTAATTCCATTAAGGAAGGAAAATCATCTCTTCTACAGATGAAAAGTGGATAAGAACAAAAAGACTAAGCGTGATGTGATTTTTCACTGAGGCTAAGAGAAAAGTGGAGCGAATAGAAGGAAATTTTCTTTTGGTTGATATATCAAAAGGGCTTTCCACATGCTGTTTTGGGGGAAAGAGACATGAATGTTGGGTTTGGCAGTGCAGTCATGAGATGGTGTGTCATTCAATGGGTATTACAGTGGACTAGAAGAGAGGGATTTTCTTACAGCTCAGCTATTGCCCTGCTGCTTGCATTTGATGAAGACCCATGGGGCTCCTTGTACCTGTGCTGTGCTCTCCTCTTTGTTTGGCCTTTTAGACAGGAGACTGAAAGCAGTAAGTCTTTGTATGTGGTGGCTCTACCGCAACGGAACACCTGACTTGGCAGGGGCTTATAAAGACTGTTAAAACGACAACAACAAAAAAACCCAAACCCAAAATACCCCTCAAAAAGCAGCCTATCCAAACAAAACTGAGTATGAACTAGTTATGTTGATGGTATTAACACATTTGCAACGCACACCTTTACAGAACATAACCTGCAGAACAGGCTGTACTGACAATAGCATGCAGGCAGAATTTATGGTGTGTGTCATGATTTCATGACTGAGTCTGTCAATGCTTCATACATCCAAAGAGCAAGTCATTTTAGTATTTTGAGTCCTCACCCAGACTAAGATGTTGAGAAATAAATGCCAAATGACAGCAACCATTCTAGCTACAGCCAGGGTTGAGTGTCTGTCTAGAGCAAAGCCTTTATAAAACTTGAAGGAAATGAGCCATGGCGAGCAGAACTGTTACAATGACAATAAAATTCTTCATTGCCAGTTTGTAACTCAGCCACTGGACAAGAACCACTGAGATCAGCGGTGGGACCCATCTCTGTGGGCAACTTTTATTACACTGAGATCTATTACACTGGTCAGGGAAAATGAAGATGCTGTATCTTCCTCTCTTCCAGAATTTCCCCAAAGTATCACTTGCAGCACACAGCAAGCCTGCAAATGTGGTTCTGCACCAACTAAATGTCCCTCCATGACAAGAGAAACCTTCACTGTTCATTTAAAGCAGCTTTAGCCAGTACCAAGATATAGGCCTTTCTCCTCAATAAGAAAATAATTTATAGTGCAGGTTTCTTCCATGAGCAGCATTTTTCAGTCTGAGTATATAGTTCTGCTTTAAGTTACTGGTATCTTGAAGAAAAACGGGAGAGATTTCCCAGATTCAGAAATGTTGGGAACTGCTAGAATTGAGACTCTCTGAAATCAAGGCTCTGAATACACAGGGTCAGAGTATGCCAGCAAACACTGCTGCTCTGTACTGTTCTAAGGATGCCCAAATCTAGCTCAGACAGTCGGTTAACCAGGGCTAAGGTTACCTTGCTGGGCAAAATAACCTGACTGCACCTCTGGTCCATAGTGCATGGCTTATCTCTAATATTAATGTGTTATTGATGTAAAGTTTCATACCAATAAGAGTCATAAAAATGTGGATCTTTTATCATCCTGATAGATTTGAAGGAAGAATGAATCCACCAATATCTCTCTACTAGGCATTACCCTGCACCATGCTCTCTGACATACACATTAGATCTGAATCAAGTGAAGCATGAAGCACACAGCTGGCAAAAGATGGTTAATTCCGTAGACTAAGGCAGCCTCACTCTAAGCACAGGGGAAATGCTGCAGATTAAACCCTGCCACGGTGTATCAAATACAGGTTTAGCCACCTAGCTTTTACATCTGGGAAACATCCCTGAGCAGCAGTTGGGCATTACCTTTGCTATGCAGAACCTGATGATGGCAAACAATAGAAAGTTGGACCCATCTATCTCTCCAGGATTATTTCTTTTTGCAGTAAGACAAAGTTATCCTAAACGAAAAGAGGAGAAGAAAACAGCATTAGGGTCAGAAAACTGCTTAAAGACTCATAGCATTAAAGCACAGTGAAATTCTTCCTGTTTCTCCTCCCCATGACAACATTTGTTACAGATGCACTCAGCCTATGTCTGTTTACATACTCATCTCTGTAGTGGGAATTCCATTTGCATTCTAGCAACATGTCATCAGCAGATATGTCCAACCTTACCTAAACCAAAAGAAACCAACAAATCAACAGATCTACATCCAACTGAGAAAAGTTCTGTGTTTTTTTCCCCATATACTGTTTGCAATTGCCACCTGCTCTCTAACCTTTTCTGTTTCAAGCCAAGAAGAGAACTCAGTAGCCAGCCAATTGAACTACAAAACAGTGAAGTCAGAAAACTGCAAGGCATCATTAAGAACCGAATATTGTATGTGACACATGAGATCTTTGATAGCTCATTTTTATGACAAAAACCTGTGCAATCCTAACATCATCCTATTTCATATCAATCCACTGATAAACTGCATAACTAGAATGATGAGTGCTGGGCACTTAACCTGTTCTTAGACTGGATTTCATAGTAGTAACAAAAGCAAAAGGGTTACAGCAACTTTCTCAGAAATAAGTGGTTCTCTTTGAAACAAGCACATATGCAGCAGAGAAGGGCATATCCCTTCCGTGTAGAAATCTACAAATAATAAAACCAAAATAGTCAGTTTAAAATTATTTGTGTTTCACTTCTGTGTCTAAGAGGATCTCATAACCTCCAAGTGTTTGTGCAAACTGGGTTTATCAGTTTAAAGCATCTTTAATTCAGGAATTCCAGAAACCAATCAAAAACTAACTCAGTGTCTAGGGTAGATAAATCTTAGAGGACATTTACAGAACTCTCTGCTCTTGAAATAAAATCAGTTTGTATATCCATATTCTAAAATAGGCTACCATGTATCTAGAGAGACAAGCTAGTATAAGAATATTTTCCAATTAAAATTCTTATGTGTACCTATATCTGATACAGGTACATAGATATCAGATACATATATATATATATATATATAAACACACGTGCTGGAATTTATTAAATGATCCCTTTAAGAGTTTTATAACTGCACAGTGTTATGTACATGGCATGCACAGCCTGAACATAAGACATCATCAAAACATTCTT
Source organism: Ibycter americanus (assembly GCA_035590275.1). Classification (NCBI taxonomy): domain Eukaryota; kingdom Metazoa; phylum Chordata; class Aves; order Falconiformes; family Falconidae; genus Ibycter; species Ibycter americanus. Next base: position 17,175,953 of record JAVJGI010000050.1, read on the forward strand.
TAGAAGTGTCATTTTTAATTTCAAAATAATTACTGGTGCTAAACTTTATATGATTTTAAATAATTTAGGACATCAGTTTAAACTTCAGTGCTCTCTTAAAAGTTATAACTCCAGTAATTTTTAATTCATTAAAAAAAAATAGCTGAAAGCTTTATTAGACTTTAAGCTCCCAAATACATAGAATTTCTTCTGGCAGAAGGACTTAAAGGGTCTGGGATGAATATGAGATATGTTTGATTTAGTGGCTTACAGGGGCATTTGTAGAAAGGAGTTGGCATTTGACAACTGTTTCATGAATCTTAAGATATCATTGGACAGCCTGAGAGATACGCTAGGAAAAAGAGAAAGAATGGGGGGGGAAAGAAAAAAAAAAAAAAAGGTACTTTATTGCCACAGAGTCTGGAAATGAGTGTGCATAATGTGGAAGCAGGAGCATAGTCATTAGGAGCGGTAACAACCAGCCAGAGACCCAGAATGGTTACCCAGCACAACCAACTGCACTGATTGCAGGTATGTCAGGCAGATACACTATTATTCTCAGAGGCATTCCCAGGCCCTCAGGTTAAAAAGGGTTTAAGCCAATTTCTAAATATATTTCTTACCACTTACGCATGCTTTGGGCTACTTGGAATTGCTGTCAGAGAAGGGAATCCTTGAAGGAGTCTGAAAAAGTGTGGTCTTCCATACAGCCCAAATCAATGGCTCTGGGAAGGGAACCTATCATCCTGTCACAGACTCAGTGGCAGATGCTTGGCTAATTTGCTGTTGAAAACCTCCAACAACAGAGAGTCCCATCTTCCCTAAGCAATCAAGTCTGATGTTCACCCTATCTTTGTGCAAAGACAGCTTTTCCTAGTATCAACTTGCCTGGCACTGATAATCCAAGGTTTCTTATTAGAACAGCACAAAGAACTTTTTTTTTGGTTGTTGTTTTGGCTTGGTTTTGCTTTGTTTTGTTTTATCCTTATTATAAATTTGCAGGCTACCCTGAGATGTCATCACATACATGCACATGGATGAGCAGGAGAACTCTCACAAAAGTAATATAGTTCACCTGTTCGAAAGATGCTGCCTTTTTCCTTTTGTTAGTATGTGTCAAGGTTACACTGATTACAGATAGCCTGGGAGATGTGAATCGACAGTAGCATCCAAAAACTTCTCAGCTTGTGCCATGACCTTAGCAGAGAACCTGCAAAAAGCTTCATTTTAAAGCCATTTACCAAGTCTTTCACTATAGATGTTTTCAGAAGGTCAGAACTCTTTCAAGTGACTCAGCCTGGGAACCCCAAAATGCAGATCCTCAGAATGACACATACTTCTGGAGACTGTCAGCCAGGGAGTATATAATATGTGCTCAAGGAAGTCAATGTTCATTGAGGCAATTAAATATCATGCTTTATATTGCTGTCACTTGTAATTTAGTTAGACTGGAAATGAAGAATGGGTTGTCTGTGCAATTGCTATGATAAATATCACAGAAACTGTGTGGAAAGAGTCACAATAAAATACTAAGTTGCTATTATCTCGATGGCAGGCCTGTCTTCTTATAGAGCGGTAAGTAATAACTCGTTCACATTTGCAAAAGAAAGCAATATTTGCACTGCCAGGATGTGTCCTGTTAGTTTGAAAATAATGTCAATAAGGTGCTCTCCTTAGAAATATCTCCACCATCCAATTGTTTCCCAATCACAATTCATTTACTCAAGGACTGCACTCTGCTAGAGAGTAGGAATGATCCTGCTTTCATAATTACTACTCCGACGTGCAAACATTGACAGCACACAGGCAATTCTGGCTGATTTAGCCAAGTGAAAGGTTAATGCCGGGTAACTGCAGCCAGAATATTTCTTCCAGCAGGAAGGCATTCAGTGTGCAATAAAACCTTCTCTCCGGCTACTGTTAAGCCATTGTGCCAGGTCTTTGCTAAACATGGCTTCAAAGAGAAAGCAAGTGTTGAAGCACATGGCTGTTAATTTGCTTGTATCATGCATACTTGACACTGCACAACAAGCAAGCCTATGAAGTTGCAGAGTGAAAATCCTCAACAGTTCTGAATCACCTTTTTGTGCTGAACTGTACCTCTCTGACACTCCACCAAAAGGGATCTAAAATAAAAATAATTATGTTTTATCCATTCCAAGAGGAATTGCAGCCAGAGAAAAACCATTTTATCAATTATTGTTTTATTTAGCTGTGACCTCAAAACCAGCATGCTCAGAATAACAAGGCAGATACTAACTTAAACTCTTCAAGACGCTCCATCTAAGGGAAAGCACTCAAGGGAGTCAAGTTCCAAATTTCTTGATGGACAGTCATTGACCTTTCTAAACTCTTAAGGACATCACCCGAAAGTGCAGGGTATTTATCATGTCTGAAACATACTAGATAAAAGGACTAAATTGGCTGATTTAAAGTAAAACACAGTACCCACGTTCTTGGGCTATCCCAGACTAGAAATAAATTGAATCAACTGTCATCTAGACAGGTAAGTATATATGCACGCACGTTGGCAGGACTCCCATAGTACATGTGGTAGGCACAGAGCTATTCGCATTCACACCAGAGCTATATTCACCCGAGACCCACACTGAATTTCAACTGCTGGCTCCTTAGGATGCTAGATACAGTTCTGGATTCAGTGAAGTGAAGAATCTATTTGGAATTTATTCTAGTCAACATTTGTGAGGCGACAGGTGATCTAGGGTGCCCCTCGTGTGACGGTTTGGAGGGGACTGACCTTTAGAGAACATCTTACAGTCCTCTGAAAAAAGTCATACCCTTGTATCACATCTCACACTGAGCAGCCAAAAAATGGATACAGATGAACCACTGCTTATTCCTGGTCTACATTTTGAAAGACAGAGGCTGAATCAGATATTACCTCTGAAAGTTAATTCAGGTTGTTTTAAACAAAAATAAACAAGGGTAGAAGTCTAATATTTTGCTATGTTTATTAAGTCTCAGCATCTTTCCAAGGAGTTTATACTCTCTTTTGATAAAAGACAACTGTAATTCCAATAGGTGTAGGTGGCCACCTGCTGTATCAGTTGCCTTCTCCTTCTCCAGTGACACAATGTGAAGGGAATTGAAACTGCTAATGACCATGCACATGAATACATTAGACAGCAACTAAGTTAGTCCTCCTGTACATGTACTGCAGTGCAGCTGTAAAATGACTATTTTCTTTTAACAGTAGCCCTATTTACTCTGTCATCAACCCAGTATTTTTTTATCATTCTTCAACAACCACTGATAATTACCTAATATATTTTGTAAACTGCAAGTGTATTTTCAGAGCAGAAATGGCACTTAGACACGGATTGACTCCAATTGGCTTCGCTGCCTGCTCCACAGAGGAACAGCCATCATATGACTTTTAATCTCATATGAAACAAAAAGATTAAACTGTCAATATTAGGATGAGCCACCATGACGGCTGCCCTGATGGAATGGTGCTTCCGAACTGCTCCGAATAATATGTATGCAAGGAATGGATTTTTCTTTATAATGCATGTAATTAGAGTACAGGACAAAATGTTCTGTTCAAATTCATGACATGCACAACTAATAGAAGAGGAGAGAATGAGGCCCTTGGCTATTTATTTGCATGAAAAGGCTTCAATATAGGCTATACTTTAGAGAAATTAGTTTTTAATCTAGGTGACTAGATGAGATTTTGACCCTGAACTGTTTTTGAGTTGACCTGGGAGAATTTATGCAGAAATAAATGTGATGCCCTGGAAGCCAGACGGGTGTCACTTTTTTCATTAATTTTTGAATGTCGTGTGTAGTCAAGAGGAGCAGAAAATCGCTCCTTTTAAAGGCTCACCTTATGTGAATTTGCTTTGATGAGACACAATCAAAAAAAGCAGATAGAAATCTTAGCAGGAATGTATTCTTTGTAAATTTGGGTGTTGAAGGAGTTAGATACATTGATTCAGCAGTGATTCCCTCTGCTTGACCTATATAAAAGAGAAACCTACAACTGTAGCTTTCTATGAATACATTAAGTAGGGCAACTTACTCTCCCAGCACAAGTCTATTACAGAGAACTATTGTTCTACAATTTTAATAATAACTGATCCAACAAGTCCTTGAAGGCGGGTTTCGGAACACAACTACTTTTTAAAGAGTGTTTCTCATTTAATGGCTGATATGGGAAATGTATGGCAACTGCAGGTAAAGATTTTGTATCAGGTCAAGGTACAAACCTCTCATCCCCAGGGAAAAGGTACTCTGAGCACGTCTGAAAAGGACCTACATCTCCACCGCCTCACGCCTTGATGAACCATTGTTAACAGCATGAAGTAGGAACAACAATTATTCCTAATGTGTCAGACCATTAAACTATCACTGGTTCTACATGTTATTAGTAACTCTTAGCTTGAAGTCAGATCTTTCAAGTTTTCAAGCAATCTTTTAAACAATTGCCATGGATTTGGGAGGCACCTTAGACACTGCTGTTGGTGTTTAGGATGCTGAGTGACTCCAGGCACTAATTAGGGCTGTTTTTTCCTTACCTGTCCCTCTTCACCCAGCACTACATACAGGCTACAGCAAAGACCCAAAACTCCACAGTGCTAGACATTTAGCACCTCCTTAGCATCCTGCTGTTGGGAGTTAATGGCACTTTTCTGCCAAGGCTAGTGGTGGTCACCACTGGAACCAGCAGTCAAAATGCTTCAGACAGGGAAGGAGTAACGTAATGAGCATACAAGCCTCACAGCAGTAAAGGACGTGGAGCCATAAATTATTTCTGTAAAAATCACCACATTAATTAGGGACAATATATCATTTCTTTATGGGTTTAGGCTTTGAGCAGGGCAGAGAAAAACAAACCTTTGATGGCTGGGGAAGGCAAGGGCAAAGTGTCTTCTAGTAGCTTGATGAATGAACAGGTCACAGCAGCAGAGAGAAAATGAGGATTTCTGTTCTAGCTGATGAAAAGGGTGTTTCTGTGAGCAATTGCAGAGGTTGGAGATGGCCAGAGCCATTCTGGACTTTGCCTAAGGCTTGGGCAGTTTGAAAGACAATCTATCCACACATTTCTGTGCTAATTGCTAAATCTGCTTTTTAGGAAACCTAGCTTCCAGTCTTTGCTCTGCCATGATCTTCTGTAAAACGTTAAGACATGCTGCTTACACTCTCCACCTTGCACAGTCCTGCTTGCAAATACAGGAATAGTAGCCATTGACTAATATCAGTAATAACTCACAGAGGTGTTGTGAAGTGGCACTTACTGAAAGACTCTTCCAAGCCAAGTTCTTCCCAACGCTCAAATAGATGAATGCCTTCAGAAATGACTGTGAAAATATTTCCAGAAAAATGTGTCAGTTTTCATTCCCTTTCCCAACTTTATCATCCACCTTGTCAATAGATTTTGTGAATACACATATTGTTCAGCTTGGAAAAGAAAATCTTATCAAAAACACTGTGGAGAAAATAACACAATTATTGTGGAGCACATCATCACACAGACAAGACAAGTAAGGTGAGATAAACCCTTTTCCTTCTTGCACAATTAGGTCATGGCTTAAATAAGAAAAACTAACCCAAACCAGAGTAAAGGAACTTCAAAAATGACCACAAAAGAAAGGTGAAGGCTTTTCCTCTAACATTTTAGTCTGAGCACCTGTGAAGGGAAGGAATAAAACTAAAGTGTAGAATATCTAAAGTATGTGAATTGGGGGGAAAAATAAAGGAAAAGACAAGACCTGTGAGATACCCTGTTCAAGTGTTGCATGACCTATGACTGTCCAAAGCAAGAAGTCTGACTTCAGTTAACCCACAGTATCTCTTACTGCACACATCCAGCTCTTCAGACTCCCTCAGTGTGAGTTTAGATTTTATAACAGTATCTCACCTGCTCAGATAATACTTGAAAAGTCAATTCAGCTGAGCAGCTCCTATCACCTGTGGAACTAAGATCTGTCATGAGAAAAAGGCCCTCATTACAAGGTCCTTTGCTGACAGGTATTTGGTGGCAGCATCGTCCCAGGTCAGTGCTCACCCTCTTTTGCTCTAGAGAGGAAATTAAAAAAAAAAAAAAAAAAAAAGTTATTTAGGAGCAAATCCAGATTGTGCTGAAACTGATGGGCATTTCCCTTTGACCACAGTGTGCCTGCACCAGCCTGTGAAAGGTAACATCCTGGGTGGAACAAAACAGTTTCTGGTTGCTATGAAGTCCAGAATCAACAGATCTCTAGGTGGCTTGAGAGCTTTCCTGAGTGTAGAGCACATCTGTACAGCACCTGACACATCTGGGTAGCGTATTTCCTGCAGCGACCATGCTCATGCTGCTTGACAAAGTTGGATTTTTGTTTGTTTTTCTATTCTATGATTCTATGATCTTGGCTGTTGAAAACGGGAAATGCAGACAGAAATGCATTTGGAGAATGGTAATGAGGGGCCATAAAGAGTTTTGTAATACAGTTTATATATTCTTTGTATCTCCAGCTTTTTTTATATGCTAATTACTATGCAGACTCATGTTTGGTTTCTGAGCAGTTGGGAAAGTAGTTGGAAGGTGTATGCTGAAGCTACACTGTCTCATTATGCTACTTGCTTCCTCAGTTGGAAAAATCATCTCTGACAAGCCACTTTCCTGGGTGCAGAGCTCAAAAGACGCCAAGAGGCTTGGGGCTCGATGAAAGGTATTTGATGTCAATAGCATTTGACATATGCGGGTTTGATATGTTCCTAGCTTCTAAGTGGTGCCAAAAATGCAGTTTATGAGAATAATATAAAGACAGAGGACAGAGATCTAACCTCCTTCAGATAATTGCTCTGAGTTGTTGCAAGGTGACCTTCATCCCCACACAGTCTATTGGTGAGAGTGCAAAAACATTCATCACTCCCCATTTTCCATGGGCGTGTAAGAGGCAGTCAATGCTGCTGAGAAAACATCGACAACCCTGTGTCTGCTGTGCAGGTGGGTTAGATGGTAGCCTTTATATGAGCACAAGGGTAGCTGCCTTCAGACCTCCCCAACAGCTACTGTCTGTGATGCTTTGTAGTCACCTTGGTTAGACCAAAAAATTTGGTTTGTAAGCAGAAACAGTCCCACAGCACGAAAACTTCCAAAGGTATAAGCCTACCTCTCCTGTCAGCCTCCTCCTTCTCCTGGGACACAACACTGGGCACCTGGGCACAGAGAAACCGGTGCTGAGGGCCAGCACTGCTCCTTTTTCCTCAAAAAGCAGGAGATAAGGCTTTCACGGGTGGAATTCCTCACAGCTTTGCCCCGTTGCTCGCTCACCAGAGAGCCCAGCTCGTGTTTGCATCCCCTTTTAAAAGTATGATTTCCTGCAATTAAGCAAGTCCTGGAATGAGCCATTACTTGATTATAATTAAATGAGTGGTGAGGCAGAATATTAATAATGGGGAAACTGTCAGCGTCTGCATGCTGAGGGGGGAGCTCAGTCTTCCCCCCGCAGTCCTGCAGAGACACACCCTGCCAGCAACACGAAGGGCTCCATTTCCCACCACCCTCCTGGGACCGGCACAAGGCTGAGGATTCACTCTGGGCATGGCACGGACAGGGAAACTGAGTCTACCTAATTTCACAACGTTACTCAGCTGCAGGGGTAACGCTTAGGGGAAGACATCCTGCCTGCCTGCCCCGTACCAGCATGGCTCACCCTATCAAACGGCCCTGGGCAGTGCCAGGGCTGCTCAAGGCAGAGCCGACAACCCACATGGCTGCTGAAACCATTGCCGTGTCTCTAGATGGGAAGGAATGTCCCCCAGCTCTCTCCTACCTGCATGGCTCCAGCCTCCCAGTCAGTCAGCAGGACCTCAGCGGCCATGCCGGTCCCTGTCGCCACTAGTGCAACCGCGGGGCTGGCCGCCATCTTGGCTCGGCACCCTGCCGTGAGGAGAGGCCTCCAGGGAGCCTGAGGCAGCCGTGAGCGCCCCACCGCCACGCAGAGGGCTCTGCGGCAGCGACAGAACCCTGGGGGATACGCGTGTCCCCCTCCGAACATCTGCTATTTCGCCATCCCAGTCACAGGCTGCTGAATTTCTCCTTCTAAGCCCTCAGCTGCCTTCTCTCCGTGGTCCCTCCTGGCGTACCTGTGCCTGGGGCAGGCTTAACTTCATGCTTGGTGGAAGGCACCAGCGCCCAGCACCCCCGCAGGCCCCTCTTCTGTGGCAATTTTAGCAGAGAAACCCATGGCAGGAAAAATGAGATCGCTCCTTGCCATGAGGGTGAAGGACGTCTGAGGGCCCCCCCGGGACGGCAGGAGCCGCCCGCCCATACTCAGGTAAATGGATAGCTGTAATATACAGAGCAAATCACACAGAATCTTGTTGTCTGGACAATTCCCTGAAATTTTGCCCCAAGGTAAAAAACTGCTTTTCACACCGCACTCCAAAATGTAGAAATAAACAGGAAAAACAAGCTTTTCTTTTACTGATTCATTTTCCTCGGTGTCAAAGCAGCACAGAGCCACAAGTCGGGAATATTAATGCTGTTCCGCCTGGGCTGGGCAGCGCTGGCTGGCCCCCGAGACCCTTGCCAACACATGCATCAAGCACCAGGAGGGGAGAGGAAATAGGTTTGTGCCTGCCTTTGCTCGCTGAGCATTTCCATAGGTGTATTTCTCCTTTCAAATGTCCAAGAGTGACTTACCTGCCCTCAAATGTCATCGGTTGCAGCTGGTTCTCAGCAAATGGCTTTGCTGTGTAATGAGAGCAACTTCCATCCTTGCTCAGATTTTGCATCTCCTATTGTCCAGGCCAAAATGAATCTGTCTTTCCTTTGGGAAGAATACTTTCTGTCTTCCAGCTGCCCCTGTTCAGACAGAGCTGTCTGCTGAAAGCCCATACCAGTGTAAGATTCCGTTGTTTACAATAAAGACAGATAGTTTAAAGATGTCTTAGAAACCTAATTCACTTAAAAACTTTTGAAAACCACTGCCCTAAATCTCATAGCTAGAAATCATGGATGGAAGCAGGACATGGCTGGGATGGACCCACAGCTGTTTTTTAAAGCAGACTGTAACATACCACAATAGGTTTCAGAATCAAGCCCTGTATGTGCAAGAAGTGATATTGCATTCCCCGGTATATTTTGGTAAAATCTCCAGAACAGAAAATTGCTGTTTTCTGCCATAAAATTCTAAATTCTATCTGCCTCTTTCTATTCTCTTTTTGCAAGCTGCAATTGCCATCTATTCAAATTCATGCCTGTTACCCATTGCTGCAATATTTTACTGAGAGCTTCTTCTGAATACTGTATATCATCTAACTGTTTGAATTCCCTTTGGGCTAGGAATTGTATGTACACATAATAAGACATAATCATGATTTGAAAGATGCAGACAGATAAAAGGCAGGGTACAAAACTCCAAAGTAGAACTGTTGCATAGAGTTTATATACTTCATATAGGTCCTACAGCAGCTACCCTGCTGGAAATCCAAACATCAGACCTAGAAATCACTGTTGAAAACACAGGCCAAAGACAATGAATAATTTGCTGAAGATGTCCCACTTTAAATTTAAAATACTAGTCCTAAAACTCTCCCTGGTACAACACTACACATCTTTCTCTGCTTGCTTTCTTGTGTATCTCGTACCTGCTTCTTAAAGATCTTTTAATAATATTAAAAAGGAATAAAAAATATGCAGGTGCATCTATTTATGAGTAAGAAACTTTCTTAGAAGTTCAAAAGAACAAAAAAATCAATGTGTGTTCCAAGGCACAATAAGATTTCTGAGCAAGCCTTCTTTATTATTCAATTTACGCACAACTAAAATATATAGCTGTTTCAAATTTGGTTCTTATCTGAAACATGCCTTGTAGAACAATGTTTCTCTCTCCCTGTAATTCTGGCTCCACAACACCAGTTTTATTTGCCAGGCCTAGCAAACAATGATCTATCCATCCATGTCATGCATATTATGTCAAATTTATTACGGCAGCTTTTCAGCATATTTCCAGTCAAGGCTTCATTCTTCTTACAGATTCTGCAAATGAACAACAGTTTTAGTTACAAATGCCTCCCCGTGAGGCAGCACTCCTGACAATAGAACTGAACTTACTGTATTTCTTGCAGAATTGTGACACCCCTATAACCAATCATTACGACATATTGCTGAGAAACACCCTTTTGCTCTGCGGTTGATACATTCCCAACTCAAAATGAACAGCAGTGATACTGGGAGTCATTCAAGCCTTGATTAGTACTTGAACAGATCAAGCATACATCTTCACATCCCGATAGGAGAAGACAACCCAAAGAATTAGCTGCCTACAGCCAGGGCCCTGAACCTTGGGAGTGGTTTGTCCACAGAACAAATGACACATATGTGGAAACACGACTATCAAATATGCACAGAGCATATTGTGAAACAGAGAGAACTGCAAGATGTTCTTGACAAATGGTGGCAGTGCTAATGAACGTCTGGACTAAATCATTACATTCCCTTTTTGATTGAAAGCACTTACAGATTTACATTAGCTCTGACCCAGTAAAACATTAACACCTGTTTATAGTGAGGCTCAGTGACTGCAATGGCAGCATGCACGTGCAGGTAGATATATGAACTGGGGTTTTGGCAGGAAAAATTACCTGCTTGGCTCTTCCCAGCTGGCGGGGCAAGTCCCCAGCAAACATGCTGGTGAAATACTACTTTCAAGTCAGGAAATAGAGTCCAGTCCTTGCTTTGCAAATTCTGAGCTGTGAATGATTCTGTGGAGACCAGTTCTGAGCTGCACTGGCAATAAAAGAACAGTTATAGCATCCCCCAGCAACAGTCATTGCCTTCTCCTCCCTGACCACAGCTCTCCTCAGCATACTACTACTCTTCGAATGCCCAAGCAATCCACCCATGGTCTCACATCTCCTTTCATTTTGTCAGAGGAGCCCTGAGCCTGCCCTGGGGACTTCTGTATGCTGAATGCAGCGTGGACAGCTGTGTCCAGGAGCCAGGCAAAGTAGGAAATGTTTTTTAAAAGCTCTTTTTGATTTTGCTGAAGGTTTAACTATGGTTTCCCAATCCTCTCAACTCTGCAAGCCTCATGGTACATGCAAATTGTAGCAACCCTGGAATTTCTGTTGGCAGAGGACAAGCAGGGGGCTAAATGCTTTGGATCATTAGTATACATTACATTCTCTGCTGCTCTGATAATCTGCCTCTCACGAATAGCACAGGTATGCTGTATTATCAGTATCAGATCCAGAGAAGAAGATTAATGTGATTAGTCATAAATGGACTGAAGAAAACTCATTTTGGAGTTTAAAGGAGTGCTATTGGTTGCTCTTGGAGAACTTGCAAGTGCAAAGATATTGAGCATCAAATAACTATTCAACCTAGTGTGCCAGCATTTCTCTGCTTTGGAAGTTTATACCAGAAACTGAAAAAAGCAGGATTTAAATAGCTGTCAGAAAAACTGAAAAGGCTTCACAATTCTAAAGGTTTGAAGAAAATAAATGCAACCACTCGGAGTATTTTTTAAATCATGGACAAATGACATTGAATAAGTTAACAATGGTGAATTTCATACAGCAGTAAATAGGAATATCACTCTTCAGCCCCAGGTTTTACAAAAGAAGCCAATGTCTTCTGGCAGACAGCAAACTGAGGTACAAAGAAATAAAAAAGTTCTTTGTCCTGATCCCCCTGGGAGACCAGCTGGGAGTCATGAACAAAAGGCAGGTCTCCTGCACAGCATTTCAAGTGCCATTCTTACTAAGCAACACTGCCCACCCACACAGCTTTGTATCTGATACTGATGATGCTAACTAACACAGCAGAGCTCAGGTCTGCAGGGTGCTGAGCTCCTTCATTGCCATTGCAGTGGGGCAAGCCTGAGAGTTCTGATTTCATGCCAGCTGGCACTCCTTTCTCTGGAGCAAGCATGCAGGCTAAGCCACTCAAGTGCTGACAATTGCTAATTCTCAGCCACAGGACAGCACTGATGTTATCTTCCAGATCCCAGTCATCTCAGGACCTGTACCAGACTTTTCAGCTCACTGGGAGAATCACTGAGCCTTGTGGATGTGCTTTGAGGGATGCCAGAATACATGGAGTACTGCACAATGGAGAACCCTACCTATATCATGAAGGGCACTCCCCACCAGGTCAGGTCACCATTAAGCCATGGCTGTAGCGTACCAGAATCAGTTCTCCAGCAAAAATACCCCCAGAGCTTAATCCTAAAGCAGCAGTGTTGGGTGACAGCACTTAGAACTGGGCACAAGGGGACAAGACACTCTCTTCTGAGGGGATGCAAGCAATGAACTTCTCTGCAGGTCTCAGTTGCAATACAGCTGGAATTAGGTGAAAGTCTAATAAACCCCTCAGAGCACCAAATGAACTAACAGAACGTCAGCATTCATCCATTGTTTGTCAGGGAACAGAACTTCTTTTTTCCATCTTTGCTTACAGCAAAGCACATACTTAAGTGGCTTCCTGCAGTGAGATGCCTTTGCTGAATAGAGACCTGCAGGAGCCATTGATTGTTTCCACTGGTAAGAAATCTTGGTTTTCACCAAGTAGAGAATACATGGATGCAAAAATGCAGGCTGTGGACTAAAGGTTTTGTGGCAAGCAGAATCTCAGGGAATAACTGACATAAAATTAAAAAAGGAAACAAAAGTTTGAACTCTCCCTCTCTCCAACATCTCTTGGAGACCAACATCTTCTTGTCCAATAAAGTACACAGAGCAGCTTCCAAAATGTGATGATATCACAATTCATACATCCGAAGTTTTATTATCAAAATCAAAAAACATCCAGGAAAAAAAACAGATGTTGACTCTACCACAGGAAAGCTCAGGTTTTGTCATGTGAATCAATGAAAACAAGCACAACATTCCTTTAGTTTCAGTATAAACTGTTCTTTCCTAACTTTCAGTGAAAAATATTCATTTCAAATGGTCTTTTGTCTTCAAGTGCAAGAACAAACTTTCAACCACAGTACTTCACATGAAGATTATTGTTCTCATATTAAAAAAAAACCATCCCTTTGCTTCCTAATTCTAGGTAGGGCTTTTCTGAGCAGAAGGTTATCTAGGATTGTGAGATTATGGATTTGAGGTGCTTTAGGGTGGGTGCTATTTTTTTTTGCTTTGTACTATATTTGTTTTTGTGGCCTCTAAATGTGGTGGTGTACAAAAGATATTAGCATTTCTAATTAAACCCTCTATTACAAGAAATTTAAACAATTCCAGGGTCAAGAATATTTATTTATTTACTGAAGATAATCAGGATCATTCAAAATATTCTCAGTATCTGAAACACTGGAAATTTCTTGGCCCTTTACATGATTTGCCTCTAGTGGGATTTTTCTTTTTTCCTCTTTTTTTCTTTCAGATTGCTATATGTTTGGACTTAGGTCCAAGACTGACCAACATTACCTAAGGTATGAAAGCTACAGGAAATCAAGGCCAAGAAAAATAGCTTAAATCAATGTTTTTCATCTAGAGAGGTTTTCTTCAGCTTGATTGAAAAAAACCCAAATGACCTCTTACTTTAGCAACTACTGAGTATTTAAGAGACCATCAGGAATTTAACAAGCCAGTGCTATATTTATCCCAAAATTAAAAGCTGCCTTTCCTAGGGCTTTAAAAGATTCTTCCTTGAGTGCACTTTTTTTTTTTTTTTTTCAAAATACGTATCAAGATGTTCTTTTCTCCTTAAATTTCCTATACAAGTTTTCCCATCTGTCTCTGTCTGCAAGTTTCTTATACCTTAGGGAAAGGATATAGCTATGTTTTGGTTATCCCTAGTTACACCATAATTGCAATGTGTTTAAACAGAAAAACACTGTGGTTTTCTCTTTCATATGGAAATTGGAACCTGTGCTAGCGCTCACTCATAGCATTATGGCCAGGTTTATGGCTGACTTGTTCTTCCTGTTGATGCCACATCCCCTTCTCTTTCATGGAGGTAAGGCAAAAATGGAGATAAGGGAAAAAAAAAAAAAGAAAGAAAGAAAAAAAAGAAATTAAAAAAGAAAAAAAACCCCAACTCTCAAGTTTCTTGAAATGCATCCTGCCTTGCTTTGGGCTGTCTTTGATTGGCTTCTGTATAATTAGCTCCTGCTCACAGTTTCTGTGATAACTACACTATTAATTGAGCATATATTGTACTCCACGCAGTCAGCAAGTGATGAAGCTGTCAGTATTTTGTTAGCTATTACACTGCCTGATTCTTATGGGCTGTTTGATATTGGTAACAAATTAGCCAATTTATACGTCATAAATAAGATTCAAAAGCCCTGCTTTATCAGCTGGAGAGAAAAATACTGTTATCTTGGTTGACAAAATGCTTGTACTAGGATTCCTAGTGCCTTTTGGCAGGAATTCATCAGAGCAGATGTATTCCTTCTATTGGGCACCATTTGGTTTAATTATTCTTAATGTTTAATGGCAGAATAATTGGACCAAATGGTAATGTATATTCCAATAAAATACTTTCATCAAATGCTTTAATTGCTGGATCTCTATAACTGCAGTGTTGAACTCTTTATTCTGCTTATTGACATTTGACAGACCATGATCTTAATACGTTACTTTCATAAATCTCTTGATGAGCTTATCAGGGGTGAGCATTAAACCCATGGAAACAAGTCCTCCTCTGGTATATCAGAGAATCACAGAATGGTCAGGGTTGGGAGGGACCTCTGGAGATCATCTAGTCCAACCTCCTGCTAAAACAGGTTCACCTAGAGCATCACAACCTCAGATACTTCTGTGCAGCCACCCTAGGCAGGAGGAGGAAGGATGAGGGTGACAATGTTTGTTCTGTGCGTTCAAGACATACTCCAGATATCTTCCCCCTGCTAGTAAGCAGCTTGGTCTAAGTGGCAAAGCAGCTTCTTCTTTTCTACTTACCGGGTACTTAAAGTGCTTGTGCACGATGTCCTTCCTTGGGCAAAACTCTCACTAAACCAGCAAGAGTTGTGACAGTGCTAGTATAGGGTCTGATCCACACTCCATGGAGTCCGCATACTCTGAGAATGAAAACAAGGGTCTAACACACCCCTGACCCTCTATTGGTATTCTGAAATACCTGGTGACTAGAAAACAAACAGCAGGAGGTTGCCAGGAGAGAGAGTGAGCAGCAAGGAGGTGCAGAACCAGGGGAGAAGCTATAGGAAGGAGGTGGATAACTGTCTTCGCTCCCTGCTGTACGTGGGTAATAACTATCACTGCAGACTAATGGGGAGAAGGAATGGCTTACAAGGCAAGGGAAAACTTACAAACCAGAAGAGTATTGCTGGCTCTCCAAGGCACCGCCTGGCTTCAGCGTTACTTGTTTGAATAGTGCTGGGTACAATGAGCCTTTGGTCACTGATCGGGACTCCTTGCTGCCAGGCAAAGGATGCAATAATCCATTTGTCATGCATCCAGAAGTGGCCAGAAGCCAGCGAGGAGGAGATGAAGCCACTTTCTTCCAGCTTCTGGGAAATTCTCAGGCTATCAGTAGTGACAGATTTTATATTTAAACTGATACAAGCAAAAGCACAGAAATACCTGCCAGGGTTATCTGATCTCACGTATCCGCGTCCTGATCTCCACACTACCAAAATCACTGCAGGCACCAGGCCTGTTTCAGTAAGCACACCAGCTGTGGGACCTGGACAAACTTGTGCAAGCAGATGACATTCCAATTTTTGCAAAAACAGGGAGTGCCCAGGAAGACAGAGCAGCAGAGAAAACAGCAAGAAAAGTGAGTCCCTCCTGGGTCCCCAAATACCCAGCTCTGCTGAGATACCTGCTTTAGCTACAAACACTGAGCAAAGAGTAAAGCGGTGCAAAATCCCTTGTGAAGAATTCTGCTGGGGATTGTTAGGGGATTAAACAGAGCAGAAGGAATAGGGAAGAGATGCATTTTTAAAGCTTCTCAATTAGTTTCTAATTGCTGGCATCCAGCCAGTCTGGAAAGGCAGGGAAGGGATGGGAGCCAAGGGGCCACAGCAGCTGCTCCCACTGCAAAGAGTCTCTCCATGGCCAGCAGACCAGAAACACCAGGGCTGCTGTGGCTGTGAGGGCAGCCTTCACCCCACAATCCCACTCATAGCTTAGGCCTGAGAAGTTACACTTACACAGGTATGGATGTATTTACTGTGCCTAATTAACCATACAATCATTTAGATTGGAAAAGACCTTTAAGATCATCAAGTCCAACCATTAACCCAGAGCTGCCAAGCCCACCACTAAACCATATCTTTAAGTGCCACATCTACATGGCTTTTCAACACGTCCAGGGATGGTGATTGCACCACCTCCCTGGGCAGCCTGTTCAATGTTTGACCACCCTTTCAGTGAAGAAATTTTTCCTGATATCCAAACCGTACCTCCCCTGGCACAACCTGAGGCCATTTCCTCTTTCCTCTCTCTTGTTATCTGGGAGAAGAGACTGACCCCACCTCGCTACACCCTCCTGTCAGGCAGCTGCAGAGAGCGGTCAGGTCCCGCCTGAGCCCCTCTTCTCCAGGCTGAACCCCCCCAGCTGCTCCCACCCCTTCCCCATACCTGTTGCCCATTTTGGGACATGCTCCAGCACCTCTACATCCCTCTTGAAGTGTGAGGCCCAAAATCGAACACAGTATTTGAGGTGCTGCCACACCAGTGACAAGTGCAGGGGGATAATCTCTACCCTGGTCCTGGTGGCCAGACTGTTTGGGATACAAGCCAGGGTGCTGTTGGTCTTCTTGGCCACCCAGGCACACGGCTGGCTCACGTTCAGCTGGCCGCTGACCAGCACCCCCAGGCCCTTTTCCGCTGGGCATCTTCCCAGCCACTTCTCCTGGAGCCTGTAGTGTTGCGTGGGGTTGTTGTGACCCACGTGCAGGACCCAGCACTTCTTGTCGAACTTCATACAATTGGCCTCGTCCCATTGATGAAGTCTGTTCGGAACCCTCTGTAGAGCCTTGTTAGGTAGAATTTTATTAGAAAGTTGTTTTGTTTTTACCAGTTTGGTTTCTTTTGTTCTTTCTGGGGAAAGACAGAATTGTTTGAAAATTGAAGGGCTGAAGCTTATGGAAAAATCTTATCCATTTAAGTTTTCATTAGAATATTGCGTTTATGTATACTACAAGGAAAAGCAGGAACCTTCTGGGGATATTTTGGCTCCAAAAATCAGTTCTGACAGTTCAGGCATAAACAGATCTAAACATTGGCCAAATTTTCACATGTCAAAATTTTCATTTTACCAGGAATTAAAATTTCTGGTAAAAGTTTTAGACAAATATTTCCAGTCAGCAAATACACCAAATTGTGTTACACCTGACTGCGTGGGTGACAAAATCCTTCAAGCACTCCCATTAACACCATCATTGCTACCCCTGATCAAAAGTGCTGCAAACATGTCAGGACTTAGCTAATATGTACCCAGAATGTCTTTGGTGTATTAACAGTACATTCAGAGGAAACTCCACTGTCCGACCTCCACAGCTGAAAGGCCTGTTTATGTCCATTGAATCATGTGCAGCAATTTTAACATTGGTTTTCTATAGCAAAGATATTCCCCAGTGATTTGATTTGAGATACGCAATCAGATGACATATTCAAAAAGCATCTTTCCACAGTCCCCATCACCCACCCTGTAAAAATATCAGGCAAAAAGACCAGGCGAGCACATTTCCAGTTTAGGGGCATCTCAGGTTTACTGTGTGGTGGGTTGACCTTGGCTGGGTACCGGGTAGCCTACCAAGTGGCTCTGTCACGTGTCTCCTCAACAGGACAGGGTGAGAGAAAATAAGATGAAAAAAACCCTCGTGGGCCAAGAAAAAGGCAGTTTAATAAAGTGAAAGCAAAAGATTTTATTCTCTGCTTCCCATCATCAGGCGATGTCTGGCCACTTCCAGGGAAGCAGGGCTTCAGTACACGTAGTGGTTGCTCTGGAAGACAAACATTGTAAACAACAAATGGTCCCCACTTTCTCCTCCTTTCTCTTAGAGGTTATTGCTGAGCAGGCATCATATGGTATGGAATATCCCTTTGGACAGTTTGGGTCAGCAGTTCTGGCTGCGTCCCCTCCCAGTATCTTGCCCACCTCCAGCCTACTGGTGAGGGGGAATGTTCGAGAGACAGCCTTGAGCTGTGTGAGCATTGCTTAGCACTAGCCAACCACAGGTGTGTTATCAACCTTTTAGCCACCAATACAAAGCACAACACTGTGAGGGCTGTTATGGCGAAAATTTACTCCATCTCAGCCAGATCCAATACGTTGAAACAGGAGGCACTTACAGACATGGTAGGTCTCAGCCACCTCTCCCTAGTGTTAAAGCAGGCACGACATTAGGAGAGAAAAGGGAGTTATTGCAAAACATTAATGTGGCATCTACTCTTGAGTTGCCAAATTAATGTTTCATTGTAAAACACATATACTGAGTAAAGGGGTGGGGGGGCCTGGAACGTTTGTAGAGATACTACACATTTATGTCCTGAAGTCTGGGAGTGACACAGGCACTTTCTGAATTACCTGCCCTTAATCTCCATCTTACAAGAGACTCGAACACAGCGTGTGGGTGGTTCTGTTACACCAGCAACAGACAGCAGAGCAAAAGGGACCATACATAAAAGTCCTGCTGTACAGGCTGCAAATGGGCTTTGCTTCTGCTGCTGTTGCTGCATTTTCAGATCTTTGAAGGATCTGGAAATGACTGGGGAAGAACTCGAGCTGTCATGTGAAAAAGCTCAAGCTTAATGATGAAACCTGGAAATCAGTTGTTAGAAGGAGGCACAGCTCTGGCAGACCCCTCTGTGTCTTTTGAAAGAAAGATGCTTTCAAAGGGCAGCCTCATGAGGATGGAGATGGGAATTTCCCAGCTAGAAAAGCCAATGCAGCTGTCATGCAAGAACAGGCTGGCTTCAGCAGATGGAGCATGACAGCAAGAATTCTTTAGGTTCTCAAGCAGCAGTTTCTACGAGCATAATCCCGAGGATAGTGGAAAAATCAATAGATGGATAATGTTAAGGAAATCAATAGGATTGAAGCTCTAAGGTTGAGTTGTACACATGGAGAACTGACATTGACACCAGGCTGCCATTGTCCTCAAAAATTCTGTCTTAATGAGGAAGCACTTGGCATTCTGGCCATTGGCAGGAGAGCAGCAGTATCCTGCTCCCACCATGGAAATAATGGAAGAAAGATTTGTTCTCTTGCACGTCTGAGAAAATCTACTTTCTCCTCTGAGTATTCTCTGAAAATTTAAGGACTGATGACCAGATGTTCAGCAGACAAGCTGTGGAGGTGTGTTATGTCAAACATTTCACCAGGACTGCAAGACAACAGTAATGGAAAACTAAATGTAAAATACTGTATTGATTAATTTTCCCCTGTGTTTTGCACATGCTTGTTCAGAGCACAACTCAAAGGGGATTAACAACTTCACATCATATTCCTGCAGCTGTATGATATGGGAAAAGCACTTGGGAAAGCAGTAGAAAAAGCCGCTGGCACTAAGGGCTTTCCAGCACCTCAGGTACTTGGAATTTAAGCTGATCAGCGTTGATCAATAAAGCTGAACTTCAGTGAATGGACAGGTTAAGAAGGTCTAAGAAGAATATTGAGAATTTGTCTGAATTTCTATTAATGCTCGTTCCTTTGGGCCAGCCCTGGCAATTTCTGTTGACATTAGTGAGGAATGCTCCTAGGAATGCTGCAGCCAGAATTCCTAAAAAGCCCCTTTCATGTTTGCCTCAGAAAATGGAAAAAAATGAAGGGGGCAGAGAGCACCTCATCAGCTTCACTGTGAGGAAAACGAGAGGACAAGTTCACAACTCAGCCTGCCCAGACTTAGCCAGGACTTCCCTGCAGAGCTGCCAACTCCAACTGGCTTCCCTGGCATCCTTTTCAGAGGTAAGTCAAGCACATCCTAACGACCTACACAGGAGCAGAGGATTTTAGGCCTGATATCTTCTAAAGATAAAGAAAGGATTTACACCTTCACAGTAAAGTTTGAGCTTGTCTGTACATGGCACAGAGGTGCATAAGGGCAGGACCCATACTGGTCTGTGTTTGCTATGCAAACCCCACCTCATCCACTACTTGGTGGCAGATGGAGGATGAACCCTTTGATATTTAATGGTAGCGCTGCTCATCGCCTATTGAAACACAGCATGAATCCCTCCAAAGCTGCAGGTTGTCTGTTTTTGCGAGACTGGCTCCCCTACAGACCAGGGTATTACAACTGTAGGAGATCAACACCACACTGCTGCCAATGCCTTTTGCAAGAAGCCTCTAGTCCCACGTCGCTGGGGCATAAGGTCAGTTTTGCTAAGCAAGAAGTCCAGGTAAGGCAGGGCACCAAATACCATTTATTTCCTGAACTGCACTGCCTTGCAGGATAAAGTCTTTTAATGGAAGCACAAGGAAGGAGAGTCGTTATGGGGACTGAGCTGCTGAGTATTGGCCAGTGTTCCGTCACAGAGGCAAACCGAGCAGCGCTTGTGAACAAAATGGCATTTTCTAAACCCCTCTACTGACCCATCTGTGAAACAAAGGAGGAATGTCTCTCCTAAGTACTTGCTGCAATGCCCTTTCTTGCCTGTTATTTTTTATTTCTGTTTTGGAGTGGCTGGAGAGCAGCAATCAGCATCTAGCTGTAAAGAGGCAGCCACATGCAATTACAGAGAGAAAGTCTTGAAGGACACAGTGCTGAAGCAGGGAGACATTTGAAATAAACTTAAAGGGAACAGCTTTGTTTAGCTCTGTGGCCTTTTGCTGCCCTGTAATTCTTTATGTCGATTATAATACAAAGATCAAATTTCTCATTTTCTCATCTCTGTATCTAGAGAAATGCAAAGACTCTTACACTTGATCTCTCCAAGCCCTCCTTTCCCAGGTTCACTTACCAATACTTTGTCACTGTCACCTCTTTGACGATGGCCTGCTTGTATGCATGCACACATTCAGAAGAGTTGCTCTGGTAAATACAAAGGACCTAGTTTCCAAATCCCACCATGCTGCACATCCCAACAGCACTTAATTCATGGAGTAACCTATTTCTGTCAGTTGCTTCCTTCTCTCTAGGCTTGGCTATCCCTGTTAAATTTCATTACAAATGACCCTGGATTTAACTGGGAATTGAGGGCCAGACTATTCCCCCACCTTTGCAAGCACAAGAAGGACCAGAATGAGGCACCTCCTGTCCCAAGATGATGGGAGAAAGGAATATTGTCCTCAGGGAATATTTTCTTCATGGCATTGCTCTTGCTTTCTCCTCCCTGATTATGTGGGAGCACTCCAAGGACACAAGGAGGGTAGATGTGGGAAACCATCATAACTCTGATGTGGAGCTTCTTCCTTGCAAGCAGAGCGAGATACAGAAGACACATGGAGAAGAGCCTTCCCTGAGGCCCAGCAAGGATCCACCTGCCATCCCCCTCTGCCTGCCCATCAAGTCCATTTTGTACTTACATAAGCAGAACATGGGAAGGGTAGCTCACTGGAAGCAGTCAGCATCTATCCACGTGCCAGAACGGAGGAGAGTCCTGTCTCCAGCCTGGCACTGTGATCCAACATACACAGAAAACCTTCTCCCTCTTCAGTGCTCCAAGTCCTGCAGAAAAGGGATGGCCCCAAGACATGGGGAGCATCATATGCTATGCAATACTCTACTATTACTGCACCTACACCACTCAGCACCCACAAACATGGCCAGAATAGAGAAATGCTAAGGGTCAAATTCACATATGCACTAAAGATCAATCTTCCACCTGCAGGAGAGAGCTACCAGGTCTTGGATAAGTCAGACTGTACCTCATAGTAATCTCTGAGGAATAACATGCAATAATCCATGTACACTTTTATTTTTAATCTTCAGTTGGTACTTTGTGAGGCTGAACAAAGACACAGACGTGTTCAGGATTCTACCAAGGGTGCATCTGTCTCCAGATGAAAGGATCCTGACATCAAACTGACTGCAGCTGGGCTGGAAAAAGTTTTAAATCATCATGATCAACACAAGTTTTGCACCAAAGTACAAATACACATACCATGATTTCCTCTGGGTGACAGGCAAATCCTGTTATTCTACTTATGAATGGGCCTCATTAAGTAGAAAAAAAATTTGTTGGTGCAACCTGTTCCTTTTTAAATTAAACATATTAAAGTTGATAGATACCCCTAATTCTCTGCTCAGCCTTTTATGCATTGCAATAACACTGTTCCCATTGTTAGGGAAAGTCTTGAGTTTGCATAATCTGCTTTTCATTTCCCTGGCAGCTGCAGATCATTCTTGGTGACTAAATTAAAAACAGTTTCTTTCAAGAATCCACCAGATCTGTCCTCCTTTTTCCTTCCTTTACCTACAAGTTATGAAGAAAATAAGGAAACAAACCCTTACCAATAAGCATTAAATCCTATCAGATCAGGCTGGGTCACCTCATCTATCCCTCTGTCCTGAGGCAAAAATCAACTCTTCTTAAGTTATCAGGTGTTCATCTAACTCTTAAAAAACACCCATTGATGATTTCACAGCCTGTTCCTTGGCTTACCTCATGGCAACAAGTCTGACCCAAATGTCCCTTACCATAGTCAAAGCTCCTCACTGCTTGTTATGTCCACACTGGACTCAAGAAAGACTATTTGTCCTTGAATAAAAGTATTTCTTCTCTCTTTAAAGCAGCCCTTTACACATCTGTCAAACTTTCCCATACTTTTCACTCCTCTTATTTCTTATGAACATATCTGTCTACAACTGTTCTGAAACACACCCATTTCAGAGCCCAGCACTCCCGAACAGACAAGACAAACGGCTCCTCAGCCCATTTCTGCTCCTGTGTTTATTCCTGTTGTATAGAAGTGAGTAGAAAGCGCAGGTTTGAGTTCCCAGCCTCCCAGGACAGCAATGGGCAGGTAGGGAAGCAGCACTGAGAGAACTCTTTGACAGTTTTTAGGCTGGTGTACACCAGCTGTGCCTGGTCGCTGATGCCTGCGGTAGGATGGTGTTAGGCTGGCACTGGCAGACTGAACAGAGCACACCCGGTTCGCGGGCAGGTGGCTGGATGCTCACACAATGCATCCAGCTCCAGACCAGCCGGCCAAACCATGCAAACCCAGCAAAACCCAGCCGTGTGGACTCTGTCAGCTTTGAGGACAACACCGCAAGTAGTAAAGAAGCACAGGGAGTGAGCTATGTGGGTAGAAAAGTCGGGGGAAACCCAGGAAATTTAGTAGGGGAAGGGGAAAGAATCAGAGATGACAAATAAAAATGTGCAGTGACCTGCTTTCCCCCATTTGCCCCTTGCCAGAGCTGACCTTGACTTCAAAACAAACTCCAATTTTCTGAAAGGCAGCAATAAGAAAAACAAGGCATGAAATCTCAAGAGTCAGTTCGTAGGCTTACAGCAGCGTCTAATACTAGCATTTTACATGTCATGTAATAAAGCACTAAGCCTAGGAGGTTTTTGGATTTCTGTAACTAAGTTGACACATTTTATTATAGGGGACAGTTTTTCCAGCACCTGGCCTTGTGCACAGACTTCCCAGCTCTTCCAGCCCTGCGAGGGTGCTCAAACCCGTGTTTCTGGCCACTCAGTACACTCTGGTAGTACTGTGCTCAGCTCTCAGCACAAGGGAACCATCCAGGTCAACCTGACACACCATAATCAGAGTTACTGGAGGTGCCCAGGTCTGAAAATCCCCAAGGTCACCAGGCAAGGCTCACCTTGGAGGGTAAAGCAAGTGGCACAGCACGGCTCGCAACAGGGGCAGTGGGCTCCGCTGCAGAGGGATGACCCTGCTCTGGACCTCATCTGGTGACTGATTTGCACTGACACGCTGTTCCAATCACCACAGTTTTGCATGATATCAGCTGCTTTTCTGGATGTAGGGAAGAGCAGGCCTGACAAACAGGATAGTAAATGGACATTAAGGACATTATTCCAGAACTCCCAGCTGTTATACTTTCACTATAAGAATTTAAAGGTATCTTGTTAAAGATGTAACACAATGTCAGCAGTAACGATTCCTCCTGTTTTGCCTTCTAAGTGCCCAGTCCTACAGAGCTTTATTAATACAGGCTGAAACTTCAAGATTTAA
This sequence comes from Ibycter americanus, assembly GCA_035590275.1. Lineage (NCBI taxonomy): Eukaryota > Metazoa > Chordata > Aves > Falconiformes > Falconidae > Ibycter > Ibycter americanus. The sequence goes on from JAVJGI010000050.1 coordinate 17,199,957, forward strand.
AGGCTAACTAAATCCTACTTAAAACTTTCACGCAGGGGATTAGCTGGAACTTACCCACTGCTTACACCGCTGTTCGTTTCCTGCGGGAGGGGCAACTCTCATGTATGTGCCTGTTGGGTTTAAGCTATAAAAGGCTGGCTGGAGCGGAGCTTGCATCCAGCCCTGCTGAGGAGGGGCAGCCATCAGGTAGACAGCTGCTGAGGGCAGCAAACCATGCTCTTGCCAGGTTGCGACTCTGCATGATTGAGCAAAGACAAAAGCACCCCTTCTAGGCACTGCATTTACTTGCAATTTATAATAGCTAAAAATCACAGGAAATGGAACTAAAACGCCTTTCCAAGGGAGACCAAACCCAACTTTACACATTTCCATACACAGAGAAATGACCCATGCAAATAAAAACAAACCAGTCCACAACGCCACACCAAGCAAACAGAGCACCAGCAGAGAGCCTCTGGTTACAGACAGTGAACAGTGCCTTGGTGCAAGTGAAACACCAAACGTTCAAAAATAGAAACCCAGAGCTTATGAAATTTTCCATATGACATCTGAAAATTAAAAATTATACTGTCCTATTCTGTATATGGCTTAAGAGGAATAAAACTTGTATGTACTGTCATTAGTCTACATAAAAGAAAAGATATATATAGAGATACAAATATCCACTTTTTCAGATAAAAAGCACGTATGTAAGAGTATACCAACATTTCCCAATTGAAACTAAATTTCTATGCATTTGATTTCACCCACCTGTTACAAAATGCTGAATGGAAGAACACAGAATACAATAGACAAATTAAACAATTATCTGTTTTATAGAAAGATCAGTCATTAAATGGGTTCATTTTTACATTTATTTGACGAAACTGTGTACAGAGCATTAATATTTGCAGAATAATCATGTACACACAAAATCAATGGTTTTGAGACCAGAAGTTAGATACACAGTGTAAGACAACATTGCATAAACAGTTCTTCCACAGAATTCTTCTATTTCCAGTATTAAAGTATATAGAGTGTGACTTTTTTATTTATTGTGGTGAGGTAAACATTTCTTCCTTCAAAGCAGTGTGCTTCTATGCACCTTCACAGGAACTGCTAATGGCACCCTTCTCCTTCATGCAGTCAATAAGTACATACCTAGTGGCATATTTATTGCTGTTCTAATGGTCATACATTTTTTCCTTGAGCAATATGCAGAGAAAGGAATGGAGAAGAAAAAACCCTACAGTAACTGATGATAGCAACCCATCTATACTATTTGTGTCAAGAGCCAGAGATTAGTGCAGATAATTTATTTCGAATGTAACAGTTTTAATGGAAATGTCAAGAAAAATTTATTTACATTTTTTTAAGTAGAACACAGTATTGATTAGAGCCGCTCAAAAATCACAATTAAGAATTTATTAGACAAATTTTTACATCTCTGCCCATTTACAAGACCAGGTCATAATATCCACTCATTTGTTCACTGTTCAAATTTATTGATGATTTTCAGCATGTAATTCCTGGGCTGAGTGAGATTTGTACTGAGTTCTTTAGTTACACAAGCCATTTGGTACTGCCTTCTGTTCCCTGAATGAACGATCTGTGTAAATAACAGCTTGAATTTTGACTGTTACAAAAGAATATATAATCAAAATAAATCTTGGTCAATATCTGAGTACTGAAACTTACATATTTTTACCGATGCCTGAGAAATCAAATACTTTAAAAATGGAAAAGTTCATTTGTGTTCTATTCCCAATAAATCAGAAATGTTTTTTTTGGAAGTTAAATCAATTGAAGAATACTCCATGCTCCTTACAGAAAACTGCTTCAGGTTCTCATCTTATTTTTTAAACCTCACAGCAGTGACATACTTACGAAAGAGGTTATTTTTAAAAGTTAGCAGCCATTTTCTTACTGGCAGACACATCCTCCTAGAGCTCTCTCTATGGCACTGTTACACCTAGAAATATTGCACCTCATTTCCAAACCCAGAAAATAAAATGAATCACATTTCACCAGCTTACAGGCACAGTGTAAGATTGGAAGGTCCTTTCACTACCAACTATTCAATCCCTTTCCTATTGTGAGGTATACTTTGGCATCTAAAAAAAAAAAAATCATCTTAAGGCAAAATGTGTGATTTCTAGAAAAGAAAATAAACATTATTCATCTGAATAAAAATAGATATCGTAAGCACAATTTTTTACATTATTGTAGAAGTCCATAAAAAATATAAACCCATTATTAGTTTGCTGAGTCTTTACAATATTAAAAAAAGAAAAAAACTATTGTGAAATAGGTGAATTACATGTGTTTGATTAAAGAACAGTCCTGCTGAAAGAACTCAATTATTAATTACTGTATCTTATCATGAGCTTATTAGTTACAATTTTAGAAGGAAAGCAGAAAAAGAGCTTTATGAAGTGAAATATTACTTATTACAATTCTGAGTAACAAAATTACCAAAATTAGATGAAAACATACAAGCTTTTCAAGAACGTAGCTGCAAAATTTCTGAAGCCTAACTTGTACGCCTGTGGCCTGAGTTTGTCATGTATGGCAAATTAAGTCCACCAACACTGATGACTGCTGAGAAAAACTCCACTAATCCTCTCTGAAATTAAAAAAGGAACATCATCTTGTGAAACACACGTGCTTTCCATGAGAATAACGTTCACATTATTTTTTTGCCACACTAGCCACTGCCTTCTTTGCTGCATCCTCAAGGTTATTTGCAGACATGATGGGGAGTCCACTTTCATTCAGAATACGCTGGGCTTCATGAACATTTGTTCCTAAAAAAGAACACTGACTATAATTAGTAATTAATATTAATAAATAAATGAGCATCTCCTATTAAATCTCTATAAAAGTAGTTAATGCTTCAAACTACACATCATTTCAGTTTAACTGAGATTCAATGAGTGGTTTAGACAGCTGAGAAGAAGGAACTCAATTTCAATGACAATTTTGTCCGACAATGCAACCTGATAATAGCACCTGCATCCACAACAGGGCCTTTGTGAAGATTAGAGGGTCGATTCAACATCCACCAGAGTCAGCAGGGACATCCAACAAGAGCAGTGGATAACGGAGCATGTGTCAGGCCTTCAAGACAGTCAGAAGATTTAACACATTTATTAGCAACAATCAGCTACAGCTAATCAGCAGTCAGAGAAACAACAATAACTAAAATTTACCCATGTTAACTGAAAGCTGAAAAATGGGCTACTGAAAGACAAAGATCTGGGTAATCCTGAAAATCGTACTGGTTTTGAGCTGCTCTTGAACGTGCTTTTTTGCATTTCTGCTAAAAAGGGGGAACACAGTGATCTGTGAAGCATTCGACACGACACCGTTCCCTCCTCTGCTGCTGCACTAAATTCTCCCACATCAAAGGAGACTCTACAGCTATACAGTACAAGCGCTCCATTTTGTATGTAAAAAGCTCAAATTTAGTCAATAGACTACTTTCACAGTAAAAGAAAAAAAATATCCAAAATTAAAGAAGATATTTCTGGGAAGTACATTTTCCCCGCTGTTCACACTCATATAAAAGACAAGTGAATTGCCTTCCCATTTACTCTAGCTCATTCTTTTCAGAAAACAAAGGCAAACAGAAAATGTGAATTCTCCAGAGCTTTCTCCAGCAAAGCCAAGTGACAGTTTCGATCGCTGATATGCTTTGCGCCAGAGAAGAACTTGGGGACAAGTATCCTACCGAGGAGTGGACTCCACGCTTCGGGACCACGCACTAGTCACAAGCACTAAGATCCTGAGCTGGTCTTCTTTAGGATCATCTCTACCTGCTCTCCTCCAGATCAAGTTCCTTGTTCATTTGCCATGCCAAAATGCTTAATCACTTTGTAATTTGTAGACCTAGCAAAATGAATTTTAATTATATTTGGAGCTATACACTAATTATACCCTTAATTATTAACCAAGCAAGGAGCACACTCTTTACTGTGCCACTTCCAGAATGCTCATTTAAAAGGGTGATTTTGGTTTTTTGGCTGACTTTATATAAAATGTCTGGAATTGTACAGCAGAAGTAGAGAAATTCAAAAGTCTGTTTCATCAGCATGCTCAAGTCAGGAATCCCACTTCTGGCACTGAAAAAGACCAAAGACATCTCTGTCGCAGCAGGCCCCAGCACTCTGTGATAGGAAAGGCAGGTGTCTGGAAGAGGAATGTGGGACCCCATCTGCTAGCTGTTTAAAAGCACTGGCAGAAGAGGTCATGCTTCCCATCAATATGCAGAGGACACACTGTGGGACTTGTGTAGGAAGGTCAAAGACATTTGAAATCTCTGACAGAAGGGTGATTTGGTTGCATAGTAACATCTAAAACTGTACAGGAGTTTTCCGACAGAAAAAAGAATATTATGGGCAGAAAAGAGCATAATATTTGATTTTTTTTTGGTGTTTTAAACCATCCCATATAACGTAATGTGGAAGCTGCTAATTGCCTGTACAGAACTGTACAGGGAAGTCAGAAGGCATTACAAAGGTGCTCTTCTCTGTTAAGTTCCTCACATTTGTATAGCGATTCCCATCAAGTCTAGAAGGTTTTATCTATAATTTAGATACAAGTGTGATAAACATTTAAAACAGTCAAGATTGTACTGATCTCTCAAGTAGGATTCTACAAGACAAAATGTTGTGAAGAGAAAAAAAAAAATGGAAAGAGGGAAATTTTCCTGGAAATTTTCCCACACAGAAAAATGTGCTGTTTGTGATAACCACATATTTAAAACTAACTTTTGCTCTTCACTAAGTGGCCAATATTAATTTACTAACAGGTCAGAGTGGGAACAATACATTGGATCTGTTCTGCACTGCATTGATTGCTCTACACACCACTTGTCTAACATGCATTACAAAATCAATAGAAAACACAGTTCACTACGAAGGGAGTGGTGAGTTTATGCAGGCAAATAAAAATATGAAAGCTGAAAAAAAAATCTCATTGCAGTCAAAAGAATAAGGGTACACTTTGTATTTATTAAATAAAATATTGTTTTATAGGCAGACTATACAACTAAACATATTTTTCAGCAAGCATTTCCTTTGTTATAATTTTCTTTTTTTTAATTTATTTATTTATTTTTTAATTATAGCTTTTTATCCCATTGTGGAAAATATGGAAATTATAGTGAGATCCTACTGGAAGTAGAGGTAGGAGTTTTAAAATTAAATGCTCAGAAAACACCAGAAATATTTAAGAATCTACAACAAGTATCACCTTATCGCAGTAGATGTCAAAATAAACAAATAATTCCACTATTCTAACATTAACCTCCTGCCACTGGATGGTGTCAGAGAACTGTAAACAGAATCCCACACACAGGCTATCACAATAACCTGCCCTTCACCTATAGCCAACTGAGACACGGTGAAAATACACAGGACTGAAGGACACAGGGCTTTTGTTGTTGCTGGGGTTTTCTTTTGTTTGTTTGTTTGGGTATTTTTAAACCTAACTCTATTAAGGGAATGGCTTTCTAATGACAAAAAGAAGTTTTTTTCCTTCTGACGCATATTACTGTCAATGACACTTCATGGAAAAACAGAAAAGATGTAATTTTATCAGCATATACCTTCAGGCTTTTAACTATAAATATCCTCCTTCTGAAACCTGGGTTCTGAAACCACCTGTCTGTGTACATGCAATCTCTCACATTTACACTTCTGTTGCCTTGAAATCTCTGCTACCACTAGCAAAGTGAATCTATTCAACTCATTACCTAAAAATCCTAGTGATAAATGTTCTATCCAAGCACATTTCTATAAATTGTAAGATTATATTAGCACGCGTTGTTACAAATGAGTCAAGAGGATTGCATAGGTTGAATGAAAACAAACAAATAAAACACCCTCAATCATACTCCAAAAGGATTTTGATAATGTTCATTTAGTCACTTGCACTGTGGCCACTGTTCGGTGCTGATGGCTGGAGAGGATGCAAGATTCTGCAATGCCATGTCTACCTCTTCAGATAAATAAGACATAAGGGGAGAAGACACATTAAGTATATCCTAACAAACGAAACACTAACCTAAAAAATAATCTGATCTACCCAAAACATTCTGCTATGACAAAATATTTCACAATATGCAGTATGTCTGAAAATTATTATTGATGTGACCACATTGTGACCATGTTACTTTATCAACAGCAATGTTTCAGGTTTGATATGCTACACCGCTGAGTGCATTAAGAGCCAAATTTCCCCCACCCCTCCCCCACCCAAGCATGGATCCAGGTTATGTCATTGCTAGCCCACAAGCTGGAAACTCAGAGCCTCTCAGGTTCTCAAAGACAGAGGTACTGGAGAATACAGGACAAGGTTTGAAGTTCATCACTAGCTAACCTTCAGTCAACAACATTTCATTTGAGATTTGGCCAGTGGTAAGACTTAATTAATGATCTTTAGCTAGCGAACCTATGAAGTTTTGGTGGCTTACTGTTGGCTCTGCAGTCAAGAATAAATCAACGGCCACTGCCTACTTTTAAACCCTTCCTATTCTGTCTACCCCATTTACCCTTTTCCATCTTAAACTTTTCCCAAAGAATATTCTAATTTTTCCTCTGCCTCATGTTTACATCCTAACTGAAAAGACGCATTTAAACTTGTGCTGAATGTTTAAACCCAGGATGTCTGAAGAGGTTGATATGAATAGAGTTTTAAGTGTGACTTTGCCATACCCCAGTCTTCTCTCTTGACAGGCAATTTGGTTTACTAAAAATCACAGATGTACATACTAAACTGTATTTGTGAGCAAAACACACAGGCTGGAGCAAAATTTCACTTGTGTGTAAAAGATTGCTGAATATATTAAAAAAACCATTTGATTTTGAAGAACACAGAAGGTCACAAATCACATGGCTGAAAAATATAATAGGAAATTCTGGATTCAGGCATTTGAATAAAAGCCAATTTGCTTCTAGTTGTGTTTCAACGTATTAAGTAGCTTTAATTCCTCCCAATTCTTCTTGTCGTATGAACAGAGAAGCACAGAATTCATTTGTTGAGAGAGAATGTAAAGTTTCCAGCATAGGAAGAGAACATCTAATTCACAATTCTTTTTTATTTTTTCCTCTTTTCATCTAACTCTGAGTGACATAAATTAGAAACAAGGTTTGACTTCCATTCAGCACTCATAGTTAGTTTTCACAAAACTTAACTGATGTACATTACATTTTAAAGGGGAAAAAAATCCTGCCTAAAACTAGCAGAAGTTAGTTTTCTACATCTAAAAAAGTAAAAATCTGGAATATGTAGTTTCTCTATTTGTCATGAGCCTTTTAAACAACAATCCTGCATCTCAGCTGGTGATTTTTTTTACTGATAAGGCAAGGAAATACATGTAATTATAAAGTTACTATTTTCAAAGAGGAGAGTAATCCTTTCTTTATCCACTGGTAAAACAGCTTGTAATTATTATACAACTGAGAACAAAGATTTGTCCACAGAATCCTGCTAAATCAAGACAGATTTGACTGATTAAAACTCTAGTCATCAAGACATTTGTGATACAGTGCATGCGGGCAAAGAGTCTTTACAGTGCAGGTCACAAATCTGTTAGATTTATGGGAATAATCATGAACCTTCTGTTGGAAAAACGTTCAAAATGGAAATCCAAAAAAGGGCTTGTCCCTTTTTCTCCTTCTGAAGCGTAAAATGTTATCAGTGATGTTTTAAAGAGTCTTGGGTAGCCTTATTACTTCCACACTACTCATTATTAATTTAAAATCCTCAGATGTTCAGATAACCCGGTGTGAGTTCAAAGAAGAACAACAAAGATGATTAAGGATCCAGAGGGATTGATTTCTGAGGAAAGATTAAAAGAACCAAATATGTGTATATATACATATTTTGCTTAGTTGGGTGATTAAGGAGGCAGGGAAAGCAGAAGTTACAAGCTAACAGTTTCTAAGTACAACATCTGAAGGTTGTAAACATCATGACTCTATGTTTAGGATGAACTGATGGATAACACTAGGAATGAGAAAAGGAATGAAAAAACTTTTCAGATAAATATTATGCAAAAGTGGGAGTTTGCTATATTATGCTGGGACAGTCTCCTAAAGAAAATGTAGTATCACTGTCTCTGGAGTCAGCAACTAGTCTAGGAGAAGCAGTTGTACCAGGGAAGGTTTAGATTGGGTATTAGGAAAAATTTCTTCACTGAAAGGGTGGTGAAGCATTGCAGCAGGCTGCCCAGGGAGGTGGTGGAATCACCATCCCTGGAAGTGTTTAAAAAACATGTAGATGCAGTGCTTAGGGACATGGTTTAGCGGTGGGCTTGGCAGTTCTGGGTTAATGGTTCAACTTGATCTTAAAGGTCTTTTCCACCCTAAACAATTCTATGATTCTATTATTGCAAACCTAGTAAAGAGTGAGCAATCATGGGAAGGTGGTCACAGAAGATGTTTGCATTAAAACCTGTGTTCAACACACTGAAGATTCAGCTTCAATCTCAGTGGATGAAGCAGCACACGACTCAAAGGTCACAGGCACAAGAGGAACAGGCACCATGCAGACACCTCTGCAGGGCTTTCTGCAGCCCCAGGCAGCAGCACTCCTGCTCCACAGCTACTCTTCCAGTCAAACCCCACAGTGCAGTAGCACTGTGACTCTCCTCATCCAGCCCAGAGACTGCTTTGCCTCTTGCAATCTCCCAGAAGCCACATTAAAAAAAAAAAAATAAAATCACCCTTACTGTGTACAATCATAGAAGTATCAAAAGTACTGAAGAAAGGTCAAGAAAACCCAGTGGCAGACCTAGCAGACTGCAGTTTAAAAAGAGCAAGTTGATCTTCTTGTTTCTCTTATACCGTTTTCAAATATTGCAATAGAAACAATTTGCAACTATCTTGTTCATGAGGAAAACTAACGACTTTTCCAATATCTTCACTTAAAAAACAACAGCTAACAATAGATGAGAAGTCTTGCAGATCTGACAGATAAACTTCTTCCCAGCTGTGACAGACAGGAATAGCTAAACAACATTGCCTAGAGCTGATAAACAATGAAATTTTATATTATGGAACTTTACTGCTTCTACCCCACATCCATCAGCCTCTCCTTCATCCATATTAAACTATCTACTTACTCTCTTAAGGTGTTTAGTGGTGCTGCATCAGCCAAAGATAATTCTCACAATTTGTTTCTAAAATCCATTTTAGAGTATTTAAATTTTCCTGCACTTACCACAGCAAAAGTTTACCCATGTCAAACCAAGAATGCACTCTGGAAAGCATTCAAACCCTGCAGTGAAATGCACAGCAGAACTTCTACAGGACAAAATTGCATGTCACAGGCTGTGGTCTCCACTGATGTGAACTATGGATCATGTGTAATGTAGCACGAGAACGAGGAATGGGAAAACCCTGCTTTTTCATGGAAGGTGAAACAAGCACCCCCCTAACCAACAGGCTTCATGGGTAATTGGTATCTTCATGAGTACTGGTGACTTTATTTTTTGAAGAGGAAAAAGTCTGGTGTACTCAGAATTTTTTTTCCCTCCCCCCTCCATCATAGTGTTAAAAGCCACCTTTGTTCTGTGTCTCAGACACATAAAGGGATGCATTTCCTCCTTTCATCACCACTGCTAAGTGATGGGACATTTCAAGTTATTTACACACACCCAAACATGAATATTGATTTTTTGAGGAAGAGGCCTTAAAAAACCACCAAAACCCAAAACAACCTAGAAAAACCCCCGTTTTCCAAACCTACTTTGCAAAAAAGAAATGTTTAAAGCTTACCAGGGTCGTGTGCTGATTTCAATCAAAGCACTTTTCATTCAATGGCAGAAGAATCTCTTCCCCCTTCAAGGTACTTCTCAGAATTTAGACAGAACTCCATATCCACTGCCATTATATCAAACCCAATAACTGCCAAAAAGCACTGTTTCTTACCTCTCTACTACTTCTTTGTTTCCACTTTAACAATGCTGGATGTACTAAAACCCCAAAGTATTCCTTACAATTACCAAATCTTCTGGTTTTTTAATGGATTTTAGCTGGATTGGGTATTTTGGCAGAAGAACCCGTCACGTGAATCTCTCACAAATACTGTTTCTAACATCTTTCTTTTAATTATGGTATTGGAGTAAATTTAAGAAAACTATATGTTGCTGCAGGTTTAGCAGTAATGGAATTGCATTCAATAAAACAATCATTTGAGAAAGAAATATCTTCCAGTAAACAGAAACTTGCATCAAAATAATTTCTATTTGCATTGCAAATCTTACAAGCAAAATCATAAAGCTTTCACTGCAAAATTTCATTGCTTCAAGTACCACCAGGGACCAGGAATACAGAAATATGTAGGGAAAGAGTTTATTGACTTCAGGTCATGCTATGGATGAAAAATTGGACACATTCTTATTGTGTGGGACTAATCTGTTTACAGTTTAGAGATCGAAGAAAGCCAAAGTGGATTACTGTGCACCTGAGGAATGACTTTTGTCTGAAACCATTAGCACTCACCTTCCAGCCTGACCACCAGAGGTACTTTCAGCTCAAGCTCTCGGCAGGCTTTGGTAATACCGTTGGCTATAATGGCACAGTTCACAATCCCACCAAATATGTTCACAAGTATTGCTTCAACCTGTAGGAAAGAAACAGAGTAGGAAATAGGTGGGGGTTTTGTTTGTGTTTTGTTTTGACTTTGTTTTTTACAGAAGCACAGGTAAAAGATCCAAACCAGGGTACAAATTCCCCTCTGTCATGTGGGTTCTCATTTATGGAAGGTACAAGTTTCACATCTCTACTCAGAGAACTTGATCCAGAGTCTATTGTTTCTGTAGCGTGTAGCAGTGATTAATTGCCTTGGTCTAAACTGTCATGGTAATTAATGTCATAAACACATTATTACACTGAAAAGGGGAATTTCTACTCAGAAGTATAAATAAAAAGAGATTAAACTATATTTTGGATTTTTTTCATGTATTGAATAATCATCAGAGGTTGGAGCTCAGAAAACAGTGTATGAATGTGTGGATGCACATGCAATGAAATATTCATGCAGACATTTCAGAAAGCAATCTGGATATGTGTTTTATGACAAGCAGTACAGAGGAAAAGGTAATATACACTTGCCCTGACTTGATAAACAGGAGTAAAAATCCCTTCTGATTAACAAGGAGAGGCATGTAATGAAGAGCATTCATTACAACAGATTAACTGATAACCTCAAAAACCCTACTATTCATCAGTTTCTGGAAACTGAGATTCCTGCACTACCCTTCACAACATACAAGACATTAATACATACAAGGTATTAAAATGATTTCTTTCCACTTGGCAACGTAGTATAATATTGAACCCAAGTTCATATACTAGGCTTCCCACCATGGCTTATTAAGTCGAGGGGGCACCATACAGATGCAGCTATGCTGTTTCTTCTTCCACACTGGGACTAATCCACAGCGTTCGGGGTACTCTACAATACGCTTCACGGGGTGTCACAAACAAGCTTTGCTAGACTCATGTTGACTCAAAAGACAAGATAAAGAAGGGATTAGGTTTGAAGGAATGAAATATCACTGGATTTCACTTGTGCATGATGTCAACTGCAATTATGCTTAACTCATTGCACAAGATGAACAGATTCACTTTGCCCACCTCCAGGTAGCCAGACTCATACCAGCACCAAGAAAATTCCCTGCAGTCACACATGTTTATAGCTCTGCGCAATCAGGTTTAATATTTCTCTGCAGACAAAACATGACAATTAACTCCTGTGATGTGCAGTCACACACACAAATTGAAAGCTCACCACTGCTGGTAATACTGCCATCCACAATGCAGCAATAAAAAAGGAAAGAAAATATCTCAACACATACTTTAGTTCCTACAAGAAATCATCTCACTCTTTGAGCAGTACCCTAGACTGCAAAAACATCACTTACTAGGAGCATATGCAGTGTTTACAGTGCACTAGCGAACTCCAATGCTAGCACAACAGTTGTAAAATGAAGATGGCAATGGGGCCACCTCACTGACATCTCTCACATCACCTGCTGCTCCTTCCATCTCCAAGACTTTCCATGATGCCACTCAAAAGTGGTTAGAACAGTTCCCATCTGACCATACGGGACACGGCCCAACTTTCTCCTCTCAAGCTTATTAGACACCAACCCTGTCATCTAGTTTTCCAGTGCTGATGTGTTAGGATACTGCCTGCCCCTGCTGCTTGTCTTCTCTTACTATTTGCGGTGCAGTAATCCAATTAAGATTTGCTCACTCTTCTGGGCATCCTGATACTATAAACAGAATTCTCCTGTGACTTTTCAAAGCACAAAACACCTCTAATTTTATATAAATAGAGCAATAATTAATAATAAACACCCTGAAAAATCCTGATATCCAAATTTCTCCCACTGAAATTAGGTATGATGATTTGGCACACATGACAACAACTGCTTCAGTTCATAAAGCCTGCAAGGTAACAGTCTGCATACGGCTCATGCCATGGCTTCCTCATCACAGGCAGAGCACGCTAGGCATCAGAAGGAAATTAATATTCCGGTCAAATCAGAACATACAACTTAATTGATTTTATAACACTTTCTTATAGTTTACACATGGGCTGACACTTTAATGTCATGTTAAATGCATGCATTTACTAGTTCAGGCTTTTCTGGATGTTAACTTGGTCATGCCATTGCAGTTATTCATTTTACCTTTGCATTGTTGCAAAATCCTTAACTCTGTAGAAGCTACTAGGAGTGAAACCTTAGAGAGCCCCTTTACTGCCTTGCTCCTACTGCTCATGCACATGCAAACGTTTTTCACGTTAGGAGGTAAAAACATGTAAAGAAAAAATTGAGCGCTTCAGACTCTTACCACATTAACCCTTATGGTAGAGAGATATCTATGCAAAGCACTTTGATGTTAAAACACAGTAGTGAGAGATTCTAACAGCGGGACAAGCCACAGTTAGCATCCCATCCTTGCTAATGCATGCTCCTAATTCAGCGACATTGCACCAGGCATGTGACGGATCAACTGAACCAAGTGTGTTTACATTATTAGAGATAAGGAGGAGGATTTTATGCCCAGCACAGATATTTTAATTCCTAATGCAGACATTCTCATTTAAGGATCTGCTTTTCAGCTTTCAAGCTGAATTCTAATCAGGACTTCTAATCCATTGGCAGCAAAAGGAAAAAAAAAAGTTGAAGGAAATTAGATGCAGCTTGGATAATTGATGTTTGTATGCTTGGCTTTAATAAAAATACACTGTTAAATCAGAGAGGAGTCTAAAAGGATTCAATCAATAAGAAACTGAATCAGGTAGAGAATTCAGTCTTGGGTTTTATTGTAATCTTCCAAATAAGCCAAAAGATCAGTCCAAATGATGCTGAGATTCACTTTAACTCCGCTGAAATTTGTGAACATTGTTTATATATGCTTCTGTAGTCTGACTAGATCTCGCATTTCCAGCTGAAAGAACTTTAACATTCAGAGCCAGTAGACGGATGAAAAGGTTTTCAGTATTTCATGTGCTCAGAGAATGCACAATCTCTGTATTATTTAAGTCTGCAAGAAAAATAAACCTCCCATTGTATATCAGAACCATTACATATTAACATGCATATGGACTATAAGACATACTAAGGAGAGGGCAAACTGTCTACATACAAGACAGGTTACTTGATAGCGTTATTATTCTGATAACTATTTTTACCCAAAGGCCTTTAAAAATTATTTTATATTTCAGCAACATTATTAAGGAAACTAAAGATAGCACTATATCCACAGTTAGGTTCTTTCCATCCACCAAAACAACTGATAGATGTGAAATCACCATCAAAAGTACTTGCAACTGATTATGGACTCCCCTGGAGAAATAAGGGAACCCACAATAGCATGAGGACATCACCATCAATAGCAGAAACAACCTGCAGTCTGCCAGGTCTAAGCACCGATGTTGGGAAGCAGAAGTGATAGAAACTAAGAGAGTGCTGCGTTATCAATGTCTTCATGTTAGATATGGTATTGTATTGTGGCAAATACTGGAATACCCACTAATCCCACTGCTCCTAAATACTACATGAACATATATGCAGACACAGAGATAGCCTTTTCTCTCTTTATATAAGAAATTAGATATATTTATGTACAGCTATATCTATATACAATCTATGTTGCTTTATTAATAAAACAGCTTTAATTTAGAGCAACTTTTTGTTAAAGTGAGCCTTGACAAAGCCTGCAATTCTGCTTTGAATGTTTGGCACCAACAACCCCCCACCCCAAGTAAGTGTAATTGTATACTAAATGAAGTAATGGTGCTCGATTACTGTTAGAATTGTATTGGATCACCGACATAATCCGCATGGCTGCCAGGTTCCACGCAACTAAGGGCATTTTACGTACAGCAGAAGCAGCTTTAGCATACCTGTCTGTGCTCTAAAATATGTGTGTGTATATATATATATAGTGTGCACGTTTGCTATATTTTCTTCTTTTTTTTTTCTTCTCTAAAATGTTCTTAGTCTTAACAAAACGTACACTGACATCTGATCATCATACACTTAAGGATTAACACAGGCAGCACCTATAAAGCATTCCACCTTTCCTACAGCCCATTTATAAATCTATACACAGGACGTCTTGCTGTCTGCAGCTGCTGCACTCCAGTCTGCTGACCTTCAGAGTCCACACTAACACCACAAATTCTGTATGCAAAACGAGAGAAGACAAAATCTTGACATCTGCAAGTTGTTGTATTTCTCTTTCATTTCCCACCTTTCTTATTACCACAAAACAATTACAACAGGCTTAGGATAACAATGCGCTGTGGCACTGAATGATGGCAGATACTTCATAGAAGGTAAAGCTCTGGATCTCACATCAAACAGAAATCCAAACACAAATGCAAATTAGCTTAGGCTGAGTTTTCATAATCATTTGAAGAAGACCTAAGGATGGACAGCCACCAAAGAAGCCATCTTGCTTTCACCCTCCCTCCTGTTGCACATAAACACCCCTCTCCTGTGCTCGTATTAGCATCCGAGCCACGTGGGTGCCAAAGCAGCTCCTGGACCCACCTGACCCTGAGGACACTCAAACACTGGCCCTGAAGTGAGGAAGAACCCCTAACGTGCTCTTAGGGCATGGGATAAGGCAGGAGTGTGTAAGCCAACTGGGCAACTACTTTCACAGCTATTGCCTTTCAGGATCAGAAGGAGTATTAGTTATGTACAAAAACATGAGGCCAGAAATACAACTGGAGAGCTGTCCAAGAAAAATCGAACCCCACACCACCAAGACCATGACTGTACGACACAGATCTCTTTGGTGTACTACTGAAAACGTGTACTGGAGCAGAAGTGTGGGAGTTTTTTTAAATGTATGTTTTAAAATACATGTTTTAACAAAATATTCCAGGATGGCTGACACAAAGACAGCTCAAAACCGTAATTATTCCAGCGTTCAGACCCCTTTAATCAAATTTTCTGCTAGTGTATTTTTTATGAGAAACTCTTTCCAAAACCCGCCATATTATCTCATCTGATTACAGCAGAAAAGACTTGCAGCATTTTCCAACTATCAGCGGTGTCAGATGCACACCTTGTGACTTCGTATGCATCTTTTCCCTTCTATGCATGCACACGATGCATGAACACTCACACAGTGAACTACAAATATTATTATAAAATCACCAATATAATCTCTGACCTTGCTGTAAATTGTTGCACTGAAGCTCAATCCATTTATTTTAGTTGAAAACAAGCTATTCAGGAACTGTCAGTAAAACTACATCTGCAGAAAATTAAAAGCTACACTAGCAAAGAACTTGCTTACAGTTTGCTTTGACTGAAACCTGAAAAAAACACCTTTACATTTTAAGCTAACTGAATTAATTTATTGACCACTCCTAACTCTTTCATCAGCTAAAAGCGTACCCAGACGGTATGAAGCAGACTATATTTGTCAAGTTTTCTTCTCCAGGATGCCACAGGTCACATCTACAAGGAAGACAGTGGCTTTGCATGGTACAGCTGGCAAACATGTTCCTGCCTGGAGGCTTTTAGCATTTTTTTGAGGTTAAAACATGTATCATGTCTCCCAATCCTTCTGAGCAGCAGAGTCTAACTTTGTGTCTGCAAACCCAAGTTCTTTTACCAAACTAAATCATTAGGTTGCCAGAAAACTAGTAAGAAAAGCAAGCCAGCAGCATACTGCCAGGCATTTTTTTCTTCTCTCCTTCCTTCAACATAATAAACACCAGTGGAAGAACGATATCTCAAACACATCAAAGAATGCAGGGAAGCTCACATTGCAAGATGCTGGGACGCAGGCACTGAAGATGCAGATGTATTCCCAGGTCATGGAGGGAAAGTAAAAGGGGCTGTAACCTCCAGCTTGATCCAGACATCCAGTATGGCAAACATACACAACAAGCCTGACAAGCACTGCCACTTAAGACTTACATTCCCATTCTGATCTTCAGAGATGCTTAGCACTCAACTGCCAGGGAATCCCAGTTAAAAATAAGGGTATTCAACAGCTCTAAAATGAAATATCCAGGTTGCGGTTTGGCCTTGCAAAGTTCCATCGGCCTTCGTAACAGGGACATGCAAGAGCTTCTTTCTCACAGAGCTGGAAGACTGGGAACCTTTACCAACAGCAAAGCATCAAGAACAGCTGCAGCTGAGAGATGTGTAAGGCAAGATACACTCATAGGACCACGACTGCCAAGGGTAAAGAATCCCAGGAATGTATATTTAATTAGCTACAGGTGAGCAAGGAAATTCCTCTCATTCAACTTCTTAGAGGCTAGACATTGAGAGATTATGAAAGAAATCTTCAGCATAACAAGGAGAAAGTGAGTCTCTTTGTTATCTCTTTTGGAGACACACACACTGAGGCAGAGGTGAGGACATTTTCCAAACCCTTTGGAGATGGTTGAGTTTACCTGGATTGCAAGCCAAATGTTCTTGTGTCCCAGAGAAAGATCTATTCCTATGCCTTTTAAGACATAGGTAGCAATACTAAGAAAAAAACCCCACCAAAACAAAACCCAAACTGCTAGGTAGAATAGGATGCATAGTTCTTCACTTTGAATCCAATAAGGTGTATTCAATCCTTTCTATTATTCCATTGGTCTTTATTATTCATTCATTCAGTTTACAAAATTTGTTTCAATGTGAAAGAAGCAGATTATCTGCAACTCTCAGTACAGTGTAATAAAATGTAATAAAACAGAGATGCCATAAACTTGCATCTTCGCTCTGTATCTTTCTGCTCCACCTGATAAGTCAGATGCAAACATTTTAAAATGTCTCTATATTATTATAACTTGGACCACAGGTCAAATGTAACTTTTTCTTATCCAGTTTTGAAATATTACTCTAATCCTCTAGCTTTTCATATCAGACAACATTTATGGTTAATTTGAAAATAAAGATTAAACCTACTGTATCAGAGCAGTATGATTTACAAACACAAAACCAATTGCTTAAAATATCCACTAGAGGACAGTGCAATTCAATGTGGAAAAGGAATATAAAAAATCCCCTTGGAAAGAAGAGCAGGGTAATTTTTCCTAGTTAAAGCCAAACTATCTCATTTGACTTTATCAAAATGATGCAAAATATTATTTTGCCTCTTTGGGGGGGGAATTTTGAAAGTCTGAAAAGTAATAAACTTAAGGAGGCTGAATCAACAAAAAGCAAAGCAAGAAAGCTTGCATTCAGGTGAAGAAATACTGATACAATGCAATTTTGAATGTTTTATACTATTCTAAAATAGATCAAGGTTTAAAATTCACTAGTAATGCACCCTTATGCCATAGCAGGAAAAGAACTCTGATGAATCTCCAAAAGAAAATTCAGATTTTTCTATCAGGGAAGACTGGCTGACAGGGAGGAAAAGCAGATTACGGATTTTCTCCAATGCTATTTTTTGGCCTTTATTCAAGAGGTTCCTGAGGAACAGAAGTCTCACTGAGTATGAATGCCCGTTTCTGCTACCTCCAGTTGTTGTATGTTAAGCCCTTCTCTTCCATGGCCGGTGAGACGGCAATATCAGCCCCGTGTGCCAGCCCTGCACTGCAGGAAGGCCTTTCAGAAATGCGGCTCCTTTGGTGCCATGCTAAGAGTCCCAGAAACCACATTTTTGCAAAATCAAAATGTTGTGGCTCCAGTTTCTGGTGTGCTGATGTCAGCCTACAGTCTTCAGTTCTTCCTGCTTACAGCAAATTCAGGACCTAGAACAGGATACAATTTTATTGGCTTTTGCTGGTTTGAAAATGATTCAGCAACAATCCTCTGCTAATTGACCAGATCCAGGTTGTGGCACTTTGATGGGGTAAGAAAAACATGCAGGTAAGCAAGGTTCTGCAGCAGGGAGGGCTCTGGTGCCCTCCGATACCAAAGATAGCTCTCAGAATGGAGAATCCACCAGGAACACGTCTGTCCTGGGATTTTGTCTTACTCCTCTGTAGCACTGACATAAGAAAAAAAATTAAGGGATCAGAGCTCATTAAAATAAAGGTATGAGATGAAATGAGGACTGGCAGATTACACAGCACTGTATGGTATTGGAAACAGTTCCCAGCGACTTTCCTTTGCCCAGCAGCAAGGAGCCTGTCTTTTGGGAACAGAAATATTCTAATTCTAGACACACAGTCTCCTTCAAATTCCAAAATATCATGGGAGGCAGCAACATGACCTCAGGAACCTTCAATTCAATATTACTTTTCAGCAAGACAAGTCTCACATCAAGCCAGTTTTGGGAACATTTCCTAATCTGCAGGACGCGTGCTCTGCAAACCCGGAGCCCTGGCACAAACACATGCATCACCATAATGCTGTCGTTCCCATGCAGCCCTTGGTATGTGATCACATTTCAGATGTGTTTATGAAGATGCAAACCACCACGTGCTTTCTATGCCTGTGCTACCACCTCAGAAGACATCAGTCAGCTCCTGTCCAGAAACCATATACGCCGTGTTAATACAGTCCAGAGTGTGAGCTAATTAATCCTACTGCAGGATACAGGCAGAGCAGGCAAGTGAGTGCCTGCAGCCATGCAGACATGCTCTTTCTGATAGGAAGCACAATCACCTCCTAATCTAATCCTTATTTATGATAATAAGGGACAAGAATAAGGAAAGAGAGGGAAAGAAAAATGTTGAGACCACAAAGTACTATTCTGAAATGTATTTGAGAATCAGGACAACAGCTTTTAGTATTGTTTTGGGAACAAAATGGAGCTGGTAGTTGCTAGAACAATTGCATTTTTGGTGCCAATACAGGAGGAGAACTCTTACATCAGATCATGGGTATATGGAATAGAAGTACATGAATTTGTTCTGACTATCGTTTAAATAGCTGAGCTTCAAGAGCATCAGGCCCCTGGACGAGCAGATCACAATGCAGACCAATATAACATTAAGGGATGATGACTACCTACATGACCACGTATTGCAAGACTGAAAAAACACACATGATCAGTTCGTGTGTGTCAGATGAGAGTGCAATATTTCAGATTCCTTTTAATTTCCTCTTTACGCACCCAGAACTAAGGGTAATTGCATGTCTAGGTCTGATTTGGGGGATTTTATTGTAGCAAAAAGACGCCGCCCCCACACCCCCACTCTGGTAGGCATATCCAGTAAGCACTGGTCATCAAGTACTTAGGGAATTCATGGTATCTGACTGTACTACATTAGCATGATAAGTTTTAGGTACTCTTGAAATCCACTCATGGAAGTTAGTTTATACAGTAGCACAACTGCAAGTAGTTCTTCCACAGCAGCAAAGTCTATAAAAATTGATCCAGTATTTGCTGAATTTTGCCTCTCCAGATTACTTTCTCAAAGGCACGTAGTACAGTTTCTCTAACATTCTTAGTATCTAAGTCCAAATCAGATTTTTGCTAAACAATAATCAGCTTTCTGGAAAAAAATGATGATTGCATTGCTATGTTAAAGCAATGTGATACAACAGGTACCATGGGGTCCTGTTATTTCAGCAACATGCTATGCCCTGGGGATGCGTCTGTGTACAGCTTCATCATACTTTATGACGTGTTAAAAGGCAAAAGGCCAAACAATTTTAAATCATTTGAACAGAAAAAAATGCAATATTCTTCAAAAGAGGAAGTATCTGGAGAACATGGATATATGATCAAAATGGAACTGGTGCAGTACACAACCCACAGCACGTTGCTGTCAGACGAATTGTTCCAACAGTAAGTTACACTGGTCACTGTGCTGCAGTGTCTTACAGACACTTGGCAAATTACCAAAACTGATGCTATTAAATGATACGATCACAAATATCGACAAAAGGGCCTGACTAAATAAAACTGTTGATTTGATGACTAGTTCAAGTCTTCACGTTTATTTCAACAGCCAGATAAAAATGTATGTATTATGAATTTGGAAATATCTTAAGGTGTGCCTTCTCTCTACTTGTTGGCCACTGGTCTGATTTTGACGTAAGTCCAGCCAGAATGTGCCTTACTGTAAACAGAGAGTTACTTCATAATTCAAGGAAGAAAAACAGCAAACAAAACCAAACCTAAAACCCAAAACTGCACCAAGATCTGAAATCTTGATGTGAATAATGTTTGAGGACCACTAGTGAAATTTCCAAACAAAGCGCAACATTTCAACATGTCACTTTAAAACGATTCTAAAATGTGGGTTTTTTTAATTTGTTTCTGGAGTCCCTCCATATCCAATAGCTATGTAGCCTTCAAAAGGCACATGGGACCCTATCAAAGCAACTTATCTAGCTGGAGTGATCTGGGGACACAGTAATGTTTGTGTGACCACAGCCACTCTCTGAAAGAAGGCACACCTACGGCTGATGACAATAGCCACAGGTCTACTAGGTATCAAAATTTCATGCTTGTGCTCTCAAACATCTGTCATCCTCTGTCTGGAAACAGTAAAAACTAATTTGTCATGCAAGATACTGAAATTATGTTTGCTCATGGCAAGATTACTACACCTTTCTCTAAAGAATTTGGCAATGGCTACTTTCAAAGCAATGACTAATGCAAAACAAGTTTTGTCAGATCTGTTCTAGGTCTGGCAATTTTTAGAACTCCCAGTCTGCACAGTGAGAACTGTGCCCAGAAAAATCTCAAGTACAAAATTAAAAGGTCTTTTTGTGAGCACACTTGATGCTTACGCTCTTCTTCAACTATGAACAAAAAAGCCCCAAAACAAAAACAGGAGTCAAAAAAGTAACATAACCTTGAAAATTATTTGCAAATGAAGCATCAGAAGCAGTTTCCACAGACAGAAAAAAAAGGTCCTAAAGGCATGGCCACGTATACAAAGTTAGCAACCAAAGAGTCTGATGAATATTGCTAATTTCGAGGAAGACCAAAAAAAAAGGGCAAGTCAATCATCATGACTTTGCATTTCTGCTCAGGAGAACAAGAAAAAAAAAAAATCTTAATCTTTAAAACAGACTTTGATTTTCCCCCATATTGAAAGCTAGGAACTCACTTTGCATGAAGATTTCATCTCCTGTTTATAGAAGGCACAGGAACCTAGAAGCTGGAATTTTAAGAGACACTCCACATGTTGAAAGACTGACACTGTAAGACTCCACAGCACCACAGTCATCTGTCATCTCTTTTTCCCATCATTACGTATTCAGCTCTACACCTTGTTTTGTGTAAGGGACAAGTCCAACTACCACTTTTCAAGCCATCATGGCAAGGGATTTATTTCCTGAAACCAACAGTCATCAAAACCTATCTTTAGTCTCTCTTTAGAAATAGCCTTGGAAATATAAATACTGTATTTATCTAGACTATCAAAATACTAATTGATCATGCCCAACACAAGAGAGAAAAAGAGATGAAGAACAGTTACTCTTGTGCTCTACAGACTTGGGATCTTCCTATTTTGTCACCTGAGAAACATCTTTGACATGTATTCCCCATGCAGGAGAGAATGAAATGCTACAGAAGCTCCTATATAGGTCACACTGCTTTTCCTACTGAGACAACAGAAACTTTTAAAAAGAAATTCTGTACTTCAAGAAGCTTAATTAAAGTATAAAAATGCATTGTCATGGGTACTGTACTGCATATACACATCTGAAATCTCCAAATAATTAAAATCTGTTATTTTATGGTAACATTGTACTCATTAAAAATGTGAATTACTGTGCTCATTAGGTTTCAAATTACTACCATGTAAAAATCAGCTCACTATTAACATGTAAGCAAATCAAAATAGAAATACTAAATCTGAGAAAGGTATGAAGAAGAGTAAAAGATACTGAACAAGCCTTGTATGCAGTAAGACAAAATAAACTAGGAATTTCCATCTTTGAAAAGGAAAGCTGAAGGAGGATATACAGCAAAGACTGCAAGTAGTAAGAGAAAAAAGGAACAAGGTGCAACCACTTTGTACCTGCCTCCAGGTAATTTTATTTCTTAATCCTTAGTTCTTGTAACACCAGAGGTAGTGAAAACACAAAAGGGGTTCTTTTACTGTTATTTTTAAATGCAGCATACACTTATTGTGTGAAACTCACTGCCACAGGATATTGCTTATGACAAAAGCTTACATGAGTTGAGAATATACAGTAACAAATACATGGAAGGAAAGCCACCAAAGACCCGTGAGTACAAGGATATCAAAGATCACTAGAAAGCAGGGAGAACATGCCAGGAAAGCACCCTCACACACTTCTCTTCTTTTTGTGTTCTTCTCCAGGAACCTGCTTTTGGCCACTACTGGAGAAAAAAAGATCAGATCGAGACAGATCTAAATCTTACGCAATGCAGTTACATTCTTCCATTAGAACAAAATGTGTATCCATAAGTTACCACACCTATACACTCTCCCTGTCCAAATTAAATCACAAAATAGTTAATGCTTGAGTCATATGTTCCTTTATCACTTTCAATGATTACAATACTGTCTAATCTCAGCAGTTACCACTTAATATCATTCAGGTATGTGGCCCGGACAAGTGATTAGAATGGGTGATTTTGATTACTTCTCTTTTCATTTTAATACAATTAATTCCCTGCTCTTTCCTATCCTTTCAAGGATAGGAGCCCAATAAGCAGATGGGAACCTAAATTCATACCTATGACTCTGTCCACATGGGGAACAAGTTTAAGAATAGCTTACGTATGCCCTCTTCCTCTTGCTTCACTAAGCCTACTCATCAAGCAACTGGTGCTCAAACAGGGAGAAAAGCTAGTTCCCTAGGATGTTACCAAGCCCTAGATGGAAGACAGCATAAGGAGAATTCAGACATTTTCCTTACATCTTGCTAAACAGCCTGCAACATTTCCTGACGAGCAGAAGGAGATGTGGGGCAGCTTATGACCCATCAGCTCAGACTCCTTCTCAGTCTGCACCAGCAGTAGCTGACCATCAGGACTTGCTATCACCTCAACGTTAGTGAGAACTTTTGTTCCAGAAATGTCTCTTCCAAAGACTGGCTGCTCTGGCATTATATATTAAAGACATTCAGCTTAGAACAGGACTGCTGAAAGATAGATAATGATCTTTATCTTCCGCAAGGTTTATATAAAGTAATTTAAACTAAAAAAAAAAGTGACAGTTTAAAAATTAATGACCAGTAATAACATCCCCACAAATAGGATGCTAAGCTAAGAACTGTATTATTGCAAAATGGGATGACTCAGGAGTTGACAAAGTGGTTCTACATACTTTTTGGATTGTCTTACTACTTGCAAAATCAAAAATGCAACTTAACATTTTTTTCTTATAAGGGGGAAAAAAATCAGCCTCTCTGACAAGTACAAATCAGTGATGTCACTTTAGTCCTCCTAATAATTCAATCTATCGTCTTCATTTTCAGTAAACTTTTTCCACCTATTTCCTGCATTAAAAAAGGGAATCACCTTCAGAGAAATAATTATTCGATAATGATCTACCAGCCACTTTTCACAAATTTATCAAAGCATCTTGTAATAAAAACAGAGCTGAATGTTTTTAACCACAACCCCAAAGTGATACAATCGGCAAATCTAAACTGTGAAAGAAGTTATAGAGCTACATTAAGAAACAGATGGAGTGAGCATAAAACAATCACAGATAAGCCAGCATAAAGGAACTTAACTTTAGATTAATCAAGGTTGAGATGCCCAAGGCAGCCATGGGGAGTCACACACATTAAAATTAAAAGCAGCAGCATGTAAATCACAGCCTGCTTCCTATATCTCAACCCAGTTCTGTACAGAATAACACATGGAATTGTAGATGTCTCTGTTAACCATATTCCCTTGCTTCACAAGTGATTTTGCAGTATGGTCAAGGAAAATATGTAACTCCAAAAATGGCTCTCCTAGATACCTGTTAACTTCAATGAGAATTAGAAAAGTCTTATGACGATTTAAAACTCCCACATTAAATTGCAAAAAATGTCAGAATGAGCCTCAAATGTATACAGTCATAACACCTGAAACTAAGCAAGATGAAAACAAGCAAAGAGCCAGCAAATATTCAGTTATAAAACCAACCATCTATCACACAGCCAAAAGCTGTCACTTGGCTTCAGGAGCAGACTTTTTCTAAATTCAGATTTTCTGCAGTGATCAATACTGTATTATATTGGCAACTTAACAGCAGTTCCTTGGTGTAGGAATCCAAAGATAAAAATAAAGAACCAACTCCAAAACAAAAACTATTTCAGAACCTTACTATAGTGCAAAACTCAATCGTAATATTTAATGCTAAGCAAACAGATAAGACCAGCAGTGTCTCATACCTTTTGATCTCAAAATCAGATAAGCAAGTACATCCAAAGCAGATTACTTATTCTACAATCTGGTAGCACAAAAGTGGAGTTGCAGGTTTATATCTTCCTGTGGAGACTTTGTTTGTTTGTTTTTTTTTTATTTCACTGCTGGATGATCCACAGAAAGGAAAAATTCCCGTTGTCAGAATCTAGTTCATCACCTGAGAAACACACCTTGTGCTCCGATAACACACAGTAACAAGAACCAATCACGATCTGGGCTAAGCTGTAAAAGTAAACGTGAATTCAAAGTCTATATTTCAAAATAAAACAATACAAATGGTTATAAGCAAGGAAATTAATGCAGGCAGAAACAGTTTAATGCATGTATTGCATGTAGTTTTTGTTAATTACTTTTTAAGTACTTATGCACAGTAGTAGCTAAAGAGAATTTGAAAGAGATTACATAAAAACGTTTCCAAGTGGGTGTTTCACGCTGAGCCACAGTCTGCCATAGTAGTGCTGATTAATCAGGAAAGCCTTGCCTTCACTTTCAAGGCCCTTAATGGCCCACCATAATCTCATTCCCACGCTCTCTCTTCAAGCATCAGCAGGGTAGGTTCCTGCCTAGATTCTGTCCTGCCAGTTGATGGCTGCCACCAGCTAAACTTAAAACAGTCACGTTAATGCACTTTGCCATATCTGAAAGAAGTTTTCCATTAAGATTCCCCCATGCAACTCCACTGACACTTTTTAGTCATGACATCTACAACCCCCAAAAAACCTCATGGGCTGACAAAGGTAAGGACCTTGGCAACCTGAAACCATTGTGACTGTAGCTCTCAGTCTCCATTTTCCTTCGTGGACCCTACTGTAACTTCAGGGCACAGGTTCCTGTAATGGCTTTAATCCAATTAAAGCATGAATGGAAGGAGAGAGGAGCAATACCTTGCTTGATCACCTAATATGACTTAGCTGTAATGCAAAATCATACCCTAGGACAGTCAGCTTTTTGAATTAGAGACTTGGTTTTTATTCTGCATTGACATACTGTCTGGCACAATGTCGTCCTGGTCCATCAAGAGCCAATACAAAAGGAAAAATACTACTAATGACACTGTACTGTAGCAGCAATTAACCCAATCCAGCAGCTGCAAAATGACAGTGGCTCCACTGTGAACTAATATATTGGCCCTGAAAGCAAATCCACGTGTGCTTCAAGTTATTGCTTTTTAATTCACTGCAGTTGTCATTTTAATGCTACAGTTCACCTCCACAGGAATGCACTTCACGAACGCAGGCACTTGCAGCCACTTGGCACAGCGACGCGTGGCTATGTTCTCACCAGTGCTGGTCCTAAACAGAGACAGATTATAGCCCTGGAACGTCAGCAGGTGACATGTGGAGGTATGCTCAGAGGACCTTATCCATGTCCTTTGAAAAGGATGGGAACTCAGTGGGTCTCACTGTGCTTGCAAAAAAGACGATGGATGAATTCAACACCTTTGCAACAAGTCCCTGTTCCAGAAGGCCCTTCTTTCTTGGGTGGAAAACATCACCAGTACTCACATTTCTGTGAGATGCCAGTCCCAAGTAGACTACCACATTTGGCCTTTAGGGCACCAACACACAGTTGAAGAATGGCTTCTTGTATTTATTATTTGATTTGATAAAGCCATCTACCAATTAAGCATGGACATACACTAAAAAACTCAAGCCAAGTACTCTTCAAAAGCCATGATACCCTGCAGCACTCTCAACAGCTCTCACCTTGGTGACACCTTTGAGTGTTTATAAAGAGCAAAGGAAAGGACTCTGGTTTACTTCTGCCTAATTAAAACATTTTAGAAGAATTTAATTACAACATGCCAAACTACACAAATGTAAAGATCTTTCCTACAGAGAATCAGTGATGAATTGAATGATTACTTTTTTTTTTTTAATCAAACTGTTGGCAAGCGGTGTGCGTTTCCTGTTTGTAAACAACCATATGAATGCTAAACATATTTATTCACAACTTGACACAAAATACAGCTCTGTAATTAATCATTTCCCTATCCAATTCAGCAAAATAAAAACCCAAACTTGTACCCCTTTCTTCTTATGAAATAGTCAGTTACACATAAATGAATAATTATCTGAATTATCAACTATCTACAGATGTGCAGCTCTTTTCAGTCCAGACAATGGCATACCCCTGGTGCATGCTGGTAATCTCGCACACATTCACTTAGTCTTTGTTTTAAGTGAGAAAATCTCCTTACATATTAAATAAGCTCAATCATGGCCTATTAAAACTATTGTTTCAGGTTATCTATTAATTGCAGGCTTCTCCATCTATATTCATTGCTATGATGCCAGCACTCTTATTAATTGAAAAATGCCTGCATGAGTGGGTAAAATGTTAAAGGCCATGGTTTAAGACTAATTCTGTAAAAATAAGGTAACTCTTAAAGTGTGAAAAGTTGTCATTGGAATTAACTGCTTGAAATCCTGTCTCATTTTAAAACCATAACAGCTGAGTTTCAGCTATATATATATATAAAAAAATCATTAGTGTATTTAATTTCACAGACTTAAATAATTTGCAAGAACAGTTTGCTTACCAACAGATATTTAGATCTGAAAGGCTGTATGATTACACTTCCTGTAAAACCTTATTTTCATCTTCTGAAACGCAACAATTCAAAGTCCGTAATACGAAGACAGAGGAAACTACGTTGCTTATGTTAAAAGATTAAATTCTTTGTAGAATGTTATATTAATCCAAAATAGACCAGAAATGTAATCCGCTGCTTGAATACAGTTTTGAATATAATGGCAGCATTTGTATGCTTTTTTTCTCCACTTAAATGGGCAAAGTAATTTTACAAGTGCTTTACAAACCCATTACATTCAAATGAAATAAAAGTAATATGCAGGCATATTGCACAAGTGACATCTCGACAGACAACAAACTTCTGCTGGTAAAATAAACAAACAAAAAACTACAAGACAAACAATTAAGAACACAAAAGATGTGCCAAGACCTAGATTAGAATAGCATGATGCCTTATTTCTAAATGCTCTTTTTCATTATAGTTTGCCCTTGAACTAACATAACACCAAATTTCTTACAGACTTAATACAAGAATGCTCCAGAAGTCTAATACAGGAGCTTAAATTCAATGACTTTGTTTAAATACCTGTAACTCATGTACAGTATTGCAAGATAGTTTTCCTTGGTGTGATGGAAAGAGGAGTGGGAAAGGCGGGGAAACGATTAAACTTTATAATCCATGAAGTCGACTGAATGATTCTTGAATAACAACAGATATAATACATTTGTTACCAAAGTTTCACTTTGTCATTTGTCTTCAGTGTCTGCAGCTGACAGATATACACATTTATAATCCTTTGCCAGTTGCAGACTGGCAAACTCTTTTGAATTAGTCCCTCGACTTGAGCCTATGAATTAAATTCTTTCCACAAATGACTGGGCAATGTTTCAAAACTTTGCTTCAAGACACCCAAAAAGTCCTATATCGTACCTAACAGAGAAACCAGCAGGCTATTCCCTGGTGTTTGCTGGAATGTTGATTCTCTTCAGAATTAAACACAACCTGGATGAAAAATTTAAGAAGTATAAAATGCAAAGTATCAAGAAAATCTCTTTGCCCTACAAACTTCTTAACAGTTCCAATTTTGATCCAAATTAGAAGCACGTCTAAATCTCCAAGGACTTTCATTAAGTAGAGTCCAAAAAAAATTTCTTTGCTTTTAAATCTGTTCCACTGTCTATAATTCCTTCTTGCCATAAATGCCTGAAACAGATTGAAAATTGCTTTTCATATCAATGAAGAAAAATGCTTTCCCTTTTGGAGTTACAAACTCTCTTCTTTGTTCCAAAACCAAGAGTGAAACACTACTGAAATTGCATAAAGAAGAATATATACTTAAAAAAATATCTACACATTAAAGCCAAGGTACAGTGATTACTGTATCACTCCTTTCATTCCGGATTATTCTGATTATATGGAATTAGATTGTTCACAAAATCCTCTATGAGCACATGATCAAAGCTATCTCAGAAATGCGATGATTACCAATTGCAACTCCAGGCAACACATTGCTGCAGACAAAATTGATGTAAATCAGAAATGAGAAGCACTGGAAAAGTGCCATAGGTCCTTGTTGAAATAACCAGTACATTTTTCTCATAAATGCTCAACTACTTGACAGTCACCATTTCTTGATTTTTCAACTAGCCGGATGACAAACCCCAAATATTTGATTAACAATATATCAAGAGGCTTTGGAATTCAGAATTAGAGAATGAACTGTTTCAGCAAGTTGTGGCAACTCATGCATTGTAATTAAAGTACACAAGATTTGTAAAGGTTTCTTTGCAAGAGATTATCAAAGTAGCAACTTGATGTGGAAGAAAAAGCATTGTCAGGCATTAAGAACAAGACAGGTTGGATTCAGAAAGCAAAATGCAGAACAGAAGGGTCAGTATTCATTTTGGCAGATACCTAGCAGTGCATTCGCTAGCAGTGCAGACATTTCTCAAGGTTTCATTTAAAATACATACAAGTACTCTAGAAAGGTGAAGAGTCATACAGCCAGTAGTCCAAAGAAAGCAAGTTAATCGGCTAGAGTCGACAAAAATCAGAAGGAACAATAATACAACAATAGTGAAATGATCCAATTTACCAGTTCCTGCACTCAGTCATCTGTGAATGTATCCCTCTGCTCAGGTAGAGCAGTGAGAGAATGGTACATGGTAGTAGGTATTCATCCTGTCAAAAAACCAGCACCTGCTCAAAGTCCAAATAATCAAGTTTGGTTAATCAAGCACCTAAATACATGTGCAAAACTCTTCAATTTTCTGTACATTTTCAAATATTCAACGAAGCAGAGACTAGCAAAATCTCATGCAGAACTGTTTTGCATTGGATTTATTTATAAACAGGTGTGGTACTTCACAGGGCAATTAATATACCTATACTTGTATTTCATTAATCCTTATGCAATGAATAGATTTACTTGTTCACATAAAGAGAGCATTCTTTTATAGTCACCACTATCAGAAGTAAAGGGAATATATAAACCCATTTGAAATAAATTGCTGCCATTGAAATCATATTCTCAGATTGACCTTTACAAATATATTTAACCACTCCAAGCACATGGTTATTGTTTAAAAGTCAATACAAAGTTTTAGTAAATTTTTAAAAAAATAATTCAGGAAATCTGAATAAGATTTTTTAGTTTTGGTTCGTGATTGCCTCTTACAGGGTTTCTTTAACCCTTCTCTTTTAAGTGGTTATTTGAAAGTTACTGTCAGAGATATAATAACTAGCAGAGATGACAATTCTGATCCAAATTGGTAATGCTTTTGTTCATGTCCTGTATTTATTGATTCTGTATTCTTTTCTTTGAAGGATAGGCTACTTGGGGTACAGAAAGCTCACCGTTTGGTGCTTCAAAGGAGACTTATTCAACACCATCCTTTAACGCAAATTGCCAAGGCAAGACCAAGGACGTGACATTATCACTGTCACCAGGAAGTTTGGATTCTTAGTCCAAACTGTTATGCGTCAAGCTAGTCATTGTTTTTTGCACTTATTTACCCTGAGCACTCATTCAATGTCATCATCTCAGTTATTTTCTGGCCTGGACTCCAGTTCCCATAAAATTTCCCTTCCCGCAAAACAACTATGGTCCAGTTCATCACCATCATAGCCTGTCTCTATTATTACCTGCTAGGCTTTGATTACCAGGACCTCAGCAAATCCATTATCACTGATTTCCTCTTATGGCTGCAGCTGTGATGATGACTCCTAGAAAACACTGGAACTGGCAGAAAATGCTGTAGTTCTACACTGAGAGCTTGCTGCTTTCCCTTTGGTATAAAATTCATGCAAGAGTTACAAAGCTACTTTTGAAATAATTTTTTTACTCTTCAGGCTTCGAAATGAAAACCCAGCAAGCCCTTGCAAGTCCTACTTGTATCTATCTGAACTCTTTGACCATACACAACACTGTGGAATTGCAACCCTCCTTTTACGCCCCACATTTATTATTTGACTAATGAATTCCACAAACCCATCTAATGCCAGAGCTGTGAACGCTCCCAGTTACTAATGGTTCACATGAAGAAGGCACTGAAATTCTTCCACACATTTTACAGCCAAACAACTAAGAATCTACCTGTTGTGAACTCACAAAATCAGACAACTGCCTTGGTTGGAATCTACATTTAGCTACAACCATTGGTTGTAGCACAGGCAGGACAAACTCTGTTAAAACACAGATTTCTGCAACAGTTCAGCTTATATATTGCTGAATACAGATGCCACCGGGATGTTTGGATTCTCAGTTCACTTACTGGTTATTTTCAGGCCTTCACTTGTATGGCATGCATTTGTAAGCATTCTTCTAAAAGCATGCTGGTCTATCCATATATCAAAAAATATGCATGCACACGGTTGAGCACTGCACACAACTGCAAATGTTAAGCCTCACATACAAACCCTCAAAGAAACAAGAACCATTTTATTGATTTCTGGATAGCTCTTTTGGTTTTCTAATTATGAAAAAAGCTACAGGTAGCAGTTTCCTTCAGTATGACACTGAAGGTGTCACCTGTTTCTCATTAATTTTTCATTGCTACAAGAAAAAGCCTTTTCTAGGAGCGCTCAGTGGCTGTACAAGACTGCTTCATTCCCTTTTCAACACCAGACACGTATTTATTCCTAAGTTTTCAATTTCATTGCATAGCTTGCTATGCAACTCGCACACATCAACCACAGCAGCAGACAGCTTTTCACCAAAAACTTGTAACTTGACATATACCTTGTCTTGCCTTAGGCTTAAATTGATTAATTCATCTTTCACTTGTGGTAAAGTCTTCCATTTAAAATGTTTTAGTAGGAAGAGGCAGATTTTACAAACTGAACCAGGGAGAGGACTTTCAGCATCTTTGTCACAGTTTCCCACTTGCCATTACGCACAGCTGTTAAGAAAGTCTTTAACTTAATTTTGCTGTTGATATCTACATTAAGTTTCTGGTTTTCGGCTACTCTTTCCTATGCAAAATACGAGGACTACAAAGCAATGGTTGTCTCAGTCACTTTTCCTCTTGGCATTCAGTTTAATTCTCACATTCTCAGATTTTTGGCAAGAAAATGGAGTCAGAGAAAGCAACCATAAAAGTTACACAGAATCGCAAAGATTCACTTGACTTAAGAAACTTGATCTATTACACTACTGAATGGAGGATTACAGAATAACTTTTGGCAGGAGATATCTAATACTTTGGAAGATAACAACATACTACTATAGGAAGCACAAACTCTGGAAATTCAAATAGATAAAAAGGAATCTCAAAAATAAAAACAGATTAACTATGGAAAAGCTTACAGGTGTATACATGGTATCTGCCTAAACTAATGAAGTATATAAAGATTGAGAATTTCTTCTAAAGACACATGCTAATTCAATCACAAGACTTTGAACTCAAGGCAGGAATTTTTAGTCAAGAGTTTGCAGGAAGTCAGACTGGATGATCTTAAAGGTCTTTGCTAATCTGCAAGTCTGTCTCAAGGAGCAGATACAGATTTGGTTTTGTATAACCTCTAAGTACCTTAACATATTGAGCATATTACAGATATAAATTTGCTTTTACCCTACAGTAGCAGGGTAGCTTTTACTTGGCTTTCCCCCACATAACTAGTTACAGGTGTAGAACCAGCAGATGCAAGCCTCCTCACTTGCATTCATTTTGGTAAGGCTGTACCAGATGAGAAGCTGACCCACAGTTTTTAAAACAACTTTGTTTCATTGAAGTATTGCAGGTATACAAGGAAACTGAGTTCAAAAACCACTGAACTGGAATGGCAGATACTTGACATGATGCAAAAAGAATATGTACCTTAATAACAAAAACAATACCTAAAAGGCATTCTCAAGTAAATCAAAGCCAGCATTCCCCTGGATATACATTCAAAGTCATAGAAACACAAACAACCAGGGCATCTTCTGCAATACTGATGCTGACAGTGCACCAAGAAGAACATGGAAGAGGCTACAGTAATTTCAGGGTTCATTAGAAACACAGAGGGTGGGGAAGAAACCAGTGTTTGCCAAACAGAAAAAGGGCAAAACCACTAAGGAAAGAAGCTTTAATTTCAATCTTCTAAAGTGAGTATTATGAATAAAGTTTTTTAAAAAAATTACATTCCCAGGTACTTGTGTCTGTATGCTTTAGAAATGCAGACATTAAGTTACATATGTACAAACTTCTGCAAAACATACAGACAACACCCTAGAAATTATGCCTCAGTGATCCTTTTTCCTACATGCCTCGGGCATCCCACCTTGCCTTCCCTAAACATTTCTAGTGGGTGAATATCTATTGACTAGAGCACAGAGCAGGTGGTTCCTGGGCTGAGACAAAGAGAAAATGAGCCATATAGCTTCTACGAACCACTCCAAAATCTCATCTGGAGCTTCCCAAAATCCACAGAGGATCTTCCATTGACTTAAATGAGAGCTGAATGCGAGCAGAGGTCAACCCAACTCTTCAGCAGCATAACTATGCCTAACAGCAAAAGACATTCCTTCAAATACTTCTGTTGGCTTTCAGTAGTCCTAGAAAGCCGGAGACATTGTCCCATAGGTGGCAGCTACTATACAGGAACACACATTTTCAGTGATCATCTTTGCAAAATGCAGCAGTTAAGAAGTCAAGAGTAATTTAAGGTACTGAGAGTAAGAGAGTGACATAACATCATCCTAATGACCATGAAAAGCAGCAGCAACCCATAGACACAAAACCCAGATGACTGATAATCACCATATCCATTGGCTGCTCCCTTGACAGCTCATTGTGATAGTAGGACATTAGGTGAGAGCAGGGGAGTTCAACCTAGAAAATAAACTAAGCATATATGGAAAGGTATGCTGAAAGGAGCAAAAAGATGAAGAAAAAAAACCCCAAATGTTTTGTTCATGAAGTTGCTCAGCTTTGTAACCCTAGGCATTGTAACCCTAACAAAGAGAGATGAGTTGATTTTCATCTGAAACTACCCCTTTAATAGCACAAAGTGTGGTAAAGATGCAAAATACTCTCCATGTGGTAAACTTTGTACAAACAGCATATAAAAGCAGTGCATTTTGGAAGTTGGTAGAAACACCTGTTTCCCAGTTAATGCTGTGCATCCACTATTCCAGGTGAAACTGTTCTGTCTTGCAGCTGAAGGCCAGCAACTGCTAACAGCAGCATTATCACCAGCTTGATTTTCACTTGTATTTGAGACACATGGAAGGCCACTTCTAGACCTTTTCATGCACAAAGCAAATCTGACTAGCAGGAAATAAAATGCTACACCATGCTATTCTGCCAAGAATTGCAGAGAACACCACTGCTCAACGCTGCAGACAACGAAAGGTACATCCCTTGACAGGGAAACGAGACACAAGCATGTACCTATGGTGCCTAGAAAGGGAATGGGACTGCAAAAGAGAGCATGTTTAATGGCAGCCACGATGTGCCATTTAAACATGAAAACAATGTTAGAAGCACTGTTACATGGCCCGTTCTCTAACCACACAGCTGTACATACCTTATGTTCACATTTCTGAAATTCTATTTATCCTGATGTTAATGGAATTTACAGCCTGAATTATGGAATAAAAGCAACCTGAGCAGTGGAAACTTAAAACTGTTATTAACCCTGTAGATTAATAATTAGTGACTGTTCACCTAGCATGACATATGATAGACAGGGTAGCTACCAAACCACTCGAATCAGGTATTGTAGAAGTCTGTATGATCCTTCAGCTCTCCCCCTCCTCAAATATTTATTTTCTAATAGCAATAATGACCTCAGTATTCAAGGCAGCCTTCGAAGATTAATGACCAGTGGAGGTTAATGGTCCTCAGCTATTCTTCAAGCCATCAACTCCTCCCAGCCAGTCATTAATCCCCAAGAAATGCCTTAATGCTTCACTTATTACTGCTTAAGCATCAAGCCTGTAAATTTTCAGGGCATTAAATTTCAAAAAGTAACCTTTTTCTCTTCATAGGCCACTATTTCAACAAAGCAGACAGATGAGATGAAATGAAAGTGACTTCATTTTACAGGGATTCTACTCAGCTTTACAAAACAATAGTATTTATTTGTGTTTATTTGCATTTATGTGTTTTGGACACTAATAAATAACATCTCCTTTCTTGTCAACTCAGTAAATTTCCTGACGAAATGCTGATATCAAACCTTCTTCAGCCAGCATGTCAGCAGGAAAAAAAATATCTGAATGAGAACAGTTTTTGTTAGTTTCTCTCTGCTGCAGGAAAAACAACATCATGGAGGAACTACTAGTACTCCCCACTTCTGCTGAATACATCATTGATCTTTGATACCTATATAAATATTTACACCTGTACTCTCCCCCTCCACTCAGCACCAGTGACATCTGCAGCAGGAGACCACAGCAGGGGATGTGGCATTGCACAACTCGAGGCCACGCAATGTGGTTTCTAACAGAGGCTCTGCCACTGACTGTTGGGTAACCTTGAGAAAGTCTTGTCACCTCCAGAGACCTTTTGCTTTTCATGCTTTACCTGTTTAAGGAAAGGAAGAGCTCTGATGTAGGATGCTGACTAAGAGACCGTGATTTCAGCCCAGGTTTCTATTCTGTACTCCATAAGAAATAACAACAAATCTCTTCCAAGGGCCCGCTGAATTCAGTGTTCACCTGAACATAGTTTTGTACACCAAAGTGGCACAGCATGTAAAAATTGCCTTTCCTCCAAACCATTTATTAGTCTTTTGGGGAGTCATGATATGTGGTAAAGGACTTGCTTAATTGTCTTTGGATGCCAACAGAATAAACCAGAAAAAATAGAAAAAAAATGAAGTCTTTATTCTAATAGTGACATCATATTTAATCTGTATCCATTCAGAAGGTCAATTATCCAAATGTGTCTAATTTAAACTGTACTTGATCTAGGCAGCCCATCAATCATTTAAAGGGCAGCCTTTCTTTGCCTTTCTATTTCCCTTTCTCTTCTTCTTCCAAATGGACATCAAGTTTTACATTCTATTCTTATTGTCATACTCCGGCTGTTTTACAAAGCATTCACAACTTGAATTCTCTGACATTCAAAAGAAAAAGAAAAATCCTTTGTAGGGTACAGTGTCCGCAGATATGACAAACAAACCAAGATTTCATTATTTCTGAATCATTCTCTTTGAGGAAAACACCGCAACAGATTCAGAAAAATGTTGACATTACATTTAGAAAAAGACTAGACATAATATCAGACTATTATCATACTCATTTATAATGGCACTCAACTAGCATTAGTTGTGAAGGCAACAAGGCTAGCTGTCAAACGGGCGCAAACTGACAAGCTATTAGAATGCCAACTGGATGTATTCAATTAGAAAATTTACTCCAGCACTGAAAAATCTTGCTTTTAAGATAAGGCAGAAACGTGGTGTGTGTTGACCAGGAAAAAGTGATATAAAATTAATAAGCATAGACACAAATTTATCTCTTCCTTTCTGCGATAAAAGCTACAAACCAATAGATTAACTCCAAAACATTAACTCAAAAAAAGGTAATATCCCAAATGAGTCAAAGGAAAACAGCTTGGGCAAGTCTATGCCATGGTTCTGCCACAAAGACTGACAAGGTCTGTGACCTTCTAGAAGCCACTTTGGGACCCTTCAGCCTTTGACACTGACTTTTCCCCCAAGCATTGAATAAATTTGATTCTCTGTATCAAGCAGAACTGGGGTTGTTAACAGCTCTGAAGACAAAAACAACATAAAACCCGCAGCCTGATCTGGACCATGCGTTAATCCCCACCCAGACATTGGCATTAAATGACACCATGACCACTTCCTTACTAATCTTTCAGAATAAGACTTGTTTCCTCCACCAGCGAGGTGTTGAACTGTGGAGATTCACGTGGTAACCACTTCCTACCAGGGAGGTGGATGAAGCTCCGTATTTGGAAGTGCCAGTGCAAACCCGAGTGCAGGATCCAAAAGGAGAATCAGTAAACGAGGAATGAAAAGATGTTAGGAATACAGGTTCCCATAAGGATGAAGATGCAGAGGAAGAGGGAGGAACTGCAGAGGTAATTCCTATGAAAGCTTGGACTGATGCAGAGAACACATTTGAAGCCAAATCCTGTTATCAGATGCACATCTGGAATTATGCCACAGCCTCTAGAAACAGCACTTACCACCTGCCATCTTCTGTGCATGCAACAAGACCACTAATTAAAAAACAAAAAAACACCTATTAAGGAGTTCCGGTTACTCTCTTGACAGGCCATGAAATATCTTTCCTTTTTCAGCCTATTTCCTTTTAAAATTTTCCATAGAAATGGCCTCCATTTATTTTAGATATTAAGTGCCTTTTGGCAGGATTTTGCAAACAGAAATGCAGACTGGGTAAGTGAAGAACCTACTCAGCAGACTCCTCGCCTGCATTAGGAAGGGCACAGACCAAGCTAATTTCAGGATCAAAGTCTTACACTATAGCTCTTGCTGTTAGGAATTTTTTTGATGATACTCACTGCTCTTTGTATTTTAAAAATGTTTAGTTCCAGTTTTACTAAGATTAAATAACTATATTCCGTCCCTCATGTTTACACCTTTGATACACTTCAAAATACTCAGCATGCCCCCTCTTCCCAGGGAGCATAGTTTTTTGACGGTTCCCTATAACCCTTTCACCTCCTGCCTCCACTGTTTCTGATGCTCTCTGATTTATGCAGACACAGAAGTTTTACAGAAGGAGAAAATGAAGGTATTTATGCCAGGTCCAATTTATCAAAACCTACATGGGAATGGTTTCAAAGGCTAGGAAAGAAAAGTTTTCCCTATTCACATATTTACAAAATGCAATCAAACTTCAACACCTCTTTTAAAAAAAATATTAATAAGGAGAAAAAAAAAAGTAAATATTTTTACTTTACCTCAGGGTAGGAAAGGTACCATAGAGCTAAAAAACTGGACTGGAGAATAGCAACAAGATAAGGGAAGTTTACCTGAAACTGTTATGATAAAAATGTGTACAGAGTATGCATGGAAAACTGGTATGTCTGATTAAAAAAAAAAAATAAAAAATTAACAGGAGATAGTGTGGGAAACTCTAAAGGTTTCACTACTGTGAGCATGGAGTGACAACATCTCTTACGAGTGCCAAAGATATGAATGTCCTCCGTGGATTTCCCCCCATGAGTGACAATAATCAAAGATATAGCAACTGCACCATCACATTTTTTTTTCACGTCATTTATTTGGTTTTGGCTTTTTGATGTTGGTGTTTTGAGGAAATCAGTTTCTATAAAAACAATTCTGTCACTGATGCAGCACACAAAAACTTATGTCAGTGAAAAGTTAGTTTACATACCATTTTGAAATCTGAAAGGTGCTTTGGTTAAAAAAAAGCCAACAACAACAAAACAAACTGTACTGAAATGTCTCTTATATCTGTGGCTGCACCTACTACCTTTACCCAGTGGACAGCCAGTGCTTCCCTGTGCTGTACCCAACCTATGGAGAAACCTTTCCCCTTCACCCTGCAGGCAGTCAGTTGCTGAGAAAGAAGAGTATCTCAAAAATTTCCAACTCCAGTACAATCTGGACCTCTCAGACACACTCCCAAACGAAGGATTCTGTCTTAGCATCCCACCTTATGCAGGAAAGGAGTACTGAATTCAGCAAGTTATCTGCCTTTGACCCTAAGCCTTAAGAATCAGATCATCCTTGTATCATCTATTCCTGATGGGTTTTCTGATCTGAATAAAATTACTCCAGTTGCTCTTGAAAGGTATGAGACATCTTCTCTTGTCGTCCTGCTAAGATTTTCCAGGAAGTGTTGCTACAGAGCTGTTGTGACCATAGCAACCCTGCTGCGTTAGCAAGGTGGCTGGAGCCCCAGTCTTCCGCCAAGGCAGCAAGGCCTTATTATTAAGTAATTATTAATTATTAATAATTACTAATTATTACATTAGTAATTTCTTGGTGGCCCTACTTTATTGTCTCTGCTGCAGTCTGTTTCCTTCTGGAAAACTGAAGCTGTAAAAGTGCTGTAAAATCAGTCACAAATGCTTTTTGGAAAACAAAACCAAAGAAGGAATCTACAGTTTATGAAAACAGACTCCACATTCCCTAACTGTCACAACGCCAGCAAGCAATATTTGGCTTCAAAGTGCACACAGTTACATGAGCACTGCTTAAGACTCTGTATAAGTGCATGTACATACCTGCATACATACATCACCTGGAGAAAAAAATATCAGTTTAGTTTGCTCTGCATGAGAAAGAACTGAACAGGTATTAAGGACCCAATCTGACTTTAGTTAGATTAATGCAAAACACCACTAACACTCCAGTACCAGGAGATTTATAACTAATAGAAATATCTCACTGAGAGGAGAATCGGACCTTGACTGCTCATGGAAATAAATCTTATCTCTTCCTATGACAGTTTTGAAATTTCATCCATAACTCTGCAAAAGGAAATTTGAAAATTATTCTCGGTTAAATCCATAGAAGCACTGACCTTCAGTATCTATAATGTTCAAAAGAAAAGACACTTACACTTCTGATTGACAGATCTATTGCAAATACAGGATCAGCAGCTCCAGAATAAGCATTGAGAAATGCAACCTGAGTGTCCATAACTCACTCATTTGAACTTATTCAAGCAGATTTTCCTCTGTCAAGAGAATTGCATGATTCAAGACTCAGTCCTACAGATAACAAGCAATCAGGAATCCGCCTTCATGTATGAAGTGAACTTAAGCATCAGAGTGACAAAATAATGCACATGTTCCTATAGTATTCCAAATCAATAGGAAAATGCATGTCTCCAAGTCTCAAATTATCCTTTGTATTTACTACTTAGAGGATCCACAGCAGTTTAGGTAAAAATACTAATTCTGAAAAAGCCCATTGCACCTTAAAATAAACTGAGCTGCAAATCAGACAAACCCCAACACAATGACTATGCAAGTCTGGTTGGCACAAAATAAACCTATTCTGTTAATTCCAGAGAACTGTCCCATATAGAAACTGTACCTGACATTTTCATGTTGAACTATTTAGGTGAAAACAAATATTGTACTTGATCACTTCTCAGCTCCTGGCCCACTACTATGAAGCAACAGGTACATAGATTCAAGCTGCAGAAGCTGCTTTGACATCAGATTTTTCTAATTCCATAGAGGCAGAGATAGGAACAACAGCTCCACTGCCAGGAATGAACATAGCTTTCTTCCATAAACATTCCTTCCTGGAGATCTTTATTGGATCTTTCCAGCTTGACACCCCAGAACTGACCCTGAAAGGCTGAGAACAACCTTTCCCAGAATAAATCTAATTTCTTTGATAAGCCAGCCCCCTTCCCAGACAACATAGCACTAACATGAATGAAAACCAAAGTAACAAATGTCACAGCCCCTGTCCTGCACTCCTCAGAACAGTCTCCAAACCAACCCAAACCAGAAAAATAAGTCCATGTTTCCTTATGGGCTAAGGATTAAGGAAGAAGCACGTGATACTACCTGCCTCCATTTACTTTAGTGAAAGGTACTCAAAAACACTTGGAGAATTGCAGTAAAACCTTTCCAGAATTGGAAGACATTGTTACAGCTTTAAGTGCTTTTGCCTCAAACCCTTCAAGACCCCCTGTTATCTAAATGTTAGATAATGCCTCAGTGCATTACTAAGTTAAAATCCCTAGTTCAGGGCTGAAAAGCTCTTGAATACACAAGCAAGATCAAAGCAGGTAAGCTCAATAAACTATGTAGTCACTGTTTAGGGGCTTGAGGAGCATCACTTCGACAGCATGTTGGAAGTAATTTTCTCTGGTGACATGCTATGTTTTGTCTTACTGAACATTTAACCTCTAGATTTGGACAGCACACATTTGGCACGGGCACATATCTTTAGGGAACACCAGAGTGGTTACTTCAAGTGACAGTTTTCTAATTATTCTGTCAAGCATCAATCTGTGAAGTTCCCAGTTCCTCAGCACCCTGATTGACAGGGCAATCAGTGCTTTACTTAAAGCCTCTAGAGCTGTTCTGTCCTGACAAATGCTTTTAAAAAAAAAATCCCCACCAACCCCTCCTCCCCAGTGCTCAAAGGGAGTGGAATATTTGACTTCCAAAACAATTCCCCACTTCCTGCAAGTACAGTTCCCCAAAGCAACCAAAAATTACATTAGTGCATACAATGCAGCTGGGGAAAGAAGAACAGACCAAAACAGTGGTTTCTTTCATATTATACTAATTCATTTCAGACATTTTATTTTGGAGCAAATCAGCTGATAAAAGTATATCAAAAACAGAGAAATAACTGAGATAATGCAATCATTTTCACTAAGAAGCTTTCCTTCTCTTAAGAGAGGACAAAACCCACCTTCCCAGCACTCTTCTCTCAAAATAGGAAAAAAACCAACTTTGCCGCCCTTTTAGCTCTATTTCAAGTTCCCCTTATTTCTGATAAATATCATCTTCCTCTGTTGAGCGTGGTATTGTGACTTCTCTTGGGGTCTTACAGCACCATTGACTGTAGGAAGTGGGAAAATGAGGAACTCTGTGAGCGATAAACAATTAGCACTGTACCAAGTTCAAGGAATAATACAAGCTATTTAGTAGTCACAACCACAATTTCCTAAATAACATGAAAGTACTTCATGCTCTTTATCTACTCTGTAATTAAATTAAACAATGAGGCTAAGATTTTGACCAATGAGTTGGCATTACAGTTAAACAAGATTTGATTTATATGCCAAGATTCTGCACCTGAGAATTCAATAGCAGAGCTGCTCTTCTGGACTTGCTGGGACAATCTCATTTTGGTATTGCTCAACTTAAATACTAAGAGAAGACATCTCACTGTACAGAGCAGCAGCACCAATACCAGCATGCCACTGATACCAGTTTCTATTGCAGTCAAAATCGTGTCAGGCTTGCTCCTTTGGTTTTAAAAGGTAAACTATGAGTAACGCAAGTTTGGTGACTAGCTCTTGATTGTGAGCTCTACAGAGTGCTCTATGATAAAATACACTGATTAAACCCAGCAAGACTAACAAACAAATGAAATATCAAGTCAGGTGTCAAACGAAGGGTGGAAGAGTACATTTGATTACTAATTGGAGTGAACTGCAGAAAATCTCTCTTCAGATTTAATGCTTAATTATTATTTTTTTTACATTAAATATGTAAATATATTCACACACACAAAAATCAATTTTTTCTTGGATCTGAGTCAAAAGTCTCAGCACACAGACTACCTGTGATTAATGAAATGAAGAAAGGAAGCCTGTTCAGATCAGAGCTCAAATCTAGTCATAGGCCAACAATGGCTGCATAATTTTTTTATTTTTTTATTTTTTTTGCTGAGCAGCTTTGCACTAGATAATTTTCATATATCAATCATCACTCCCATCAACAATATCAAATTATTAATTTTTGTTAATGGACCAGATTACTTTTGGAGAAGATTATAGAGAACAACATATGACCAGAAAGTAGTTTCACTGAATTCAATAGGAACACTCAAAGATGGAAGCATCGCGAAGTACAAGAACACACGTGAGCATCTGGCATGAAGACCAACTGTAGGTGTGAAGGACTGAAGCTTATCTAGACCAGCACTGTCCTCCAGGAACTACTCATCTGACCTCGTAACGAGCCTGTTCAGGAAGCCAATCTGTTTCTCTTTCTACAGGTTTAGTCTTCTGCCAATGTAGCTCCCTGAGCTTTTTCACTGCGGTGACGGATGAGTGTGGGTGCAAATGGAGAGAAGGGTGCAACCGTGGAGTACTATCTTTGATACACTAAAACTGCCACAGACCTAATTCCTTGACAGAAGGGAACGACAAGAGCTGACTGTGATACTACAGTGGAGGAAGGAAGTTCGTTGATAAAAAGCCTAAACCTGCAGTGGTCAGTAAGGTAGAATCTGTTCCTCCAGCGTGGGGGAAGGCTGAACCCATTTGCTTTTCTTACTGAAGTTCAATAGACTTTTAGCATTACTAAGGGAGTTAAGCGAATGCTGCTGAAATCCAGGGACCATCTTTGCTTACATTGCTTTTATTTTATCTTTTCAGTTCAATTACTTCCATAGTTTGCATGACTAAGTGAAAATAAAACTGTATTTGAGATTCTCTCTAAGTAATACACAGAAAACCCCCAAAACAACTGTGTAGGGCCCCGTGGAAGTTTGATTAAAGGCCAATCCTTCACGATTCAGAGAGCACATCCTCAATCAATGGTTGAAGAGGAAAAGCTCCAGGGAGCAGCAGGAACTAAACAATTCTGATAAGGTTTCTGTGACTTTCCAGCAAATAGCAATTTGCTCTTTTATATTTCTTCAATGAGAAGTCAAGCATTGCAGTCCCAAACCTTTAAATCAAATGATTTCCTGGGCATCAGGCATTCAACTTTCACCACCTACTATAAAATATTGACTCTGCACATTCATTCATTTCTACCCAATAATTGATTCTTCTTTTTTTGCTAGTTACAGGCCTAGAAAAGTATTCTGGGAGGTTGACTTAATCAAGATTTAGTTAAGAAAAAAAGAGATCCTCAGCATTTTCAAGTTTTAATCTAGTCTACACCACATAAGCATGTATGTAATCTATTTTCTTAGTGAGAATGTTCTTTTCCCCTGTTTTATTTCCCACTATTAATTCTAAATCTACCATGCACAAGAGCCACCCATAGTTTACACGAAGGCTTCTGCCTTAATCAGAAAGTTGGCATTACTCTGTCAAAGGGCTATGTTAACTTTTGCTGAACGACCTTCTCAGCTGGAGCCTGTCTGTAAATACTGCTCAATCTGGCCAAGCTGGCACAACAGAGATTTCATTCCCTTTTCTGGTAAAGTGAATACTG
Source organism: Ibycter americanus (assembly GCA_035590275.1). NCBI lineage: Eukaryota > Metazoa > Chordata > Aves > Falconiformes > Falconidae > Ibycter > Ibycter americanus. The sequence continues at coordinate 17,243,594 of JAVJGI010000050.1, forward strand.
GCTTACACGGTCAGCCCAAATGTCATCCACTCAGAAAGGCAATTTTATGGCACTGGAGGCAGGACTGCTGTGTTGCTCACACTGAGGCACTTCAGTGGTTCTTGGTCGGAGGAAGGCAGTGCTCTGCCATGACAACTACAGCTGGCTGCTCCTTTGCGCTGAGCGGTTTGCTAGCAGCAACAGAGCTCCTTCCCCCCACGCTCACAGGGAACGAACATCTGGTGCTCTCCAGCTCTTTCGGTTGCTCAGGCTTACCCTTAAATAATTAGAAATGGTTTCTAAAGTACAGCAACACCCAACACTGCATACAAAAAAGGTTGTGCAAACGTGCACACAACTTGTGTAACAGCAGCAAACATATATACATATGCAGATACTCACACACATTACCATTTACACTTCACTCCAGCAAATAGCGTGTATAAAATTAAGAAAAAAAACCCTAGTTCTCCTTTCCCCCTACTTGCTTGATGAGTAAAATATGTATATAAGCAAAAAAGAACAGAAAAAGATATTTTTAAGCCATAGCAGAAAATTCAAGGTGAAAATGGTGTTGTATAAGCAATGAAATTTTTTAAACTATTGACTAGGAATATCTGAAATAGTGCAATACCTGCTCCACTCTGCAAACAGAACAAATTATATAACAATTTGCAACAAGTAAAGCTGCCTTATTCTTGATCAACTCCTCTAACTGCCAGGAAAAAAAACCTTAAACTTTTTTGCCTTTTTTTCTGCTGAAAACCTTCGAATAATTTTGAAGTTTCAGCAAAATCTACTTGGTCAGACATTATCCACCTGTCTTTTCACACAGAGGCACTTATTTTCTTTTAGCTCGAGTTTTCAAAGCTATTTGGCTCAAAATGGTTGAACATTTTTCCACTTAAAAAAATGATTAAAAACTAAGTCTTCAGGTTTTTTTCATTAATCGTTCCTGTTCCCTTGAAGAAACGTGTGGTCTTCACCAACCCAAAGAAAAATCAACAGTTTCCATTAAAAGAATCTCAGATTTTCAGTTATAACTCTTCAATTAAAGTGACAGCTTCTGTTATCAACCAGGTACCTAGCATTGGATTTTAGGAATAATATCTTCACTGACAGGGTGGTGAAGCACACTAGGTTGCCCAGGGAGGTGGTGGAATCACCACTCCTGAGGGTGTTTAAAAAACGTGTAGATGAGGTGCTTAGGGACATGGGTTAGTGGTGGGCTTGGCAGTGCTGGGTTAATGGTTGGACTGGATGATCTCAAAGGTGAAAACAAGGGAAATGATTCTATGATGCCATGGTTGCAAAAAAATAGCTTACCATCTCTGTTCTGCTTTACAGTAAACTTAGAAAAATGCTTGGGAATTGGGACCCACTTTTCTCTTGATGAGGAAAGCCTATATAGGATCTTGGCTTAGTAACAAAAGACAGCAGTAGCCCAGTCTGTAGCTTCTAGCCCCCACGGCTAACTGCTGCCTTCACCCATATGCAAGCCCTTCCTCCGGCATTCAGCACCAGAGACAGCTCCCCTGTAATTCAATGAGAAGTACCAGCACCAGAACGAGGTACGTAACCTTATCCAGCTAATTTGTAAGTACAGTTTACCCAAATAAAAAAAGAACATCTAATTTTCCTTATAGATTTGTAGGAATGAATCAATCCATGTGGTAGAAGGCTGAATTATTCATTTCAGTTTTCACTAGACTTTCTGTCCACATTTTAGAAAGGAATCCATATTGTCATTTTAATAATGGAGAGGTAATGCATTTCTTAAATACCAGTATTTAAGATTACTTTCCCCTGCAGTGCTTTAGTAGGTATGCACATAGCAAATGAAGGGTGGATTCTGTTGAATAAAGGGGACAGAGAAGTAACATCCTCCAAGTTGCTACAAAAGGAGGGGAAATATGGAGGAATGAAAATTTCCTGCTTTCTATTCACCAGAGTTAAGCCAGAATCTGCTGCGGCATTTGGGAGTGCAAAACAAACAAGTGCAGATTTTTAAGACAGAAAAAAGTTTAAAAACCAAATGAACAAAAAACCCACAGGGAAACTATTTGCCTCCCCGAAGGTATTAGCTAGAACTCTTAAGAAAATTCAAAAAGTTAATTAAGCTCAGGGCTATACATTTAATTCAAGCCAAAGTCTCTGCAAGACTGAGTGAATGAGATGTGTTCACTATACCCGATATAAACAGCACAACGTTTTTTCTGAAGTTCAGGTTTGGTATATGAAGGTAACAGTGTGATAACCACAAAATCCAACAATTTGCAGAGACATCCCCAAGTTTTTCTCAGGTTTTGACTGAAGTGAACCTTGTAGACCTCGTCCTTTACACCCTCATGCTGCTTTACAGTGACTCTATGCACCACTATTCCCCAGTCACAGTTGGTAACATGAATATTGAAGCCTCCTAAATCAGCTGAACTGTGCGACTGAAGGAACCGTGGTTAGATGTCTACAGAGTCTGTTTGGAATATTCCTTCTATTCCTTGCTTGCACCCCCGGCCCCAACTACATACATAAAAGAACTGGGCACTGGGAGATGGAATAACTCATGCTTTCTGCAGATTGCTTTTTAAAGTGTAAGCACTAAAAGAGATAGGCTCTCCACATTTCACACTACACTGAAAACACCTGATGAGAGAGACTCCATAGTATGACAAAATTTTGAAAGGTACAACACAGACAACAGCTCTTGAGAAATAGGACTAATTTTCATCTTCCCATAACAATATAGTTTTTCCATTAAGAAGATTAAACTGAACCTCTAGGTACAAGAGTAAGAACTACTCATTTGTGGTAGATGTGGACTTGATTTGCCAAGTATTTAAGCGCACGACAAGCTTTAAAACTGAATAGGCTCATTTATTTCAGCTTTACCCATCCACTCAGAATAATAGATAATAAAATATTAAAACTTGAACCAGGTTTGAATATCTTGTTGAACTGGAGCATGAATAATGAAGTTGTGGAATAATTCAGTCCTACCTGAAACAAAACAGAGATTCAAGGGAAAGAAATAGCTTTTCCCTCTTTCATTAAGCCATATTTCAAATAATTTTGTCTCTTCCAAAGCTTTTTCATCATCCTCTGCTCAGTTATGCAAATGAATGGGTGAACACAGGACAAGGAATATTTTTCTTATTCAAGTATAAATTAAATACATTCTGCTGACTGGAAAGACAGAATGTATCCTGCTCCAAAACCCAAAGTTCACATACTTTCGAAAAACACATTTCTCTACCTCAACACTAAAAAAAAATAAAAAATATCGGGGGAAAAAAGGCAAAAAATAAAGCACCTACAGTGGAATACAGAAAATATCAGAAGATCCACTGCACCTCAAAATGTCATTTCCATAGAAATGAGTGGATGTTCTAAAGTTCTTTTTCTTAAAAAGATGCCAATGAATTTACATATTTGCCAGACCTGCATATTACTCTTAATCACATCACTGTGCCAGTCATTTCAGATGGCATATGGGTTTAATAATAATAGGTTAGAACAAGATCACCTATCATAATCTATTTCCTATATTAGGATGCAAACCTGAGCACAAATGTCACAGCAGAGACAAGTGCAACATCTATATTTTTTCATGCAATTCTCTCCCCCAATAACCATATCACTGAGCCTGACACTGCACTTTTTCAGCTTAGAGACATAAAGTTCTTTTTAAAAACTGCTTAAAATTCCCCTCTGCCTTTTTTTTTTTTTTTTTTTTTAAAGTATAGACATACCTTTACCTTTACATCAAAAATCTTAGCAAGATCAGGCCCTTTAATCTCCTGTCTTTATAAGATAACTTTATGATGGGAAAATGCTCATTAATTTTGTCATGTTTCACCAGTTCTTTCCCCAAAATTGAGTCTTATTCTTCAACTAACCTATGCTCCAGCTACCTGTGCTCCATCCGTCAAGGGTGCTTCTCAAATTGTAAGTAAAAACAGTTGATACTCATTTCACTGTCAGAAGAGCGGCTTGTCTTACCCAGTACAAATGGCACCTACTTGAAATATACAGTTCATTATCTAGGCCTGTTTGTATCAGGAAAAGATGGAGGTAAGGTGACTAAATTTCTTCATTTTGATGAAAAGAAAATACACTTTCCTAGACTGCCATAACACCTCAAACCACTTATAAATAATATTAAAATGCAATTTTCTTTACAGAAAGGTTTAAGTAAGGATACCTAGAACTTTTTTTTTAATATACTATTTCCTACCTGTATTATCAAATGATTTGTCTTTCATTCTCCTGTAAGTATGCTAGATTGATGATCTAATAAATAGATTCATAACAAATTACTCATCTCACCAAGATGAACTGCCAACTTGAGATTCCTAAAATATCTTCCCTTTTTATCTTTACTAATTGTGAAATGAGTCATATAAATTTTCAAAATTTAATCAATTTGTAAAGTACAGAAAAGGATTAAACACTTTTCTGATGTATTATGCATGGCATTCCTTTTACTAGGCAATACTAAGATACACCAACGTAACTGCACATTATATTGCGCGCGCTGGATATGACATCAGGCATTTGGCACTTAGAGGTGGTGCTGGCAAGGTTTTCAAAATGGATACTTACTGCCTGTATCCATCACCCATCATTTTAGGCCCTGATTTGGAGTGAGATGGTGATACCACACTATGACCACATTATAAGAGACATGCTATCCCATAATATTTACTATGTACTTCTCTTAAACACTTCCCACTGCAGGCTCAGACATACTGGCCCAGCAGTGGATACTCAAGAAAAGTCCCAAGCACTAATGAACAGAGAAGCCAATAAAAAAATCCTTTATTACTTTGATCATTATTCAAATTTACCACCAAACAAGCAGGAAAATGCAACAAGCCTTGACCACACAGCAACAATCTCAAGAGGGTGAGGCAGACTGTCTTCTGAGACAATGGAAATGTCTGCTCTTCTGTCCCTGTTTTAGATGGGATACCACTACAGAGAGGGTAATTGGCACACAAACATTTCAAATTGGCACACAAACAGCTCAATTTTTATTGTGGTTCTTCCACAAAATTTTCAGTATGTACCTTCTAAGGAAACATCTGTGATTTTTCCTTATTCTGCCACAAAGAAGGCGATTACAGAATCTCTGCGAGTTTTCCTCTTGCTTAGTAAGTTTATTTTCATATCCAGTTTTTAAGATTCATTATAGCGAACTTTAAAATGCCAGAAGGCATTCAACTTGTCAGTGCCTATAAATAATGGCAGACTCATGTTGAAGTATATTTACATATCAATTACTTAGGACTCAATACTACACATGCTCTTGAAAAATACATTATTCTTGATTATAAATCAAGACAATTTAATTATGCATTTAAAATGCATAATTGTCCTCACATTTTCATAAATATTGGCAATATGCTATCAGTCTTTAAAAATGCTTCAGTGAAATGAAAGAATGTCTTTTCAATACTTTTAAGTGCTCTAAAAGATGACTAGTCATTTCACATTAATTCCTGCAAAACTGCAAAGACACATTAGAAAAAATCCTTGTTAAAATTCTATTAGTCTATATTTTCTTACCAATGCAGTGCTAATAAAAATGTGGGGAAACTCCTAAACTGCTGCTATAAACTCAAATCCTACCATATCTATAAAACCTATGAGTTGCTCCAGTACCCTTGGTTAAAGGTAAAGTATTCATACAAATTTCTGAGGCAGAAAATACAATATGCTTTGTCAACTTTCCCCAGCTTTACAAGATGTTTCTGTGCTCTAATAGGTCTTTTCTGCCTCTACAAACTGTCATCCTGTGATAGTAATCTGAAACATTGAAAGCCAAGGCATTATTTGCCCATATAAAATTACTAATCGCAGCTTTAGGTTTAGGGCTGTTCTCTGAAAGAGGAAAGGAAACCTCTGGTGCATTCATTAGCCCCAAGGCAGGATCAGCTCTTCCTGAAACACCCTGGGTAAATTTTTATTTAACTAGTTCTTAACTTGCCATGCTGGATAGCCTGTAAATTCCTAAAATAAACTGCTGTAGGGCTGAACTACCTTTTTTTCTGGACTATTTTCAGAATGGCTATCCTAAATTTCTTTGCTGCATTTAAACCTTACTGCTTCTTGCCTTACCGAGGCAGACATCGACCTGCAACACTGGTCAAATTACCCAGATTAACTGAAGGTTTCCTTCACCTTTTTGTGTCTGTTTCCTCTTTCAACCCTTGAGTTTTTTGTATATTTTCAATGAGAGAAAAGGTCTCTCCCTACATGTTTACACATCCCCAAGGAAAAAGGGGCTCTCTACATGCTATTAGGAGATAATAGTAAGATGACAGGGTAAGATCCAGCTTCCAAAAACTATGGGGTATACTTCAGTGATTGATTAGACATCATCTTAGACAAATGTCAAAATTGCAAGACAAAACCAACAGGTATATTGATTATGACTTTCTTTTTAAAAATTTAATATTTCACTTCTATGAAAACAACGCTGAGTACAAAACTGCCAGTAGGATGGGGCTTTGTAATAAGTAGTAAAGGAGCAGCAACAACTTTTATCATTTCCCTAGCACTTAATTTCTTTAATGGACTATATAATTTTTGATCAGTGTTGATAGCAGTCATCTACGGTAGATGAGTATTATGACCTGCAGTTCACACAGAGGGGAAAACAGAGGAGTCAAAGCCTGAACTTTCAAAAGCATCCACTAAATTCAAGTGCCACCATTTTCAGATACCCAGCTGGAGCTATAAAGGCTAAGCAGAGGTGTGAGCACTGGACCAGCAGTTAGCACTTGTGGAACAGTATACTATCACACACACATATTTCCTCACTGCAATAACTCAGCTACAGCTTTTAGAGTACTCAAAACAGCATATGATGCTTCACCCTCTTGTGTGAATCAGAAGAACACACAAGGCATAAAGACTTTTTAAGCTGTGTAAAGAAGAGCTGGGTAATGAAGTGTGTAAAGGGTGTGTGATATTTGAATGAGAAAGCAAAAAGATTTCTAATGACTATGTAAGAATAGGGTTCCTCTGCATTATCTAAAATGACATGCAATCTGACAATTCAAACAAATCCAGGGCTAACACTCTATTATACGTCCATAACTGAACACTATTTACATTTCATTTTTTTCTTCAACATTGTACACATGTTCACATAGGCTGCATGTGTGATAGAGAAGGTTAACTGATCCCACTAATTTATGGTTTCACATTATTGTAACACTGAGAAACCCACTACTGACAATTAGTCAGTTAAATTCAGAAAATGCATGATAAACTATTCACAACCAGCCTATGCTCTAACTAGATAAGCCTCACTATCACAGCAAGTGTGGCCATTCTGATTATTTTTTTTTAATTTTTGAAACCTCTACACACTATATTTTATTTATAACTCTTAAAGCTTAACTGTCCCCCTTCCCACTCTCCAAAGCACCCTCCTCTCACTCCACACAAAAATTCCAGGACTAACAGCAATAATAACCATTCTCATCAATGTGTAAAGGCAGCCCTAGAAGAAAATCAGAGTGGTTCTTTCTTTCTGGATGTTGCCTTTCATGTTCTCTTCCTCTTAGTCAAGACACTTGATAGGCTTGACTGATTGGCATGACTAATACTGCAACAGACATTCTGCAGATCGCATTAAATGGCTGTGCAAACTGCCTGCCCTCACAACTTGGCTGCTGGCATTATTTTTATTTTTATTTCATGTGATTATAATGTCTCAGTGCCCAACCCTGGATCAGGAACACCATGCGACAACATTCCCCTTTTCTTATTCCACTCTGTTTTCTCCCAGACTGTTTGAAACGATGCCTCAGCGGGCAGGACGCAGGGAATAACTGGCTAGGAACAGAACAGGCACCTGGCAACTCCTAAGAAACTTACCTGCCAACACCCCTTTTTTGGCTCAAGCTTGTAACCCACCAGTCAAACACCAGGCACAGACTCACTGAATAAGAGATTTTTGCACAACTGCCAGGACAAAACCCTCAGCTATATAGTCAAGCCTATTTAGAAACCACACTGAAAAGTCTTTTCCTGCTAAAACTGGGGAGCAGGCCCTTGTTTAAAGTTGCAGAGTGAGAGCAAACAGTCCAGTAACACACTGATATAGTTACTGCACTCCAAATGGCCTGAATGTTTGCAGACTTTCTGAACTGTCTTAACTAGCTCACCCAATTCTGAATTAATTCACCCCAAATAAAGACCAAATAAATTATACAAGGCAACCTTATTTTTATTTCTGAAATCTGAGCAAAGAGTATCCTGAATCTTTCCTCTTAGTTTAATGTTATCCCTTCTGTTGCCACATAACGGACTGCAATGTTAGGAAAACTAATACTAAAAATCCCTCAAGCCAAAAGGATAAACTGGTGATAAAACTGTCTTATATAATAGGAATGAATAAACTGTATTACTTTCACACCAAGCACAGCTGGAAAATAAGCGAATTGCAAAATTATGATTTAATGATACCGTCTTTCAGAATTGTGTTCGCTTTCTCAGATGCCCGGAAAATAAAAGCCCCAAGACCTCGGCTTCACACGCAGCTTAATGGCAAGGCGCATCAGTGCCGTTACTTTTCCCATCACTGACGTGGACAGGAAGATGTATCTGACAGAAGCAAACAGGCAAAGCAAAGTGACAGGCATAAGAATGCCTACTCCATATTAATAAAACACTAATTTGAATTTGGATGAAGAAATAGCTAAAGGAACGTATCAAATTAAGTTGTGTGTGTTTGATATGAATTATTCCCTGGATATGAGTTAACAGATGTCAATATGGAATATTTTTTCCAGAGCAATGTTTGTCAATCTGTCAATAGTATTTTGCTGAAGTGACAAGCAAACGCTTGTTAACATCAATTGATTTGATAAGTCTGTAGTCATATCATCAATGACAGGCTTCTAAAAAGGCTGTCAGAGTAGCTTGACGGGGAGAAGGAGAACAAGAACAACAAACAAACTTGGCCTTCAACTGCCTGTATTTCAGGGATACTTTCTAATAGGAGTCAACTGTTGCGTTCAGGACTAGAGCCGGTCAATGGTAAAACAAACCTGCTCACAGCTTAGTTTGCTTTTGTACTGGGTGTGCGCGGGGGCTGCTGGCGGCGGGGGCTGCCTGGAGCTGCCACGGGGGCAGCGCCTCTGGGATCACAACTTTCCCGGGGGAAAAGCTCCGGCATGGCAGCAGCCGCAGCCTGTAGAGGAGCCAGCCAGCATGACATCTGAAACTTGATGTTGACTGTCATGTGTATAAAAAAAGTTGAGAGAGAAACCTGCATGAATTTAGGAGTGTCAGATATGCCGGACAACTGCAGGCCACAGCAGAGAGCAGAGATGGCAACACAGCTGCAGCGCCCTGGAGAGCACGTTTATTGACAAGACCATTTTTTTCCAGCTTTAGCTTTTCCAAAACTTTGTTGAATCCTGCAAACCGTCATCGTATGGTAAATACAACAGCTTAGGTCTTCAGCATGAATAAAAACAAGCACCTGTTCAGCTTGGTAAGCATGCGAGAGTACTCGGGGGTGAGGACTTCAGTGAGGTTAGCTGAAACAGCACTGCATACGTGCAGGGGAGAGCCCGACATCACTCAGAAGCTCTGAAATGCCGATGGAAACAACCTCTTCTACTTGACTATGGGACAAAGAGGAGTAATGAAGCTTCCACAGTTCCTCCCAGCACCCTGAACACCCAGAACTGAGCCACCTTCCCCTTTCCTGTTACTACCTCAAAAGAGGGAAGACAGTTCATTTTCTGCTAAAGCAGATGCATGGCACAAACTCATAGAAACAAGACAGGCAGAAAGGAGGAAAAAGAAAAAAAAAGAAGGAAAAAAAAGAAGAAAAAAAACGTCTGGGATTTAGATAGTGAAAAGAAAGGAATTCAGAACCATTGCAATGACCTGTCTGACCTGGGAAGTATTGGATATGGCAGACTGCAAACAAGACCAGCAGAGTATAAAAGGGTCACTGACTCCAGAGACAGCATTTCCATCCTAAAGCCAGTGGGTAACCTTTCGAAACAAAAAAAACCCCAACAAACCAAAAGACAAACTTTTTTTTTTTTTTTAAAGAATTATAGACACTGCCAACAGCCAGATTAAACCAGCAGCAAACCAGCCAAGATCTTCATTTTTCTCAGAAACAATATCCCCAGCTTCACTAAATCAAATCATGACATACCTGTAGTTTTTTGCTGTAACAAAATAGATGTTTTAAAGACAACTAAAAGGAGAGAAAGAGATCTATTTCCAAGTGCAGTTGAACATTTCTTTCTGGAAGATTTCTTCTCTTGCACTGCCCTTAACACTGCCAATGCCACGTTTCAGCGCAACTAAAAGACAGTGCTTCTCCATGTCCCAGCCCCACCGACTACTTTTTTCTGTTTGCTTAGTCTTCCTCAGCAGCTCAATGTTGTTTGGAGACATTTACAACAATTAATTGCCCCTTAAGTTCCTAACAGCGAAATTTTATCTTCTCAAACAAGGTGGGAATCAGGTTAAAGGTTAGAGGGAATTGACTGACCAGATACAAACAGTGAATGCTGCATTAGCCACAGTGACTCTGGGGATTGAAAGCCTACTATTAGTTAAGAAAAGAGAGGATTCATTCAATTATCTTACCGTGTATTAGTGAGCTAATGGACGTGGTGTATCAGGAGAGGAAATAACAGACATTTACTATTTTTCTGAACAGAATGAAATAAAACCAGAAATGTTTATTTTTTTAATAGCTAGTAAATTTATACCAATATTCAACTGCAGAGCAGTTAGAAAAATAAGGGCTTTGATGTTAGTCTGATATAACCACCAGGGCTGTTAAGAGTCTACTATTATGTACTGGGATATCAGTATATCTTCCCTAATCTTAATTTAATCTCATACATATTCATCAGTTACTGTTGAGAGGGTTTTCACCTCATGCCACATGGAACTGAAACAATATTGCTGATGGTCACAGTGACATAAAGCAAAGGCAAAACCAGTCAAATTGAAAGGGCTAAGAAACAGTTCAGAAGTGACTCAAATGTGGCAAGCCTCTCTGGGATAAGAGCTGTGGTATGACTGGCCATGCGCAGGGCTAGGCTCAAAAGAACTAATGTTAATAACTTAAAAATGGGCAACAGCATTAAATCTCGACAAAAACACAATGTCTGTGGCCAACAATGCTGTAACTTATGCACATGCATCCAGGTTTGCTATGGACTACATTCCCTGGAGCAGATAGCTTTGAGAAGCACCCTCTTTCCCCTGCACCATACCAAATGACAGAGTCTAGAGGGACTCTAAGCAGTCATCCTTCCTTTTTTTCCTGGAGTGCAATAGAGAGAATGGGCAAAAGAGAAATGCAACGGAGCTGTTCTGTGACTCTTCCTGTGAATGAAGAAAAGGACAGAAAAGGCATTCAAAAGGAAGCGAGGACAAAACAAATCAATGAGGAACAAGTTGTGCTGCATTTAGGCTAAAGGCTCCTGCATCTTCAGCCATGCAAAGCTAGGAATGGTGCATAGACACAAGCATAAATGACTGTTTCAGGTCCTTTCCATGCTACCTTTTACTCTATCTCACTGTCTCAATTAGCATAGCTTCCACCAGCCCTGGTGTAAGCAGCTAGTGTTAAGCAGTAATATATAAGCAGAATATATAACAGAAGGAGGATACATTTACAAGTGAAATGTTGGGCATGCAGATGTTATATAGCTGGGAGTTACTCAAATGCCTTTTTGTTTTAAAATTGTTTAAACTCAGTAAGCTTCATCACCAAAATTAATACCTGCTGTTTGTGCTGTAGCAGACAGCAGAACCTATTTAGCATAGTAATAATCATCAGCTAACTTGTGTATCTAAGACTTTACTGCACCTGCTTCTCCACCACTAACACAAGTTTCAGAACTAAATTACATCTCAGCCAAACCTTGATCATCATACGAAGCACGCACTGCAGAACAACTCAAACATGTGCAAACAAATCTTCATGTAATGTCCTGAGAATAGCTAAAACTCACGCAAATGAAGACAAGCATCAGACAATGATGGAAACTATCAGGTTTTCTAGCATGAATCTCAGGTTCCACCCTGCCTCTCTTCTGCCCCAGGCAAGATATCTTGCTTCTCTACTTCTCCAGGTCTGTGTCCTTTTTGGCATGTCAATGACTTCAAGCTTGAAAGATCGCTAAGTAGGAGGAGACAACTAGTTCTCCTCCTCTGGGTCTTGGGAAGAACATAAACCTAGACCTCTACAAACAAAAGGTCAGCAGGACCCAGGTCTATGTGAGGGCAATAATATCCAGGAAGAATATTTTAGATATTGCAGATTACTCTGTCCAGTACAGTTCAGACATCAAGGTACTACATGCCTTAAAAACATGCAAGGAGAATTACAACTGCAAAGAGCTTATAATACGAAGTCAACCTGTGCTTATTTTGTACTGTACATTTTCTTCCTGATTTTGCCTTGAAATTTTGCTGCAAACAATACCCACTTCTATTTGAAAAGTCACAACATTTTGTCACTTACTGCTGCACAGGGTATACAATTACAGGGATGTAATTTTCACAGGAAGGTGGTATTTAGAGGAGCTAATATCACAGACAATGAACATGAAGAAAATGGATGGAAGCACAGAAAGATAAAGGAGATAAAGCCAGATCCACAAAAAGAAGCAAAATGTTGAAATTGGTATTTCAGCAGAGATGCTTAGGTGCAGGAGATGGAAGGATGATCAAAACCCTTCGACATATTTTCATTAGTAAAAAAAATAATCTACAGCAACGTAAGTTCTGGCTACACACAAAAGCATAGCTCTGTGTTGGCAGGAATGGTCAGGTGGCACTGTTCCAATGCCTACGCCCGATCAATATTCTCTCAGCAGATATTCTACTTCTGTCTGCAAAGGGGACCAATGACCTCATGATGCTAACATGCATCTCTAGAAATAACTTCTACTCAATACACACAGACTAATGTCTTCTGTTGTTCAAAAAGAAAAGAGCAACTGCACCTCCATCTGCAAAAGGAAGTGTTGGAACATACCAGACTATGATTCCAGCCTGTGAATGTTAATTAAACACAGACTATCCTGCAGTGCAGAATCAGATATTTTAGAAATTTTGAGCTTAAAAGAGTACAAATCAGCCTTCAGAATTAGCTATTAGCTTAATTCCCATTTTTCTTCTCAGTCTACTACGGCACTAACATACCATTACAAATGATATTTTAAGTATCTAAATCTCCTCACAAATTCCACTTCAGGAACCAGATGTTCAAAGTTCAGCACGGCAATGCCCAGCATTACCACATCTGCACTTCTGTGTTGAACTGCCTTGAGAAAGTACCCATTCAAGACTGACCAGCAAACCTGAGAGTGGAGCAGGAACTGAAAAGTCAATCCAGTGGTTCACAGTGATATCATTTTCCTCCCAGTTCACCCTTCAGCGTTCACACCATTATCTGTATCTTTCAGCACACTATTCACAGTCCTGTAACACAGCTAATATTACTGTACGGGGAAACTTCTGGTCCAAACCCAACTTTTTTTACCTTCGGATCAGCAGTCAGCAGCTTGAATGCTTGATATACTTGTGCTTCTTTCACACCTCCACCAAGATCCAAGAAGTTGGCTGGCTTACCACCATTCAAGGATATTATATCACATGTTGCCATTGCAAGTCCAGCTCCGTTGACTGTAATTGTAAACATCAAGTGCTTATACTTCACATAAAAGTATGTAAGATTTGTGAAAAGGCTTAAAACATATCAGCACACCACATAAAATGGCTCAAAACATTATATAAATACCTATTTCTAAATAGAGCAGTACCTATTGAAAGATATCCAATGCAACAAATAATTCAAAATCTGGTGTACACACACCAACATTAAGATTTCTTTATGACTGTAGCAATTTTAGGATTTAGATGTACACATCCCCTTAAGCATGTATGAGCACTAGAATGGTAATTGTGAAAATGCAAAAACTTCTGATTTTAAAAAAACGAAAAAGAAAAAAGATGACATAAAATCTTCTGGGAATAGTGATTGCATCGTGAGATGTAAAGGACAAATTGACTCCTTAAGCCTCCCGTCATTCTGATAGCAATAGATGATGCTTTGTATTACTGCAAAACAGACAACTAAATTTTGGAGACAGATATCAGATGCTCCTGAAACTGCCTTTTATTTTGTGTTTGCACAAAACTAGAAGCATTCCCATGGGCACAAATATCCTCTAAGTGAGGAAAAGTAGATGAGAATTATTAGTCCCCAGAAAGCTGCTTGTGCTGGACAAAGTAAGGCTTCTGTGTCACCTGTAATTCAACAGCAATACCTAATACTAAAAAGAATAATGTAGTGCTGCCAATTATTGTTTGGGTTTTTGGTTTTGTTTTGTGGGGTTTTTCCAATTTTTTTTTTATTTGTTTGGTTGGTTTGGGTTTGTTTTTTTTTTTTTTACATTGAAATTAAAGTCTCACTGACACTTACTGAATCAACTGCATCACATTATTAGTATCTTCTAGATTTGTGGTTAGAGTACACGTCTAAGCAATGTAAATGCTGGACATTTTCTCACCAAGCTGAGATAAAATGCCTAATTCAATTAGATTTATAATAAAATGTTGTACTGGCTAAAAGAATTTGTACAAAATGAAAATTATTTAGAGCATAGCTGACTTTTTTACTTATCTCTTCTAAACAGAAGAGTAATTTATGTTCTACAGAAACTTCAGGAAAATAAAAAGATGGTATTTTCCTCTTAACAACCAAGCTGCTTCTTCGGAAGCTTTTCTTAAAGGGAAACGGAGTTCAATATTCAACTGTAAGTGGGAATACCCCACTTTTCGGGGCATTTGCAAAACATTTTTGCAGTGTCTTTTAAGTAACAGTCTCATTTTTTAAAATTAATGATCAGATTTTGATGACTTCTTGTTTTGTTTTAATTACTGGAAAGATCAACTGCATCAGCTTAAAAATTCAGAATGTAGAACCCCCACAGGCTTCTCTCTTTGCCTGCCTTGAGTGTCTCTGACACCACACGTGCCCTGCCTGTCTGCTGAGGACTTCATCACCGTTTCAACACAATTTTAGTTTCATTCCTGCAAGAACTTGTGGAAGGACAGACAACCTCAGCAAAATAGACTAAAATACTGTCAAGGGTAGATTGAACGTCAGAGCGTAAACAAAGTCTATAACACTGAACAAGGATGAATTTGTCTTCAAATGCTTCTTGGATTTATTTGTTCTTACCAAAGCAAGCAATATTTCCATCCAGTCCTATATATTTTAAGTCATATTTGGCAGCTTCGTTCTCTATAGGCTCATTTTCAGACTTGTCATCCATGGCAAATATTTCTTTTTGCCTAAATTCTGCATTGTCATCGAAGTTTATCTTGGCATCAAAACAAACAACTAAAAAAAAAAGAACCATAACAACATATAGGCATTTAGAGATTACAGTTAAGTCAGAGCTTCTGAAATATTACGACTAGTATAGCAGGGATGGGGAGAAGGTTGCTTGGGGACTGATGCTGCTTCCAACATGATCGGTTGAAGTTCTAGCGTTGAGTCCAGTAGAGAAGGGCAAGTTTTCCTTAAATCCTATACTGAGAAAAGGTACAGCAAGCATCTTCACATTACACAGTCACATGCCCTTGTCACAGGATGATCTTCTGTGTTTGCTTTAAACAAAATTCCTGTAAGTTCTTTTTGATTTTATGATTTGGACAGGTGGTCTGCAGTAATATCATAAGAGAATCTACTTTCAATATTTTGAAAGCATGACAGGTATAATGAGTAAGAGGTTAGCAATCCAAAGCAATGTTTGGTAAGATGCCATCATTTATAGCTGAGCCATACAAAATGTTTTCCTTAGCCATATTTTTAATTTATAATGTTAGCTATACACACATCATTTCCCTGAAGATCTGAATTAATACAGCTTTTCTCCAATGTACGTTAAAAATGATCAAAAGATGACTTTTAAATAAAGTAAATTTGAAGAGTAAATAGGAAACATTTTATCAATATCAACATCCACTATGGTTGTAAAAATAAATCAAGAAGTAGCTAAAGCTGACTATATCAAATAATAGATACAAAAGACTAGCTAGTAGACATAAAAACACTAGTAACAAAAATGCATGTAGACTGAGCTGGTCATTTGCCTATTTACTGACTCATTATTTCCATGGGTTTGCATAGGCAAACACCTCATTAGATTAAAATGTTCTAAGTAAATGTAAGAGTATATGCTTATTTCACTATTTAAGTAATTCGGCTTGTATTATATCCAGATTATAATTACTGACTGAAGTAGAATTGATTTCTCAATGCAAACAAGTCAGATTTAATTGTCTTTAAATGCTGCTTCCATAAAAATACAACAGTTTTCCTTTCTGCTGTGTTTTGATTCATATTGCTATTGAAACACATACATGGTACGTGTGCACGTGCTCCTGAGGACTGTATATGTCTCTGCAACTAGAAGTAAATTACAATTAAAAAGACAATTTTTAGTCTTTGATATCGATACCCATCAATTAAAATAACTAAATCACACTATCTTTCTTGGTGGACAAATACTTCTCTCTCTTTTTTTAATATAGGAGAAAATATCTAAGCAAAGAGCAAATAAAACATTTACACAAATAGGAAAGTCTCAGTCAAATGTCTTGATTTGCACAGGGTTTTCTTGTTTTCATTTTCTAATGTTGCTGGGGTTTTCCTGGGTTTGGTTTTTGTTTTTTTTGTTTGTTTTTTAAACATTTGATTTGTAGCCAACATCAGATTAAATTAAAACAGCAACAAATTTAATTTCAGTGACTGCAGTTTCAGAAAACTATTCATGAGTGTCTGTGTACAATAAATGTCTCTTGGAAGAGTCTACATCTTACCTGGTGAACCATCATGTGGGAATCTGCCAAAAGGAGAAAAATCTGAAGTTCATAATATGCTTCTACTGTACTAGAGCTGCGTTATTTTTTTTAAACAATGAACTAAGACCTGTACTATTTCTCTCGTTCAAGCTTTCAGTTCCTTAAATGGCTAAAACAACTCAAAGCTAGAGTAAAACTGCAGTTTCAGAGCTCTGTTTACCTTAGACATGAACATCCTCAATGTCACATTAATAGAATCTCTTTTCTACAGAGCATGCATCCTTAACAAAAGGCCATGTTGTACAAAGTAGCAGGAAAAACACCTATTAATATTTATCAAACTATTTTCACCATCAAAAGCACATTGTTACATGCATGATAAATTATACAAATGGAATTTTCTTCTAAACAAATATCAAAGAAAGCTCCAACACTTATACTGATGGAGTACTTGTGCTGGTTTTGCTAGCAGTGTAGGATTTTTGTCATCTGCCAATTCAGCAGCTTACAGTGAGAGCAAACAAAACAAAAAAAAACCCAAAGAAATGTGCAGTTACAGGCTTCTAACCCAACAGCGTTAACGAAGAATTTGCTACAAAACTAAATAAAAGAAAATACATACGACAATGTATTTTCTAATGGAAATTCACACAAGTGAAAAACACAGCAAGAAATAAATCAATTGTAAGTGTTACTTTGACAGGAATAATGGTCTTCATACAGAGACTTATATTTTATCATTAGAAATAACTGCATTAAGCTACTCAAGTGTTCTTCCATTTGTTTTATCTTTACTCTTCTTTAAGACATTTCAGATGGAGAAACTACTAGCAAAAAAGAAATAAGCACAGGAAGACTTCTGTGTTTTTCTGCTAGTGAGATGGCTTTCACAGCTTGAAACCCACTCTGTTTCTGCTCCTCAGCTTCCTGGATGCGAAACACATGGGGAAAAACCTCTGAGAAAACAGCACAAGAACTCCTACAATCCCTCAAATTAAGCCCTCCTCACTAACTATGCACAGCCATTCCAGAAAAGCGAAGTTGGTGGCTTATCCATATCAGTTCAGTTTTTCCACGGGTCCACCTCACAGCACTCCAGCAAGAATGCAAAGTTAGAACCACCATGGTTCTTCTGGACCTTTTAGGACCATCAGTTTTGTTTCCTCTCATTCCTAACTGTCCTCTCTCCTTCACTTGCCCCTACTTGTCTGCCAATTTCCCCTCTGTTGGAGGCCAGCCCAAACCATCTCCAGCACCTCAGCGATGCCCCTCTTCTGTTACCTGACAGCGCTGTCTCTGCCCTTCTCACATCCTTCTCAGTGTCTATACACTTCTACAGTGTCAGTTTTAAGACATACTTAACAGGTCTCCCTTGCAGGACTACGCGGCTGAGATGATGTAGGTATTGAACTGGGGATTTTGTCCTTTGCTCTGCCAAAATAACAGAATAGTAAAGTGCCTCTATACTAGTCATCTGCACTAGTTTTGAACCAGCGAGTGGGAATACCAGAACAGCCTAGTCCTGGCACAAAGCTCACCTCAAGCTCTTTTCCCTGTCTGACAGAAGGCAGTTGTCATAGATGTCCCAATTTCTGACACCTTACTGAGCAAAAGGACTACTGGGTACCATTCATCTTCAAAAGGTCAAAAGTCTCATGTGTTACACATGGCTAGAACTTGAAAAATCCAGACAATTCATTTTACAAGGCTCTGTTTCATTATTCTGCTTTAACTTCACTGTGCAACACAAAACAAGAATGTCCTTCTCACCTCATTTCCAACTGGTTTTAATGAGGCCAATGGATCTATTTAAATGGCAGGGAAAACCTGCCTAACAGACTATTGGTAAGGTAGACTGAAGGTAAACTTTCCATTTTCATTAAAATACAGCCTATAATAGAACTACACTGATGAAAAGCAGGGCTTTTTGTTTCTTTCCCCCAGTACACATTTCACAAATTGCGTAAGAACTAATGGAGTTAGAGTTAGCTGCTAAGAATTTAACTTACATTTATTAAGCTGAGTGAGGTTTACAATGCAGAAACTATTGATTCAATGTGCACATTAGTATGGTACTTCAAACGAGCTGGAAATCTGAGCACACAGAGCTGTGAAAGATTCTCAAATAAAAAGAGTAAAAGCATTTGGTGGAAGTCATTCTCACGAGGTAAACTCTATCCAGAGAGCTAAAGGATTCTGCTGGCAAGAAAACCAAACCTCCACACCCCCACCAAGAAGGAATTCAAAAAAGGTCTGCTATCAAAGCAGAATTCACACATTCAAGCCATAAATATGTTCTTCTAACTTCATTTAACCTGAAAACAACTCATTATGTAAAAAAAAATTATTGATGACACATTTGATCATTTTTATCATTGTCTTTGAATTATCCTCATATAATTTAATAGACAAGATATTCTTTGTTGTATTTGTTTTTAAAATGTCACTTTACAAGTGGGCATTTTAGTGTCCCAGAACCTATTTTATAACAAAGAGCACCATCTTTTAAGATGCATTAATAAAACAGGGTGGGGCAGGATTCGTTTTACATCTTTTACAGCTTTTCAGAGTTCATTACCAGCAGAATTTTCCTTTTAAGCTGTGGACAATTCCCTGCCAATTCTTTCGCATTTATTTCTTTGTTTGTTTTTTAATAATAAGGGAAAACCAACATTGGACAATTGGAAGAGACTGCATAGTTTCTAGCCACAATTCAGCTTCTGAATTCCTGACAACTGAGCCAAAAATATGGATTTTTAGTGAAAAGCTAAAGCCTAATTTTACAAACTAGCGGGCACATCAAAAGTATTTAAAAAATGCTAATTCTTTCAATTGGTACTGACTCCTATGAGGAACTCGTGTTCTTAACTGACATAGCAGTGATCTTTTTCCAAAAGTTTCCAGAAAGGCAATTAAGCAGCCACATTCCTAATGTCTGATAAAATGGGTAAAAGCTTTCTCTTTCCATTTTCTAATTTCCACTTGAATCTGCAGGCACAAAAGTTGATGAAAAGCTGGAATTGCCTGTCTTGACAAACATTGATAAAGAATTCTCAAGAAACGCCCATGAGCACTTCCCAATGTCAAAGACTTCTCTCAAATCACAAAATGATTCTGTAGGTTGGGTCTCTACTAGGAAGTCACTAGAGCTTGTGAACCGCAGCCTTTGGCACTGAAGTCTCAGCTAGCTCCCCCTGATCTCCACAATTCATCTTTATCCATTTAAATCAAAGACAAGAAATAAAAAGGGAAAGGGCACGAACACCAAAAATTATTGGAGTGAATGCATGAATAAAAATGCTCTGACATCCAATGAAACAGCGAGGTGGTAACTATGATCCACCTGGATCAGCCCTACTCTATTTCAATATATCACAGGCATCTTTAGTTCCTCTTCTCTTCACCTTCGTCCAAGCTAGTTGGACAAAAATGACAAATGGAAGGAAAGGTTTCAGCTGGAAAATCAACTACTAGAATGATGTGAAGGTTAACCCAGCTTATTTTTAACATATACCTTCATAGCCCTGTATTCATGGTGGAAGCAGATCAATTACTCTTTTTCTTCCCAAAGGATGCAGCTAAGTGTGAGTTCCAGCTGGAATTTCTCCTGCTACTAGGCTGCAGAGTCATGCACTTAAAATTTTAACTTACCTCTATGTTTGCAAACATAAAAAACCAAGTTTCTTTCAACAAAATCCCAGTAATTCTAGCAGCATTAACAAACACAAAAAACTCACCCAAATAAAAAAACCAAACCCAAAACAAAACCAAGAAAACCCCAACCTTGTAGAAAGAGCAGAAGAGCAGAAAATATTGCTGTTTCTCATCAAGCATAACATGTAGAAGCCAATACTTCCAGTATTTGGATGAAATAACAAAAGGTATTGAAATGTAAAATATGCCATGGGAATATTTATGAATGTTTCTTAAATTACATTACAAAATGAAATTAATGCAAAGCTGCTGTTACAGCCTTCTATGCAATTTAATTTATAGTTTGCATAAATAAAGAATTATAATGCATTCATTTGTTTCCTTCAATTTCTTACCTTGCCCTTCTGGAGTTTCACCAAAGGGATTCACTTCAACCTGAGTGGCATCAATTTTCAAGAAAAGATTATACAGCTTCTTAATTTGATCTGCTGCCTAAATTTGATCAAGCGATTTACAATTACGACACAGAAAAACAAAAGTTAATGTTTTCAAGGCAAAGGTAAACCATTATTGTTTATTTTTTATGTATTAAATTGCACACTGGCTCTAGATAATTACTGCTTTTACTTCTGTTTTCTTAATCATATTTATATAGTATCTAAAATAGCTATAATACAGCACCATGATACTGCATAACATTTAGTAAATGTGCATTTAAAGACTACATGAACTGGAGATTTTCTACAAAATAAACAGCACAATTACTATGACAAGTTTAATTTGAAAAGTGCCTAAGAGTTCATAAAGACTTATTCTCTGGTGTGCTGAGATCTAAGTTGCATCCATGTTGATCAATCTACATTCAAAAACCAGAAAGCAGTTTGTGCACATTAGTGACTTTAGGAAAAATATAAATTTCTCCTTCCTACATCAGTCTGAAATGTTTTCTTGAAGGAATTATCAGAAGCGTGCTTCTTTACCTTTTACAAGATATTCTTGCTTTTTCCTTATTGTTCCTCACCATCTATCTCTGACTGGTTCTGTGACCAAAAGTATTGTGACTGACTACTAACTTCCAAGTCTTTTGTTCTTACAACATCCCTCCGTTAATAAAACAACTTAAACAGCAGCAATATGAATGTGCATAAAAAACCCTCTTTGGTTCATTACACACTGGCAACCTATTAGCTGAAATAAGTTTGCAGATGAAGTGCACTAATAAAGAACCATTCAAATTTGTTCATTATTGATCAGTTAACTGAAGAACACAAACAAAAAATATTTGGGACCTCTCCTAATAAGCAAAGTGTGTGAGAATAAAAAAAAAACCCAGGAGTCAGCCTTCTTCCACAATGTCATTCATAAAAAGGAAATATTATGACTGGAAAGACTCAACTCCAATCCCAGTTTTTGGACCAATGCGTCAAAGACTTTAAAGAGTTACAGTTTGGAAGCAGCATACAAATTGCTTATGAAGTCTTCCCTACTCAGAAGTCAGCAGCTGAAGCATTCTTAGTGGTTTTGACTGTAAAAAAATTTATCAGTTGTAAATCTGCAGCTACCAAGGCAGCAGTTTCCTTGGCATGAACACTCGGGTTGACAAACTATCCTAATACCACATGGGTAAGGCTATCAACAGTGGCGCTAGGGAGGTAGTCCCAGCATGCAACCCCACATTGATTCTGGGCAACCTGAAAAGCTGTTGTTGCCCTAGTACACTGCTGTAATTTTAACGGATCATCAGAATTGCTTAACTTTTATTAAGGGCTGCTCCATCTTTCAGCAGCTCTCTGAATCAGGCAGCTTAATGTCAACACTTCTCTTTCTCAAGGTCTACAAGCGCTCAGCCTCTTTGAAGCAAAGCATAAAATCCCAGCCTAGAAATTGTGAATGTATAAGTAAATACTAGGATTTGTCTGAATAAAAACTATGTCCCTATGCTTCAGTAAATTCCTTTGAGTTGACAGCACAAGGAAAGAAATGCATTCACTGCAGCATTATTTAAATGTATTGTTGAAAAGTCCATATATTGCTGTTAATTATTAAGTACCAGAACTCTTCAAGGGTTGAAAGGTTCTGCATAATCATTCCTCCTCATTAGATATACAGCTAAATCTTCAAATGTGTGTTAATCAACTTAATGATTATGCATTTGTTAATTGCACGGTTGGGATAGAAAATAATTAAAACTGCTGAATTAAAAATAAAGGAGCTCTACAAAAAATGACAGTTTGATACTATGGAAAAAAAACCAAACAAAACCCAGGCAAAAGTAGCTTTAACAAGCTTTCTCTTCACTGCACAATTATTCATAAAGGCAAAATATCTTGTGTATTTGTGTAGAATATGGAATTCCCATATATATATATATAGGGACGAGATACTGAAAAGACTACAAGTTGGCAGCCTTTTGGTTTTGAGTTGAAGATGGGGGGGGGAAGAAAAAAAGAGACAGAGAAAAAAAAGGTTGGAATTACCCAGAGAGATATACTTTTACTTCTCCCCATATTAAAAGCCAAATTTTCCAAAAAGGCTCTACCCATATAATTCACTGAGCTCCAATGGAATTCCAATGAAATCAAAAGTATCCCAACATGGTATAACAACACATTGTCATCAACTGCTTCAAAGACCAGGGACCTTCACTTCGGAACAATAACGGCCTTATTCAAATTGCTAAAGCCTGATGACAATCTTCTATGTCTAATTTAGTATTTAAAATGTCAAAATGGTCCTGATCTAATGGACACAGCCTTTCATGTCTACTTGGAAAGCGTTCATCATATAGCTGGGCTAAAAACTCTTCAGTAAAAACTGACAGGGTAGAGTAAAGTTACCTGCTGTTGCAAAGGTCCTTTGAATTCCAAATTTTTTGCCATCTGCAATGCCTGATGATCCTTTATACCTTCAAAAATATCTATTTCCTCCTGTAACAGTAACGTGCATAAATAAAACTAAATATTCAACCTGAATGGAGATTTATAACTTCAAAAGAAAAACAGTATACATTTGCAAATTAGTAATTAAAGCATGGCTGTTTGCCAAAGCTCTCTGAGACTGAGGCTATAGCAGCTGCCTATAGGGTATGTTATAATTACCACACCAACTATGAAACAGTCCTTCCAAAAAATATATAATTCTTCAGGGTGGCATGCTGACAAGACAATGTGACACCAGTTTTCACTTTTAATTACTGTACAGATGGCGTTGACGAATATTTAGTCTGTTAATTTTTATGACATCTTCTGGAATATTTTCAAGGCAATGGGTGTCACTGCCCAGTAACACTGTGAAGTTTATATAATTTTTAAATGCACATTAAATATTTTTACAATTTTTTGTATAATTATACTTGATTGTATCAATTATTTTCCCAGATGAATAGCATGTCTACTCATTATCATTTCACAGTAACAAAAATAAAGTACTTAAATACAGTCATCATTAAGAAAGCAATTACAACAGTTGTATTTCAGATGCAAAAGTTATTCAGGTACAAAGAAATACTTAACAACTCTGTCAATTAGAATAAAATAACCACAGAAACAATAACCATATTGGCACTGACCCATTTGTGAAAAAAACTGTGTACCTTCCTGAAAGTGAAACTCACTCATAAAACATTTCAGATATTAAGTTCAACATAAAACAGCCAGATTTAAACTCTTTTTCTAATGGAGCTGGAGACACAAAAACACTAACAAAAATCAGATGTTAAACCTGCTTCCTTCATCTACTAGATGACAGGTCTGATCCCCTATTTGGTGAAACTCAATTTTTATGGTTCTTATTGTCTTCTTTCCATACATGGAAGAAAGAAAAAATGGAAGGAGAAAGGGGGGACATCCTTTTGGATAACTGACAAGGAAAAATTTTAGTGTAAAATATTATTTTAATACCTTAAAGATAAGTTCTGGGCTAGTAGCTGCAACTTCTTCTATGTCAACACCACCCTGTGGACTGCCAACCATAACAGGTCCATTGCAGGCTCTGTCCATCAAAATTGCGAAGTACGTTTCCCTGGAAATATTCAGTGCTTCTGCAACCATCACCTAAAAATGAATATAAAGAAGAAAAAAACACAACAAACCAGCAACAGTTCTGACTGGTCCCTCTAGCTGGCAAAGCAGAGAACGTTGCGGCTCATGTTTTCTGCGTTGCCTTAAGATGCAGCAGTTTGATACCTGCTATCCTGAAAAGAAACGTTTGTTTCACTGCTTTTACAAGATATTGCATCCCAGTGATCTTTTTCCCAAGAAATCCTCTCTTCCTAAACAAAAGAGTCCTCTGATGCTGCTGTTCTCACTGGGGCGTGTAACAAGCAGCGTAAACTATGAACACCTAATTGCTGGGATTTTTTCCAAGAAGAGAATTGGAGCTGCCACTGTGTCCATAGAGCAGACTTCCATACTACCTTTTTATTCCCAACAAGCACTTTAACATGCTGCCCCTGGAAAAACATGAATCACAAGGGACTACAGTTTGCAAATCACATTAGATGTAAGAGAGGGTACATTGGCTTTCAGATGCATCTCATCACTAGCGTGGTTCCTCACCAGTAAAGCCTCAGGCTTACGTTCTCTCCCTCAGTCTGACAGAAGGCCATCCTACACTTAGAATCTCAGAACTGAATTCCTGCCTTGCCTAAGTATTTCCTAAGGAAATGGGTTTACACATAATTCTGCCATCCAGCTTTTTATTTTCACTTTAGAGAGACAAGCAGATGTGTGACCTTCAGATACTGGCACAACCTAGAAACATAAAAAATTTATTATTCCAAAGAGCTACTAATTTCTATTTATTACTATAAACTACAGAGCCCCTTTGTACCAGTATCTGACAGATAGCTCAGCACACAACAAAAAAGATGATTCAGATCCTACATGTTTGGAATCTACAAGTGGTCACATTAAAACTGGGGGGAAAACAGCCCATATAAATTCTTACAATTTTTTCTCTCCTCCTAAAAACATGCCAAAGTCCTTTCAATTTCAGTATTACAATAACTATACCTTCCTCTTTATCTGAACTGTCAATTTCTGCAATAGTTTAACAGCAGCTATTGAAGCAATTTCAGAGAATAAGTAGGTTTTCACTTGGCAAAGGACTCAAATCTATATTTTGATGCAAGAATACTAAATTACTCCCAAATGTTCTTCATCTTAAGAAAAAAATATATCTGCATATGATCATTACTAATTGTTCCTTACGATCATAACAGGTGCCATAATCTCAGGTGCAAAGACTGTAGTTATGCTCTGCACTACAGTTTTGCTTTTCAACCTGGAAGTTGAGCAGCCATCTCCGCAATTTAATTAGCACTATAGCTTCTTCTCATGCCAGTCAACCACATTCTTCCTTAGCGGAGCTACTCTTTCCTATCTTTCAATGGAAGTAGTAGAAATTAGGAAAATTACTTCCCTAATATTAATATAATTAAGAAGGATGAAGTGGCAATGTCTTTCTAACATGGTCTGTTTATAAAGCGACAGTTTTGAACAATGACTGTAGAAAAAGATCATCACTCAATGAAACATACGGTGAAATTCATTCTGTCAGTCAGCAGTTCAAACTCCTTAGATCTGAGGCATGTATACACCTGCAGTTTAAAACTCTGCCTACCCAGCAGGATGTGTTCAATCAAATAAGTATTCCTGGGGTTTTCATAGTTCAAGGACTATAAACAAGAAAGATGCGCTATACTTTCAGCCAAGTCGCTTTTTTGACATTCTACTCTGGAGTACATAAGAAAGAATGTATGTACCTTCTGCCTGGCTGTACATCTTAACAGAACAGAAAAAAAAAGTAAGAGACAAGGAATTAACTAAAGCCCTCTGTGCTCAGAATAGAAGGAAAGATGCTATTTCTTTATGGGTTTTTTGACTTGCAAGAAATTTGCTTTAGAATAATTTTGTGTCCTACATTTACCTTGCTTTATTCATAGAACATAGGGTGATGTAAAGGAATGGTTCAAATAAGCGACTGTTCAAAAGCAAACTAAAGAAAACTAGGGTGAAGGAGACAACTAAGAATGCAGAAAACTACCGTACTACTTAAAAAGCATTTGCCTATTTTAGGCTACTATAAAGGGATGCTAAAAGCCAACTTCAGAAACATAGCTTGGCTACCTGCCAAGTTTTGTCAAATTAGCAAGCAAAGATATGGAAAATATCCTCGATTTGCTACTATTAGTCTTTTTACCCGCATGCATGTTTTCACCTTCTTACATATCTTGCATCAATGTACCTGAAAAACGTGAGTCAATTGCTTTAGACATAGGTCAAATAAAACGAACTGGTCCTACTGGATTTTGTCTGAGCTGTTCAGACAGTTGCCACAGTGCTCAGGATCAGGGCCAGACTTAGGATGGGAATCCACTCAACAAGTCTTGAGGAATACATTTGCAAGCACAGCAGGTGGAACTTACATTATTAAATCAGGTATCTTTCCAACTGCTACTTCCAACTCGAGTGATTTTCCTCACTATTACTAATTAACCATGTCAACATTGTCAAATACCTCTCTGTCTTAATTCACATAACTATTGAGAGTCCATCTACTTCGTAGTAGGCAAGCTTTCTGTAGAGTACAAATTGGCAGTCTGTGCAACATCTCCCACTTCTCCCAGCAAAAATGTTACTTTCCTTCACCGTCTTCTCTGTTTGATGCAGAGCAAAGACAGGGAAATCGGTGCTCAAGGTCTTTAAATATTATTTGTTAAAGTCTACCCAACATTCACATGACAAAACTAATGCAAACACATTAATGATCAGTTAAAAGTAGTGAAATTAAATCTACTGACTCTTGACTCTTGCAATATTTTATCTGTTTTGCTTATGATAAAGAATGTGAAGTGTCATTATCTGTTTACCACATGAGGTTTATATTTAAAATGTCCTGGGGAAAAAAACATTTTTCTTCAAAACTTCTTGATAACTTCAAGCTGTCCTTCTTAAAAACAAATCATTACCTAAAAGTTTGAGTCAGACATCTAATTTCAGGAGGGTAACTATAACAGCTCTTTTATACTGAATCAAATATTCAAAATGTTAATTTTGTTATTGCTTGGAGAGAAAACACAGGTAGCAAATTCTCAGGTTGTCATGATAAGAGAAGACTGTCTTCTCAGATAACCAGGCTCTCCAAATTCCAAGCTGCCATAAGAGGATTTTATGTAAACTCACAAAATAGCTTCCAAGTTACAAGGGAAGTGAGGAGACTGCTATTTATTTGAGAAACATCAATCTAAAGAAGCATGAACATGCTTTAAATTCTGTGCTAGATGCACAAGCTAAGAAAGCAAGCTGAAAACTCCATTTTCTCCTCCACAATTATTCTAGATGTAGAAAATTTCTTTCATCCCTTCCTTAAAAATACATGTAAAAGGTATGTGACTTCCATCCCCTGACTTGACACTAGTTCATTGATTGCTTCACAGGAAGTGACTTAAACTATTTTTCTTCTGAAAAACATTTATTTAATTTTTTTAGACATGAGCTCACGCAAACCTTCTAGAACACTAAACAGTTTAAAACCCACAAAACCTAAAAACATGCCTTTTCTTTTCTTCCTGAACTGCAATTTCTTTAAGTACTTGTACACACATATATTCTTAAATACACATACAGAGAAAGCATGTGCCCTAGAAAAGAACAAAAATGCCAGCTATAAATTCTCAATTTTCCCACTGCTCCTAGCGAGCTCGAAGACTCTGTCTGGCATTTTCTGTGCACTAACTACCCACTGCATTAAATGACATCTTAGACATAGATAAACTTATACTTTTAATCATATTACTGTAATTTGCCCCTTGATTAAAATCTCAATGTTTGGCATTGTAGTCCTGATACTACAAACCTGAATGCCTCAACTCTTTTAACTAATTTGAAGATCCTGGAGTGAGCTAACTTTGGAAAACATAAACGCTTTTAAAACACATTCATTTTTCTGGGAAATGGTCTTTTGATGACCTAGATGCATAATTTTAAACATGCTTTCTTCACTAACAAGCAATGGGGAAACCATTAGCATACCGTTGGCCAAACTGTTATGTAATTATTTAAATCAGTGTATATGCTTTTACTATAAATTACCAATAACCAGGATCTCAACACCAAAAATATAAAACATACTATTACCTTGTTACACATGTGTGTGAAGATATGTATTGGCCTAGTGCTTTTAAAACCCAAGGCCATAATCAGAATGGAAGTCTATGACAATAGATGATCATCTCCCAGTGAAAAGCATCACACTGATTTATCATGGATCGACATTAAAATACTTGGAAGCTGTGTCCTGAAAAATTTCCATGTAACTCTATAGCGAAGGAAAAATACACAGTCTATCAAGGCTATATACTTTCCTGTACCACCAAAATACATATCTGAAGTTCAGTAGTGCAAACTTCACCTTAAACTTCACATAAGCCCTAGCTGCCTACTCTTGACTGTTGTTTATATACAAGCTACATGTGGATGGGGAGAAAAGCAATTACAAGTTAAATCTTCTATAGCTATTCTATACATGGTACAGAAGTAATCTTAACATAAATACTTCGAATAATCCATTTCAAAAAATCCAATACCCATACCTTTCTTTCATTTCTACCAATTTCAAAGAAAATCAAAGTTTCTTTTTCAGAACTGAATATGTAAATGAATGAACAGACTTGCACCTAGACAAAAGAGTGAAATTTCCTGTATTGATGTATCCAAAGTAGGTCAACTAGGGCAAAAGAATTTATAAAAGCAAGCTGCTTTTACAATACCAATTTTTCAAAGCAGAGTGCTTTAATATGGGAAATGTATATCCTTTTTTATATCCTCAGTATTATCACTATCTCTGACAGGCATGCCTTAATGGTAATACTGTTCACTCTTTTTAATATCTTGTATTTCTTTTTAACAACAACTATGAGGAGTGATGGTAATCTGCTCTCCTTGCTACCCAAGAAAAGAACCACCTGAGCACCTTTCTCCAGCCCTCATTAGACAGTATCTTTCTAGACAGGTGTTCCCCTCCTATGCTAATATAACAAGCTGTTCACAATATATTAAAAGTAAACTACAGTTCTTATCAGCTCATGCCAAATTATCTCCTGGCATCAAATACAGCGTGGCTTTTGACTACATACCTGTATGAAGATCCTTGCTCAGTAAAACAAAGCAAGAGATAAAAATGTTTATAGTAGGTAGGCAACTGCCAGGATTTTCTGACTTACAGGATTTTATTAAGGTAAAGGAGAATCTTGCTAAAGGGCTACCTATGCTTCTCTTCTTTAGGCCAATACAGAGCAATACATTTATTCTGAAGTGAATCTTGGCACCTTGCAGCACGCACCATCACAGAAAAATAACTACCACATATCAGCTGAACCACTACCAAGACCACATTTTACTCTGTATCTGCAACAAGTTAGGAAGAATCTACTTTTAGGCCCTTGTTTTTGGTTGGAGTTTTTTTTGTTTAATTGAGATCATTCTTGTGCAAACATTTCAATACTTAAAGGGAGCTTATTAGAAAGATGGGGACATATTTGTTAGTAGGGCCTGCTGTGATAGGACAAGGGGTAATGGTTTTAAAATAAGAGACAGTAGATTCAGATTAGATATAAGGAATAGATTTTTTCACAGTGAGGGTGGTGAAACAATGAAATATTTGCCCAGAGAGGTGGTAGATGCCCCATCTCTGGAAACATTCAAGGTCAGGCTGGATGGAGCTCTGAGCAACCTGACTGAGTTGAAGATGTCCCTGCTCATTGCAGGGGGGGGTTGGAGTAAACTACCTTTAAGGACCCTTCCAATCCGAGCCATTCTATGATTCTATGAAAGTCATCTGTCACTGTCTTTAATAACAGTTGCCCAAAGCTGAGGATGAATAAAATACACATGATATTACTACAGGTAATCATGTATACACTACTTCTCTAAGCAGAATGTCTGTAAATATATACAGTTAATGCTATATACAGTTATGCTAGCATTTAGTATGTATTTGATGAAGAACAAACCTATGACAGAAGATTGCCTTCAATACAGGTAGCAGAAATTAATTTATTTTTCCACCACTAGGTATGCTGAAATTGATAGATAAAATACATACACACAAAAGAAGAAAAAA
This sequence comes from Ibycter americanus, assembly GCA_035590275.1. Lineage (NCBI taxonomy): Eukaryota > Metazoa > Chordata > Aves > Falconiformes > Falconidae > Ibycter > Ibycter americanus. The sequence goes on from JAVJGI010000050.1 coordinate 17,274,233, forward strand.
GTAACATTTTTTTTTCTTTCATCAACTAGCTGCAATCAATCAGGTGTTGGAGAAGGAATGAAAAAAACAAATTTATGTCATGCACCCCAGCATATTAATGCAAAATTGCAGCTGAACACAGTTCTCAACTTTCAAGAGGCAAAAATCTTACCTTTTTAACTGTCACACCATCCTTTGGAGTTTGCTTTGTTGACAGATTGTACCCAATCATCTGTTTAGCAAGCTGTTCAACAATCTTAGGGCTACAAACAAAGGAAAAAGGTTGGTTTATTGAAAGATATTAAAAGAAACAGTCACATAGATATTGTAAACATCTTGAATATTGCAACAGAAACAATTTATTTATGCTTTTTAATTTTAAAGACTTACTCTTTAGTTAGATGAACTCCTCCTTTTAATCCACTATTGAAAATACCTTTTCCTCTCCCTCCAGCCAGAATCTGTGCCTTCAGAACAATTTCCTTTGCCTCTGTAGAAGAAAAACACATTGCATTTCTATCGTTTGTAATTTATCAAGCTTGTTAGTGTAAGTTTAAAAAACATTTCCAGGTTAGACTCTTTAAAAACAGTGAGAAGTTTTTCATAACTAGTGAGCAATAAAACAAGAGTCAATTCAGCATTTTTATAACGCAACCTCGCAAAAAAGAATTTTTCAAGGAAGTTAAAGGGTAAATACACAAACTTTTAGCTGGATAGATATGCCATTATTTAGATCAAAACCATGCTATTAATTCTACGTGGTCTGCACAACCAATCCTATAACCAGCATACAATTTGACAGGTTACACTCTGGCACGGTTCTTAAAACGTGAATCAGATCATATTTTGTCTTTAATGCACAACAAACAAATGCTCATCAAGGAAAATAAATTCCATTCCTTGTTCTCAGCACACGTAAGCAAACCTATGGACGTGGTCCCAAAAGAAGCAATCCCTGCCTCCAATAGCTGTGAAAACATGTTCATCTGTTTGTGAGGCATCACTTGAATCTTTGGCAATTCGAGGGTAACAGTAGCTTAGTAACAGCAAAGTACAGCAAGACACAGTGACAAAAGCAACTGCACCAAGACCTGCACTCCAAACAGAAGCAATCCTGACATCCCTAATGAGGGTGAAAAGGGGAAAAGAAAAAGCACCAACCAAACAACCACACCACTTATAATCTCTGCTGCTCCATGGACCATAGCAGCTTCTCGAAGCATAAAGACCTGCCAGGTGCCCATAAGGTGTCATTTATACTAAGTACTGTCACTTTGCACCTTTACCATAATACTGCCAGGTATTTTGCGAAGTCTAAGATCCTAATATTAACATACCATTAAGCATGCCTAGAAAAGGCTAACTTTGTTATCCTTTTTTGAAGTCTGTGAAAATCTGTGATTTCAGTGATGTATGGATTAGGTCACACCCTGAATCACAACATTCTAATGTAAGTATGCAAGAAAACATGAGAATTTGTTGTTAAACTGACAGATTTATGGTTTAAGTGGCACGGAGGACATGAATACTTTCATTCAAACAAACACAAGCTTTCTATGCTCCTATTACATAAAATCATTTTACAGATGATTAAATATTAAGTTTAGAGGTGTGGTAAGTTTGGTGCAGACCAGCTCTGACACAGCATCACCTCAAAGTTCCGGTATAATAAATTTCAACAGCCAGAAAAAAAGTTGGATCTTAGGGTAGAATATTATGAAATAAATATTGTATTTCCTGTGTTAAGACAGAAAGGCATTTTTAACACAGCTGTTGGAGGTACTGCACTAAGAGATACCTGATTTCCAAGCTTCTCAAGGCAAAATCCCTCCACATGTTTATCCATCCAGTACCACTTGACATATATCATTCTGAACCTTAAAAGCCCTCTCTTTGAAAATACTTCATACATTCCAATATATTCATGTTCTAGACTCCCTATTATTCATGCCACTGCAAGGCAGATAACAAGAAAATTTAAATGCAACAAAAAGTTTTATATCAAGTATTTCCTAAGCGCACAAATTATTAAGATGAATTAAAACTATAAATCACTTTCCAACCTACAGAAGCAAACTCTAAAATCACAATAGCGGCTGTGATAAAGGATCTAATGCAGTATTCTTAACAGATGCTGTAAGTATTTAATTAGATCAATTTTAGGTGCCAACCATCCCGACAATGCGAGTTTTGATTGTCAGTGATATGGGATATCAATTATGTGAGTGATCATTATCCTCATTCCTAACCGGCACGCTACACAAGTGCTGATTATCTCCATTTGGCTACAACAAATGAAGGGAGAGAAAGGAATTAATGTGTACATTTTTATAATCCACTATCAAGGCAATACAATAACTTCAGAAAAACAACTATCAAAACCATAAACAAGCACACTAGAAAGTAAGCATAACCATGTAAAGATTAGATCTGAGGAACTAATCAATACAGCAGCTCAGCAGAGCACAGTACAGCAGGTTCTTCTTGTCCTGGGGGAAAGCAACGGGAAGCAATTTAATTCAATAGTTATCTGCCCGAGCTCTGTAAAATGAAGCAAACCAGCCAGATCTTATTTTACAGTTACTAGGCTTGATCATTCAGTACTTACCAAGTTGATTCAGTACTTAACATCACCATTGTATTTAAAGAGCTGATTTCTAGAAATGCCCACACAAAGTTTTTATGTTATCTCCTGCCTGAATTTCCAAATTATGTTATGAAAGGCTACCCCAAAAGAAAAAACCTGGGTTTAGCTGGAATATATGAAATAATTCACTTTCACTTGTAGGGTCCAATAAAAATAGTTTAGAAAAAAAAAAATCTAAAAAAAGGTCTGCAAAGTCAGCATTAAACTCATTAAAAACAAAAATGTGTAATTAATTTCCATTAGCACCTTTCCAAACTGCTGTAGTAACACTGGAAAAATGTTTAAGGAGGGCTTTGTAGTTATAAATACTGGATTTTAAGAGAACCTAGCACAAGCAACATGTCTTTACACTGCCACAAAGTATAGTGCAACGTTTTCAACAGCAGTGCATTTGGTAATTAAGGCTTCAATGAACTTCTATGTCCATTGACAACCCTTTGTGTAAATTTAAAAAAAACCCACAAAACAAAACCACAAAAACAAACCCCAAAGAATCAGAAATATCAAACCCGATTGCTTTGTACGTGTGCATACATTTTTTTTTTTTTTTTTTGTCATAATACAAAAAAAGACTGCTTTTAAGTGTCACTAATTTAGCAGCAAATGGCCACAAACTGCTCCATGCAGATTAATGATGAATTTCTGGAAACAGCATGTGTTCTTAACTAATTATAGCTTGAATACATTAATATCTCAGGCTTAACAGTTTATTCACTCATTCTTTTATTTGTCTTTTTTACATTAATCTAAAGAAAAAGAGACATGAACATTTCCAGAGTCCTTTAAAAAAATGGAGCAAAACACAGCTTGCCCCTAAGTCAGATGCTAACAAATAGCAAGACCTTTACTTCTCAGTTTAAGATTTCACAACTATAGTTGGGTCTAGGTACATTTCTAAAAAAATTAAATCTAACCACACAGGAAAAAAAGCCTGAAGTACTTTTCTTTTAAATAAATTCAGATTTTTCATCAGGACAGAATATAACACTCTGAGGGACAAGCATCCTCTACGTTGGATTCAACAATACATCCCCTTCCCTTCAGTCAGTGCTGTGAATACAAATGGCAGTGATACTCCTTGCAATTGTAATAGGCTCAGTTCTATAATAAAAGCCTATTTAAAATCAATAAAATCAGTCCTGCTTTTGGGAGCTATGATTACTCTGGTCCACCAGTACTGCTTGCAGCAAAAATGAACAGCTTGTTCTCAGCCCACTGCTGTGTATATTTAACTACTGAATCCTTGATCATGAAACAATATACTGAGAACCATAGTTCTGCTAGTTATATGGTATGCTAATTTATTACCTGTGAACAACTTTCCATTATTATTGATACGACTGTGTGATTGCAAATTAGGCGTGTTAATAATTACATTAAAATGTGCTGTAGCTTATCTAAAATAAACTACTGTAAAGAACAGACAATGTAAGACTGCATGCTAATAGACCTCACTCTTGCCTGTTTCTGAACAAAAGATTTTCTATCAGAGTACTCAGGACTACTTCGGCAAGGCATGCTATACTACCGAATTAGAGCACGGGACTGAAAGTGAGGTCTCACACAAAATCCTTATCACATTGCTGTCTCGCTATACGACTTTCAGCAGTTCAGCTTCTCTATCTGCAGGGGCTCTGTGAAAATTAATTAGCGTTTGCATCTCTTTTAAAGATGCAGAACCTGATTCAGTATTACATTAGTGTATTTTTACCCCTGTGTAAGGCAACTGATCACAGAAGGGCTGACTCCAAACCTTGGCAGCACCGTAAGTACTGCAGCAACAGCAGAGTGTCGCTGGAAAACGCACTGATCTCTCTTGTGATGAGCTTAATACACATTGCAAAATAGATGGAAGCAACCCAGTGTCACGGGAGCAGTGCAATGAAGACAAATTGAGGACGTGCCAAATCAAGGTCTTACAGAAGCACTGTCTCCTTACTGACCCAAATGTGAGAATAAACACTGAGTTTATAAATACACGAGAGCTGTTTCTACAAAGGTAGCAGGGGTTAACAAGACTCCTCCACCCTTCAGTACGCACGGGACCACCCCAGCACAGTGTGGACAGGAAGATATTAACAAGTTGCAAGAACCTTGCTAGATGGGGTACCCGAATCTGCAACCACATCCAAACTCTCTACCTCTACGAAGAGGCAGAGGCAAATCTGATGATGTATTTACCTGGTGAGACTCCTCTGAAGGACACAAATCTGTTAGGCTTGGACACATGCAACTTCAAGCTTCCTTTTGGCCAGGCAAGCTTTAGTCACCATCTTTTTCATGGTTGTCTAGAATATTACTCTGCTAAGGACTGGGTGATTCCCACAGGATGACCAGTTCCACTCCCAACCACCTATGCTGGTCATTGATTTCCTAAGACAGTAAATTCCGTGCTTCCCTCCCTAAAGCAAAGTTTTTCCCACACTCTGCTTTCATAACATGGGAGTTGAGGAAAACAAGGCAAACATTACAGACCTTTTCTGACAGCAATTATACTTCATTTTGGATAGCACAAGAACTATAAAGATATCAACAAAACCCAGAACGCCTACATGCCGTTCCTACTTCAGTTTCCTCACCAGTGTTGATGCAAAAGCGTAAATGCTCAAGTATCCTGTAAGGGTTCTAGACAACCTCCCCAAACTGCATCTCTGCAGCTCAGAGCTTGTCTTCCAAAACATGTGGTTCCCCTTACAAGTGCTGAAAGAGTCAGGTTTGGGTTGGTTTAATTTTCTTTTTTCACCTACCTCTAGTTGATCCACCAGTAAGAAAACCTGATTTTTGGGGTCTTATCTGTCCTGTTCCATTATTGTTGCTTGTTTTTTTCTTCTTTTAATGCTACCACTACCACCTGAGTTTCTAGCTTCCCTTTGGGAAAGACTGGCTATAATTAATTTTCCAAATTTCAGCCATCCTGTTATATTGCTCAAGCAGGATCCCGTCAGGTGCTTATTACTTTTTAACAATACCCCTGTCCAGAGACACTCTGGTATACTTACTTCAGCACAAGAAAGAAGGAAGAAGAATAAAAGCTATAAGGAAGATCATAATAAACACAATACAATAATAAAAAAAGGTAATAAAGCCTAATTCCCAAACTGAATACTGTATCTTAAAGTTGCTGTGATAACTTATCACATTTGGGTCTCTTTAGACAAACTTGCTCTGAAATCTGAGACAGCTTTTCCCAAGGAGCAAGGATTGCTACCACTTCCATTGCTCCCCATCTTCTGAGAACTCTGGGGATGCAGCACCTGAGACAGTTCCCACACTCTGCCAAGTAAGCAGATTGAGATGGGAAAAAGAAGCCATCCACAAGATACCTCCCACATCTACAAAAAAATTACTTGTGTGCTTAAAAGTCTTCAGCATGAAGTTAAACAATAGCTTTTTTTACCCCTTTGATTTTAATTTAAACTCTCTTCCTCTGTTATTTTCATTCTTCTATCACCAAAAAGTATTGTTTTTACACGCCTAGTTTTACAACCTTTGGTTTTCAGACTAGTCTAGAATTAAAGTTAAATAAATCATCCTTTTTATAACTCCATACTTTTGAATATATTGTATACTTATTGCTAGATTATAAGCCTCATTAAAATCTATAATGATAAATTAGTCAGTCTCTTGATTCTGTCACTGCTGTTATTAATTGCTTTCATAACCATTACTACACACTTCACAGGTGATAAAAATTTTAAAGCTAGATAAAAATCACCTAAGCTAAAGCTCACTCTTAATATTGCACTCTTAAACCTTCTCAGAGTAAAAGTAATCAAGTATGCACATGTCCTACATTTAAGTTAAACCTGATAACTTACTTATACATCAGTCTCATACAGGAGCCTCACTAGATCCAGTAGCACCACTATAATGCATGGAAAAAGGTGCACATTAAGGCAGGGATAAAAAAAAAAAAAATTGTTTATTTTATGTGCTTGTTTAAAACTCCATGGGATGTCTTATTTTGGATATTTTTCAGCCTTTAACATTTTCTTTTTTCAACCCAGGTTCTCATTATTTTTTATGTAGATTTCCTCTGTAATAGACACAGGGTATAGAAAAAGTACTATTTGCCACATTTGCTTAAAAACACAAGAGATGTAGTTTGAAAACTCAGTCAGGAGAGGAGCAAGTTCTTCATTTGATGGCAGAACACTGAAGTGTACTGACAACGGGCAAAAGCTTTTTCTGCCAGCTCGCAGGCAACATCATTCTATAGGTAAAACAGAGGCGGCCACTTTCTCTAACACGCAATGTCAACCTGGCATCCTGCACCATTTGCATAGTAAACACTGAACAAAATGGAAAAATTCATGCAAACAGACAATGTTCTTCTGTCATTACACCCATCAGTTTCATTCTTGCAACTTGTAGACTTCATAATATTATGTTATGACCAAGTCAATATTATTTTTCTCTTCTGATGATGATTTCACTTTGAGACTGTAAAAGCAAGCAAAAAACACTTTTCCTTGTGTATTAGTTGTGATCCCTATTACCTGACATGACCAGGGAAGCTTCTCAGGATAATCTATTATACACTGAGAAATCTGGGCATGCAGTATCACGTGGTTTAGTAGACCCGTTTTCCTTATAAATATAAAATACATAGATGCATCACAAGACTTGCTTTCTAAAACCACTGTCATTCAAAATCTGACATTTCCCCAGATTTTTAGCAAGTTATTTCTCTCTATCCTTCCCTTTTCCCTAAACTACAAAAAAAAAAAAAGTTGTAGTGGAATGAATATTCTGACAGTTTTCTTTGCATCTTTACCTTTTAAAGCTTACAGGGTTTTCAAGTATTCTTTGCCAATAACCCACAAACTTTTTTTTTTTTTTTTTTTTTAAATAAAACACATTTTAAAGTTAGCAGATTCAGGCAGTTCAACTGTGTCCTAAATTCCTTCTTGAATACCATAACACCATTTGTTTCAATGCAATGCAGAGAACAGGCTTTATGCAATCTGTAGTGTTGAAGTCAAGCAGTCATTAAGAACAAACACTGTTCTCGCCCCTAGCTGCAACAATACACACACCTGTTTTCCTGGAACACTTTCAAAATTTCATTCTTTGTGATTATGTATAAGGCACAAAAGACACAAAGCGTTCTCTGACTGATTCTAATTCTGTTATCCATTATTGAACTGCAGAAATGATTTTGAAAAATTTGTATGTAGTGTAGAAAAGATAAAAATTGAGGAACATACATTAGTTTTTTCATAATTCATTTTAAAGCATAAAAGAGCTGTTGTAGTGGGAGATATTTTCAAACATGAAGCACAAAATAAGAAAACTAAGCAAGTAACCAGGGAATTCACATGGTAAAAAAGCAAGTAAATAGGCAGAGAGTAAAGAGAACTGCAGCATCACCACCATTATTTAAGAAGTGTTAACAAATTCATAATGTAATACGTGGCAGGTAAACCCCGCTCAAGTACAGACTTGATAACTAGCCTTTTGCTGAGCGTATTCTTTAGATACAGGCCTGCTGTGCCCAACAAGATCCTTAGAAAATAAACATTAAAATGGAGGGCAAAGCTAAAAGAAATTTGAAGCATATCACACAGTGGTTGGGCACACAACCAACAGCCTTCAAAAGCATGAGAAACAGGCCACGTACTAAAAGGGAGGCATCTGAAGGTGAAGCAGCTTTAGATCCAATTTCCATAAGTTTGCCACTACTAGGGCAGGACTATGTCCCTTCAAAGGGTTTCATCATCTACTTACTGCCTTGGAAACACCGGGACAAATTCACCTGACAGCTTAACATGTGCATGCACCGCCCAGCCTCAGGGGACTTCCCTGCTTCCATGGTACTCAACATCACATCAGCTATGACCACATCAGTGGCCATTTCTCCTCTTTATGATAATCTACAGTGACACAATATTGATGCTTTCATCAAACAGGTAGTTATCTGGTAAATTTTAAGCATACGCTACTGCTAGCTTGGCATTTGAGTGCATGCATAAATATCTCCCTGAGTGGGACTTTGACATGTTTCCTGAAGAAATTCTTGCTGAAGCTCCAAACCTAGAGCTCTTCTACAGTTTGCATTTTTACCCAAAGCAATGAACATACTGAATAGCTCTTAGCTGAAAATTTACATTTTTAGCAAAATTAACATTCCTCTCCCAGAGACAGTTACCATTAAACAATTCTGCGCTACCTCTTAGCCTTACATCCCTTAGTTTTTGCTTCACTGTGCAGGGCTCCATTAGATACCACACAGTTTGCTGTTCAGACCATAAATAAATCAATCCACACCCAAAACTAGAAACATGTGAAACAATAGCAAATCTGGCAGTATTTTGATCTGAATCAAATCCAATAGCATTGAAATGTCCTCCAGTAGTCCGATTCATTATCCAACTTAAGTGGAAGGAATTAAGCAAAAAGCGTTCAGTGTATTGCTGAAATAATTTTTTAAGCCTCTGAAGAAAATAATGCTAGACTGGTCATTATCTGGGAAACATCTGGATGGGAAAATGATCACATACAAGAATTTATGTCTGCTTCAGTAGCGCTAAAGACAGAAAGTTGGAAAGCTTCGCTTTGGAGCTGCTATTATACACATGCCCTTGTTTCCTGGCCCTAATTTTGAAGCAAGAGGAAAAAATGACACTGATCTGCCACCCCCCACCAAAAACAACACCCCCCACTCCCCCCACCCCTCACACACCCCCCCTCCAAAAAAAAAAAAAAAACAAACCACCCCAATTAACAGCAACCACCCCCTCACCCCTTACCTTCTGCACATTAAAAAGAACTACTTACGGATAGGAATTACATACTTAAAAGAGGATATTTTTAAGACCACAGTATTTACCACTCAAATGTAGTCTCATTTAATGAGCTATCTTCTGTTTGAGGAAGAAAAGAATATCAGAGTCCACAAGGAAAATAGCACTATTGCATTTTAAAGAAAAAAAATCTTTTTCCAGCACGGCTTCTAACAGACATCTAATAGCATGTGTAAAAACCAGATGGAGAAGTAAAAGCTAGTAACAGAGATGCTGGGCAGAGGGCTTGCACAAGGCTATGTGACATTTAAGTTCTTTTGCTGATATAAGTGGGGCTTAAGTGATAAACAGGTATGGCTCTGGCCATCTGGAGTGGCAGTGAATTTCACCCAGAGCAAAAAGGAAAAAACAACAAGAAGAAAACTATCTGAATTGGTTCTGATATTTCATTCCTGCCAAGTGGAGGTTAACTAATTGGAGACTTCTGGGCAAAAGGTCATTAATTTCCAGAACTCCAGTTCTGGAAAACAGAGTTATCCAAGTTTGAAACAGACAGAGAAAGCTCACCACATAAAGGTTTAAAGATGCCAAGAGACAATGAAATACTAAAAGGAACATTCATTTAAAACAGAAACGCTGCAACCAGAATAATAAGCATATTTATTTCTGGATATATTTTCCTGCAGAGTTTGCTTAAAATCCTTCTAAGGATTACTGATGTTAGTTTTCATGATATCTAGCTTTTCATTTCACAAAAAGCCCTTCTGCATTAAGTTGTACAAAAAGAAATATTTTAGACCTCTGGCAACTGGTAAATATTAAGTACTGTAAGCAGATGAAGTGTCATCTGTGGTAAGCACAACTGTTTATAACTTTGTGTCAGATAATAGCAGCTATACACTAAGCACAACTAACAAGGGAGAAGACGTACTATCATCCTCCTCTTAATTTTTGTTTACTCATCACATATGTAAAATAGAAGCAATTGCCAAAATAATCTAATATTGGAAAAAGGTTAAGAGGAGATCCATTATAAGAATTTGTTAACATTTAATTCAATATTTCAGACTTAATTACTCCATAAAAAGGACACTGATCAACGACACACTGATGAATTCAGATTCAAAGCCAAAAAAAATTTGTTTAGAAGATCAAGTGTCAAATCTATTACCTGAATGATGTTCTTTTTACAGCTTCATAAAGTTAACCAAACTATACAATTCCTTCACATGCATGCGATGCGCCAAGACATTCAACATAAAACCATTCAGAATGCATCCCTAACAATGCATCCCTGCCAAAGTTAATTAGCCTTCTAAGAAAAAAAGCACTTCCTTTAGATATTTTTTCTAGGTTTCTTTTTTGTTCTGTGATATTTTTCTTAATATCACACCATCTGCAGACACTTCTCAAAAACACTGGAGAAAGGCAATTTAGGGAATGTTCAAGATAAGGGACGGGGGACAGGGACGGGCGGTGGGCGGGGTGGGGGCGCGGAGTTCCACTTTTCATAGCTCTCTAAAGTTTATGGTCTTTCATCTTGGTGACTTCTTTTTAACAACATTGTATTAAAAGTCTTCAATTTTCTCTGGTGGTAGCAAGATAATGCAAACTTTACCAATTCAGCTCTGAAGACCCACTGCCTCTCAGGGGAAGGTTAAGAGAAAAAAAGAAAAAAAAACCAAAAGAGGTTTAAATTGTTACCACTACTCATTGAACAGAAGCTGCAAAAGAGACATAAGCTTGGTGGATCAAACAAGTTTCTACTTGCTTAGCATTATGAAGAAAGATTAAAGTAAATAATGGAACAAAACCCTTTTATCCCCTGAGATGAGCCTGTAATTCATGAACCTAGAAGAAAATATTAATCAGTTAGATCACACTGTAAAGCAGTTGTCAAAATACATGTTGTATCCTTGATTTTAACCAGTAGCTTGTTAGCTGAACCATTCATGACCATGCACTGTAGCAGTGTACACAGCTTCTCTTCTTGTTTCAGCCTCTCTGCCCCTTAGTTTTCTTTGTGGATTTATAAAGAGTTGCTTGTTACTATATGCAGCTACAAAATGCTCTGTATGAGGATGCTGGACAAGCTGTTAGCTCTATCAATTTAACAATAGGTTTCTGAGTGTGATTTCCAATTAATTCCATTTTCTTCATTCCATGAGAAGCCAAAATTACAGAGTGCCATATGGTGTTTCATAAATAACAACTAAAAGTTATTTTCTAATCTTTAGGCACTAAAAAACCCCATAAAAATACATGTGGTTGCAATGACATGAAGGAAATTAAGCTTTGGAATGTCTGCAGATGCCCAGGAAGCTCCAAACACTTTCCCAGTCTTTTCACAGTTCACACATGTCTGGTACATGTTAGCCTCTGGATGTTACAATTAATTACACTGTATGCCTCAAAGATCATAACTGAGATCCTTCTAAAACTGGGACTTTGTAACAACAGCTTGTATGAAGATCTGCGCAGCTCAATTTGCATTGTGATTGATTCTGACACTCTTCACCTTTACGGCATGGATTTGTAAACAGGTTTGTTCCTACCTCGCCATAAGTAGTATCTGCAGAGCTCCACCAGCCAGAGAAATTACGTCCACGTGTCAGAGACTGGACTGGGATCTGGAAGTCTGTCAACTTACTACAGGACCTCATTGTTTTTCAGTAAGAACTCACACTATCCAACACAGGTATGCAACTACAATTGAGAAACTAGTCCACACCAAATAAATAAAACTTAAGCGGCTGCTCTGAATAATCCCCTAACAGCCACTTCCTTCCTTCCTTCCTGCCCTTTATTACACCTTCTGTATGTGCTGATTGTAGAGTAATTAGATCTGGGAGTCCCGCCTGAGTACTTGAAGTTAGATAAACTCTTAATGTATCTTACTGTAAAATGGAAATAATAAGGCTACCTGGCCTCATCGGACTATTGTTTGGAATAAAAAGTACATAAGGGGAGAAGTTTTCTTATAAGCACCATGGATAACTGCTTTTACTCCTGCTCGCTACTGGAAGTCAAAGTGATGGCCAGAGGTATTTTATTGTCTGGCACGAGAATCCAGACATGCAGAGCACGCACTGGCCATGGGTACCTGGAAAGCAATATTCACCTCTAGTACAGTTAGATGTTCACTCATATATTATGAATGTTTCTTATCATCTGCACATCACCTGGGGATAATATTAACAAGAGACTTTGCTAAACAAAAAGCATTAGGAAGAAAATATATTATAAACTTAAGCACCAATGGACTATTTTAAAGTTGCGGGAACTGTATCCCTTTCAAAATATACTTGTCTTTAAATTTGCAGAATTCTTGCATTCAAAAATACTGTATGTTATGGTCTCTGTGAATTCTCAAGACTGCAATTTTGTCAAATTCACCTTTCCTGGGAAGACATTTTGAGGCTATACTGAAGATAAGCCAAAGCGAAGAAAATCTAAAATCCTTTCAAAATCATATTCACAGAAACATTTTTTCCCCAACATCTATATGCTGCTTCTATTTACACACGCGTATATGCGGATCTATCAGCATAAAGATTTCATTAATCTAAAAACTTAAAATGGAATATGCATGCTTTAAATTACAGAATATAAAAATTACAGTAAATGAAGGGACAAAAGAAGGGTGAAAATTGCTCTCGTGTTTTTTAATTAAAAAAAAGAGCTCAATTTGACTGCTGTTTGCATAAATAAGTACAGAAATATTCAGTTAGCGTCAGATCTGTAACTTCAGTTAGTGCTAATATAACCTAAAAGCTTAGTAAGAAGGATACACTCCCAAAGACTGCACAGGTCTGACTGATAAGATACACATTACAAGATTATATATATATATATGTACATACACACATATACAAACACCTTACAAATTTAGCTATTAAAAGAGAACAGAATGTTCAACAACATTGTTTCCCAGTGTAACAATCTGTTCTCAAAATCTACACTTCTACAACATATTAAAAGTAAGTAGGTCTAACATATCTTACCAACCTGAGGCAAACTGAACAGACATAGTTACTCTTATATCTTACTGCTCAGTCATAATGGGGCAATGACAAATCCAGAGATGTCTAGACAGTATGTCACAGTGTAAGAAATGTGGTATTCCTTTTGTTTAAAGCTTGCCTGTTGAGCGATGTGTGGATCTTCCTGTTACTATGAACACTTCAAAATCTGTATGAAAGTCAATCTGGTTTAAATTACCAATCTCGTCAGTACATTGTTGGAGACACAAGAAGGTGAGTCCTGGCACTGGGATCTTTCTTTCTGAAAAGATGTACATACATATATATCAGTTGGTGCAATCAAACCCTACATCCTCATTAGGGGGCTAGTCAACTCATGAAGTCCATTGCTTTGAATTTTCTTTCCTTGGTATTCCATTGGGCATTTCATGCTGGCATTCACTTTAAATTTTCAAGAACCCGCAGCATGGTCTACATGATTCAACCTAAGGTAGGACACGACACACAATAGTAGAAAACAACTGGCAGCAAACTGGGTGCTAAACAGCTCTCCACAGATGCTTCCTCATAAGAAGAGAGCTACAACCATTTCGCAGGATACGCTACCTCAAATACAGTCATAAGCATTTGTCCATTTTGCCTTTCAGCATTGCTTTTCAAAGTTCTCTGGATATTTAAACTAAAATACCATATTTTGCTAGAGAAAATAGATGAAGTCTGAAAGAAGATAACAATTTTCTGAGTAACCCCACAAAAGTGCACATTTTCATCAGTTAACAAGGGATAGATTTAAGTATTTCCTGAAGATCTTCACTTAAGAGGCCTGTAACTAATTACCTGATTAAGGGTATACAACAAAACAACTGTGCTTCACATTTAAAGTAACACCTTAAAACCCCAACTGTTAACTAACAGGAGGATGAAGTTTAATCTCTGTACATTAGTTCCACTATAAACCTCATCAATGTTTTAACTTCCAACAAATACTGAAAAACAGCATATTATCTGCTAAATTACTGACAAAACACTGCTACTAAAATTGTATGTCTTGGTGTAGAGGCATTTATCCCAAAATGACATTTCTAAGGGCAATCATTGATATCATTTAAATTAAGGATATAAAAGTAGTTATCAACCATACTCATAATTTTCCAATTTTTTCCCCAAGAAACGTTCTCTCTAGCATGTGTCCTAAACAAACCCACATGCATCTAAACCGTTCCTTATTTTCTTTTTTTAACACGATCTGATTTTTTTCTTCTTTGTATATACAAATTCCTATCATTCCATAAGGGAAGACTGTTTTTCAAATTCGCCACAAACATAGGTGTTCTGATATCAATAGATTTTTTTTCTTCAAAGTAAATTGGATGCACAGCCTCTGGACTAGAGTTTTAAAGCCAAACATTGAATACACGAGAAATGAAATCAGATAACATACACTATAATTTTCTTTTACTTTATTACCACTGATCTGAAACTGAACTTCTACAATCATGTCTTTTCTTTCAATTGACTAACACCAAACTGCTTTTCTGATGCTACCTCAGCCGACTTTTGGATGGAGAACAAGTCTGCATTTGCTAAAGAAATTTTTAAGAAGTGGCAACTAAACTGAGGTTAGGTCCTAGTCACTTTGCAGCCTGCAGCAAAGTTGAAATAGCAACCATTTCCTGG
This sequence comes from Ibycter americanus, assembly GCA_035590275.1. Lineage (NCBI taxonomy): Eukaryota > Metazoa > Chordata > Aves > Falconiformes > Falconidae > Ibycter > Ibycter americanus. Next base: position 17,289,265 of record JAVJGI010000050.1, read on the forward strand.
GTTTTCAGCATAGGGAACATTATTAGAAGGCAAACAGATTTAAACAAAACCCTAGTTTGTTACATTGAGCCTGTGCTCAAATGAAATGCTCCACCCTTCAAGGCAGCCTGTATGGTATCCCAAAAGGCCAAAGCAGAAGACAGAACAAAGCATAAAGGTCCACCATCCCCAGGGCAAAGCACTGTCAGTGTGCTTGTAACCTAGGAAAACTGCAGAGGGACAAGGCATCTGGCAGCAAGAGAAGAATATCAGTGATGAACCAGAACCATCTTGCGAAATAAAGTAATTTCCCCTAGGAGTAGGTTGTTTCATAGCTCTGTACAGCGCAGCTCTAGAGAAAAGCTTCAGCCAGCAGTGCAGAAAAGGTGTTGATAGAGAGAACAAGACATCTGAGGCTCTGACCTTGGCCACCCATATTAGTCATGTGTGATCCATGCAATAAACTTTTCATAAAGCTCTCAACTGTCCTAGCCTAATAAAAGAAGAAACAGGACAACGAATACAACTGAAAATTAAGAGTGGATTACTTTCAGCAGACAGCTACTGCCAACTTCTGCTCTCCTGTCTAAGTGATAAAGTACCACCATGCCACTTCCATGATATCGCCGACAGAGTGGGTTGAATTGGCAGTTTTCTGTCAACATCTCCCAGGAACTACCCTGTTACACAATCAATTAGGCAAACAAATCAAGAAAAAACTTGCAGATGAGCACAGTTAGAATATCAGGCACATCTCATTACTACTATAATCATTTTTCTGTATGGCTTCTTATCACTCACCTAATTCAGAACAGCATTTGTCATCAGACGTTAAATCTTAACCACAATAAACAAGCTGCAGGTAGTTTGAAGTGGCTGAAAATCTACATAGATCAAATACACAGCTAGATCTTTGTTGCTTATGTAATATTGACATCAACCTTGCACAGCTATTACACAGGTAGTAAAATGTAAGGTCTAAAACCAGTGGATTTGCTTTCAAAACTTTCATTGGACAAACCTGACTTGAAGAAGGGTCTCAGAGCTTCTCAGCACTTGAGGAATTCTTGATCAAAAATCACAGGCCTAAACTTTATAAATCACCAGTCATTTTTGACAACCATTTGGAAGCATTTTCTAAAGGTTCTGTTTTTCAAATGCTACAGCGCGGAGTACCCTTCCCTGAAAACACCAGACTCTCCAAAATATCCCAGAGCTGCCAGATACAATTCCTGTTTTTGAAACTTCAGACCATCTGTATTTCAAATGAGCATTCTGTAGATAGTTATTTGCATCTCTACCATGCCAAGACATGCCAAAGTACAGAGTCCCAGAAGTAAATGTATTCTGCCTGCATGGGTAAAGACCCAAACATACCAACACAAAGCACACATTCAAAAATATTTTCCTGCAAAGATGTCCCTGAAGTCAGACACAGTCTGTTTATTTTTTGTACTTATGGTATCCATTGAATTAACATTTAGTATTGTTACAAAAGCAATACCTACACAATAATCTCTCTAAAAAGTGAAAATACATTGAAGTCATATATGTTTTACATTTACACAGAGATAATGAATACACCTCGTAAAAGGTCTTCCAAGTTGTTTTTCAGTTTGGGGTGGGGTTTTGTTTGTGTGTTTTAAATAAAGTTTTCACACTCCTCCGTTCTGTTTTTCCTGCTGACACTTTAATCTCCTCCTCTTGTAAATATAAGCCTATATGAATAAATCATATTTTATTTATTAAAGGTAAAAATATGATTCAATACAAAGCAGAAAAGTCTATGTTCATAAAGCTTCCTCCACAGTGACTGAAATTCATTTTTATATGAAGATTCAAATATGTATTTGGCAAGGCATTTAAGCAAGAATAAAAGTATTCTAACTGTACAAGGGACTGAATATTTTTTTCTCTTGTATTACATAATGTGCTTTAAAAAAAAAAAGTGATAACTTTGGCCAGTTCTAGCGGAGTATAATCAATGATAATTCTTTAAAACATAAGTATTCTGCAATGAGAAACCTGAGCCATCTGAGAACTGTTGCCTATATTAGCATGAAAGAAATCCACAAAATTAATATAAAGCAGTATTTTTTTACTTTCATATTCAGGTCACTTTTACTCCCAACATCGTTGATTCAGAGGAAAAAAAAAACCAACCCTTGATTCTTCTGTAAATGTATTCTGCTTGGAAAAGTGCCTGTATGAAGCACACCAGGGAACAGGAGTGCAAGCAGCCCATATCACCTTTGCCTTTGTTTAGATTGTCAGTTTTTCCTTTTGATCTTTCTTTGCAGTTGAAGAACCAAAAATTGATTTTCCCAGTTGAACTAAAGTAGGAAAAGGACAATGTTTTATTTAAGATCCTTCACTCCTGCACATAAGCCCATTTCTTTCTTTATATATAAAAGAAACTGTCTTTTTATTCCTCTAAAAAAATATTTTCAAGTGAGGAACTCTCTCAGTGTACTGACTGTGGCTTCATAACAAAAAAGGAGGGGACGTGTTTAAAAATCCCAAATATTGACCTCCTGCAGAGGAGCACAGACACCTCATGAACCTTCTAGAGTTACAGGAACTGAGCTTCAGGGAAGCAGCAGTCATACTTGTTAGGTGTCTACGCAAATCTGTGCTACTAGCAATGTTACACTCAAAACCTTGTTTATGGGCAAAGAGAAAGCACAGCTTACATATTTAGATATGTATAAAGCCAAGAATATATTGTAAGTATAACCATAATGTTAACAATCTAATAAAAAATAAATTTTATTTCAGATTTACTTGTTACAGAACAAGAAAGAATACCCATATGTGAAAAATTTTCAATAATAATGCAGTTGAAATTGTTATACAACTATTTCCTAATTTCTATCCCTTTTCCTGGTGTTATGCTCATCCTTCCAGTGCTGTTCTGGGTCCTAAGGTTGACAGTTTAATTCTGGTCTAAGGCTGTTAGACCAAGTCATCCCCAGCTGGAGTCCTTTGTTGGGAGGAAAATTATGTTCACGTTGATCGTTTCTTCTCCCTCACTCTAGGATCCACACACTTCTAAAATTTGCTCTTTTTTTCACTTGTCCATGGTCACTTGAATTTTCTATATACAGTGCCTTTTACAGGTATTACATACCAGTTCTTTGTTTTTCTTGTTAACGCTAGAACTGTTTTATCTTGCTCATGTCCTGCATTTCTTCAACTGACCGTTGGCGAGTTATTCATAGCTGTGGGAACTCCAGCATCAAGCCTGTGCTCTGTCTCTCATCACTCCGTACCTGTACTCTGCTATATCACACCCTAAGCCTCCGCTTCTCAAAGCCTCTTATTATACCAGGTCTGTATTTTTCCACTGCTTTATTGCATTTGCCATAAAACCACAGTGGCATCGTACAAAGATAACAAAAGTAAACCAAACTAGCCACAGATACCTGTTTAATTAGCTGTAACAGCATTTTTTTCTAAACAAGTCAATTAGTTGCAAGCAGTATCAAGAAAAGTTGAGGCAGAGGAAGTCTGACAAGCCTCAGTCCTGAGGCTCTGCAAACTACAAAGCTGATGGCCTGTTGCTGGCAATAGCAATACCATATTACAGGGCCACCCAGTTACAGTGAGAAGCACTAGATAGTTAATTTTACTCACTTTACACAGTATTAATAAAATGTAAGTAAAACCAACAGAACACCTTTGCAAATCTCAGACGCTATGAGATTTGCCTGTGTTTCACTGAAGACTTTCTAAAGATACAGTACCTTTTAAGAACAATCCTGAGTCAGAGAAAGCCATGACCTATAGAACAAAATAAATTATATTCCATTTCATGCTTTCACATAATTTTTAAAGATAAACCTTGTAACTTAAAAGTTATGAAGTTTCCCCCTCCTCAACATGCAGTCAGTGAGCCCCTTAGACACCTTTCATCAGGTGATAATGCCATCTATCATCTTCTTTGAATATAATAGTTAATCATCAAATAAGAAATAATGTGTGCTCTAATAGGCTAATTATTAAATACACGTTTTAAGCCACTGTGTGACCAAAATTGTTGAATTAAGTAATTTCTTCAACTGTGGTCACAACTTCCATTTCAGAATAAAGCATTGCTATTGGCAGAAAGAAAAGAAGCTCCCCAACACCTACAGGTATTAGTGGTACTCATGGATCGCAAATATCCTGTGTTCTCTGCATAAATTCTTATTAAGTCCTTGAAGAAAGCTGAGCTTACAAACTGCAGAACTTGCTCTTGAACCTCACAGGAAAGCTGAGGACATACACCCTCACAAATGCCCACTTAGAAGGACAAGAACCTCCTGCCAACTACAGGCTTTCCAGTGCTTCCCTTGACTGCTCCAGTCTTTCTAATTCTCTTTTTCTGTGAACTTGGAAAGACTTACACTGCTTTGCCTAAGCATTTCATTTGAATCAATTCTGCATTTGATTTGTCACACAGGATTTTGTTCAGAACAGTTTGCTGGATAGCATACCAAATTCCGTATAATTACAACCAAACAGTCTGTAGCAAGGCCAACCACTGTTAAGTTTAAATCCAAGGAATATAAACCATGATTCTCCTTAAGATATACAATTACCTTTTTTAGAACTTGCAAAGAGGAGGGAAGACACATAAGACAACCAAATTCTAGTATCCAATAAGGCACTTTTTAGTTGGTTAAACGATAGAGAGCACTATATATGCTTACATACAGTAGGCACATGACACAAGTCTTAATTATTAGTAGTGCTGAACTGGTTATTTAGAAGCCTACATGCCTTCCTCATACAATAGCCTGTCTGGTGCACACCCTTCCTAGTCCTTTGAGGGAATACAAACATCCTGCTCACCAGTTCTAACAGCTTAGCATTTATATCTCAAGCTCCAATCACTACCTTAGCAGCAAAGATGTATCTATATACATTACAGTTAGACTTGTTTTTCAGGTTTCATAACATTAAATTAGCTTAGAAAAATGAATCTAACAGCAATAGAGAGGCATTAGCTTTTGGTTTGGCAGTCAGCATTTACAGGAAAAGATGCAGCTCAATACGATGTTGAAATCAGCAAAGCTGTTTCATTTAGGCTTACTGCAAGAGGAGCAGTGGGAGGGACCTTGCAGGTAGGTATTACACTTGGAACTTGAATTCTACATATTTTTATGAAATTGCACAGTCCAAACATCACAATGAGCGAGCAGTCATATCAAACTGCGGAATTTGGAGCTTTCTCAATTACTGACATATAAAAGGGATTTTTCTGGGTAAAAATGTAAAATTGGAATAACCGTGTTTGCAAAGAAAGAGAACATGCAGCTGATTTAGGTGTTTTGAACCTATATTGAACCTGTAAAGGGACTAACATAATAGGTGAGCCAGCACACCCCAAATGTTCACACTGTTTATGCACAGCACTGTTCAGTGGCCTCTCAGCTTCAGATGGGCAGGACTGTGAATCCAATCTGCGTTGAACTTGTCAGATGATCATATCTGTACACCAGCTTTATAACCATGGTCCAGCTGAGAGTTTGTAGGTTCAGCTAGTCTGTTGTTCAAATGACAAATATGTGACCTAAGCATCATCCCACTGGCCCCTCCTATGAATCCTCAAGAAGACATGCTCTCTTTGACATCCCAACAACTGTTGAGAACTGATTAATATTTCATTAAGTTAAGGTCAGCAAGTTGCTTTACCACATTGGAAAGCCCACTTCTCATCTCCTGTGCAGTCACTTAATCGCGTCTGCCTGGTTTACAAATTAGAAGAGGTAACTGCTGAAAATAATGCTTCAGTAGATTATTCCTTTTCTCTAGGCTGCAGAACATAGTTCTAGATCTTATTGAAGTGTCAGGTATAGAATAGGGCAATTTTTCTATAAAAGGCAACGTTTTTGTGTGATGTTTGTTCATGCTTCTCCCACCTCTTCTATTCCAACCTTCTCACACTGAGGTCAACTTCAGGACTTATAGCTGAAGCAATATAAATTACATCTGTGTAAATAGTGGTCACTGTTAACTCTCCAAAAGTCTCTTGTGGTATAATTTACCTAATAAGATGCAAAATAAGAGGGATCTAAATAGCTACAACAATCCAGAGAGAGACAAGAGAGCATATAATTAACGTTGCCCTACCTGCTGTTAACTGAGCTAATTGTATTCCTTTCTGAGCGACTGACAAGTATCACATTGTATAGATGTCTTCGGCGACATGCAACTCCTATTAAATTACCTCTGAACTTTAGCCTTTAAAAATCTCTCTAGTATTTAAGTTGACTGGTTTATTTCATTTCCTCATCAGCCTGGAGTTTTCTGAAGGAATGCTTACTACAGTCTATGGAAGTGTGTACATATCACTATTTACAAGGTACTAAACGTCAAAAACTCAGTGTAGAAAACAGCCATAAATTGGAACTCATAACATTAAAATTGTTAAAACAGACACAAAGCTGAATAGACTCCAAAGACACAGGAGTCTCATTTGGAAGCCAACATAAAATATGAAAATACATGAAAATTTTTCATCTTAAAATTGTAAAATAACTTTTCTGTACAAAAGCATCTTTAAGCATCTTAGTTGTTTCTTTGATCCATAAGAAGTTAAGTAAATACTATCTGCATATGCACTTCAAATAGGAATGTCACTCAAGAGATAAAAATAAGCAAGTTATTTATAGCACACATTAATCACCATATTTAAATGGCAGATTACCTTATGGCATGAGACAAAGGGGGAAAGTTTTATAAGAATAGGTATTTCTAAGATAGTTAAATTTGCAGTAATCAGCCTCAATTGTTTCTTGTTCCACTTTTACTCCAACATATCCAAAACAAAAGCTGTATTATACTGAAGACAAGAAACAGGAAATCAACCACACTGAACATTTAATGAGCTCAAACAAAAACCTATGTAAAAGATTTATCTATGGTAACGAGAACAAGATGGGGTTTTGGACATGCAGACACAGTATCAGGATCATTATGACAATCTTCAGTGGAGCACAGCACTCATACACACTTGGACTAGGAAAGCTACTACTAGAACACACAGATGAATAACTGGAGGAATAGAGGGATAAGACTTGGCAGGGAGTAGAGGGAAGCGCAGTGCAGCAATGGTGAATCTACCCAGTGACTTTACATTGTTAACTATTTATACAGTAAACTTTTCATGGCTGCCTTTCTTTCCTCTTTCTGCAAAAATCCTGAGGCTGTTCTTAAGCATTTAGAACAATAAATATATTTAAGATTTATAGCCTGAAGTTTGGCCCTATTTATCTTATTCAGGTGAGCAGTCCAAGTAAGCCCAGGGGAGGTGCAAGAAAAATGTTCTCCTTCACAAAGACGCAAGAAACAATAGCAGACTTTAACTGTAGGACAGTGCAGAATATACCACATGTAGGTAAAACTGTCAACTTCAGATTTTTCTTAATAAAACAAAAATCACTTAAAATAAGAGCATAGCTAACTTCTGGAACTAACCTGAACATGATTCTTACTAAATGTTTTTTGTGATGACATTCTCAAGGGTTAGATTCTCATTTAAAATATACTGTGATGCAGGAAGTCAGATAATATCTCCCAATTGAATCCAGCAGGGTTACAAAGACACGTTTCATATTCATAAGTGTGTTGAAATATTTTACTTTTCTTAAAACTGCAAATATTTGAAGAAATGTAGATAAACATATTTTAAATTCACAGCACTTTCTCAAATATGAAGTAGCAGATTAACGAAATGTCAGAACATCCTCAGCTTCAAAAACTGCTCTACCATTTTAGGTAGAGATTATCTACCAAAAAAAATAATAATCATAGCCTCTTACGATCATACTTCCCAACTGCTCATGTATTCAGAATATCAGCTTGTAAATTGCTCCCATCTTTAAAGATAAAACAAGCTCTCGCAAGTTATACTAACCTTTGCAAAACACCAGTTAAGATTACTTCATAGAATGGAGGAGGCTGAGGGAGGAAAAGAGGGGAAGGGAATCATGGTATGGAGGCTGTATGCTGTGTGCTCTCTGAGCTTTATACAAGTTGAAAGGCCAGCTGTGAGCGAAGATTTCTGGCTTGGTTCAAAACCATGTGCTTTTATAGCAAATGTACAAGCTAATATCCTTACACATCAATCACAGCCCATCCTAAACCACCACCTATTCCATAAAGACAAAAGATATAACAAATTTAACAGAAACAATTGACAGATTAAAAAAAAAAATGCAACTTCCTCAATTGAATTATATACGGAAAGAGGTTAGCTAACAATAGTACCTTCCTGCTGTATCCTGCATCACCTGGGGGACACTAGTGGAGATCAGGGAAATTACGACAGTATCAAAGTAGGGCAACAACCAGAACTGTTGTTTTAAACACTCAAAAAAAGAAATTGTAAAAGATAGAGCAATAATTCAGAGTTCAGTTGAAGAAAAGCATCTGAGTAAGAGCGGTTTTTTCGGCATAAGTTTAACTATTAATTTGAAGGAATTTATCATTACTCAGAACTTCACTGTAAAGTTTCTCAGTTTTAGTCTCTAAATCTACCCTGGTTCCTCCTGTTCTTTACCATGCCAGTTATCTGAGGCCTGACTACAAAATGCAAGGTTCTCTCCATACATCTAGGAGCGATGAGGGAGTAACGAGAGCTAATGTCGTATTTCCCTGCTTTGCAGATGAAATTGCAACCTCAAATAAAATCACTTCCAAGGATAAAAACGTTCATGGCATGGAGGAGGGAACAGATTATATATTTCTTTGAAGAAATTACTACCAAACTACCAACCACATGAAATAATTTTGGTAGTAAAGACCTAACAGACATTACAAAAGGGGCTAATTATAAACTACCCTTGTATCTAGATTGCCATCATTCCACTCTTAGATTTTATACTAATTCAATTCAACATGATTTTGCTACTAGTACTTCCATGAAAAAGTTTAAATTAAGAACCCCACACCCCACATTTTACAGGCATAAGCATCAATTACACATTTGACACCTTGACACAAGAGATTATATACTGAGACTGATCACGACGACGATGCAGCACTACATAGTGCAGATCCATCAATCTCAGAAGCTTTGTCATCTCATTTCAAGTTTCTAACTAATAAACACCATTTCAGAATTATTACCTAAAATACATCTCTTGCTGATGGTTTATACCATGTAAAGAAAAGAAGTGCAATTCTTGTGATCACAGTCACCCCAAAGATCACACCACCAATACAGCCATAGTAATGAGGCTCCGAGAGGAAAAACTGCAGACTGCCAGCTGGGAATCTGATCCTTTTTGTCACAAGTTAAACCCACAGTATTTGCAGGAGTTGTTACGAAAAATGTGCTAAGCTATGGTAACTATCAACACACAGATTTCTTTTAAATAAATACATACATCAGGCTTCACAGGAAATAAGAGAAGAATTCTCAAGTGAAAGTGACACACGGCCTCTGGGCAATAACCCTTATTTTATATCTTGTCCCATATAGTTTGTAAAATACAAGTGCCAACTAAATGATTGTTCAAATAAGCTGCTATTTCTTTCAACAGTGCTGTAGTTTATATATGAAATGAAAAATTTGGATTCAGTTTTGCCTTGAAACACATGCAGTCAGTGATGGCAGAACCCTAAAAAGACAGCACAATTCATTTCTCTTCCATCAGGAATGGACATTCCCAGAAGGGGACACACTGTGGCATTCAGATAAAAACAGCAGCAATAAATACAGGTGATTTGGAAAAAAAAAAAAAAAATTACTATTTAGTGTCACAGATGGATTTTTACAGCCGGGTTTACAAATTAAAACCAAAGCAAATGCTTTATCACATACATTCCAATGCAAGCCAGAGTAACAAACAAGTAAAAACAAAAAAACAGAAAAGAAAGAAATTCTGTTTCAGTAATCGGCCCCCAAATATTTGGAAGCAGATGAGCATCCAGAGAGTGTAGAAGGTGTGATTTCTTTCCTTTACACAGCTGCTAGTACTGCAGAGAAAACAACACTGTTTAGTGTTTCATACCTTATACATAAAGTGTGTCTAATGGTTCTGATTTTATGCATAAAAAAAATGAAAATTTCATGCAGCTGCTTCTCAATTATGCATCTGGTTATTGTTTTGCAGCTGCAAAACTACCTTGAAGACCTATAAAATATGGTGTGACAAGTCCGGAATAAATACCAGCAGTCATCTTGTACCTTCCTTGTGAAATTTTGCATTTTTTAACCACCTGTTAAAACTCCTGAATCAAGAGCTATGGTTTCTGTCACCGCCTTCTTTTATAAACAAAAATCCACTAATATATTTAACACAACTGAAATTTGTAAATGACCACTTTCTATGGCACATATTAAATATAAAATTCAGCACCCCATTTCTAGAGTATTTTTTACTCTGTGTTGTTACTTCCAAGTAGCTATTTTCGTAATTTGATCAGAAATCCAACACACAGAACAATAAGTCAGCACAACATTAGTGTCAAACATCTGAAATGAGATTTTGATTTGTTAGCCCCCTAGCCATTACTCATATTACTATAAATCTATTGAATATGAAGACATTTGGTGACGAAGAATGGTTATAAAATACTCAACTATTGTACGCAGTCTCAAGCTTGCATTTACTGACTCACACTCAGCATGTAATTTTCTAACAAAGGGAACAGACAAGAAAAACAAAACAGATTTGTTTTTCACAACAATGCATTTGAAATTAACTGTTTCTGTAATTCCTCATGAGATGGAGGGTCTTTTGAAAAATTTCCATCTCTAAAATGTTTAAAAATCAAACATCTGTAATTTAACTTGAAGCAGAAAGGTTCAACTTGAAACAACACAATACCCAGTGGCAAGCTTTGACAAAATCTTTTATTAATTGTTTCAAAAAGAATAAACCTCAAAATCACAGTTAGGGAGGCTGGAGGTTTTTTCTGCCTGTTTTTCTGGCATGCAGGATGCAACACATGTGGCCATTACCAATAAATGCATGTGTTTTTAGACAGCTGCCCATTTTTCACACAGGTGCCAAGGGCTTATGTGGAAAAATGTTGCTAAGCTGAAGAGGGGGAATAAGGCACACAGTAAAGCCAAGCGAGAGACCCCTTGCAGAGTTTACCAGGATAATGCACTGCTTAAATACTGCTGCGTTTAAAATTTTGCCACTTCTCTCAGCAGCCTCAGTGAAATAAAGTTTCTTACCACAAATCACAGAGGCAGTAGGGAAGCGAGGCGGGGAGGAGAACAAGCAGGAATTACAAGATTCATAATGAACCAAACAAAACACATACACAAAGAGGAGAAAGTGGTAGCATTTTAGGGCTCGTGTCCAGGGAGAAAGGTCCTGCCACACAGCAGTACAAACACCCATTGTACATGAAATTCTCAAATGCAAACCCTAATTCCACCTTAATTGTGCCTCAGTGTGGCTTAGCTTCCAAGACAGATTAAGTTAAAGCACTTAAAAGCAATGTGAGAGTACCTGAAGAAGGTCCATCAGGAGACCTATAGTACCTATCTAACAGGTACCATACTCCAGCTTTGCACTGTAGCTGTATCACAGCAAATTTGCCACAACTTTCTAACAAAATCCCTAGTAAAGCAGGTTTCAGTAAACATAACCCTTTAACACCTTTCCTAACTCCTCTGATTTTTCTATGACTGAGTTTTTCGTTCAGTAGACAGGGTAAATAAATTGGATCACTGATGTATTGAGGTATTAAGCCTCCAACAAAAAATTACTTTAAATAACTGTAACAAGGCATTCCCTTCATAACTTTTACTCTAGTTTATTATTTGCATCATTTGCAGACACGAGTGAGATTTTTAAAATAGTTGGCACAACAATTAGGATATTTTTTTCAAAAAATCAAACCATTTCAAAGTGGACAAATCTAGAAAAAATATTATTTGAATTGTAAGCAATGATTGTTTTCTGATCATACACAGAAACATTAATTTCTATGACCGCTATGTCAAGTAAATAGTGGTCTAAGCAAAGCACTTTAGCAAGCAAAAAAGCACACACACAAAGATACAGTGGCTTTTAGCAGTACAAGACGGCTAAATATTTGTTGTGAGTAGGGTAGGATATAACTGACCAGCACAAAAATGCAAGAGGTTTTTCTCAATCAGAACTTACAAGGTGGAAGATGGCATTGGGAAGAAACAAGAGAAAATGGATACAATGAGGAAAGGGCTCTAAGAAACAACAGGAAATTGAACAAGGGACAGAAGGAGATTAAAACCACAGACAATGGCAAATTTTGTGGAGCTTTGAAATGGATGCATTCAGGAGGTGCCTATGAAGCCTGGGAGTAACAGAGTATTAGCGGGTCCTTCCTGTAATTGAGAAGTTGCAGGAGAATGCAGATATGCTCTAGTCTTAGATTTCACGACTTGGACAAGGCAAAATCCATGAACTGAAAACCTGCTAAAACTGAAACGAGAAATACTCATGCTCAATAATGCTCAAAGGCAGCTCCACTACCACTAGTTCTCTATTAAATTTAAAAGGCTGTTTTCTAAATACTTACCCATTTGAGAATAGAATCATATTAGTCAATAACTTATAGCATTATTTTGCCTGAAAGGATAGTTTCATAAAGCCATAATTTAAGTATAAGGAACTTTAATAAAAGCTGTTAGAGAAAGTAAGAGGACTTATGGGAGAGCTGTTCCTTAGCAGCAAGCAAGTTCTTTGCGTACAGCTCCATCGAACACTATTTCTGCAATGTGTGATTTTTCAACATATGCAGAGAAGCGTAACCTAAGTGGTCTAAAAAATAATTAGTTGTAACCACTAAGTACGTAGGTTTTTTTGAGAAATAACTCATTATGCACAGGTGAAAAATTATTACTACACAGTGAACCATACAATGGAAAGAAATATGGAAATCACAGAAATGCTGAAGGAAGCAATTCCTCTCCTACCTACCCTGATGGAGAGAAGGCAATTAAATCATGTAAGCAAAGTACATGATGACAGTAAAAAAAGATCAGTCAACAAACTCAAAGACTGAGGAGTAAATTAGCTACTTAAATACAGCTTTAACAACAGAGGGCTGGTCTGTACAGGGCACTCATAGAAAGCTCTTCCTGGTATAACAAAAAAGAACCTAAATTCACATTTCTAATACCATCAGAAATGTCAGGTTCAAGGATCTTTTTCATTTTTCCTAACATAAAAGCTTAGCTTAAATGCAGACTGCATTATCACCAACAATTTCTTCCTAATCTATACTAAAAGGACATTACCAAGGTAAAGATCAATTTTTGATCCCTTCTAAACAAATTATTTTCAGGTGGTGTTCCCAACTTGTACTGGAAAGATGAACTTTCAGATAAGGGATCTATGACAGCATCTGAAAATGCAGCCTTACATCTAAATTAAACATAGCCAAGGGAAAAAAACCCAGCAGGCTGAGATAGGAAGGAGACTGGTGATCACATGTCTGAGAACTCTTTCAATATTCTGAAAAATGGTGAATAATAGGTGACAGGTAAATGACCTCATGGAAAGAGGCTTCAATAAACCTCTTCTGTTCTTTATAAAATACATGTTTACCTCTCCAGCCTGACATAAAAAGCATGCCTTCAGTCCAAAGCCGAATTTTATGAGTTCTCTCATGCATAAGGCAGTAGAAATAGGACATGCAGAGACTATATTTTGTTATACATTTTTTAAAGAAGAGTGAATAAAAAGCCTTGCACTCAATTCAATTGCATTTCTCTGTGATAGAGTGTGAACACTGCACCTGACTGATTCCTAAATGTAATGAAACACTCTAAGTGGCAACAGGCAGCACTCTATTGCTTTTGTTAAAAATCAGAAAAAGAAATGCATGCCAAGCTTCCAGCATTGATTTAGGATTGTCAGCATTTTCAGCCACCTCTGTAAGTTCTCCACTGATTCAAAGAGCCAATTGACAGTACATAGTAACACCCTCTGGCATAATTATAATCCCTCAGCTTTGTCCACCTACTAGTTTAAAATGATGGTTCCCTTAATAACTTCTCCATCAGGCAGAACACAAAGAACAGTGCCTGAGCTGAAGCAGACTTAAGAGCCTCTCATGGAGAAGGCTAGGGAAAATGACGGACCCTGAAATGGTGCTCGGTGCATCTGCCCAATACAAGCAATGAAAATGTGCACACCCTAATAGCGTGGGTATATGTATGCATATACAAGGATTTTTTGCTTATATCAGCACTACAGTATGAGGTGGGGAAAAAAACAGCAAGAAAAGAAATGCCTTCTCTGGCTGAACAAGTCCGCATCAACATACCACCGCATTAAATGAGAATCAGATCAGAAGACTTGTGAGTTAATGCAGGAACAACTAGATGATCTTTTCTTTCCTACAAAAACGCAGCTCCCAAATATTTCACTTTGTTCTGTTAAATAGCTGCACTAGAACGGTAAGAACTTGTTTACAGGTTGTGTTTCTTCAGATGGCAGATCAAGCAATGTCATACTGTTGTAGCAAAACAGCACAACGCCTTTTTCTTCCCTCTCTTGAAAGCCTAGGAATTTTAACATGAAACAGAAAACTGTGTGTGACTGCATTTCTCGGTATGTTGTAAATATTGCCTTCTCTACAAGACTTACACCTGAAAATTGCTTAGCACGTAGAAGGCAATGAATTCCTTGGGGCCTAATTCTATATTCCTTATTGTGTACAACTTCTTTTGAAGTCAACATTAGTGACTTTTTAATTTTCTCCACATCTGCCATTCTTATCTTTGGAGAAAAAAAACCCAATCCTTTAATTCCATTAAAAATTCCTTGTAGACTGCCTTTTGTGCTGTTGGTAAGTTTTGAAAATCTTTGAGAAAATTAACATTCAGTGTACTCAGTGTACATATTAATAAAAATAGAGAGAGCAACAGAGAAAATGAGCAAACTATAACAAAACTGCTGATACTGGGTAAAGGCAAACCCTTTCAAGATCACAGGCATTAACACCTTCCTGACAAGTGAAGACAGCAGCAAAAATTATCTAATCCCATCTCTTTCCATTGCATTAACAAGAAAACCAACAACAGCAAAATTGGTGACCACAGCTGCTGCAGCAGTACAGACAGCTCTGTCAAGCATGTAGTATTTGATGAAACTGTGAAATTCATTTGTGAATACCTGACTTCACAAACACTTCCATGTCAGGAATTTCAGTCCCTTTACCCGTACCGCTTTATCACACACGCAGACCCGTGTGAGTGATGCAAAGCAAGATTATCAAGGAAAATTACTGTTTCTCCTGTATTCATGATAACAGGCCTATAGAAAGAACCTCCTTTCACAAGAAAAATACTGAACCTTTGACTTTCAAGTTTTGATAACTTTATTCTATTTTTATCTTCAAAATATGTTCACAGAAGCAAAAGTTAAAGACAACTGCAATGTGGTATACAGTGTCTAAAACAGCATATTTTTGAGCAGGACTTGGCAAGGGTGACTGACCTCTCCTTTCACCATTTTTTACTGCAGAACGCCTGTCTATCAAGAATATCCCAAAGCCACCTCCACTGGTTATTTTATTTTGGAAATTTTTGTGCCTCTTGTAGGATTAAGCTTTTTGTTTTGATTGTAACTTTTTAGTTTGTGTGGTTGCGTATTCTGAACATGGCAGCTCATATCGAATTGTGCAGATAAACCTGAGTGACAGCGATACTACTAGTCTGAAGGATCATAAAGAAGATAAATCTGATGAAATCTTGGAACAAAAACTTGTTGTTCTTGATACTTAGTTTTCAAAGTGTGTGTTAGAAGTACGACTACCAGAATGACTATGAGGATGTGGTTAATTATTTAGTGGATCAATGGAGTGTCAATCATTTCAACATAAAATAGCTTCCACACTATAAACCACAACTCTTTAATGCCCAGTAATGCACCATGGTTGAATGCAATTACATTACAATGAAAACGCACCAACTTATAATTTCTGAAGTGTTAACAAGCTAACCCAGCTAAAATATATACAATTTACCTGATAAAGTTTCATTAGCACATAATCAAAAGTAAAATCTCAAATCAAAAATTATTTAAATTTCACCTTTTTTTTTTTTTTTAAAATAGGCCAATATTTCCATGATTTGCAAAGCAAGCAAGCTACAGAGGTTATTTAAAATAAATCTGGCATCATAAAACAGAAGAGGTTCACTGCCTTTAATGGAGTAATTTATTTCTCCAAATAGTTATAGAGATCGAGAATAGTAATAGTTATTGGATAGACTGATCCATTTACGAGTTCAATCATGAAGAGGAGAGTTTAAGTGCTGTAAGATTTGTTAAAAACCTGCCACAGCTTCAGTTAGCATTTCTTGATTTTCTCAGACATCCAGACAAGAGGAAGCCCTCCAATTTTATGATCTTTGCTTTGTGTCAGCATTTTTCATTTTGCACTGACAAATGACCATAACAGTTGCATTTAATGTTTTTGTTTCAAACATATTTTCAAATATACCGGCTGTCATAAGAAGGTTCTGATTACTGAAAAATATATCACCTGAAGAAAGTTACAGAGATTTAGCAAGCCATTATGCTAATGCTATTCAGCTACTTGAGGTCTGATGAGATCTTTGATATAAGTTGTGTTAATTTACTTTCCAGTGTGCAAAACTGAAATGCATTTAACTAAGTGGCTTGTGCATTATGTAAAGCATAAAACAAAAAAACCCTTCCTGTTACTGCATAATTACACTACAATAAAGTCTGGCCTCTGGCATTTTGATGTGTGATATATTAATATTTAACAAAAGCTAAATGAAAAGAGGAAAACTATGCAAACTACTATTAACTCTAAAAAGTAGGAAACTTCTTTCAGAGTTAGAATTGGGTGACCAATGTACTAAAACACATTTCCTTTTGAGAGAAAAGGTATTCCAAATATTAATTTCTGACCCACAATATCATCTTGTGTTCACCACACTAAAATCAGCATGTTGTCAAGAGAACCAAAATGAAGTTTCAGAAGCATGGTCTTCTCTCCCAGCCACTGTCAAGTCCTTTAGTGACTGATGGTAGGTAACAACTCACCTTTCTTTTCTCTCCATATGGACAAACATACATGTGTATAATTATCTCATACATATTTTATTCCTTCATAGAATCATAGAACAGTTGAGGTTGCAAGGACCATTGGAGATAGTCCAACCACCAGCTCAAAGCAGGGTCAGCAAAAGTGGACTGTGTTCAGAATATCTTTTAAAATGGAGAGTCCACAGCCTTTTTTTTTCCCTTTGCTTTTGATAGAGGTTTGGTTTTTTTAAAGCCAACTTTTTACACAGGTTCATTTACTTCAGTTCCTTAAGTTATGTCAGGTATACAACAACAAATAATCTTCCTCAGCAACCATTCATGATATTACTCTGAATTCTGAATTATTTAAAATTATATGAAAAATGTTAATTAAAGACTTCAGGTCACATGCTGCAGACAAAAAATTTTAGAAATGAAGTTCTAAACATTGCTGTTACAAACTGTTGTCCACATATGAAATTAAGCATATATTTATGGTCTGGATAATATACAAAACCTTTTCAATAAGCCTCAATTTGAAGATTGTTTATAACTTATTAGAATGCAATTTATTTTCCAGATTGCTATCTGGTGAAGCAGATTACTCTCATTATCAGTCAACTTACTTAGTCTCTGAGCAGCCTGCAGGGCATCATTTGCAGAATCAGCTACGAAGAATCTCTGAACTGTAACCCCATGGTCTGCCATTATTTTTTTGCTTTGGTACTCCTGCAGGTTCAGCCATCGTCTAGGGGTTAATTGAACAGCCTGGAAAAGCAAGAGGGGAAAATAACATAATGTTCATTAAGAACAGTTCATGAGACAGCCAACAGAGCTCTTCTGCCTTGTAGTTATCTCAAACCAGCAGTTAAACAACACTGTCTCAGAGAAAAGGTAAAATACGTATTGATTTACCTAAGTGCCTTTTCTTAACATTTGTGCATCCAAAGTACTCTGACAGCTAGAGGTATTTTTTATAAGGTGCCCAAGGCTCACTGAGTGATCTTGGCCCGACAAGATATCTTGCATTTAATATCAACACAGATTGGCAAACTTGGCTTGAACTCTAAAGTCTATTTACATTTCTGTGTTACCCTATGCTATAAAAATATTGACAGACTGTTACCTTAAAACAAATTCATTGCTTGATATTAAATGCCCTTATTTACACTAAATTTTACATAATTCTTCCCTATAAAATTATTTCTACTGAGTCCATACATTTATTGCACCGTATCTGGAAGAAAAACAACTGATGTGGAATTAGCATGATCTTGTAGGAAACTATATACTACTATGTTTTTCCAGTAGTCTGTTATCTATGCTTAGTCGGTTGCACTTCTAAGTATATTTTGTTGAGGATGCTAGTAGAACCACATCAGCCATGCAAGGCCAACAACAGTTGAAGAAGAATTTAATTTCCATTCTCAACATGCCAGTTTAGATGCTTGAATGTGCATGCATATATATATATATAAAAATATATATATATATAAAAATATATATATATATATATAATGGATACAAAGATACGGCAACCTTACACACAAAAAGATATCACATTTGCTTGTCTTGGTGGTAAACATGGAGTATAGGCACTATAAAAGTCACAGGATCATTACTGAATGATTTAAAGAAAGGACACATTCTCCACACAGGATAAGTTTTTACAGACAAAAGCAATAA
This sequence comes from Ibycter americanus, assembly GCA_035590275.1. NCBI lineage: Eukaryota > Metazoa > Chordata > Aves > Falconiformes > Falconidae > Ibycter > Ibycter americanus. Next base: position 17,307,930 of record JAVJGI010000050.1, read on the forward strand.
TTAAGGAGCTGTCACTGACTCCTGGTTTATAATGGCAAAAGTGGAGCTGACTCGTGGCAGTGGCATAATCCCATTTTGTACCAACAAAAGATGGTCTTCCTACATGGAGAGACAAACCGTTGTCCTACTGGCAGACAGCCCACAATCAATTCTTGCTTTCTCTTGAAGTAAGGAGCACAGTATGCAAGCTAGCACTATATATTTAGATAAGTTTGCCAAAGAGGATTATTTACTACAGTAATACTGTGATCTCTAACAGCACGATAAAAAATATTATCCTAATGCAACTTTACACTGAAAACAAAAACCCCTCCATGCTAAAGTCTTTCAATAATACATACCCCTTGCACATTACTAGTTTTAAATGCTATGTTGTATCAAAAGCAAACCTTAGTCTGTTCCTGTTTGCTTTGAAACATAGCACAAAAGATTGATGCATAAAGAAAATACAAAACCCATCTTTTACAGTATATAACCACGTTTTCTGTAAAAGTGACTCCCACAGAACTTAAACAGTTACAAATAGCTCAGAATGACACATTTTAAATTCTTTTAACCATAACCTGGTTAACATATTTTAGAAGAATAAAATGATGTATTGTCAGTACACTCTATGTCTACCTCTAATTCTAGGCATCACACAGGCACCTCAGTATGTTTTATATTCCTCCATGTTATTCACAGACAATATGTTATTACATTTACACAATGCCTTCAAATGTAGGGTCAAAATTTAAAGTGACTTTCATAATTGTTGACATTTAATTTGTTTTCCTATTATAAATTCTCTGTTAGGCTCTAACAGCTATTACTTCATGATCATTTCCAGAAAGGGATTAACACTAGGAGCCAAGAGGGATCCTGAAGGTCAGTTCTAGTCTTACATCAAAAAAGGCCAGAGAATTTCAACTAAAAGCTGATGCCACAAGCCCTTAATTTCTATCAAGCTACAGAGAGATTTTACCATGACTGGAGAAAATATCAGTTTTATCCCTGATAATCATTAAGCTTCTCTTTTTCACCGTTCCTCTAAAGACTACCTCATAATAACAATATTATTATTTATATTATTTTGTATATATTATCATAACGAGGACTTCAGAATACATTATTATTGATACATGCATAAAATCCATATATATACACCTACACTGAAGAGAAGCATCACTTGAATCTGCACAGGTAGACCGGAGACTACTAATGTGTTATTTGAGCACTACCCTAGGACTAAAATACATTTCCAAAGGCCCTTCCTTTCAGCTGTAGGCACCACCAAAAGAAAGAACATCCCAACTGTGATCAGAAGCCGACCACATTTGCAGAGTGAGGGAGGCGAGAAAGGAAGAAAAACCAATACACATCTCCATCTGACTGACTGGCTTTCAGCCATTCTGCTCTAGTTACAAGTTGTATCTGATGTGCACACTCCCCCCTCAAGGCCCAGAGCTACAGCAGGAGAACATCTACAAAGACGTTTCTCAACCCATTTCTCTTGAGCAACAAGGAATTTACCAATCTGACTTTCAGGGTTCAGAAAAATAAGCTCACACCTTTAACTAAAATGGAATGATATATACCAAAATAAACAAAACCATCAATTCTAATTTAAATCTGAAAGGAAGAAACCTCGATTTAAACAATCGTACTCAAATTCTGTATTGGTACTTCCAGAAGAAAGGTTAATTCTCCTTAGCTGGAAGTTAATTTGAAACAAAGGATAAGTCTACGCTAATTTTGACAGCGCTTTTTGCTCATCTGTTATAGTTATAAATCTTACAGATACAGTTCTTTATGTCATATAATCTTGTATTTACTAGGAGCCAAAAGATCTTTGGAGACACACATCAAGCTGATCTTGGACAGAATTAAATATGAAAAAAACAATGTAAAAGTTGCTGTATTAAATAAAAAGCTGAGTTAAAAGTTTTACTAAGAGAATAATTCCTTTGAAAGAATTGCTAAAGCAGTCCTAACCAAGAACTGTTCACACAGAAAGCAGTCTACAGACTTACGGTTAGTAAGCATGTACATTTTTTTTCCTCTCCTATATTATAAGATTCTAAGAGAGACCATCTTACTGCGTGCCAACAGAAGACTTTCAATCAAGACTTACCACAAAAGACAAACTCCTGGTTGTGAGTGAACTACTCAATAAAATGAATCAGTATAGCTTACCACTGTATACAGGAGAACAATATATTTAAGAAACCAACTGTGACGAAGTCTGTATTAGAAGCTCTGAAGAGCAAGAAACATGAAAAACTTGCTTTAAAGCACTTGCAGTATATACACCATATGTCTTGAGAAGAGCAGGCACAATAAAGCAGTCAAAAGAGATGAAATAAAGCAAAACCTTTGAATCTGTAAAGACGACTACTCTTTCAAGACTATCTTGAAAAACCAAGAGTTGCAAACATATGTATTTTAGGCTTAAGGCACGGGAAAGAAAAGACGACCATGGGATGTTAGAAATGTGAGTAAACAGGTGATTCCCTGAACTAACTTTCAACCCAAAGATACTTTGGTTGCCATAAATGCATATCTTAACGATTTAAGAGGGACAGAAATACAAATAATTAATTATAAAAATACAAGAATCTTGACAAATCCTTGCCAGATTAAGTTCTCAACTGCCCTAGATACATTTATACCAAGCAGTCACAAGAATTTGAGATGGGCTTCAAATAGCATAAATTTTTTGGGTGTCATAAATTTCCATTCATTCTACAGATAAATGTATAACTGAGACTGAGCATAACAGTGCTACTGCACAAATGTACAGCCTTGTAGACTCTCGTCTAGGCTGTCAAAGTTTTGAAAGAAAGCTGCTTCCCATACCTAGTCTTCCATAGGCAGCCATAATCCATCCCTTCCCCCTGAAACTTATTAGGACCACCCTCTAACACGGTACAGAACACAAGTCCAGTGTCACACATCTTTGTATTATTTACTTTCCCATTCTGCAGCTCTACTCTTGTCAACAAGTTAATTGCTCTCAGCAGCATTAAACAACACTGCTAGATTCACCAGTGTGGTCCTGTCTCTCATGAAAGACTGAGGAATTAAATTGTAAATTACCATCAGAAAAATAATTTCAGTCTGAAAGGGGGTGAGGGGAAGCACGTAAAAGGGTAACTAAAGCACAGAAAAGCAGAGGCAACCTTTTAAGAATTTCTGTTCATTATTGAGTCTCACCACCTTCTATTCCCAGCTTGAATACTTTTATCTCCTCTTCCCACATACCAGTCAGAAAACCATACTGGACAACACCATACATCCCTCAGATCTTTCCATGCAGCTTTGTCTACGGTTAAAACACAGTATGTTCCAACAGTTTAAGATATATCTGTGTTTCATCTGTTTCTTTATGGCAAGGTTGCACTGGAGTACAAGGACGACATTCTGTCATGCCAGCCTGTGAAGAAGAGACTGGAAATAGTACACAGACTTTAGTAAAACCTGACTCTCTATGTAACATCTCATGTTTCATCTTCATAAGATGACAACCAAGAACTAGAAAAACATTCCTTCGGTGGCATTTTTCTGTTACCCTTAAGACACTTGTTTCTAACAACAGAAAGAGTTTTAAAACATCTTACTAAACTTACACTCATTGTTATTACCTTAACCTTGAATATTAACTTCTGTCAAGTTCTGAACAGCCCAAAGAAGGGCTGTAGGTTTAAATACGTCTTTCTAAACCTTTTTTTAGTGGCACCTTACTTCTTAGCATGTAAGCTACAGTTGCTGTAACAAAGAAAAACCTAAAATCACTCCAGTGAGCCTAAACGAAAACCCAGACTATGTTTTCACAGAATGGAATAAAGGAAAACTGAAACTAAAGGACCTAGTCTTTTGAAAGCAAGCTCCTATTAAAAGGCTTAAATAAATATCATTCATGACTCTGCTGAAGACTTCCAACAGACCTTATATTACTACAAGGAAAAAAAAAAGCTTTCATATGAGCTTTTTATGTGTGTTGTGTATGGATATACACATTGTAGATGGAAATTAGCTCTTATTCGAGTTTCAGATATACCAGATAAAAGTAAAAAAACACCTTTCAATTTAAATCACAAACAAGATTCAAGAATAAATCAGTTCATAAAACTAAGAAAAACATCACTAGTAGCACATATCCATGTTTTTATATAATTTATTATTTTAAATAGTAAAGTTTTAAAGAGGAATTAAATTCTTCCTAATAAGATATTTCTTAAGATTAAATTTCTAACATAAGTGCTTATCAAAGAGATTAATATACTTAAATAGGACTCTATTACAACTGATAACATTTCATTAGAGCCTGACAACAGTATCAAAAATCCCCAAACTCAAGTAAGTTAAATGAAAGGCCTCAACTGAACAGCAACATGAAGTGAGATGAAGGCAGAATTATTTAATCAAGTACAAGTTTCACGTTGGACTCCCTCCTGCTGGCTAGAATTATTTGTCATTTCCCAAAAGCACAAAGAACTGGTATACTTGGGGTTCACTTCTAATCTTCCTTCCCTTCTCCATCCTCCAAGATTTTTGTTACTAGTCAGAATCACACTAATATGGACCAAAAGTCTATAGAGAGTGACAAGGATTTCAGAAAATTACTGTTACTAGTAATTGTGATTTTGTTCTGAACAAGCCTTCTGTTCAAAGTTACCTCTTTATATAAACTAGATACCATGTTTGGTCCAATTATGTATGTATAGCATCATTAAAATAAGTGACGTGCATCAAGAAATCAAACATCTCTTTTTGACCATCTTAATAAGGCCAGGTGTTGCATAACAGTATCAGTGGTTTATTGACTACTACTAGAGAAAAAAAAAAAAGCTTGTTCACATAACATACATGATCTCTTATTTACCACTTTTTTGTTCTTTTTTATATAAAATGCTAAGGCTCTGCAGGAATAATGTATTTGGAGAGTTGTTGCATTATTCTTCCACTGCTCAGTCTGCCAATTCTCAAAATGTCACGTGGTAACAAAAAATAATTTGCATTATTTGAATAATACGGGCTAAACAATAACAACATAGTTAAACAGGAGTGGAACTACAAGTACATGTTATAGCAGAAATCTGCTTCAATATAAGTAAAAAAAAACCAAACAGATGTAGTAAACACTGCAACAGAGAGATAACTTTGTCCTTATATATGCAGCATTAACTACTCTGATGTGCAACATCTTTCAGATGACCCAAGACTTATCTTTTGAGTGCTTGCTTTTGAAAAAAGAAAACACACACACAAATACAGGAGAAACTGTCTTAACATATTCACCAAGAAATGTGCAAATTGCATGTTAAATACTTCAGCAAAACTCTGCTCAGAAATAAATGTTCCATATAACCACAAAACAAGAGCAGCATCAGTAAAAGCAAGCTTCATCAAACTAGAATACTGATTATTTCTTATCTGAACCTATATGGTCAGTATAATGTTTTTTCACTCTTTGGCCTCCCTGGTAGAACCTCTAAGGTTGACTCCAAGAGTGATGATTTCATATAAATACTGCCATATAGCATGTATGTGGCAGGTACCCAATAGCATCACACTGGAGAAGATAAGATAAGCAGACAAGCTTTAATAAGCAAACAAGCAGAAAACACCATGATGACATGCACACATGTAAAAAAATCAGTGCCTTTTTGAAGCCGAATCAGCTCATAGCAGAGCCTTACAATTAGCTGTGTCAATAGAACAACTGAAGCTTACAACAGGAACATTTTTAGCCAGCGCTATTACCAACTGCCGTAACATTGAACTTGCCCTTCAACTCAGGAAGTTACTACTACAAGGTAACATTCTTCCAAAAAGCAAAATAAAAGTAAAACCATTTTTGAAAATAGCAACAAGGGCTGGAGAGCAGCGTTTTCAGGCAGACTCCACTACCCACCTGCAGAATTCTGACTGTTAAGCACTACGTATTTTTTTTAAACATGAATGAATTGCTTAACTCTCTTCCGTAACAAGTATATGAAGAAACTGCTGAAAAGAAGAACTGAAAGGCCAATCTGACAAACAACCGAAGATTCAAATTATAATCTCTATTATACCCGAGACCTTTTGGTCTTACGAAAATTAATATCAAAAAATTTTGTGCCATTACGTGACTAATTCCACATGGAACTACCTTGGCTAAGCATTCACAACTAAGTATTTTGCCATATCGAGTTCAGTGATCATGTTTAGACAATTTCACTAAAAAAAACCCCAAAAACCACCAAACTAAAAAATACTGACTTTCTCTTAGCAGGTGTCTTTAGGTCAAATCTGTACTTTTGAAATATGTCAAATAATTCTAGCTAGAGGAAGGGAATCCAGCAATAATCAGCACTATTAAAGAAAACAAAATCAACAAAAAAAATACCACTAAGCAAATTTCTGGGATAATTTCACATCCCTTGACATAGCTATGTAATTTGAGCAGCTCTGCAGCTTCCATTAACCTAGCGTAATGCATTTTGTTGCATAGCTGTTAAAAGGAAGACACATTTTAGTGACATCAGACATTCCCTTTTCATTTTTAGTATGAATGGAAGCCAGTATTAACATCATGAAACAAAGATAGATCCTTAAAAGCACCTGACAGTAAAGCTAGTCAAATAAATGCATACTACTTTCTTCCCCTTCTGCTGCTCCACTGAAGTAATGTAGCTGCAACTATGCTAATAGATCCTGTGCCGGTATAAAACAGCTCTACCAACACAAATTATCTCTACATGAATGCAAATTATATGTCAAATGTATATAGTATCAAGTTTTATAAATATGGACTATATTGTAACAGTTTTACTGGAAATAAGTCATTTGGAGAGAAAAACTGTGGTGTCTATGGGGAGGCCTTTTAGACGGATTCTGTAGCCGAAATAAAAAGGAAGTGTGTTTAGCATATCTTATCTAAAATAAAAGCATCTAACCAAAAAAATCAATTTGCTTACCCAACACATTCTACAGCATTCCAGTTTATTCAATTTGTGCACTCTGACCTGTAATACAATTCCAAGCGCATATGAAAGAAAACAGATACACAAAGATGACAGTAATGAAACAGCATACCATTCATCAATATAAGAAATAAACCTTTATTATAGTTATTGACATACAGCTACTGTAATTGACAAAGTTGTAGGAGAAGTTCCTGTCAAAAATGAACCATCAGAAATACAGCTAAATGGCACACCTTCATATAAATCACTGTGGATACAGGTACATTTTATTAAGTCATATACTTGAAATATACTACATAAGCCACTGAAAACAAACTAAAACACTTATTTTGGTTTGCTGGCAGTGCTGATGTAAAGAATAAGTATCCATAGAGTTAGTCTGACAAGAAACAAAAAGATACTACACTAAACAGAAAAAGCTTATCACAAATTTAAGTCGTAAAAAACAAACATTCAGACACTACTACACTTTGTTCTGTATGACAGCAAGTATTTCAAGCACACAATAAAATGGAAAAGACTCCTGGTAAGACTGATCAGCTATAAGGTCTGCCATGTTAACTCAAACCACACATTCCCTTTCCACCAAAGATGATTAACGCCACATACCTATGGGTATCTTGCGAAAGACAGGACAGCAAATGTCCTTCCCATGTAATGTCCTGCTGGCTACCACAAATCAATACCTTTAATCTTCCAAAGCAGGAGTTAGAATCCTGACCAACCTATTTAAAAGCCACAGAGGAAAACATCTTCCCTCAACGTCCCAAACTGCCCACTTCAGATTGGATACAATATGGCACAAGGTCCCTTTGGTATCAGCAGAGACCATCAGCTTCATATAACATTGAGCATTTTGATCAAAGTCTTAACCTAGACTTTTGTGAGATATTTATAAAGAATAAAACTGATTCTGTGAGCTAGTTTAGGAAGAAGTCTTGAATATTTTCCTGACAAAAGCAGAGTCCACAGCAGTTAGGAATTGCTTATTTCTTATAGTTTGTATCAAAACAGCGTACGCATTCTTAACCTTAAAAATCAAAATCTGATTTCAAAATCCTCCACAGGTACAGCTGAAGACCTTCTAAGAGTTAAGTACCATTATTTATTCCTACAAATGGAAATTCATTTTAACTGAATTAAAACAAAGGCAACACACAAACTCTAGTTAAGACTTATAGGCCTTTTAGTTCCAAATATATTACTTAAAACACACCACACAAAATATCTGGAGCAGTAAAATGCAGTATGTCTACAGGAAAAAAATAATATCAAACTTCCCAGTTCTTTAAAGGTTACGACATTTTGATCAATAAACTGTAGGGGCAATTTACTGTTTTATACTACTGAACCATATACTCACTTTTCAGAATGAGTGATATCTGTCACTGCAATTGTTAAGGTTTATGTAACTCTCAACTTCAAATAAAATAACAAAAAAACCCCTATGAAATATGCCACTACATTGTTGTTTACTAAAGCTAGACAGCCTGTTCTGGTGGATAATTATTACTGTTCCTAACAGCTATATGACTCTTTGAACAAGATGTCTATGTTAAATAACTAAATTATTCTCATCATATGCGTTAAAAAATAGAAAAATTGGGGGCTTGGTTATAAAAGGAGCAGACAGTTAATATTATTATTAGGATTTCTATTGTTAAACTTTTAACAAAACTTAGACAACAGTTGAGAGGATGACCAAGAGTTTGGAAAGCGTGTTTCGTTTAAGTATGCAAACTTTAAAAACTTCAAGAGTTAAACAGGCAACCATATCTGCTCAGAAGTCCACCTTACTGAAAATCTAGCTGTTATGTTGAGTGAGCAAATCTCGATAGCAAAGCCCAAAGTTAAATCCTAATGTGGAAAATCTTTGCCCAGCATTGCCTTAATATTGTTTTTCGACTACCCAAATGAGCTTATTCAAAACTGAGCATGCTATAGCCTCCAAAAACACTAACACATCCTCAAGTCTTGCTTAGATGTGTATCCGCTCAAGCCATGAGCAGTTTGATGACATTTCAATAGCAGCACACTCGAGCAATTGACCAATTGCTCCCTGCGTCCTTCTGCAATGCAGGAAAACTAGTGCTGTGTTACACCTGTCTGTCTCATGCAGCCTCCCAGCCGAAGCTGACACCAGTTTCTACTTCATCACTACCTTCCCATATATTGCTGACATATCCTCACACAGCAATGCAGCCCCTCTAACAGCCAGGTGCTTTGTATTACTTGAAACCAAGAAGCCAAGATACTGGAAGAAGTAATTGCTACAAGGCTGTGGTTTCCCATTTCTGCTCAAATGACCCAGAGGCAAGCTGCCACCACAGCTCCCCAGCCACTCGCTCCTACGCCCTCCCTCACGTCCCCCGAGTTAACCCAGCTCCCCTGAAGCAGAGCTAACCCAGCAGAAAGCTTCTGCTGCCCACTTAGAGGACCAGGTAAAGATGAGAGCCAGTGCAAGAGACACCAGCAATGCAGCAGTGAGGGCAGGACCACCCCTTCTGCCAACAGCCTGCCTTCACCCTGGTGTAGCAGAGACACCAAACTGCACCGCCTGTTGCAAACCAAGCCTGGAAACTACATGCTAACAACTCAATTGCACATCTTCTTCTGAAGCAATTACTCAAATTCACTGCAGTTCATTATGGAGAACAGTAACACTCCAGAAGAGCTATATTTCAGAAGTCTACAGTTTAAAACAATCAAATTATATTTATTTTATTATTATTATATCAGGTGTTTATGTCACCATTTTAATTCTAGTTCATGCAATCAAAACAAGTGCTTAGTTAAATCTTCGCCTGAAGACTTTCACGTAGTTCAAAGAGAAGCCAATTTCTCTTGTCATGTTGCAAAGTTCTTTTAATAGGAGCCACTGCAAAACCGAGATAGGACAGCAGGAATCACAGTGCGTCACAGCAGGAAACATCAAGATGGTGACAAACATCCAATAAATAAAAGGAAGAGATTTCTTGAACTAGTAACAGAGCTTCCTTTTCTAAACTGCCATTTTAGCTGAAAAGCTAAAGAAGATATATTCAGTTATCTCACCCTTTTTAGTTAAGAGAAACTACTTTTCTTCCATTGCCAGGCAGCAGTGATTATTCTAATGCAACATAATAAAGCAAGGATATAAACTATAAATTACCTACCTGTAGATAACAAAGCATACCAAAAACTAATAAATGCTAGTTGACATCACTTGCCTGTTCAGAAACAGGCAGTCACCAATTGCTAACAGAATTGGTTTGTTTAATGATTATGTTAATTTACCGAACTCTTATTAGACAGATACACAGGCAGTATTGATGAGTTCCATAAGGCATTATAAACTATGGCTGAATTGTTTCAAAACAAATTAAACCAGAATGTATTGTACACTATTTAAAGGAATAATAAAAGCCTGGTAGTGACTGAATCCTCAGGATAAGCTCTCTGAAAAAGGCAAAAGTTTTCAGAACTGTACAGACTTAAAAACCTACTGCTGCAGCAGAAAACTTCACCTCTACATGCATGGGAACTTACACCCAGGGATTCTGATGCTCCTGCACACAGGTGTCAAAAAATGCCCCTCTGGCATACAAGTGTCAGTGCTTTACAAACCCTTGCAGAAGCACATGCTGAGTTGGGCATGTGTTAACATATGTCTACTCTACTACTAACAGGTAGAGACTGTTTGAGAAACAGTGTCTGAGATGTTACACCAGCTCTACTGAGCTCACCAGGGCAGAGGTTGACAGACTCAGATTAGGGACACTGAAGAACGTGGTACATTGCATTTTCCACACAGTCACCCATCGTACCTTTTTGTTGTTGGTGTTACTAATAAATTCTAACCTATCTATAGGAATAGTGTAGTAAAAGATTGTCCATCTACAGATTTAGTGCAGCACAACACCGCCATGAAAACAAAAGCAGCCATTAAACTTTCAACTCATAATTTCTCTTTGCTTGTGTTCGGGCTGCATCTAATATCTCTTTTTATCTCTCACGAATTTTAAGTTCCTAAATTAAGAAAGAAATAGAAATTAGTTTTTCAGTCAAGAAAGGAATCACTACAAGCAATATCTGTCAATTTGTAATCATTTATTCATACACAATTTAGATGAGAAACAATATTACTTTCTCCTTCAAATTTCAGGTCATGCCAAAGGAGTTTCATTTCAATAACATCGTAGAAATGAACAGAAATTGGTATCAAAAACACCTATAAAATACTCTCAACATGATATGGCAATATAAGCCAAGCTTTTTACTTTTTTAGGAGAAAAGTCAGACACAGAGGACTGCAGCAGGGTGCACTGAGTCAGAGCAAGAAGGTCTGACATTTCTGCGTAACACAGGACAGTTCAAAGTATCAAGACCTGCAGAAACCATTTAGAAACAGAACAGTTTTGGCCTCAACCTGAACAGCTTAGACTGAATGTTAAAATTAACTTGGGAGAGCGAATGATTTAACTAAAAAATTAAGCCTACTGGATTTGATCCCGAAGTCAAGTCATGAATCAAACTCCCTCACTCTCCCCCAATTTTCTCACTAAAGTGGGTGAACCTTTCCAAAACTCGCTCACTAGCTGAACGGTTCACTTTGCAAGAATAAAAATATGTGGCTCCATTCAAGCTTTTTAAGACTAAAAACTCAAATGCCATCGTGACTAGGGAGATTGAACACTTTAATCACTACTCACTACCTCAAATTTAATTAATTAATAAGTATGTAAAATACTCATGAGGATTTGCCTCTTCCACCTCTAAACCAACATTCCCTGACACTGAAAAATATACTTAACTGTAATGACATATTAATCAATATTCTGTTTGGAAACATAATGATACTTAACAACCCTCTTTATTTTTGATTCAGCATTTTCTTTCCTCTCTCAGAGGTGAAATCCCTCAGCTGGGAAAGAGGAACATCAGGAGTCCGTCCATCGGTCCAGAAGTGGCTGGATACTGTCGAGGCTTTCTTTGCTTTATTTATCTCTTTCATTACAACCCACCTTCTAAATCTTTCCACAGAGGCTCCAAAATGGAACAGTATAATTTTGCACTTTAACAAATGCCACAGAAACAGAAGAGAACTCCAGAAGACAGCACCAAACTCATTCACATATTATTCACAACTCTGAAACTTAGATTTACAAAGCCATATAGATTGGATTAAAAAAAAAAAAAATGGAACTGTCTCTATTCAGGAATCTTTCCCTTTTACCTAAGCCATAGCAACATGCAGATGAGAACCACAAAGTTTTAGAAGCATCTCGGTTATGTCTTGGATATTTCACAGTACTACAGATAAAACAGTGAGGATTATTTAAGCTTTGCCAGCCTCTTAGTAAATGTACTCAGGGTGGAAGTGGAGCTGAAAATTCTGAACTGCTATTTTAACAAAACCATAATGCCTCTCTTACCAGTTCTCCTGAATGTTCCCGTTAGTTGCCTACTGCAAGAAAATGTTTTACTTCAAGGGTTCCCAAACATCTCTCTATATACCTTCCTGTCCTATGTTCTTTTGATTTTATCTTATACTCCTCATCATCCTTTTATAATCAGTCTGATTGCAAACTGGTTGATCCCAAGCTTAACCTCTGCACTTGCGTGGAAATGATGCAGTGTGACATGACATCCCTACACTGCAGAACTCGTTTGGGTCATTAGCTCAAGGAAAAAGAAGAAAAAAAAAACCAACAAACCTACACAATTCTGTTCCAATGTGCCCTGCAATTACGTTTATAAACAGCTTTCTGAATTATCCTTCTGTTTACTTCTCATGCAAGGAAGCAGAGACAAGAATGAACTTGAAGCAAGTCCTTCACTCATTGCAGATTTAAAGTCCCCAGTAATGATTATATTTTATAGACTTATTTACAGCTTGCTTACACACAGGGATTTTGACAGCTATTCTGTAAACACACTCTCTTACTCACTAAGCTCCATTGTAAACTACCAGGAACATGCACAGGGTCAGACTTGAGCTCCTTCTGTCATCCTTATTTCTCCTTATCTCAGAAAACCAGAATCTGAGCCCACATTCTTGTGCACTACAAGGCAGATCCTAGTAGCTACCACCCGATGATTTTTCTGGGTAGCCATGAATATGGTTTTGTGAGGACCGCAGTCCTCAGAAGTAAAAGTGGGGACAGTAGAAAGAACATCCTCTTGAACAGTAAGACCCTGACCTCACTACTCCATTTCCCTTCCCTTGCCAGCCTATTGTTCAGCAGTTGTTTCAGTCAGGCTGCTACAGACTGGTCTCCAAATTAAGCAGGACATAGCCAAATCCCTGACAACCTGCATCCTGCCCCTCCGTCCAGGGGAGTATTGAGGCTTCTGTTAACATGCAGACATCAAAACAGAAATTGCTGCATATGAAGTGACAGAACACTTTCGACACTGAGAAGTTCTGTGATGCACTCTGCTTAGCGTTTAAAGGCTGCCTGAGCAGAGCTGAGTATACTCCAATTCCAATGCGTACCTGAGCAGTGAATCATTAGCAACTTCTGAAAACCCATATGAAACATGGCAGGGTCCTTATTCTATGAGATTATGTGAAAACTTTCTGGTTTGAACAACATGTCCAAGGTCACATAACAAACAGGATGTGAAGAAAACAAAGCAGCCTGCCCAAAACACAAAGCTGCTAGTCCACTCAAAGGGGCAAACAACATCCTCCCCGCCTACTTCAGAAAATACTTGCAAACATTTTTCTTGCATTTCTTAACCAGGCTTCAGCAGAATAAAACAGTATTAAAAATACTTATTGTACATCCACATATGCCCAAGCAGCAAGCATGCCTACAGAACCTTTATACTTCTGGAATCAATTTTCAGAGCCTTTGCTTGGGTAAAGAAAACAAGAATATTAATTCATAGATTCAATTTCTGCCTTTGTCAACGTTCTAGCCATCAGTAGCTCTGCTTTGCATTAGTAATTAATTTTAGTCAAATTATGTTCATTTTGCTTATTTAAAACTTCAAAGCTTTAGGAAAAAGCACACTTTCCTGACCTAAAAAGTAAGGGCTTTGAAGTATCTGATGAAAATAAACTCACTACCATACACAACTGTATAATCAGTTGCAGAAAATACCATAATACATTCCCTGCCTTTGCAAACAAAAAAAGATGGTTGGTGATATGCACCACACATTCAAAAAGTGAAATGAGCTATCTTCTCCACACAAATCAGAAACTTTCTTTTATTTTAAATATCTTGAGGGGAAATTTAGTATTTTTGTTCTCATCTTATAAAGCGCTTAACTTCCTAATTTTTTACAAGATTAAAATTATACTTTTATGGAACTATGAATAAATGCTTTAAAATATTAAATATAATCAGGAAAAAATAATTCTAAAACTATTTTACCACCAACTATGACATATAAAGGATATGCTTTCCAGAGTATCCCCACTATCAGTTTTTTGTACACTTCATCCTAATTAGGCTTCCTGATTCATTAAGAAACTCAAAGCATGATCAATGAGTTGATCAGAAATGTTTCCGAATTCCCATCTCAGGTAATCATATCTATCAAAGAAGCATTTCACACCTACCATACCCTGGAAGAGCACTTTTTCAAATGCTAGGAGTCACTGATATTTTAAGAAAAACACCAATAAAATGCCAATTTAGACAGTTTGACCTCCATTTCTCATCACAGAGAAGCAAATATGAAACATAATCACAGGTTTTTGTTCTAGCTCTTTAATACTTGAAATCAAATCATGATAATTTCCATACTACCTAAATGTGTCATCACAGAAGATTATGACTTTGAGCACCAAGCAGCATAGCACTCCCAAGCAATAAAGATGCAAATGCCCACAGCAGTAGAATAAAGAAATATAGAAAAGTATCTACAGAAACAGTTCCACTGCATGCCTAAGTCACAGCTGTTTTTCCAAACTAGTGCAGAATGGACTGTAATAGTTTCTATCCTGGAAGTGCCAAAAAAAATGACTGGTACACCATTTTTACTTAGATCTGAATGCTTCACACCTGTTATTGTTAATAAATCTTGGGTTTAGTTAGACCATTTGACTTAGACTGACATGAAGCAAGCTCAAAGGAACAAACACAGAAGAGGAAGACAGCCTTCCAGCTGCTTGGCCAGAGCAGGGGATAAACCAGAAGCTGCCACAGAATAATCAGTGAAAGTATGCCTTTAACAGAAAGCCAAAAGTTATGAACATTTTTCCTTCCTTTGCAAGTCATTTCTTTATTGGTATTTCTTCATTATTCACACTGGAAATTCACTGTGCTGCCATTCTCAAAACTCAAAGCAAGCTTAGGACACTACGAGCAGCAGCACCTGCTCCATCATCAAAGACTTCAAACTTAAAGTGGATTTCTACATTTCTAACACCACTGATCAAAAATTCCAGGCAAATAAAAGTCTATTTGAAGTCATCCCTAAAACAAAGCAATCCCCAATTTCTTGCTTCCTGGAAATGCAGGCGCATTCACCGTCTGTGCTCGGCCGTTTGGAATGACTGAGACTTGCAGACACATGGAAGCTGCATGTACAGTAAAAGGTAATCAACGAGCAAAGGGACTAGGGGAGAGCAATCCTTCATCAGAAGCATGTTCGTTGAGTACAGTTGATAACACTAATCACGCACTAAGTGACAGAGGTCACCAGCAAAGCCAATGCTGACCCAAAATGGCTGCTCATCAGAGACATCACAGTAATGATCAGCGTTTAGCCGCTGGCAGAAATCCAATCTGTAACCAGCCAGGAATCCCCAGTCAACCTCCCTCCCGCATGAGGTGGGAAGTGCCAACTCTGCAAGGTCAGAAAGTCCCAAGTGCTCCTCCTGGCCCTGGGCTCCTCTGTACCAAACACCAAGCGAGACATCCCATCTCCACCTCAAATATCCTGCTGCTACAGGAATGGTCTAAAAAAAAAATAAAAAATAAAATATCCTAGACAACTGGCTATGTTGAATCGGTTTTCAGAATATCTCTGTTACTAGACCTTCAAAGGAATAAGATGTATTCCTGAGGTTAAGGACTTAAAAACGTGTATTTTGCTTTTCAATCATAAAAACCCAATTTTATTTCACTCTTAACAGATGCTACCAATGTGGTATGGGATGAGACATCTCTGCACCAGTGCAAGAAAATACTGAAAAATGACTGGACATTACAGTCCATAATCTGTAACAGGTTGCAAGACCACAGAGAACTCACTTCCCTGTCTGACAGACCGACACCTCTGCCATGTTTTGTCACCTTGGATAGACTGTTGGGCAGCTCAAAGATTTTGAAAATGGACTGACCAAAATAACCTCTCCATTAGCACTACACAGATAAGTGCTAAGTGAGAAGACACAAAAAAAATCCCAAATAAACGGGTTATGAACCAGGGTTTTTCTACCCTTGGTTGATGCCTGACATAAAAAGATCTATGCAGCTCCTAAACCCCAAACATATAATAGTCATAACATAGATTACAAGTAAATTAAATGTAGCTTAAAAACCCAAACAAACAAACAGTCAGAGTATGCATAGTTCTGACACAAACTTATTAAAACATATGGCCTGACTATATGGAGGGAAAGGAAGGAAAAGGGATGGAATCCAATGGAACAGAAGTTCCAATCCCAAATGATGATGGCCTTACTTCACTGATTAAGGAAATTGGGAATATTCCCAGCCTTGTTCCTAGTGCCTATTACAGCCCATGCTGCATCCATCAAAATAAACAACATCCACTGCTCTTCCCTCAGCTAAGAAGCCAGTCATCTCACCAAGAGAAGGCTATCAGGTTGGCCAAGCATTATCCCTTCATAAATCCAGGCTGTCCCAGTCTTCACATCCCCAACCAGTCCTTGTTTGTACACGTGAGCCCCAGTGGTTTCTCCCATTGTCAGCTCCTCAGTCATCTGCATTAGGAAGTTGGTATCAATGCTCTCAGAAACCTCCTACATTACTTGATTACTTGTGCCTTGCTGTATTGTCACTCCAGCAGGTACTGGAGTGAATGAAGTCCCCCATGAGAACGAGGGCCTGCTAAGATGAGGCTTCCTGCAGTTGTCTGAAGCTTCATCCGGTTCTTGCTCATCAAGCTATCTGTAGCAGACATGTAGAATAACATTGTCAATAATGTTGGTCTGGTCGCTAATCCTGACCCACAGGTTCTCAGGTGGGTCGTCAACCCTTCCTAGATGGATCTCCACACATTCCAGCTGCTCTCTCGCATAATGTAGTAACTGCTTTCTTGGCTGAATTAGTAGATGTCAAATTAAACTGTTCTTTTGCCAACAGATCCCTCAGAGGAAGCTATCTCAAAAGAATGATTAAGTGTTCCACTAGTAATCTCTATCTGGTTTTTAATTTGTAGCTTCATACTTTTTAGTCAAAAGTCTTGGACAAGCAGACAAACCTACCAAACATAATCAAAATTCTCCCTTAATTCTCCATTCCTGACAATTCCTACAAAACTTTTGCATCTCAAAGAATTCAAGCGAACAAGAGTTAGAAACCAGAGGTAAAGTAAGTACAGTAAGAGTGATTCTCTCTCCTCCTGACACAAATTGACGTTATTGTTCGTTGCTTATATTCCTCAGAGTCTATCTACTCCTGTAATACCTTTTAGTTTTTCATCTTTCCCAGTCATTGTTCCCATGAGCTTGATTATTGCTCCAGAAATATTCTACATGCACACTGTATGAATGGGTGTTTACAGTTGCTGCTACTGATGCTTTCAAAATGTCTATCCACTTTCAGAAAAATAAAACCCTTCCATTTACAGTTTAACCATTAAAAAGAAAAAAGAAAACCTTTTGTTCCAAACTGAATTAATGCCCACCAAATCCTGAAGGTCAGTATTGTACCTGTTCCACATTCCTTAAGAGAAACTGCCAAATTTATTAACTTAAAATGCCTAGGCACTATTGATATATATAGTCACATCTTCACTCTACAAATGCAGAAAGCACACTGCAAAGTTGCAACATTTATAATGCCTCTTGTACAAACTAATTTAGGTGATAAGGATGTGCACGTTACTTTTGGTTCTTCACTCGTAAACAACATGAATCTATACCTTTTTATTATGAAAAGCAAAAAACTAAAATCAAAATCATTAAATAGACAAAGATTCAACTGATAGAGGCAAATTTAAACTACTTTGTTCCCTAGGACCAATCAATAAAGCACTATGCAGCAAACCAAAATGCTGTTCAACACACTCCTTAGGGCTGCAGCATATGCGCTGAGGAGCTGCTTTCCATCTCTTTAACTGGCTGCAGGCATCATGCTCTGAGGAAAGGAACCTTTCCCTCAGAGCCTTGTTGCTCAGAGGGTGATGGAGGTATTAATTTCCATAGCTGAAGAACAGTCTCTTTTAACTCAGGAAGATGATGTGACCTTTGTGCTGTTCTTTTAATATGTCTGATGCGGGCTGATATTTTTTTAGAAATTTAATCTTGTGGTAAAATAATAAAGAAAACCAACACATCATGCCGAAAGAACATGAGAGAAAAGGGAGATACTAAGTCATCAGGTGTTTACGATGCCTGATGTCTCCAGGGAAGGAGACAGGTATCAGTGGGGACCTAAGTGATGGTCACTTGGCTGAGTCACGGACCACCGCCACTAGTTAGTCACCTCCAGATTTCCAGATGCTTCCCATTGTCTAAGCTTTAGAAACCACCCAGAAAGAAAGGCACAGACTTGATCCAGTGACCACGTACCATGTCCCTAGACATTCACCCTGCACATACTGCCAGTAACAAAGCCCTGGGCCACCACAGAGTGCTTCTTGCTAAATAACAGTAAATGCTATCAGACAGCTAATAGCTCCAATTTCAGGTCAAAGATTGCAGTCAGAAATCAAGCAGTAAAACAGCTTCTCTGAATGAGTGTTACTAGCAAGAGTTAAAATACATGAACAAGGGGAAACACATAGAGACGGGTGTACGTTCACCCACACAGGAATAACATTACCTTGTGCTGTGCTGTTCAGTTTTCACCTGGGGAACTACAGGCCAGTCTCACCTCTGTTCCCAGCAAGATCATGGAGCAGTTCCTCCTGGAAACTGTGCTAGAGCACATGGGAAATAAGGAGGCGACTGGTGACAGCTAACATGGCTTCACTAAGGGCAAACCATGCTTGACAAACCTGGTGGCCTTCTACAACAGGATTACAGCGTTGGTGGGTAAGGGAAGAGCAACTGACATCATCTACTGTGACTTGTGCAAAGCATTCGATACAAGTATGACATCCTTGTCTCTAAATTGGAGAGACATAGATTTAATGCATGGACCACTTCGTGGATATGGAATTGGCTGATTCGTCACACTCAAAGTTGTGGTAAACAGCTCGATGTCCAAGTAGAGACCAGTGACACGTGGTGTTCCTCAGGGGTCGGGACTGGGACCAGCACTGTTTAACATCTTTGTCACTGACAGAGACAGTGGGATCGAGCGCACCCTCTGCAAATTTGCCAATGACACCAAGCTGTGTGGTGCGGTCGACACACTGGAGGGAAGGGG